>OX411547.1:63722433-64922433 GCA_948146395.1 Fragum whitleyi
CCAAAGTTTAGATGTTTTACTTTTGCTACTGATGTCACACAATAATTGATCTAGTTCAGTAAAGTCTCTTATATCATTAGCTGAAAATAATGGTCTTAACAATTCTTCTGCCACTAATCTCAACGCTCTAACATTCTGGGAAAATTTTTTGCCTGACATCATCTTGTGCACTCCAGCGAACGTAGATTCCAAAAGTTCGTGAAGGCCACTACCGGCCATCAATGTACCTATAGAACCAACATAACTCATTAAGGTGTGCATACCACCTAACCGAAGTATTACATTACTAAACTGTTCTGGGTATGCCCATAGTATATTCACTGCTACTTTGTAAAGCTGCAAGTTTCCTGTGTATACTACAAAATCTTGGCCACATTTTGTTGTTATTTCCTGAGCTTGAGAGATGTAATGATAGTATCAGGGTCAGAGGGAGTCATGTCAATCAACGGTAAGTACATGGCCTTTGTTTGTGACTGTGATCCATGACCTTGTTCTCTACAATTCTTGGTATTAAATCCATTAAACTCTGGACAATCACCACTTTTTAACATATTGTTTATGAAACAAGAGTCCGTTTCTCGTGCTCTGTTTCGAGAAACTGACATTGCGAAAAGAACTTTCAGCGGCAAAACCTGTTTTACTATACATTTATCTGGCATTTGGGGTTTCTTAGGACCACAGTAACGATCAATACACAAATCATATTCAATGGCTTTAGTCATTTCAGTTTTATCAATGCGCTTAATAGTATTATCAATACTGGAGTCAGGGAGCTTATTGGGGTCTAAGGGTTGTGTTACCAAGACGGCTAAGGAATGAGTAAATAGCTTCCCATTCTGGGAGGAAATGTCCGCATCAAAATTGTCAACGACAACTTGAATTAAACCTGCTTTTGTATCCGAAATACCTTCTAACGCCGGTGCTGAGGTTGCTGCAACTGCTGCTGACTTCTTCAATCTTAAAACCTCATCGTAAGTACAGGTTACCCCAAAGGCATTTAACTGTCTAACTAAACTTTTAGAGTTCCTCATAAGAACCCCAAGAGCTAGTTGCAAAGCTGTTGGAAAGCAAACCAAAGTATTTGTTACTATGCTTCCAATTAGATATGCTGATGGACTGTTATCTAGTTTTTTTTGATATTTTGGACAACACGCGCATAAGCGTTGAACTTAATTCATTTTCGACAGTTTCTGTGTCAATTCTTGTTTTGTAATGCGCTTTGTCAACTTCAACGCTTTTGACCTCCTTTATGATTTGATTTGACACTGTATTTATAGCTGAATCTAGTAACAACTCTGAATCATGAGTATCATTTACCAATTTCAACATCACAGGTGCTTTATGTCGAAAAAAATGATACTAGCCACTCCAGGAGCTGATAAAACTAGTAATTTGTCACCAAAATTATTGATTAACGATTGAATCAATAATCTTCGAGTAAGGATACTGCCCCCTTCAGCTACGTACATCTGAAATAACTCAACGGAATTCCAAATTTTACTCTCATTTTCAGACAGTAGCTCAACAATGTGATCAAAAGCAGCATCTGATTTAGGTTTTTCAGAAGTATGTGATGTACTTGCAGCAGCTGCATGGATGTTCTTTGGAGACATAAAATTTAGTTTACAGTCTGCATGGTACCTGGCATCAGCTGCATGCAAGTCACTTACTGCTCCTAGTAACCGAAGTCGGACTTCTGTAGACCATTTATCAGCTCGAGCCTCACAAGTATTCAAGATCTCTTGTTTAACATCAACCTGTCCACTCGAACTCTCTCCAATAGTTCGGCATAAATAGGCTCTACGCCACCGCCCAGGATTCTTAGGATCTTTTTCTAGATTGCATGTTTCAACGCAAAACAAACAGTGTTTTTTAAAATCAAAATCTTGCGCAAAGGAGCGTCTAGATTTTTTCTGTGATAGAAATGAAGTATCAATTTCAGATTGTTGCTTTCTTTTCAAAAAGCGGGAAATATGTTGTTTTGACGTATATGTTTACACACATGCCCTATGTGTGTAAACAAAATAATTACTATCATTTTGGAGATTTTCCTCTAATTCTTGATATAAATTGTCGCCATATTGTTTGCTATAATCTATAATTGAAGCGATTCTCTGTGGACCAGACTTTATCAAGTCACAAGAGTCAGAACACGAACATTTACCAATCTTAGAAAAATAGCACGACTCCATATCTATCAGTTATGTTATATTACACAATCTCAAGCAAATACTGGTGAACTGAAATGTTACTGGCGGAAAAAATTCGCAAGCATATTTTCTGAACTTGTCTACAGAATAATACTTTTGATTCCAATTATACGACAACTAGTAAAATGGACTTTTGCGACATATTATTTGGACTATGGACGTTGACTTTGACTGACATTGTGACATTAGCTTATAGGAACGACCATGGCATTGTCTCATAACAATGACCAAACCAAAGACCACTACATCGCCCCAGCGGTCCGTAATCCATAAAGATACGATTCAATCGGATCGGAGAAAAAAATACTTAAATAATGTGGGGGTTTAAGTAGAAAGAAATGAAGAAGGATAAAAAGACGGTTTGACAGATGGACACATAAATGGGCACAAATGCTTGAAAATATATAGACAAAAGACATACGGGCAAATTAAGACCTGTTTTATCCAGTTTATCGATTCAGGAGAAAACAAGGGATGAGAATTTAAGATGTTATGAAATCTAGGACATTTTAACATTTTGGCTGCCATTTTGGCTGTCATTCGGCTAGCATCTTGATACTGTGAACAGGATGTCAAATATAATTTTCTGCGATAGAATGTATTTTGAAAAGCTTCTGGTTAAGTCTTGTGTTAAATATTTTCAAATAAAGAAATGGCATTTTTAAAATGGCCGGCTGCCATCTTGGATGCCATTTTGAAGTTATCAAAATACTAAAGGGTGACAAGATGTAATTCTGCGAATTCTAAAAGAAATTAGCCCCAGCTTTAAGACTATATAAAACTTTTTCTATCTCCATCAAATCCAGCTTCACCCTTAATTCTGACGGAATAGGGAGTAGAAACCTGGAGTACTCTAGCCACGTTACTTTATCAATTAATTTCTCTTAACGAAATTGGTTCTATTGATAAAGAAAATAAAGCAAAAATACAGAAAAAACAGGAACAGCATTAAAACAGTTTTGACCCAGGTTTGATATTAAATAAGATCCAAAATATAAAGAAGACTTTCAAAAAAGTGAGTTTTTGTCCAATCTGGCTGTCATCTTGGCTGCCATCTTGCCTTTTCTTGCATGATGACCACTCAGTTCAACGTTACTTTCATCGATTTTCAGAATGCATATGTTTTATGATTTATTTTACTGCACAAAGTATGTAAATACGAGGAATTTGACATTTTCCTATTTCTGGCGGCCATCTTGGACGCCATCTTGAATTTCTCGAATTGCTCAAGGATTACAAGGTGTCATCCGACGGATTCTTAAAGTAGAAAGCCTCAGCTTTCAGAATATGTAAAAATATTTTCTATGTACCTCAAATCCAGGTCCAGCTTAAAATCCCACAATATCTGCCGGACTAATAAACAATAATGACTATACATACTGATATGGATTTGGTTTGATAGGCGAGCTACAACGAATCTATCAGAATATTTCATAAAGAAACTCTGGCGATTATATGTAATGGTTATCATGAAAATAATATTATTAAGCTTAAGAGCAACAAAACATATCCTTACTGAACTAGCGAAAAAGAAGTAATTCAGATGAAAAAAGAGTTATATTCAATTAAAATAACTACGATTTTTCATGTCTTTCCGTCAGTATTTTACCATATCGATGATTTGGCATGATACCGTTCACTAGAATACGTATATTTTTAATTATGCTACAAGTGAAGTTAGACTTCTATTTAGTTATTCACGCTCATATTATGTATTGTTGTCTTCTTTCTTGTCTTTCTGGAAGAGATAAGGCAAGTCAAAGGAATTTTCTACACATGAATTCCGCAACTTGGCTGCCATGTCGAATTCTATCATTTAAGGCAACATTTTTTAAAACAACTTTGAAATGGCATTGGAACAATTATTGTAGGCGCAAAAAAATTCTAAAATCCCGATTAAAACACAATTAACTTAGATTCTTCTCTTTCCTAGCTGCCATCTTCAAATCAAGAGTCAATGAAAAGTGTCTCTAGCCTGATATTTAGAAGGCATTAAACCACGTACAAAAAAAAAACTGACTAAGCCCTAAAATCCTTTCCTGACATTCTTATGTCACATGGCTCAAGAAATACTTCAAATGTCATTTTTTAATAATTCAACTAAGCTGCCATCTTGACTACCATACAATTTCTAATGTCATAATATGCATTAATCATGTCATTTAACTTTAATCTCTGACTTATTAGCAAATAAAACAAAACATAACATTTAAAAGGTCGGCATTGTGATCAACCTAGCTGTACCCGTACATTTGTAACATTCGATAGTCCTGGCTAACATCTCGATTTTCAAAAAATGGTGAAAAGATGTCAACAGCCAGATTCTGGTTAGGGAAGGCCTTAGCTACAAGAATCAGCCAAGAAAAAAAACTTTGAACCCTACTTCCGGGTCAAGCTAGATATCTTCCGCACTAATAGGTAATTGTGCTTGTGAAAAGTAGTAGAAATGATATATGTGCTTCCCAAGTGTGATGAGAGGCTAGAATAGGTTGTAATAAGCTGCAATAAACTGTATTTGCAACTTTACGAAGACCTTCTGACGAATAAATATGTTTGCATGTTGGGTTTACCGCCATGCATAACATTTTTTTGTTTACGTAAGTTACCTACTGGTACACGTACTTTTTTGTTTTCTGTTGTCCCTCATACCATAAACGAGCTACCAGTTGACTATTCTAGGCATACTATTAAGTAATTTGTTGAAGACAGATATTTTGACATATAAAATAGGTCAATTATGAGCCGGATTTCAAACTCGCGACCCAATTAAAATGCATTTTATTAGCCGGAAAACGGTGTTAGAAAAACTAATCGCGATCTTTAGATTTATATTTTAGAGTTCAATTGAGACTCAAATGACGGCTTTATCAAAAATTAAGGTTTTCAGCCGTTGTGTAAGAATCGAAATATTTTCAAAAAAAGGAAACGATGGTTTCACAACATTTACTTAAATAAGTAAAGTTATCGACGTCGATTTGTCCACTCAAAATTTGGAGGGCTAACGCCATTTTAACTGATGTCATCGAGTTTTTCCCCAACGTTTTCCCATAATGTTTGAAAATGTCCGTCAATGTACATCCGAGATTGATCGTTAGATTGGCCGAGTGATGTTCCGAATGAGCTAACCGAACATAGCCCGTAAGTATCAAGTTAACCTGTAAATCATCACGTCAATATACTATACATTGTCACAAACGGTTGTATTGGATCTTTCGAGTCAGTTTAAAAAAGCCTGGAACGAACAGTTCTGTTTCATTGGCTCGTCAAATCATCGCATCTTTTGCAAAAAAAGTAGATAGATTAACATAATTTTAAATGCAAAGACAAAATTGTGAAGTTCATTCAGTAAAGAGTAGTAAAAGTTTACACAATGATACAAGTAGTCCTTATCAATTGTAGAATAATAAAGTTATTGAAAGTAATCGTAAAGCTATTGGGTGACACAAACGACGTTACTACAGCTTTAATTTATCTTTAGATTTTGTTATATAGTTCATAAAAATCTACACGATAGCCTTGTTTGACAGCCAAACTGAATAAAACATATCCTATGAGGTAGCCTATAGGAAAGGTATTTATATAAGACATTTTCAATTCAAGGTCAAGTATCAAGTATGTTTTTGTTTGTTTGGCACCCTTATGTGTCAAGTTCCAGCTTTTATCTTACTATGTACTCAATGAGGTGGCTCTGGGAAACGAATACTTTAAACATTTATTCCAGAGGTGAGCAAAAAAATGTCAATAATTGTTGATTCTCATAAAGAGATGTGATGGTAGTATTGTTTGAGAAATACCAGGAATCCATCTTAAGTTGCTATATGACTGAAAAATTGTCAAAAGTGTTGTAAAATCCCATTTAAACAAAACAATGGTGTTGTCTTTTTGAAAAGAGATTTACACCGCTTTCAACAATCTTTCAGTTACATTATGGCGGCTGGAATACCTAACAACGGATTCCTGGTATTTCTTACACAAGTACTACCAATTTAACCTATCCTACCCTCCAGCTGCTATCCCACATAGGTCTACATATTGTGATTACGAACCCTTTGAAGTTAGACAAATAGTCGGCAAGGATGAGTGAAGTCGTCCAACCCAGGATCATAACATTGCAAGTCCGACGCGCTACCAACTGCGCTATGACGCTCAAAAGCTCGTCTAGTACAACGTTCTTATATAATAGTAACGGAATAATAACCAAACATGCCCAACTTTCAAGCAAGAGCTAAATATTATAAAAAAAATGTTACAAATGTTCAAATTTTGGCCTGTTGAGCTTCACTTATGATTAGTATCGCCTTTTCTTTAATCCTGACCCTGATTTCATTGGAATAAACATTCTGACAATTTTGGCAATGGTAAAGCTCCTAGAGCAACAATAATGTTTTTCTGATATTTTACCAAGTGATCTTATTTTTTACCCATATGATCTCATAGCAAAACTTGGTTTCCATCAAGATTAACCTTTTGACAAATAAAAATATTGGTTTAGTTTTGTTCTGGACATCAGAGCGTAGATAAGTTTTTTTCTCTAATATTTGAAACAGAACCTTTTTTTATCTGATTTATGTTTTATTCTCGTGACCAAAATTTACCGCGGTTACTTTTTTTCTAACAAATTTTGATCTTTATTGAGCTTAAACTGCGGCACCGACCAATTTTGACATTCATTGAGCTTAGACAAAGATTTAGTTTAATAGTTGAGTTTAATAATTGAACTGACGGTTTATACTGGTTATTTAGCAGGCTCAAAACATGTTCAAACTACCATTACTTCCTTTCATAGCCACCAGCTGCTATCCCACATAGGTCTACGATTATCAACCACCAATGGGTTGATAATCGTAGACCTATGTGGGATAGCAGCGGGAGATCAGGAAAGGACGTGGTGGTAGAACTGGTGTGAGAAATGCCAGGTACTCCAGCCGCCACGATCTGACTGAAAAAAATGTTAAAAGCGGCGTAAAAACCTATTAAAAATCGAACTAAAAGGAGAGAGCCAAAGTGTGATCTTAAAGAAGATTATGACTTATGTGGTTTAACAAGGAGGGGTTTTCAAGGACGGATACGATTTGTAGGCTACCCTATCCCTTTAAAAAGTCTACATTTAGGTCGTTTGAAATGAGGAATTACAAGGTACCCAATGCATTGTGGCATTTTTCTGGCCAAGAAAGTAAGAAATTAATCTATTTCTCTAATGCCAACCCGTTTGAAAGTTGAAAAGGGTTTATCGTGATATTTTTCTAAAAAGAAGTGTAGAAACGGTTTTTAAACGACCCTGATCTTCAGTGAAATGCTCCTGACTGACTTGCATTTATGACATCAATATACCTACTTTACTTGAATATTAATTTGACGGTACCTGGCAGCTTACCATAGCAACCGCTTTTTAGACAAAATCCCAACATTTTTGTTAACATGAATAAGCAAGATAACAGTGCAAGAAAATGCATATTTTCACGCTTGAATTTCTCATTTTTCTTTTTTTCTTTCGATTGATACCAATGGCAATCGAACAACAAATTGACAACAAGAGGACCATGATGGTCCTAGATTTCTCACCTGAGTCTCTTTGACCCCTGGAACATCACATTAATTAAATAGGCAGATGTCAACAAGGAGATAATTTCAACACAAGATCAATTCCATGGAATATTTTCAGCCAAGAGCAAGAAGGATATGCCTTTTTGTTCTTTGATTCTATGTAAAAAGGGACACCCGGATGGAGCCCAATGTGACTCCAGGGTCTTGATATGGAAAAACATGGTAGAGATCCACTAGATGATGCTACATACTTAATATGAAAGCTGTCTGCCCTCTAGTTCATAGAAGAAGATCGTTGAAGATTTTGCTATTTTCACCCATCGTGCTCAGATGAGCTAAAAGATATGCCCCCGGGTGGAGCCATAATATGACCCACGGTCTTAATATGAAGAGAGCTGGTAGGGGCCCATTAGATGATCTTACATACCAAATATGAAAGCTGTCTGCCCTCTGGTTTCAGAAAATATGATTTTTAAAGATTTTCGCTCTTTGATTCTGTGTAAAAAGGGTTGCGCCCGGATGGAGCTCAAATATGAACATAGGGTCTCAATATGAGTAAACTTGGTAGAGGTCCACTAGATTATGCTACATACCAAATATGAAAGCTCTCTGCCATCTGGTTTCAGAGAAGAAGATTTTGAAGATTTTCCTATTTTCAACCTTTTTGGTAAGGGTAAAGAGGAAGTTAAGTCTGGATTTCATTTGTTTCAACAACTTTGGTAGATCCTGGCCGAAGGAACATACCTGCCAGGTTTCATCAACACTGTTCCTCTGGTTTAGGAGGAGAATATGTTTAAAGAAATTGAGGACGACGGACGACAGATGCAAGAAATTGTACGATCTAAATAGCTCATCTTGAACACTTCGTGCTCAGGTTAACTAAAAAACAAGTCATTACTCGTAAGAGATATAAGGTCTGATAATCAAGCAAGTTTTGAATTAGGCCGAGACATTGCGTGCCACGCCCACTATGTAAAAGTCCAAATGCTTACAGAGAATGGCTATTAAAATGTAAGAAATATTTTATACATGGACAGACGACAGTCATACGACGGCCATTGACTGATCGCAATAGCGAGCCTAAAAGTAGTGCGGTAGGCTTATGTTTACTAATACACAGCTGTTATAACATGAATTTTGATATATAATTATCAGAATAGAGTTTAGAACATCGTGGAAATGATTATGACAATGAAATTGGAATGGTAATTGAATGTAGTTGAATGTGTTGGGTAAATCTAATTTTTGTGATCGTTTTTTAACCCAACTAGAGAATGTATTAAATTTCCCCAATTCGCTGAAATGATTCTATAATCACATATGTCTATCTTTACGCCCAAATCAGACGATTTCAAATCATACTTGCGAATGATATTTTGAGTGATTGGCGATAGAAATAAGGAAGATTCGGACGGTGTTGCTAATCGTTGAACGATTAAAAGGTATAATATATATTAGATGGAGCGATTTGAGGGTTACTTCAAATGTTTTAGTGGAGAATGTGATACTTTCACGATGCTCTTTACTCGATGGTATTTTCTTGGTGATAATAAAGTATACTACCTTCAGATGAGTAACTAATTGAAATAGTGGTTGATGTCTGAATATCTGTAAAAAAATATCTTATCAATACTTAATATTCCTTAATAATTTATTGTTAGTAGTGTCCATCAATAATTGTGCATTTGATTGACTGAAAAGATGATTTTGTTCCCCAATGAAAAAAATGAGTACACAGCTGTCTGTAAGCTTCCGCAAAAAGTAGAGGTCCACCACCAGTACTTTCAGTGCTTTGATTACATCTTCCGTTCGTTTTAAACTACCGAAAGTATTATATTATACTAAAAAGACCCAATAAAAAAAATCTGTGATAAGTCTTACACGTGTATTTGAAAATTTTACTATTGAAGGATATTTCATTTTCAATTCAAACATTATTTGCAGATAATAAAACCTCCGCAAACAAGCATTATGGAAAAAGAGGAAAATGCATTTCATGCTAAATGAATTTCCATCGTGAACCTCAAATAGACGGTCGAGGGCATGCTTTGCCTCCTAGTCTAAGCTTATTATGTTTTGTGCGGCTTAGACCCCTTGGCTACACTGGTCGGTACTTGTTAGTTGATAAAAGAAATATCTATATGGAAATTTCATCTGTTTCACCTTGTAATTTTGGAAATTTTTAGACTAGAACTTTGAGCTTCGATTTCAGCGAATTGTTTAGCTCACCTTAGCACGAAGTGCTCCAGGTGAGCTATTGCGATTGTCCAATGTCAGTCGTCCGTCGTCCACAATTTCTTTAAACATCTTCTCCTCCTAATCATGATGAAACTTGGCAGGGATGTTCCTTATGTCAAGCTCTACCAACTACCAAAGTTGTTCAAATAAATGAAAACCACCCGTAACTTCCCCTTTACCCTTAATAAAAAGGATGAAAATATGAACATCTTCAAAAATATTCTTCTCTGAAAAAAGAAGGCAGAGAGTTTTCATATTTGGTATGTATCATCATTTAGTGGACCTTTACAAAGTTTTCAATATCAGGACCATGAGGTCATATTTAGGCTCGACCCGGGCGCAACCCTTTTTACATAGAATCAAAGGGTGAAAATATTTAAAAATATTTTTCTCTGAAACTAGCTGACAGACAGCTTTCATATTTGTAATGTAGCATCACCTATTGAGCCTCTACGTATTTTGTTCATATCAAGACCCTAGGGTCACATATGGGATTTGCCCGGACGCATCCCTTTTAGCGCTTTGCACGAAGGGTAAAAAAATGAAAATCTTCAAAAATCTTCTCCTCTGAAACTAGAAGGCAGACACCTTCATATTTAGTGTGTAGCATCATCTAGTGGGCCCCTACCAAGTTTTTTCATATCAAGACCCTAGGATCATACTTGGGCTCCATCCGGGCACAACCCTTTTTACATAGAATCAAAGAGCGAAAAGGCATATCCGTCTTGCACTCGACTGAAAACATTCTGACCAAGTTTCATGATGATTGGACCTTATTTGTGGCTTCTAGAGTGTGAACAAAAAAGTCAGTAAGGCCTCTTTTTCCGTGATATGGCACAGATTCTTTCAAAAGGATACATCCTTATGACAAGGCAAACATTCTGACCAAGTTTCATGAAGACTGGACCATATTTTGGGCCACCAGAAGCTAAACAAGAAAATTATCATTAAGGCCCCTTTTCCCGTGATAATGCATGAATCCTTCCCATTTTCAACAGGGTTCATCCTAAAGATCTATCAAACATTCTGACAAGGTTTTATGACGATTGGACCAAATCTGTGGCTTTTCCAGTGTAAACAAAAAATTGTCATTAAGGCCCCTTCTCCCGTGTGGACCCTTTCCATGTTAGCAATTGTTACAAAGGACCACCAAATGAATAATTATGCCAAGTTTGGTTAATTTTGACTCAGAAGTTTATGGAAGATGTCGTTTAAAGAAATTGATGACGCCGTGACGAACAGACGGACATTGATAGATCACAATAGCTCCCTTGAGCAATTCGAGCTCAGGTGAGCTTAAAATGTATATTTGGTGATTAAATGTTAAATATCATATTAGGTTAAATGTTCAGTAAACTTTATTTCAAGCTCAATACCTACAAAAAGGATGCCATTTCATTCAGACAATTAAGATTCAAATTGCTTTCCTTTCTCTCTAGATCGATATGTATGACAAAACCTATTTGAAACCTAATCTTTTTCGTTAAGATTATCTTTTGAAGTCGTCCTCATATTAAGCTTAAACTTTTATGTTGGACCCGTTTTTGCTTTGCAGTAATTTGTGATTTAGAGAGTGTCAAACATTCAGTTTCGCTTTGCTTCTAATACACAGAAATACAAAAAGTAGCTTGCTGTGAACTCAAGATACATGGTTGTATTGTTTTAAACAATTTTTACCCTTAGTTCCGCCCATTTTTCAATTACTTGGATCACATAATTAAATGCGGCATTATTCACTTTGCTGTACAAAACATGATTTTTTACTTGTTAAATGCGTTATTATCTGGTTGACATCTATATGGACCAACATTTAGCCAAATTTTTCTCAAACGAATTTGAATACTTGTATCTCTTGTCATATCCGTTTTTCGATCTATAACCATGAAAAAAGGAAAATAATGATTTTTTCCGTTCGCCTACATGTTATCTAAAAGCCTATCATACTTACTTGTTTCTATTATCAACGGGACTGAGTATTGTCTCTTTACAAATAGGTCTCATTTGCATTTAGGTCTAATCAAAAGTGAATTATTCAATGAGTTTTACAAAATAGATTCTGTCAGTGTAATCTACTAGTCATGAATATTAAAATATTTGCAGCATGTCTTTGAACAAAAATAGTTGATATTGATTATAAGTTTTATATCTATTCCCAGATGAAGCACATACTACCTTATTTAGACCAATCAAAATAGATTAATAAACACGATTTTCACTAGTAACCCAGTAAACAGGCGAGTTACAACAGAACAAATCACGTGACATCTTTTCAAGTTTAAAATGGCATGATCATCGATATGCTGATAAGCATGTCCAAAATAAAATGAGAAAGTGCTTATTCTCCTCTGGCTATGGTCTATTCATTTTTTACTTAGAAATGCCCGTACCTTCACTTATGACACCTCAACCTGGACAACGCGAATATAAATGGTAAAACGATGCTCTCTACAGGAAATAATGAAACTACATGAGGACAACAAATTTTACCGTTTTGCTACACATAAGATTATACCTTCGAATACGAGGCGTCAGACTAAACTAGAGTAGAGAGCATGCTTAAGTATGTTTGATTGGTAATCACCAAGCTACCTTTCTTCCTAGTTGTTTTAGCATATGTAAGGGCATCACAATTATATAATGCAAGTCTGTACACTCGAGCTTTTGATATGACCATTAACGGTTGAGTCATTAAGTTGACGTTTAAGCTCCTATTGCGAGCTTGATATTTAGGCAAGGTACTTAAAATAAGCATAGAATACTTCTTGTTACCATGCATTTGCGTGTAAAATAGTATCGGATAGGGTCGGATAATAAACACAGTGACATTGACAAACTTAATGTTTCTCACAGAAACACGAACAAGGACAACAACGGTTTACATTAAACAACAACCGAGCTACAAATGAGTAGGAATCAATAACTGATTTTTGATCTATGGGATGTTGGTCACTGTCTACCGTCTGCATTTACCTTTTTCATTCAATAAAAAAATGTCCAAATCGCATTGAATTCCAAGTACCTAAAGTAAAATTGAGCCAGCATCCATTTCAAAAACATAAACAATTTTTAAACTACAAATTGGTTTGAGAAGGAAACAAGGTGGCATATACAATGTCTTTATATCAGACTACATAATGTGTTTAAGCTGATCTTTGTCTTTAACCCTCTCGCCAAAGCAGGCTTGTTCCGGGTGCAACATGAAAAAGAACATGTACTGCCACGGAATCAAACGTTACTATTATTATAGATCTTAATGAACAGATAATATATTTTCTACCGAAATAATTTCCTCGAGATAGAGTATTTAGGGTTTGCGTACAAAAACATTGTATCCATTCAAAATGGATATTAAACCGCGATTCCCATTCTTGCCTTTAGCTGATTTTGGAATCAAAAGTTATCTAGTACACCTTGTCACTTCCTTTATAATTACTTGAATTTAATTAGCCATATATGGTACTAACCGCTTTTGTGTACCCTGCTATTTAGGAGTCTTGAGTCGGCGGTTGAAGAAAGGAATTCGAAAATATTTCTAGTTTTCGATGATAAGGGTTTGTTTTTTACGTTAATTCAAATTTCGAATGTTTCAGAGTGTGTAATAATGTTGTTTAAAAAGTAAGGCTTGGTAACTCTTTGAAACGTTGATTATGTGATTAATGTAAAGGCTAAAGGGATCAAAGTAGAATCTATATACCCTCGTGATTCGTTCCTTTTATATCCGGAAAGATGGTCGTGGTTCCTTTTTTTCGGTAATGTTATTTCTATGAAAGGGATGCCTTCGCATTTCAACGTAAAAGTAACTAAATTTTACTTACCTAAATAATTTATTGTAATCTTGTTTGATGTAACTGGACTCATCCCTGCTGTATTGTTTGCTATACAATATATTTGCCATCCATTGTAATTTGGGCTGCCATTTAGTGTTAGCTCACTTGATGTTACTTCATTCGTGTAATTGAACGATGAAGAGGGTGAGCCAAATTCAAAATCGTCTGCAATATGACTTTGTGTTCCGTTATCCAAAAACCATTTGACTAGTGATTTTGGTCGTCCAGTCGAAGTGACAGCTGTTAAGGTAGGTATGGAATCAATCGATACGTTTACTTCTGACGAACCGGATATAGTAACGTTTACAATTGGCACTGTTGAATAAAAAAAAACTAATATGTTTCCATAGTTATAGCCAATGAATATTTTTCTAGTTCACGTGCGTTGTGGATTAACATTGTCTAGTCATCATATCAACATTTGAAGGTATCTTTCCGTGCTCGTTTACATGCTAGAGTTATCTGCTTTTGGGTGGATTAGTTAAATGTTTATATTCGCTAAAGGTGTTGTATAAGCTCAATGCCAGCTAATATATCTAAAAAATATACCAATCAGAAGTTCCTACACATATACCTAATAACTATTGCCAATGAAATTTATCTTTCATTAATTTCATTTGCTAAATATACTTTTTTTAAGTTCAAAATATACTTTTTGCTAATTTTAAAGGGGTTAAATCCGACAAAAAACTACTTTTTGAAGAAATCGCCCAATGGATTTTTCTGATTCTTAGATATGCTTAAGAACCATGTTTTTTCCTTTATTTGGTAAAAAGAGTAGCAAACCTTCCGCGCAAATATAAATAAAAACTTTGTAAAGCCTCCTCCAAACTAAGTCACATTAAGTCTAGAGACTTCGAGGTCTTCGAGGTTGCGGTTACAGTGAAACGACTCAAACAGGGTTTCGCCGTGCTGGACAACCGTTATCTTCTAGCTCCATTGGATTAAGTACAGCGGAGTTTTTGTCGCGGCCTAGCGTCCGCCGTTAGTTTTCAAACATCAAACACAGAATGTTCCGTTGGGCATTTACTTTCAGATTTCTTTGTTATATACTAATCGGGCTCATATCACGGGTCCAAATTTCACAGGAATTATCTTTTTGAATGTTCTTTAAATTACTTCCGACTGCCATTCAGAGTTGCTTTCTAGGTGGCATCAAAGAATAAATTCATTTTACATTCAGTCCACTTTATATGGATATTTTCATTCTAAACTAATTTCAGGGACCGAAACTTGTCTAATTCGGGTTATTGTAACAACGTCTATTACTTAAAAGTTTTTTTTGAAGATCCAAACTTCTGAAATTGGGAGATTGCAGCGAATTCTAGAAAGTATGTTGCAAATCTTTCCTTGAATGCCTCGGGGCAAAATTATTCACCATGTATTACGCCATAGATACTTTTGTAGAGTGCAAACTCAAATCGAGTTATTTACAGTCGATATCTTTGGTTACGACTGACTTTTTGGGTGTTTTTCTAAATGACAGCCAAAAATAAAACAAATTAAGCAAGCGGCAGGGTAAAGACATACTTCGAATTTTATTCATATTTAAGGACCAAAACATATATTTGTATGCATTTTAGGTAATTGCTACAAGATCTATTAGTTAAAGTCTATTCGGACATCCAATGAGAGCTGGCAGCCGAATTAGGATAGGAATTATTCTTTTTTTGGTGCAATCTATGAAAGATGAGCTGTCTCCATGGGCAAAGCCAAAAGTACTCTCTGATTGTGCCATGAAATTGTAAGTTGTTTACTGTCGAAATTTTGGGTCGCGACACTCACAATATTACAATTAAATTGATTAATGATTGATTATGCAGATAAGCAAGCTTTGATTTTAAATTAATTTTATGGACCAAAACATATATCTTCAGTGTTCTTGCTATAAACTTAATTTAGCTAAAATTCAAAATCAAACATCCAGAATAGTAGATGGCAGCCATTTTTTTAAATATGAAATTTGCTTTTTTCAGTCCATGAGTCCATGTACCATCCTATGAGCCCTCTCGTAGAGTGCATAGGGATAGTTAACTTACTATGCTCAGCGAGAATCAAAACGCTATCAATCGATATGTTTGATGTTTCGACTGATTTCAGAGCGTTTGTTTTCTAGATGATAGCCAATAAAAAGCATAAATTTTAAAAGAATCCATCTGCAAAAAATAGTCCATATTTGATCTTACTTTTTAGGACCAAATCATCCAGTCTTTTTTATACCATTTCTGTAATTAATGTCTAAAATAAAAAAAATACTGAAATCGAGAATTGTTCCCTAGATATAGTGATATAAATATTTTGTCCTTTTCCTTCCACCTGAAGGATACGGCTTATTAGATGGTTTCCAGGAAATCGTAATAGATTAAAATTTCAAACATGAGATAACAGCCAGGCGATTATTCGAGTTCATCTGTTTTCTGAAGAAATGCCTTTGTATATACATGTTTCTGTCAAAGCCGGAGAAAATCAATATTTTCTCCATCAGCCAGTCCGTGTGTTTTTACACATGTTATATTGCTTGTTTCGGTAAAGACCTACGTGCAATTGACAAGTGTTGGTTGCATACGCGACTTTCAAACAACTTGAACGTTTTTAATCAAAATTCATCATAATTATACACTTTTATGGCGCATCCTTTCATTTCACGACATGTGTGTCATCAAGAGGCCAATTAGTTAAACTGGATCATTGAAAGATTCGGGAGTTTTGATTTTTGGAGCGTCTGATCGATTGAATGCTTTTTGGAGCAAGAATTTAGAATGAGTATTTTAAGTATGCCACTTATGGAGCGATGAGTATTTTTTTTTTTTTTTTTTTACCGCAAAACAATTCCTTCATTTATCGACCGGTGTTCAAGAAACGTTCATAGAATATTCTTGATAATGTGAGAAAACTCGTTTTGTTGATGTTTGCCGATATAATGCCGAGTCACAAAAAAGGGGCTCGAAGTAAAATTTCTTGTCACCACATACTTCCTATATTTAAGGAGAGATTTGCGCAGGATTTCACAGAATGTTTCTCATCACATGACTATGTGTGTACCAACCCCGTAATGAGATAGTATTGCAATTCACGGTAAAAGCTGCATTATTAGAAAGGGGTTTAAAAAAAAAACACGCACACACATACATCTTGATTTTAAGGTAACTGCGGACACATAGAGGGTCAAATAAGGTCCAAACCTAGCCTAATGCGATAAAGCTGAACTTTGCAATACCCACTTTCATTCGTCGGTCATAGAAAGGTATTTCATAACTTAGAGTTGACGTCATCAAGGGCCGACCCCTTTTTTGGGAATTGTAATTGTCCATTTTTTCGGAAACAATTAACCGGTTTTTGTCCCGAAGACGCAATTTACTTCGTAAAAAGCTGCCTTGTGTTATGTTTTGATTGAAACGAAGATATAAATGTAAGAAATACAATTAGGTGTAACGTATTAAGCGTTCTCTGTACATTCTCTGTAAGCATTTAGACTTTTACATAGTGAGTGTGGCACACATTGTCTTGGATTTTTTTGAAACTTGTATGATTATCAGACCTCAACGTAAACGAAGGAGTAAATAATAGTTTTTTTTTGTCAATTTGCTGTTCGGTTGCCATGGAAACCAATCTAAAAGTTTTTTGAAAAAAAAATGGCAAGTATAAGCATGAAAGTAGCTGTTGTTCAATCATCGTTATCTTGCTTATTTAAAGGTTGATAAAATATCACCTTTCTTTTATAAATTTTTTTATCCTTAATCAATCATAGGCACTTATTAAATTCATTCCATTTGCTTGATATATTCGATGCTTGGCCATTTTTAGGTGGGTGGGTTTTTAAGTTGGAATGCGGAGCAATTCCAACTTAGATTTAACAAAACCGCAAAATGAACACAAGATAATTTCATTTCGGGTTTTTTGAGAACACATATCACGTGAACAGGATGTGAATACACTTCGGCCTATTTTGTACATCTCAACTTGACAGATTTACAGTTTATTTCATCGAAAAGTAATAATGCTGTACAATTACACAACTATCACTTCGTGTATATTATTAACACGCTAATTTATGTTTTAAACGGTATTTACTGAAAGTTGCGTACGAATATATTAGTATCACATGTTTGCATTACTATATTTGGAAATCATGTGATAAGTCAAGTCCAATCAGGTCAGCAATTGACAATTAGCACTAGCCAATCACGTGATATGCTTATTTGGTAATGTCGCGATCTGTTTTCTCAGTATTGTGGCAATAGCACAGACCGATCACGTGATCTGCTTATTTGGCAAGGTCGCGACCTGTTTTTCGTAGAATTATGTCATAGCTTCTTTTAAAGGTATAGTTTCTCTTTCTGAACGACCTTATTACACATTTAACTTTTGACAAGGTGTTATATTGTAAATTTCTGTCTAAGCTACGAAATAAATACTTTTTCTTAAAGTGATCATACACTTTTAAAGTTAATAAATATTTTTGCAACATATTGTCGTTTGTTTTCCGTCATATTGCAGTTATCTACATGAATGTTTTATTGTAAAAACCCAATACTCATCAAATAAAACCCTTGCCCCCACATCTTTAATTGAATTATGAATATCTTTGCCAAATTGCATTCCAACACCAAGACAATTTGCCATTTGAAACAAACCAACTAGTTCAACTTGTTTTCTTCACAATCTTACACATCAACACGTTGAAGAGCACCATCATACAGTTAGTTACATCGTGAAATTGACATTCATCTCAATAAAAAACATTCTTAATCGCTCACTCAGCACTCCATTCATTCATTCCAAACGCTCACTCAAACCATTCAGAAACACTCAAAGGTATCAAAAAATAAGATCATCATGTACATTCAAAATGAATTAAGCAAGAACCAAATCGCGATTTCATTGACATAAATGAAGTTTAAAGCGTCTGATTGGTTCTTGGCGAAATAGAAAGCTATTGATTGAACTTTTATACATATTTTATATAGGTTATATCGCTAATTTTGTTAGCCCTGAACAAAATAAGCGACATTGGATTTCCTCCCTTAAATTTCAGTCAAAACTCGCTCCGCTCAGTCATTCAACATCATGCTTAAATCATTCCAAAATCGTTCACCTTATCAATTTCCCGATGTTATTAACTTTACCCCTAACTCAGAAGAAGAAGAGCATAATTATATTGATTTCATCATGTCTGTCTCTCATTCCATTGACCTTTTGCTTTCCGCAAGATAAACGGAGAAGCAATTGTCCTACAGTAACGAAACTTTACACAAATATTGCCCATGACCCAAAGAAATGCGCTATTATTTCGGGGTCATACATGTCACGGGCATCAGTAAATTTTAACAGTTAACAGTTTCCACTCTAACTGAACAACCAAATTGACCCAAATCATAAAACTTGACACAAATGTTGTCAATGACCTGAGAAAGTGCCCAATATTGGAGTCACAAATGTCGAAATCACAATTGAGCTTCGTCCAAAAACTGTCTTGAGATTCCAACTCATGAAGTAAAAGACTTCCCTGCGAAAATAGCTTTTCACCATGGAAAAATCACTTGTTGAGGTCCACTTTACGACACTTCTAATTAAAATGTACTTGATAACTCAAATTGAGCAGAAGTTTATTGAAAAATAATGTAAAAACTGTTTTGAGTGTATAAGGTCGCCTGTGCGTCCATTAGTCGGCTGTATGGTCCGTATCATTTTCTTCCTTTTTACCTCACCTTACCACAAGGTCTTCTGGTCTTCTTGGTATAAGTTTCTTTCATCAGATTCGGGCCTGTATAGCGATTAAGGGTTTTAAGCGTCTCTCGTTGTTGAAATACATTGATTTATATACGCCCGTCAAAAGACGGGACGTATTATGTGATCACCTGTGGTGGGCGGGAGGCGTCAACTTCGCTTGTAGCTTGAGGTCACCTTCTCTCGAACGCATTCCAACTTATCAGTACTTTCAGTACTTTGATTTGAAAATGTCATATTTTGGCATTTTCTGAAGCATTTTTGAAAAGATGCAGCTAGTTTGAAATTATGTGTACCTACTTAAGAACGCATCAAGCCCCTCCTTACCACAAAAAAGAAAAAAAAAATGGGAATTCGTAAATGGGGCTACTATGGTAACCAGACAGGCACCGTCAAGTCAAAGAAATTGTATTTTTCTATATATTTTCTTTGTGAAAACAAAATAGGTGTTTCATATAACTCTATGTTTTGATATTGAAGTTTGGTAGGTATATAGATGTCATCAATAAAAGTCAGCCGGTAGTTTTTCAATAAAGGTCAAGGTCATTTGTTAACCATTTTTGCAAAATGTTTGTTAAAAAGGATAAAAAAAAACCCCAGTCAAGATAAACTTTTCAACTGTCAAAAAGGTAGATAAGCATCAGAGAAACAGAATATTGTCTTATTTTTGTGACCAAATAACTACTACAGTGCATTTGGATACCATGTTGATTTTTCATTTCACACTAACTAAATGTATATTATATGTTGAATTAGAAAACAAACGCATCATTGAAAACCCTCTGCCCCTGATACCATGTATAAGTCCAATTCGTCCTTTCTTATTTATTACGACACATTGGCTCTCCTGTAACATTGAAAATGTTTCGTGCTTTGCTAATGATTTGAGTAATAAGTACACATTTTTGAGCTACAGATGGTTCTCTTAAAACAGAATATTTGACTGTTCTTAATTCTTTTCTTATTCAATTTTCATGTATGTACCAACAACAAAATCAAGAAATGTCCATTTTCTTGTGATTTCAGCTTAAAATAGCTTAAATGGAATCTTATATGATTAGATTTTATTAAAATGAAAAACTAAAATAAGTTTACATTTTTGAATTAGTTAAATTGTTAACAGAATAAATTAATAATTGCAAAGTATTGACTACACATTTTGTAATCTCTATCCACCATTTTGGATTGTTGCTATGGGATCAAAGGGAAGTAACTCTAAAATAGTCTACATGACTAAATTTAAGAAATTACAACATTTTTCAAATTATAATTCTAAAATCATACCACAAGAAAACCATATATTCTGATTATTTAAGGAATATTTATTAATTCATCTTCAATTAATATTGACATGTAGTGTAAAATCTTCTGGATTGAATCATTGTAACCTCCGGAAAACAGCAATAGTTCACCAAATTATGGCCATTTTTCAGAGTATGCAATTTTCGATCAAGAATTGTGAACAAATTAGGGTATGTTCCCCATGGGATTTTTAATGTTTTGATAACTAGAACACCAAATATATTTGCTTCGACAATATTTTACCCCATAAACGCTGCAAAAGTCTGAAATTTGGATCTGAAATTTGGCATTTTTGCAAATTTCAAACTTTCTATGGCCTGTTTCTATGGCAACATAGCACCCCTTTCCGAATGAGTGATATATTTTGTAATGATCTTTTATGGGGATCAACTTGTGAAAGTTTGAACAAAATCTTATGCGTGCCAAAAAAGTGTAAGTGCTTACAGAGAATGGCTTTTAAATGTCAATGCCTTCTGCGTTGCTGTTTTTTGAGTTCAGTTTCTGTAAATATGGACTTTTATACAAAGACCAAATATGGCACTTTCGTCCGACATGTCACGATTTTTTTTTGTAAAATCCGAATCCGCAAAGATATCGCAAATCAAATGATCTTTCAACTTCGCGTTAAATGTTGTATGTAAATGTAAATGCTGTATTCTTAAACGGATAAAAACTTTGCGATTTTCTTTCTTTAAGTTCACATTCAGATTTAATATTTCTGAAGCCTATATTTTACAATAAACCTTAATTTGAAATATTTTAGAAAATTTAAATGTACAAAGATTCGCGATGAATAAGCATAGTACCGATAGTTTTTGTGCGACAAATGTTGCAACAGCTTCAAAAATTCGAATTCAATGAAAAATATAACCCGAAGACAGATCATTTTTATTTGAGTAATGTAAAGCATTTTATTTTCGCTACATACTTACAAAAAAAAACAGCATAGGTCACCGGAAAAGTTCTCTTTTTCTATTTTATTATTTTCTATTAAATATGAAATGCAAAAAGGAACGTCAAATCTTTTAAAATCGGGAAATAGATAGCGTTTCAAGCCTGTTTTGTTCTGTTTGAATGTGCACAGAAATTAAACAACTAAGTCGGGCATTCTTCGACTTTCCAAATGAATGTTTTTTCGAACAAATCGATTGATTAATTCAGAAAATATTTGCAAATACTGTTTTTGGCGCGTTGAAAAGGGGTTGGCTTATTTATGACGTCACCACGTCAAATGGATGAACTTCAAACACTTTTGTTTTGCGTGTAAGCTACTACCCGAACATCAAAGATGAATCTCCATAATTATTGTGAGATTTTAAGAAAAACGACAATGTCATCTGTCCGCAGTTATATAAATTTCCAAACAATGATAAAGCCACCGTCATAACGCTGTTGGAAGCGCGTCGTTGTCAATAAGAGGTCCCGGGTTCGATCCATGACGGCGGCATTCATTCTTTCCGACTATAAGTGTCTCACCAATGGGTTGATAATCGTCGACCTATGTGAGAAAGTAGCTGGAGGCTAGGGAATGTTGTGATCCAGCCTCCACGATATAACTGAAAGATTGTTGAAGTGGCGTAAAACTCCATTCAATCAATCAACCCTCACAATGATAACGTTATATTTTGGTATTATTCGTTATAGGAAAGCTTTCATATGGTCATATTGCGGCCTAAGTTGCTGACAAATTGGATTAATTAATGCTAGGTTAAATGGCCGGAACACATTGTATGAATTTCTAAATACATTAGCTAGGCAGGGGTAATCATTACTGACTCCTTCAAGAGGAATAGGAATACAAAAGATTTTTTTAAATGAGATATTAGAATAAACATAATTGGTGGAATTGTTTCGATTTTTTTAACCTGAAAATACTCTACTTAATTTGGTGGACAATTTTGGCCGACATTTGAAATCATCTCTACATCAAACTTACTAATATGGGTTATTCGTGTAAATGTCTGGCTGCCATCTCGGTTTTAAAAATTCGATAACATCAAATAAGCTTCAGATATCTAAAATGAACCTTTTCAAATCAAGATATATTTGCCTGTACGTAAAAAATAAAAGATTATTTAGGTTTAAAAACGCTTACCTATGGGGGAAACCAAAGATAACGAACATTAATATACATGATTCTATCTGAGAGGATTGGTTTCAAATTTTATATTTAAACAAGAGGACCCTGAGGGCCATAAATCGCTCTCCTGATTTTTCAAGTAAATTATCATTAAGACTCCTTTTCCTATAATATGGCATGAACCTTCCCATTTTCAACAGAGTTCATTCTTGCGTCCTGGCAAACATTTTGATCAAGTTTTCTGAAGATTGGACCATATTTGTGGCGTCTGGAGCTCTTACGAGAAGATTGTCATTAAGGCCCCTTTTCCCGTGATATGGCAAGGATACTTCTCATTTTCAAAAGAGTTCATACCCATGACCTAACAAACATTCTGATAAAGTATCATGATGATTGGACCATATTTGTGGCTTCTAGAGCGTAAACAAAAAATGTCATAAAGGCCCCTTTTCCCGTGATATTGCACAAATCCTTCCCATCTTCAATAGACTTTTTACTCATGACCTAACAAATATTCCGACCAAGTTTCATGAAGATTGGACCATATTTGTGGCTTCTTGAGTGTAGACAAGGAATTTGTCATTTAGGCCCCTTTTTCCCGTGATATAGCACGGATCCTTTAAATTTTAGCAATTTTGACGAGGGACCAACAAAGGAATATTTCTGCAAAATTTGGTTGATTTGACACATAAGTTTAGGGGGAGATGTCGTTTAAAGAAATTGTTGACAAATTGTCATTAAGACCCCTTTCCCCGTGATTTGGCACAGATCCTTCCCATTCTCAAAAGAGTTCATCCTCATGACCTAACAAGCATTCTGACTAAGTTGCATGAAAATTGGACCGTATTTGTGGCTTCTAGAGTGTAGACAAGGAATCTGTCATTAAGGCCACTTTTCCCGTGCGGACCCTTTCATTGTTAGCAATTTTTACAAGTGACCACCCAAGGAATATTTCTGCCAAGTTTTGTTGATTTTGACTCATAAGATTAGGAGGAGATGTCGTTTAAAGATATTGTTGACAAAATTTTCATTAAGGCCCCTTTTTCCCATGATATGGCACGGATAATTCCCATTTTCAAGAGTCTTCATCCTCATGACCTAACTAACATTCTGGCCAGGTTTCATGAAGATTGGATCATATTTGTGGCTTCTAGAGTGTAAACAAGAAATTTTTCATTAAGGCCCCCATTCCCGTGATATAGCACGGATACTTTCCATTTTAGCAATTTTTACAAGAGACCAACCAAGGAAAATTTCTGTCAAATTTGGTTGATTTTGACTCATAAGTTTAGGAGAAGATGTCGTTTAAGAAATTGTTGACAAATTGTCATTAAGGCTCTTTTTCAAACTCATCCAAGATTTAATCAAGACAATCATTCTGACCAAATTTCAGGTTGATCGGGCAAAATAATGTGGCCTCTAGAATGCATACAAGGTTTTTCTAAGATTTGACCCCATGACCTAGTTTTTGACCCCAATTGACCCAATTTCGATCTCATCTAAGATCAAATCAAGACAATCATTCTGACCAAATTTCAGGTTAATCGGACAAAAATGTGGCCTTTAGAGTGCATACAAGGTTTTTCTGAGATTTGACCCTGTTACCTAGTTTTTGACCCAAGTTCAAAGCCGTCCAAGATTTCATCAAGACAATCATTCTTACCAAATTTCAGGTTGATCGGACAAAAATGTGGCCTTTAGAGTGCATACAAGGTTTTTCTAAGATTTGACCCTGTAACCCTGTTTTTGACCCAAGTTCAAAGCCGTCAAAGATTTCACCAAGACAATCATTCTGACCAAATTTCAGGTTGATCGGACAAAATTGTGGCCTTTAGAGTGCATACAAGGTTTTTCTGAGATTTGACCCTGTTACCTAATTTTTGACCCAAGTTCAAAGCCGTCCAAGATTTCATCAAGACAATCATTCTTACCAAATTTCAGGTTGATCGGACAAAAATGTGGCCTCTAGAGTGCATACAAGGTTTTTCTAAGATTTGACCCTGTTACCTAGTTTTTGACCCAAGTTGACCCAAGTTCAAAGCCGTCCAAGATTTCATCAAGGCAATCATTCTGACCAAATTTAAGGTTGATAGGGCAAATAATGTGGCCTCTAGAGTGCATACAAGTTCGTTCTAAGATTTGACCCCGTGACTTAGTTTTTGACCCTAGTTGACACAATTTGAACTCTTACGAGATTTTATCAAGACAATCATTCTGACTTAATTTCAGTATGATCGGGCAAAAATGTGGCCTCTAGAGAGCATACACTGTTTTTCTAAGATTTCACCCCATGACCTTGTTTTTGACCCTAGTTGACCCAATGTCAAACTTGTGATAGATCTCATCAGGACAAATAATGTGGTCTCTAGAGTGAATACAAGGTTTTTCTAAGATTTGCCCCCTGACTTATTTTTTTACCCAGTTGACCTAATTTCGAACTCATCCGAGATTTCATCAAGACAATCATTCTGACCGAATTTCAAATTGATTGGGCCAAAAATTGGCCTCTAGAGTGCATACAATGCAAATGTTCACGACGGACGACGGACCTTAATACCTACTGATGTACATTACTGATGACTTTCATCATGTCAGTTATAAGACAAGGTATCTGAAATATGCTTGAATAAACTTTAATTAAATTTTTTTGGTTATGTTTTTTAGAAGTTTGACCTTGACAGATGACCTTGACCTTGTCACAGGACCTTGACTTTGGAACTAGCTGATGCGTATCAGTGAGATCTACCACCATAACAAATATTGGCATGGTATCTTGAATAAGATTGAAGATATTGGCAATGTTAAGATTTTTGGTTAAGTTTTTGAGTTCTTTGACCTTGATAGATGACATTGACCTAGTCACATGACCTTGACTTTGATGTCAGCAGATGCGGATAATTGAGATCTATCATCATGCCAAATAAGAGCCTAGTATCTTGAATAGGCTAAAAGATATTGGCAATCTTAAGTTTTTTGGCAAACCTTTGCAGAAAGACAGACGGACAGACGAACACCGTTAAACAACATGTCCCCGATCATTCGATACTTGGGCATAACAATTTACGACCGAACGCGCAGACGGATGGACGCACGATGGACACAGCGCCATGACGATAGCCCCAGTGGCCTTCGCCAGTTGAGCTAAAATGATGGTCTCTACAATGCTAACAAAGAAAGTACCCTTTAAGTAATAGTTATAGTTCATTCCTGACAATTAACGCGATATAACCTAAGCGGAGCGCAAGGTTACATGTATACGCGTAAATTGCCTGAATATGATCTATAATTGTTTCACCGATCGACTTATTTTTTTTCATCAAATAGTGCTAGTTCAAAAGAGTTGTGCGTCAGTCAATGATGTAATTCATTTTTGTTGCGTCATACATTCTTCAATCAAATCGAAGTAAACAAAAAGTGGGAGGATCGAATTTAATCACCACCGGGTTTCTGTAATCATTTTGACATTTGACGAGCCTTGGAATTATTGGCAATGTTAATTTTTTGTAAGGCTTTCAAGTAATTTCACCGTGACAGATGACCTTGACCTTGCCACATGACCTTGACTTTGGTATCAGCAGATGCATATCATTGAGATATATCATCCCGCCAAATTTGAGGTTTCTTTTTTGAATTGCCTTGAAAATATTGGCAATGATAAGTTTTTTTGTTAAGTTTTGCAGACAGACAGACAGACGGACAACGGTTAAACAATATGCCCCCGATCTTTCAATACGGGGACAGCAAAAAAACGCCTTTTCTCAAAATGTTATTTTCCATGACACGGACCTGAGACTGTATTAATTAATCATTTTCTGTGGAAGCTTTGATTATATGTTTTTAGTTCTAATGAATCCAAATTTAATTCTAATTTCATTATTTTTTTAATTGGAATCTAGTTAAGATTGAATTATAATTCAAAACAAAGTCCTGGTAAAATACTCTAGGTAGTCATCAAATCAAGTTTATCCTTCCTAGAGCCCGGTCCAGAATTTTACATCAAGATGAGTATTTACAGATTAGAAAATCCAATAGAAAATAGAAAGTCAGACCAGAAAATGATAACAATCTTGTTTTTGTAAGACATTCCATGCCCCTTTATTGACCCTTGAATAACCGTCCAACTGTAAACCTTTACATAGGTCTCTGCATAGTTTACCAGTCCCACTGATAGGCCAGTCAGAGAATATATTAAGCTGATAAGAAATTATCTTTCTCTAGTTGAATTTTGCTTATTTTTTTCACAATACTTTACATCAGTGGGACCGGAGCCAGTCTAAACTGAAAGTCAGTTGCAGCATGGTTTAAATAATCTTTCAAAATCGTCTAATGAAAACGGCTTCAAGAAAAAAAGACAAAAACTAAATGTATGCATTTTTGTCAATCAAGAAAAATGCACTCCGATCCAGAATGAAAGTTGGGCGGAGTGCAGATTGAAGTTGTTAAGGAATATTAGTTTTTAGGACTCCTTTTTTTATTCTAAACTGTCGTTTATCCCGCATATTGACAATTTGAAAAATAAGTACCAAAAGGCACTAAATCTATTACGTGTTGTATCCAGTTTGGATTGGGGGCCGATAAAAAGGTTCTATTGCGCCTCTATAGGGCACTTGTAAGATCAAATCTAGACTATGGCTGTGTTGTGTATGGTTCTACACGCCCTTCAAACCTTCGCAAACTTGATAATATTCATAATCAGGGATTGCGCTTGGCGTTAGGTACATTTAGAACATCACTAGTTAACAGTCTTTACGCAGAAGCAAATGAGCCTTCCTTAAATTTACGCAGGAAGAAGCTTTCTTTACAATATTCTTTAAAACTTAAATCAAATCCAGATAATCCTACTTATAGAGTTGTGTTTGATCCAAAATATAAGAGGATTTTGAAAAGAAAAATACACATCATATGAAGAGATATATACAGACGGCTCAAAAGATGGCGAAAAAAGTTGCTTCAGTCACTATTTTAGATGGCGAAAAAAAATCAATTCCGCCTTCCTAAAAACTCTTCTATTTTTTCAGCCGAGCTTAAGGCCATTGATCTCGCACTCGATCATATGATCGCGGAACGTTTCTCTCGCTATATCATTTACACTGACTCTATGTTAAGCATGCAAGCGATTGAGCACGAGAAAACTGACAATCCCCTTATCGTTAGGCTGCTTGACAAAATAGCTAAGCTTAATGATGTTGATCTCGTTTTATGCTGGCTTCCAAGCCACATTGGTATTCGTGGCTATGAGGAGGCAGATAAAGCTGCCAAGGAGACATTATCTCTTGAAACTTTACCCTTGAAGTTCCTTTTACTGATTTTAAACGCTTAATTCATTGTCATATTCACGATGTTTTGAGGAACCGGTGGTCTTTCCCTGCGAACCAGAATAATAAATTATTCTCTGTGAGATAGGATCTTGGCGATTGGTTACCTGGTTACAGGTCAAGCTGTCGAGAAGAGCTTAACCTGACTCGCATACGCATTGGTCATACTCATCTGACACACGCCTATCTTTTAAAAGGAGTAGAGATGCCAATGTGACGCTCCTCTTACTATCAAACAAATTTTTATTGATTTTTCTTTAATAAGAGATAGATATTTTAAAGTGGTAGTATGAGGCAGTTGTTTGACCTTGTAAAACTTGAACTAATTTTTGACTTTCTAAAGGCGATTCATTTATATAGCAAAATCTGATTTTAAGGTTCTATTAATCGTTTTATCTTCTTAATTTTTAAAATAGTTCTATTAAATTTTAACGTTTTCAATAACTCGTTTGGCTATTAATACAGAAGTGTCTGCGCTCAACATGACCTTAGTTGTCGACGGGCCATAAAGCAACATTCATTCATCCATTTATTCATTATTTACCCCTGAAATATTTAAACATCATCTTTTAGAAATCCAGTGAGCAGATTTTAACCAAATGTGGCATGAATGATCTGTAGATAACTCGTTCTTAAACTTGTTCATGGAATAATTCCTGGCACCAAAGTGTGGGAATGTAAAGGCGGGGCTTATTTTGACATGCGACTCTTCTCCAAAACTCCCAAAATAAGGCAAATTTCTTAATGATTTAAATTTTGATTTCAAGTTTCTGCAGATTAATCATTTATCATTCAGATGAGCAATTTTTGTCCATTCTGATCTTCTTGTTTTCTTCTAAATGGAGAAAGTGATTCTCATAATCTCATTTACAATTGTGTGACGCATTTAAGTGCATTCCCCTTGTGTATTAAAAGAATTAATAGCAGTAAATGGTTTATTTTCGGAATTGTTTTATCTGTTACCTATAAGGATGAATTGATTTTAAGAAATGACCCTTTTGGCTCACTGTTTTTATTTTCAGACTAAAAGCGGAATATTCTTTGTTATACAATCTAATTTCGATAACGTATTATTTTTGTTCATTTTGACCCATTATTTAAAATTAATTGTAAAAGAAATTCAATGTAATTATTCAACGTATAAGCTATCGTTGTATTTCTATAAATTTATTGTTCACAATTATTCTATATTATTTTTTTGTTTTTGGATTATTGCAATCTTTGATGACAACTACTTTTTTCTTAATTTACTGGTCAAGTTATAAAAGAAATGTTGAAACAAAAATAGTTTATACGAAAAACTGTCCTAGTCATTAACACATCTTTTTTCAAAAAATCCTTCGAACGATTTCACTTATGAAACTAATAATATGTTAGTATAGTTTCTTACCTATTACATAAATAGTTACTGGATCACTGACATCAAAGCTTGGCCCATTTACGGCTATTTCGCAAGTCCAAGAGCTTCCGTTCATTGAATTTTTAGTGTTCAAAACAGTCCATGTGTAATTATTAAGATTTAAACACGTGAAGTTATATATTGAGATGTCAACTGGTCCAAACGTATCATCACACGCTTGATTAATTCGTCCTTTCTGGATGCCATCTTCTTTCCAAATAACAGTAACAGTATCTCCTACTGACAGTGGTGTTGAATACGTACACAGGAAATCTAAGTCTCGACCAACTTCAGATGTTGCCAAAGAAGAAGGACTCAATACCACGTTGCAGGCAACATCGTCTGTTAAACAGAGAAAATTGCACGTTAGGTAAATGATATTATTACCGCAATACTTTCAACCATCGTTATTTAAGTTAATATTTCTAGCTATCTTTACAACTTGAGGATCATTGGCCATCAGTCGCTCACATTGGGCATTTATTAAGGGTGGAGGGGGGGTGCAGTTTGTTGGAGAAAACTGTCCTTGAAGAAATGTGAGGGGGGCCTTTTGGGCGTTTTAGACCCGGTCTAATTTATTTTGTTTAGAGTGATTGCCCCTTTCGCTCTTTAAAAGTGGAAAATATGAATGGTCAATATGAGTAACGAAATCGATCGATTCTAAACAGGAATGGGAGTTAAAATCTGTTTAATCGGAAATGACATCGTTTCACAACTTGAGCTAATGAAAAAAGTCCAGCAGTCAAAATAGCGAAACTTTCAACAAGTATTGTCCTATTAAACAAAGTTCATATGAAGCTGCACGTGCAAAGCGGAATTTTATTTTCCAAACAAATGTTGTTTTTTTCCATCCTGTACGCAGAATTGCCCTCCATTCAAGATAAAAACGTCGCGAAACATTTCAGAAATGTAAAATCGCTTAGTGGGATCATACACTTTGTAAATGTTTGCAAACTGCGAACGTTCTTTACATCCCGAACGCAGGGATTGATACATGTACGTGTAATGGGGGAAGAAGTTAAATCTCGCTATGCGAGCAGAATTATGAACCACAAGCGATTGAACGATAATTGGTACTTTGCATTTCCATGTAAAGCGAATGTAATAAGTGTTTCAAACCTTGAGTGCACGGACATTGATACAAGGGGGGCCTTAATTCCGATTTTTGAACATTGCTAGAAAAGGAGAAAGGGGGAACAAAAAAGCGACTTCGCTCCTTTCCAAATTTTCTCTCTCTCTCTCTCTCTCTCTCAGTTCATTTCTTCTCTCTTTATTTCTTATCTTAATAATATTCCTCGTGTGTGTTTGTGTGTACGTGTACGAAAATGTAAATTCTATTAGAATTGAAATAACGTTTTCAAATGATTTTTGGATATTCCATTAACCATCAATTTCAAATAGCTTTTATATTATGCGAAGGGTGTAAATATACGGCAGTTATAGTGTCAGTTCCTTGGCCAAGAAGTCCCAAGATAGGTAACAGGGACTTTTATCCTTTAATCTTCAAGAGTACTTATGAATTCTCTGGTAATCTACAGATTTGAGGGGTGGGGGTGATGTAGGTTGCTGCAGGGGGTAATCTACGATTTAGAATATTGTTTCAAATCCAATGACAAATAAATCGGTTCGAACCATTAGCACCCCCGTAACAGGCACCCTCCATCCGCCATTGGCATAACCTAGTTTATTTGAGATATAAAATCTTCTCTCTTGTTGCCTAGAATATCAAGGGAAGTAACAATGTTTTGACTAAAACAAGTGACTGAATTCAATTAAAGGGGGTACTGTACTTCAAACCGATGAAATTGACTAAAAATGCCTGGATACATAATCTTTTGTTTGTTGATTTAAGTTTCTCTGGAAATATATTTCAATTTTATTCAATATACGTCCTTGGGTTTTTTTTGGAGGGGGGGGGGGGGTTTGCTTCCAAAGAAAAAAGTTCACTTTTTATCCTTAATGAGCAATATAAATAAAACCCCATCAATCAGTTAGATATGCTCTTACTAGAAATTATAATTTATCTTGATGTTCTGTTCTCTATATCTAAAACTACAATTACATGTTGATTTAGCGCATCAATGTTAGGATTGGTCGGCGTATTAAGCACTTTTCTTCGATATTTTTCGAAAACATGACCACCTTCGGAAAATTGTTAATATTTTCAAAATTTGCGTGGAAAGCTATGCTGAATTTATACTTTATGTGTGCACATGTATGGTTTAAAACATATATCTTTTACGCGGATATTTGGATATCCCCTTGAAACTGCAGCATCGCGCCTTGAGTCGGTAAAAATATCCAAACTACTGATTTAAAATGCATGACTGGCTTGACGAGTGTTTTTTTTAATACAAGATATGAAGAAGACAAAAATTCTGATTACATTCAAAACACTTGGGTAAAAATGACTACTTTAAACTCCCCAACTTTATACTTTTTAGTCAAGAATTAACCCGTTGATCTAGTTATTGACCATTGTCTCGAAAGATTTTAAGTATACAAACATTTGAGCAGGTTTCAAGACATTTATGCCAAAAAAGATACACGAACCATTTGCCTTTTTTAACCCAACTTGTTCCCTTATCGTACTTGCTCGATTGTTTATGGAGACAAATATTCTGACCAAATTTCAAGGCATATTAGCCAAAATATGATCTTTTATGTGCACATAATGTTTATTTTCTCTTAAAGTAACCCCTTTACCTTGCGCACTAGGTGCTCAAGTGAGCTAAAACTCGAGGCTCAAAAGGGCCTGTATCGCCCCATTGGCTTTAACATCTCCAGACTTTCAGCTTATTTTGAATAAGAATAGCACTTTGGAATTTTAGAACTATTTTGTAATGACTGGGACTGGGTCTGGCCTGCATTGCGTAAAAGTAGTCAATCGGCAATACTGCTCACCATTTACCCATCTCATTACCAATCACTGACATAAATGTAATTGCAAAAAGTACACCGTTCTAAAAACATATTTAGCTCACCTGAGCACGAAGTGCTCAAGGTGAGCTATTGTGATGGGCTGATGTCCGTCATCCATCGTCCGTCGTCAAACTTTACCTTGTGTGCACTCTAAAGGCGGCATTTTTGGCCCAAATGTCTTGACACTTGGTCAGAATGTTTGTCTCCATCAATTCTCGGTCAAGTTCGAAATTAGGTCAAATAAGGTCAAAAATGGGGTCAATGGGGTTAAATGTTTTAAAAAAAACCTTGTGTGCACTCTAGAGGCCACATTTTTTTACCCAAATGTCTTGAAACTTGGTCGGAATGTTTGTCTCCATCAAATTTCGGTCAAGTTTGAAATTGGGTCAAGTGGGGTCAAAATTTGGGTCAAACTTTAGAAAATCCTTGTGTGCGCTTTAGAGGCCACTTTTTTGGCCATAATGTCTTGAAACTTGATCAGAATGTTTTTCTCCATCAAATCTCGGGCAAGTTGGAAATTTGGTCAAGTGGGGTCAAATCTTAGAATAACCTTGAGTGCACTCTAGAGGCCACATTTTTGACCAAAATGTCTTGAAACTTGTTCAGAATGTTTGTCTCCATCAAATCTCGGCCAAGATCGAAATTAGGTAAAGTGGGGTCAAATACGGGGTCAAGAGTTCAAATTTTAGAAAAACCTTGTGTGCACTCTAGGGGCCACATTTGTGACCAAAAAGTCTTGAAACTTGTACAGAATGTTTGTCTCAATTAAACCTCGGTCAAGTTCGAAATTCGGTCAAGTTCGGTCAAAAATGGGGTTAAGGGGTCAAATTTTAGAAAAACCTTGTGTGATCTCTAGGGGCAACATTTTTGCCCAAAACACTTGAAACTTTGTCAGAATTTTTGTATCAATCATATCTTGGTCAAGTTGGATATTGGGTCTTGTTCTGTCAAAAATGGGGTCAAGGGATCAAATTTTAGAAAAACCTTGTGTGCACTCTAGAGGCAACTTTTTGGGCCGAAATGTCTTGAAACTTGGTCAGAATTTTTGTCACTATCAAATCGCCTTCAAGTTCGAAATTGGGTCAAGTGGGGTCGAAAATGGGGTCAAGGTGCCAAATTTTGGAAAAACCCTGTATGTACTCTAGAGGAAACATTTTGGGCCCCAATGTCTTGAAACTTGGTCAGAATTTTTGTCACTATCAAATCTCCTTCAAGTTCGAAATTGGGTCAAAACCCTGTATGTACTCTAGAGGCAACATTTTGGGCCCCAATGTCTTGAAACTTGGTCAGAATTTTTGTCACTATCAAATCTCCTTCAAGTTCGAAATTGGGTCAAGTGGGACAAAAAATGGGGTCAAGGTGTCAAATTTTGAAAAAACCCTGTATGTACTCTAGAGGCAACATTTTGGGCCCCAATGTCTTGAAACATGGTCAGAATGTTTGTCTCCATCAAATCTCGGTCTAGATCAAAATTGGGTCAAGTGGGGTCAAAATGGGGTCAAGGGATCAAATATTAGAAAATCTCTGTGTGCACTCTAGGGGCAGCATATTTGACTAAAATGTATGTCTTCTTGATTTCTTTGACTTTCGTTAAGCCAGTAATGAATTTCAAATAAGTAGTGTTAGCACTTTGCTTCCTTTGTAAACTATACCCATCAGGTGAGCGCTTCAGGGCCGATGGTCCTCTTGTTAGAATCTATTTTGTTCATTCATGGAATATTCATACCAAGATTCGATGAAAATTGCTGGTAAAGATTTTTTTGAAAAGAATTAAGTAAAGGGGCACCCAAGAAACATGTATGCACAGTTTCATTCATATCGTTCTTATGGTTTGCGAGAATAAGATATTAAAAGAGTTTCAAGTGAAATAAGCCCCGCCCTGCCGCGCTCACATTTTGGAGACCAATCAGAAAATCTTTAGCAATTTAAGTAACGGGTTATCTTTATATACAATTGCATCCATACCAAGTTCCAATGATTACAGCGAAATGGTTTGGGAGTAGAAGGGATTTAAACAAGATCTTAAAACAAATTGGCCGCGCCCTGCAGAGCTCAAACTTGAGGCCATTCAAATTTTCTTAAACACTTTCAGAAAAGGGTATCCTATGAACTCCCAAACAAAGTTTCATTCGAACCGCATTAGTTTTGGAGGAAGAAAGTATGAGGCAGCTGTTTGATATGGTCAAAATAGAACTAATATATGACTTTTGTTAGGCGAATCTTTATATAGTAAAGTCTGATTTCAGGTTATAATGACCGTTTTATGCTCACCTCAGCACAACGTGTCCTATGTGAGCTTTTAGGATCAGTGAAATAGGCCCAGTGGTTTAGAAGAAGAAGCATTTTACATTGTTTACGACGGACGACGGACTCAGCGTAATTCTGTAAGCTTCCCTCCAGCACGTTGTGCTCAGGTGAGCTAAAGATTGTTCTCAAAATTCTAATTGGCCCATAAATATTGGCGAAGCAGGGCGGTGCTTATTTTGACCCCGAAATCTTTGAACGACATCTCCTGAACCAATGGACCTTTTCCAATGAAACTTTACCAGATTGTTCCTAGGGTAACCCTTTTCAAAAAATGTTCGCGAAATTTGTTGGCCCATAATTATGGGCGTGGCTTATTTGAACCCGAAATCTTTAAACGACATCTCCTCCTGAACCACTGGGCCGATTTCAATGAATCTTTTCCAGAATTTTCTTTGATGACCGTCTTCATAAAATTGACACAAAATTTTGATTAGCCCATGAATATTGACTTGACAGGATGGGGCTTATTTTGAGCCCGATATCTTTGAACCTGAACCAATGGGCCAATTTCAATGAAACTTTACCTCAATTGTTTTCATGTTTCTGGACCTAAGGCATATATGACAAAGTCATCAACATAATGGGCTCCCGACTGCCAAATATCATTAAAAAGTCCTAACAAAGCTGAGAGGGCAAATGTTTGAAAAAGAGGGCCAGAATGGCCCTAAACCGCTCACCTGATTGTTTTGGGTCCAGTGGATCTCCACTGGACCTCGGCCAAGAAACGTTTTGGCAAAGTTTAATTCACATTTGTCTAATTATTGAAGGGGAGATATTTTTTCAAGAATTAAAAAAAGAAAAGACCCCTCTCACACATTGATTACTGAGAAGAAGATGTTAAAAGACTCAAAATAAGAACTCTGCCTTGCCATGCCCATATTTATAGTCTAATCAAAATTTCACAATCGGTTTTTGTAGAGGGTCACCCATGGAACATTCTTGTAAAGTTTCTTTGAAATCAGCCCAGTGGTTCAGGAGATGTCATTTAAAGATATCGGTCTCTTATCTTGCAATCAATCTAAATTTTGCAAACATTTTTTATAAAATGGTCACCCAAGGAACATTTTGGTTAAGTTTCATTGAAATAAGCGAAGTGGTTCAGGAGGAGATGTCTGAAATTTCGGGCTGCCCCGCAACACCTATATTTTGGGGTCAATCACAATTTCACGAGCAAATTTTGAGAAGGGTCCCCGAAGGAAAATTTCTGTCAAGTTTGTTTGAAATTGGCCAAATGGTTACTAAGGAGAAGATGTTTAAATATTTCAGTGTCTACAACTGCACTGCCCTGCCACACCGATATTAAGGGGGTCAATCAAAATTTCGCGAACAAGTTTTAAGAAGGGTCATCCAAAAAATATTTCTTCCAAGTTTGGTTAAAATCCGCCCAATGGTTACTGAGGAGAAGATATATAAACATAAACTGAGCGTCAATAGAAAGTTACCACCAACAATAACACCCATACAGCATTGAAAATTTTATTTCTATCAAAAGAGGTATTTCATTCATTGACAATGGAGTGCGCGGAAAACATAAACAATGATTTTTAATCAGTGGCTTGGAGCAAACGTCTTATTTTTTTCGCTTGAAGAAACTTACCTCAAATTGAAAAGTCACTAACACCAATAACGAGTATGGCGACCAATTTCATAGAGAAATTCAGTGATTTTTGCGTCAAAAATTATTATCACACGCTGTATACGTAATTAAAGAATGACCTGCCATTCGTCCGATAGAGTGTTGATGAATTGCTGTCGGTTTCCAATATGACGTCAATCGTCAACACCCTACGTCCAAATCGGTCTACACATGCCCTGCTGGGGCGCGAACGGAAGAGAAGGCAATACAGGGATGCGGATTAACATAATTGACTTTAAGAAAGCGTAAATCAACATTGCAAAATGCGGCTGGGCGTTGATCTGTTGGAACACGTCAATGTTAACGTGTTTCATTGGGAACGGACAAACAAATGGCCTCGAGATGTTCTCAACATAATGTTTCGTTGTAAACTACCATCGGCCAAAACGAGCTCCATAAAATGCCGTTATAGCCCCACCACCGAACGCATAGTCTGGCTACCACGACATAACGCATGGCGTTCACAGTGATACCTTCGACCATATCGAGTAAGGTCTCGATTCTTCAGTGAATAGAACACTTTGTAAATGTCGATTACTTTATCTCCAAGTACACGAAATAACATGATCTTGTTGACGCTCTGTCGTTTAAACGTTCTCCCGGAAAGCTTTTTTGTGCGTAACACGACCTGTTTTAAACAATGGCGAATTATAGATTTGCACATGAATCCCCTTTAAGGTCCTTATTTTTCCCGTGCCGTCTTCAAAGCCGATCGGGACCTGTCGCGAACATGCCATTGGATTATTTGACTATCAATTCGTGTTGACGTCACCTGAAGTTTTTTTCTTGTATGGCAACGGGCAAGTTGCATTTCTTTTTTGTGAGGGCTGTCTATTCGGCCTACAGTTTAGAGAACAGACAATCCAGATTTGAGGAACCTTCAGAAATTTAAGTGTCCTTAATTCGGCGTGATAACTAGCTAGCATAATTCATAAACAAATTGTGGTAAAATTTGTATCCACGTCAAAAACGTAAGAATTAGCATATTTGCACGGGACATATTGTGCCAATAATGCAAACATTTTGCCAACAGAATTGTAAATTTGTGCATATACATATATACCTAGTACTATCGTGCATTGCATTTTGCATAAGACATTACTATTTTAAAGATCCAATGGTATTTTGGGTGGTAACTTTCTTATGACGCTAAGTATACATTAACACGTACATCTACCCCCTAGCGATTTAGTAAAATTGATATATTGCTATTGTAACGAGTTGGTTTGTAGGGTTCCAGTCTATAAAAGACAGGATCAAAGTACCTACGTTCACTTAGTCAATTAAATGGACAAGTTTGCAGTGTTTGTGTTATTGCAGTAGGTCACGTGTACCTAGATATAAAGTATAAAAGGAGATGATTTCTCTGAGATCAGCCCGGACCGCGACTGTTCATTGAGGTGACTACATTTCCAAAAAGAAAAGGCTATTAATTAAATTTAATATTTATATCTTGGTTTGGAAAAGTGGGGAAAAAGACAAAGTGCTGCCACATATCTGAATTATTTGAATGCAGAGACTCTGGCAGATTTAGTTCTGTGCAGCCACCCCGCACCAGTTATAGTTTTATCAGTAGAAGGTAGCCCAGACCTGGTTCAGACCAAGGTCCAGAGGTGTTTGGAACCAGGTGTTCGGAGAGTTGCCGGTTAAGACTACTAAGAATACACTAGTTCCGAGTTGGTTCAGACCAAGTCTCAGAAGTGTTGTCGGAGACCTCGGAACCAGGTTTGAGGGTTCCGAGGTCATATTGAAACCTTTGATATTTTTACTAATTAGAACTTAATTAATTGTTGATTTTAGGCAGATAACTATTTTTTTCTAGGTTTCAAACAAACCGCTCGATATTTACGTTACACGATTATTTAAATATATGTTGAGACGGTCCAAAACCCATTAGCGAATCATTTCATTAAACGAGATTGAAAAGAATAAGTGTCAAGTCGCCCCCACCCCCTCCCCCGGAACAAATTAAAACAAACAAAACAAAAAAAACCCGAAATGATAATATCAAATAAATAAATTCAACCCGATTTAGGGTTCGCATGAACAGTCCTTGGAAATTATCCTAAGAACCAACCAATTAATTGTAGAAACTTATTAGTAACGCTGTTTATATATTTATCTTATTTTTTGACTGGTCTAATATTTTTCTCAAGAATCCGTCGCAGAAAGCCTTTAAACCGAGGATTCTAGACACTTAAAAGTGTATATAACTTTCATTGTCAGACATTATCATTTGGATAAAAGAATATATATAAATTTTAGTTAATTGCAAAATATAATTAGCTAAATGCTAAGGTCAATAGACATTTTTTGAGCGTGTTTAGTAGCAAAGATTTGTATTTAATTAAGTACTGACAACATCACCTCAAACTTTTTATTAAACATAACTAGCTAGTGGCCTTAATAAGCTTTTTCCACCGTTGCATGAAAATCGGTTAAGAAGAAACATAAACGCCTACATTTTTTTAAATGATAAACATTGTTAAAAAAGAACACATGGCTACTGCCGGTTCATTTCAGTGCTTTTGAAAAGACTTTCGGACAAGAACACTCGTGTTATATGAAATACATAGGCATGTTAGATAACCCCATGCCCCAGTAAAGCTTTATACAATTAAAAAAATTAAGACGCATGCATAATTGTCATATTATGATTTGGAGATCTTTGTACGATATGGTGTTGTATGATCAATGTAATTTGTAAATGTTCAACTAGTTGAATAAAATATGTACTAAAATGCAACACAGAACTAATACCAAGCTACTTCAAATAAAACAAAATACAAATATACTCACGTAGCTCAATTACAATCATAATACTCAAAGCTGTATACAGGTTGAACATTTTTGATATTCAGGGTTCGCCTTGGTTTATCTGTAAAGATATATGAGTAATTGTGCAATAAAAGACTTGGATACATCCCATTATTTTCTGGAGCTTCTAAAACAATTGAGGGACTGTGATTGTTTTAGTTATTCGAGAGAAGAATTCGCCAAAAAACAAAATTTTGCGGATTAAACTCATATGTATTTATGACAAAAAACATGAAGGCCGCCAAATGTGCTCAGTTGTCAAAGTTGTCGGTAAGCGAGTGTCCATGAGTTCCAGACACGCTGCATGTGTTTCTCTCATGCGCGAGAGTATGCGCCCGCCGGGCCTCGTGACTACATTGAGTATATGGCAAATGATGGATAACATGACGTTCCAGTACACGGTTTGAAGACAATCGGATGAAATATTTGAACTCTGGAGTGTCAAGAAAGATTTTTAAATTAAATTTCCACGATGCCCCCTTCCCCGTGCCGATTGACGGATCAGGCCTTTTTCCGAAAGGAAACCAAAAGGAACCATTTTCGTGTGGGTGCAATCATTCTGTACAAGTTTGAAGACAACAGATTAATAATGTGGTTTTTAGAGTGATAAAAAGGATTTTTAAATTAAATTTCCAGTGTGCCCCTTTTCTCTTGACGGGTCGACCTATTTTCGAAAGGAACAATCGTGGTGATGATGCAAACACTCTATTTTTTTAAGACAATCGGATAAAAAGTATGGACTCAAGAGCGTTAGCAAGCAAAGATTACGGACGGACAGACAGACACCGGACGGCTAAACCTGTAACTTAAAACAACTCCTATGACCTCCGGTCAGTGGAAATAAAAATGTTTGTTTTTAGGTCACTTGAGCAAAACGTACTCAATGGAAACATTTAGGATGACCCTAAGTCAACCGTGCGACGACTATTCTCTGCCATAGGTCATCAACAGTCTTTAACACTTCATATTTTACTGAATCATCGGACCGAATTTAATATAACTTAGTCACAATCTTCAAGAGGCCATCGCCTAAGCGCAGTTGGTAACGCGGCGAATTATTGTAAATCTCAAGTTCCCGGATTCGATCTCCGGCGGAGCCCTTTGTGGGATAGCAGTTATGGGCCAAGGTGTTGGAAAATATTTGTGAGATAAATACGAGCAATCTATTGTGAGGGGTTTTAGCCACCATAAATTGATTGAAAGATTGATTAAGGGGTAAAAAACCCATCCAAACATACAAAACAAAAATATAAGAATGGGCGTATTCCCCTAAAAAATATCGCGAAAATCAGGGACAGATTGGCCCATAAAATGGCAGGGTTTGGCTTTTTCTTTTTCATTATGAAGTCTTTTAACAACATCTCTTAAACTACTTATCCAATTTCAATGAAACTTGACCCGATATTTCCTTAGATGACGTTCAAAAACGTGCTCAAAATCTGTTTGGCCTATAAATATGATCGTGCAAATTTTAAACTATTTTTTTTGAAAATATCTCTATCTTAACCACTTCACCCCCCCCCCCCCGAGAACTGTAACAACGGACAAATACCTCTGCACGAAAACATGTTAAGGTTTTCTTTCAAGCCCCTACCCACAGTATTGAGTGAGTAAGTGAGGCAGGCACTCAGAGGAAAACACTCTTTACGCTACTATGCAATTGCTTGGTCAATGTGGGTTTAATCATCGGACATAGTGCAGCAAATAATAGTGTCAGATTATTCTTAACTGCTTCCAAGTTCAAATAAATAATATGTTTCAAGGAGTGGAGTTTGAAGAAAAATAGGATCAGAATCACAAAGTATTCTATCGCGTAAGTGAGAAGTACAGGTGTACTTCAAAGTCTGTGTGGGGGGATAGGGGGTGGTATATGATTTATCGAACATTATTAAATTATTAACAAAAAAAGCTTCGCCTGTGATCCTTCATCTGAATGTAAAAGATCAACCGAGTACTTGACAGAGAGTATTACGGGTTAGTATAGAGGTTACAAATTCTTATGGAATACATTTGGTTTGTTTAATTTATTTTAATGGTGCTTATCAGCTATTTTAGGTATGACCTTTTCCAGTCCGTCCGTCCGTCTGTTTAGTTAACTTTCTTTTATTAACGAAATAGAGACCATACTTTTCATCCGATTTACTTAAAAGTTTCACATAATGACTATACCAACATTGGGCTTTTACGAAAAAGTTATCTAGTAGAACATTATTTGTACTCTGTAGCAGGTGTTGGAACTTTTGAATATCGCTGAAAAGCGATTATATAGACCGATTAAAGATCGTTTTCGATTCTCATGTATTTCAATTTTCAAATTATTAATTCATCGCGATTTTGTGATTTTAAGCCTTCTCTTTCTTGACACTATCCTTTTCATTTAAAGTAGGTGAACCTTTTGCGATGTTGATTAGCCTAGTTATTTACATCGTGAAATTGACATTCACCCCAATCAAAACATTTCTAAATCGCTCACTCAGCGCTCCATTCATTTATTCCAAACACTCACTCAGACCATTCAAAAACGCTCAAACCCATTGAAAAATATAGAATAACCAACGTCATTCCAATTAAATTTTGATTGAGAAAAATCGCGATTTCACTAACAATATTCAAATTATTAGCGCCTCATAGGTTCTTGAAGAAATAGGAAGCCAAGTATAAAACTTGAATGTATTCTTTTAATTAAAGGGAGATAATCAATATCGCAAATTTTGTTCATCTTGAACAAAATTTACGATTTAGGATTACCTCCCGTTAAATTCACTCAAAACTCGCTCCACACACTCATTCAATTTCATTCAAAAATCATTCCCAAATCATTCATCTTGTCAATTTCACGATGTTGTTAACTGTACCATGTATATGTTTTCGTTTAATTGACTTGTTTGACTTGCTATTGGAAGTTGTATGTAATAACTTAAGTTCCCGTTCATGCGCTTTTGCCTTTTGTAGATCCCGAACTGTAACATATCAAAAGAATTAGACAGAATCCTTAACATACACATATATAATTGAAATGGTTTACATTCTTTACAAAACAGAAGGTATTCCCTTCAGATAACAGAAATAATATAGCACACTGAGGCGTTTTAACGCCATGCAGATAAGAGATTTCAAACATTTACACTATCTGTTCAAAATAAAAAAAATGTAAGACACTGTCTTTCGATTAAATTCAACTAAAATTCTTTTTTTAACAGACATGCCAAAACATGCCAAGATTAATACTATTCGTATCGGGAATATTGTTTATTTAAGGAAGGGAATTGGAATATATTAAAAATAAAATGAGTATTCGGGCTGTTACAAAACAATTTGAATCTACTATATATTCATACAATTTAGCAGACGCCTTATCAGTTTTCAGTAAGAAACCTTAACATGTTATCGCACAGGGACCTTTTGTCGCCATGAATACTGACGTCAAGGCCTGGCATGTTTAATTATGTCGTATTAGAACGACGTCTTCTTCTTAAGTAACTGGCCCAATTTTAGTGAAACTTTGCTGGTTTGTTTCTTTTTTTATCCTGATTCATTAAATTATCCATGGTAGACATTGTTTGTGTTACTTTACACTGAAAACATATGTATATGCCAAAAAGGATATTAATAAATTGTATTTCCTTTAGTCGTGTTTGCATACCTTGACCATGCCTTGCTTAGTGAAGCATTCATGCGAATTATTCAATTAATATTGTTTTCCCTAAATCTATTGTAGCTTTGTACTTGCAATTTGTTATTACCTTTCTTTGAAGTTAAAACCACATAAAATGAATATTAGGCCTAGATATTCCCATGAATAGTGTTCCTGATTCATCAGTGACATTTGATCCTTTACTTCACAAATAGTATGTACAATAAATATTGGGCCTAGATATTCCCATGAATAGTGTTCCTGATTCATCAGTGACATTTGATCCTTTACTTCACAAATAGTATGTACAATGAATATTAGGCCTAGATATTTCCATGAATAGTGTTCCTGATTCATCAGTGACATTTGATCCTTTACTTCACAAATAGTATGTACATGTTGAGTACATTAACGAGGAGCAAGAAATCACAACAAAACGCATCTAGCTTCAGTGAAATATGTTTGTTTTTCAAGCGTTTCTTTTTTTGTGGAATCGGTGATAAAATCACCGACTTATCGGCGAATACATTCTTGTTTTACTTGAGGGTTTGGTGATAAAATACTGTGTCATTGGAAAGGGGCTTTTTTGTCATATTTATCATTTATTGTCAACACAACGTCTTCATTTATGCATGGATTTTCATGAAACCTAAACTAAATATTGCTCATGTGACCATACCCGCAACTTTGACATGCGGTTAAATCTGAAAAGAGGCCTAAAGTAAAATTTCCTTGTACACACAACTCATTTCATTTATTGATATAATGTCATGAACTTTTTTTCTTGTTATTTCTTGAATAGCACTTTCAAGACAAAGGCTTTTCAAGGAGTTACTTATATTTAATTTTAAAAAGTCAAGTAATTAGAAACTAGAAATTAGAAATTGACAACAGAAACACTGATAAAGGAAACATTTCAGCTTTAAGAAAGATATTTGAATCTCCAAAATTATTTACATTTTGAAATACCATTGGGAAGCATTACTTTCTTAATTGGGTTAATATAAATGTTGTTTGCAATTTGGTTAAATTTTAGGAGAGTAGGTCGTCAACGGTCAAGGTCATATTGCGGTCTTTGTCAAAGCAGCGAGCAGTGATATTTTGCTGTCATTATCTGGATATGTTGTAGAAATTTTCCGTTTTTAAGTTCGAAGAACTTCTGATCCAACCCTTAATCATTATTACACACTGTATTATTTATTATTTTGTTGTTGAATTGAGTTTGTTCAGACAATAGCATATGGAAAGCTATGAAAGATCTGTAATTTAACCTTCAGAAAAAAATTAGCAAAGATTTGGCTAAATGCTTCAATTTTATGCTTTTGGGACAAAGATTTTCAAAACTGATCGAATTAGTCCAAATTCGTCTAGAGTAATGTAAGAAGTACTGAGTCCGATAATAGTTCCGACAGACCAGGCGCCTCTTTCAAAAAGGTGCTACGACCCTGTAGCAATCGGACGATTAATTTTGGCTTTCAAAAAACTTTTTTGGTTTTCAAGAAACATGTCGTATCGTGATATTTGCGATCAAATTTGCGACACCTATAGACTATAACGATTTTGACTTTGAGAGCTTATTATTTCCACGGATTTTATTTAAGTTTGGACAGAGCTTTCTCTAGCTATTTAGCTTTGCACATGCCAATTTTCCAAGTTCAATATAGTGAAATAAACAAGAAAAACTGAGAAGATTTGAAAACCACGAAGGCGAGGATTGAGATTGATTAGAAATATTTGTGTGGTGTCCGTAGTCTTAAGGTAGAGCGTCGGCCTATGACCTAAAAGGTCCTTGGTTCGATTCCAGGGAGCGGCTATCAATCTTGGTTCTTTCATTTGCCCACACAATCGGCGCGAGCACTGGTTAATTTTCCAGGTAGCAGAATCGGGGGGGGGGGGGGTAGTTTTGGTGTTAAGAACTTGTTTCCCAATCGATATAAATAGGTTTGAACCATTAGAGATGTTTCATTATACATATTGGTATATGTATTTACTTTTGGAGAGAAACATAATTTGATGCTGTGAAGATTCCGTTGTTCCAAGTTTTATGCCATGCATAAATTAAAAGGGGATTTCCAGTTTTCAAAACCATATCATTTTGGAAAGATACAAAGTCACAACTCAATAAATAGGCGAATTTCCTGTGAAGAACTCGCTGCAGTCGCAAAATCTTTTAAAGTGCGCCCCACTGATTCCAAAAAGAAGAAAAAGTGAAAAAACTAAGTAATTGAACGACATTTTCCCGGTTAATCAGGTTTTTTCGAATAAAAAAAAACGCCTCAAATAACAACCTATTAAATTTAATTGGTTACAGAATATTTCATTAATATGTTTGGAATTGCAATACCGAGTGTAGGAAAAAAGCCCCTTGGACAAAGCCCCATGGACAAAACACCCTAGGCCAAAAAAAACCCCTCAAAATATAACACATCCTTATTTATGTGACCCGTCATGCAAAAAGGGACCCTCTGAGAAGTGCATAAAGTGTTGATCCTTGTCTGAATGTGCGGACTGAGTAGGATGACTTGGGTTGCAACTTTTCGCTTTTTACTCGTTTTCTGAATATAGAATGATTAATCTGCTTTTCCATGAAAGAAATTCTTAAATGCGACCCCTGTTTAACCTCCACTGGAACCAATCTCTTTCTCAAATATTTCTCATACTGAGTTCCTAATAATTCTTTTTCGTGAGACGGGTCACATACGTAATTCCATTATCTTTTATTTTATTTTTTTTATTTTATCAGTAAGATATCATTGATCCTCTTTTTTATTTTTATGTGTCATTAGGAAATTTGTTATATGCATTTTCTTCTATTCACACTTCTTACCTTTTTTGAGATTATTGAAACAAATTTTTTTTTGACAGATTTCATACCTTTTGAGAGGACGAGTATAGTTATAGTAAACCTTATAGTTATAGAATACCACAAAGGTGTGAGAAAATGAACGTTTTATGACATCAGGACACATTTGTATTTTTCTTTCACAACTGTAATGTTAAAATTGTTCATACATTTGACCTTTTTATCGGTTTGATTCTATTAAAGGTCAGTTAAAGAAAGATGAATAGTTTGCTTCACTTGTACAAAACAAATCGTACATTGTGATGCATACAAAGAAACAAAACAAATGAAAAAAGGAGGATTTTTTTTCATATCACATTTTTCAAAAAAAAAAAAAAATCCAAAGAATATTTCAACCCCCTTCTAAGTTGTTTAAATTTGTCCTAGTTAGAACGAAAATAATAATTATTGCTTTAAAAAAAGTAACTTCATTTAACTATTAAAAAGCACACATTTTTCTTATAACCATGGGGCTTTCTTTCACTTTTCAGTTAAGAGCATTGGATTTTTGTCCACGTGGCTTTTTGTTCCATTTGGTTTTGTCCTAGGGGTAACCTTTATCCGTACATCGCCATACCAGAATGTGCGATATTAAAAATTTCGTTTAAACTTAAATTTATTTCGATTGGACTGTAGGGTGCAAGGGGCGTTGCAATTGATAAAGAAATTTTGATGATGTAATTCCAAAATGGACAGGCTCTGCTATTTGGAATGGATTTGTTTGTTTGTTTGAATGGGTTTTACGACGCTTTCAACAATTTCGCAGTTATATCGCGGCGGCCAGAGCACCTAACAATGGATTCCTTGTATTTCTTTCTACCATTACACCCTTTCCTAGCCTCCGTCTGCTATCTCAAATAGGTTTACGATTATCTACCCATTAGTGAGAGACAAACGTCGGAAAGGATATTTGCCGCCACCGGGGATCGAACCCACGACTTCCAGATTGGAAGTATTATGCCCAACCAACTGCGCTATGGTGGCGGCTATTTGGAATCGATATATAATCAATTTGGAAATACGGTCTACAATATTTGCATAATATTAAATCAAGTCTCGTGTAAATTTGTCTCAGATATACACACCGTCCGCTTTCTTTAAAGATACAGTGTTGCCATACCTGACTAATGTGATTATAGTAAATACATATAAAGACTTGCTTGAAATGAATGATAATATGAAACAGGTAAACAAACCAAATTGGTTTGAGTTTTATTCTGATCAAAACAAGAATTTATGTAATAACGTATTCTTTTAACGATACTTTATTACATTATTCATGTCGGAAACATAAAGAAAAGACAATGGATAGACTTCCCCGTTCGAAGGAAGTGAATTATTTCTTAATGATATTAGACGTAGAATTAAAGATTTTGTAGCAAAATTTGACTATAATCTGTTTAAAGACTCTGGTTGATAATTAATGTTAAAACAATAGTAAATGCATTTTACTTTGGAATTGACCGATTTTCTAGTGGAGTAGAATGTAGTACATGTAAATTTCGAATTATCATGTGTGTCATTTCGATTAAAAAAATCTCATCATTGTGAAACTAACAAGGTGAATAAAAATGAGTGCGATGAGCGAGTTTTGATTGAAGGTAATCCAATCCATTTGTTCAGGATTAACTTAATTGACGATATTTATTACATCCCTTTGCAAAAATTTTCTTAAAAATAGTTCTAAAAATAGCTTTCCATGTTTTCACATACCAATCAGGCGTTTACAAAATTCACTTTTTGCAGTAAGATCGTAGATATTATTAGTTATACGGTTTCTTGCCGGGGTATATGACGATTTATTCCCGGCTGGAAAAATGATGTCACCCGAGCCGTAGGCGAGGGTTGACATCATTTTTACTGCCGGGAATAAATCGTCATATACCCAGGCAAGAAACCGTATTACGAATTTATTATACTTCAAAGTTTTAGGGCCAAATATCTGCCTTTTGCCTATTTTAGGCGTTCGTATAAACCGATTTCTTTTTAACCACCAATATCCCTTAATGCGCCCCTATGAAAAGTAAACATGTACAAAGTGACGTCATATATAGTTGTGACGTCATACTACTACACTCTGCGCTATTTGATATGGAAGCGTTTGTTGGCTGAAACTGGGAGAAACTTGGCACTTTAAATGGTCAGATTTGTACAAATTTAAGGTATTTATTGACATCTATACTATTTTTATTTGCACATTATTAACTGACATCCTTTTCAACTGTATCCTAGTGTGTATATTCGGGTCGTGTTATCAGCGAAGCGAGAGAAACATGGCTGCCATAACGGTTTCGATTTTTTGTCTATGTTCACGTCGAGGCGCCTTAAGGAAACATTAGAGGTAATACCGGAGCGGCCGTAGCTATCAATGATTGTCAGGTCAGCATTAACCAATGGAAAAGCTAGAATTTTCTTTGCAGTATAATAATATCTACCGATCTTTATTTTGAATGATGCTGTTGATATTAATATTTTAGTGATTATCTGGTGTCTTGAATGGTCTGAGTAAGGGTCAATTTTACGTTATTAACTGAATTCGGGTTCACAGTAATAGGAAATCAGAGAAAAACATAAGTTATGCATTAAAATTCTTTGAAATATACCACCTACTATCATGTCAAATGTGCCCCTCGTGACATAATATTACCCCATCTAAAATCAGTTATTGTCATTTTAACACAATCCAACGACACAATGCTAGACAATCTAGTTTCCATACACTTGAACATCATCTTATCACACGCAGTATCTATATAGTCTGACTTTTGGATATGCTTAACTTAGATACTTCGTAATATCCATCACCTATAGCCGAGCATTGGTATGCGCAGGTGGTGCTGTGGTTGAAATGTTGATAAAATTCTGAATATGGAAAAGAACAGATTAAACTCTTGTAGTAGTAAAGATGAAATTTATCACTGAAAAACAATTCTACGATTTTGATCCCTGACAAAACATGTGTATTATATAAACAATCGCATAATGAAACAATTACCTTTGGGTAAAACCTGTACTTGTAAGCCCTATCAGTTTTCTAAAAAAAATGTTAGTACCTTGTTGTTCTTTGACGTAATAAAAGATATGTTATGTTCTGTTAAAAGTTGTAATTTCAATAGACTATTTCGCTCGTGGCTCGTCTGTCAGTCATTCCATTTTTAGGGACAATTTGTCCTACATCTATGGTTTTCAGAACAACTAAACATTTTTTTCTTCTTCATCGTGAACAGATTTGCTATTTGAAACAACCACTTTGGGGTCAATCGTTAGAATTGAATGTGAATTTGCAAATTTTCTGCATATTTTAATGGATTTCAACTGGGTTCTTTCCTGTTTAAAAGGTGATATACAACACAAAAATATAAACTTTGAAGACATTGCTCGCTACATGATCTATTTTGTACTTATTCAAAATTATACAAATATCTATACCTTTGCATACTCCTTTTTTGAAATGAATGATTGTCGAAGGATAACCAAAGGATTAAGCAAATAATAATTATTACCAAAAAAGACTTCCCTATCATACACACATTTAGCAAACAAAATGTATATTATCGTTTAACTTCCTATGGACAGACTACACAAATTCTAACATCGCAGCCCATGCATTTTTGATCATTCACGAATTGAATACCAAAAAAGAATTCCCTATCATACACACATTTAGCAAACACAATGTATATTATCGTTTAACTTCCTATGGACAGACTACACAAATTCTAACATCGCAGCCCATGCATTTTTGATCATTCAGGAATTGAATTTTAAGTACGAAATGTCTAAAGAGGTATGTCTAATTCTAGGAAAAAGTACATGTATGTATTACTTACTGTATTAGAGAGAGAGAAAGAGAGAGAGAGAGAGAGAGAGAGAGAGAGAGAGAGAGAGAGAGCGAGAGAGAGAGAGAGAGCATAACGGTTGGTATTTATAATGAAAAATGTTGTTTAATGATAATATATATTATTTTCTACTACCTGTATGAAAAATACACACTTTAACCTAACGCGTCAAGTAAGCAACGACAACGCTACCGGGAATGGCGCTAAGGCGACGAAAATATCTCGATTTGTTTCCATTTACAGGCGAGATAACAATAATAAAAACACTGTTAGAACAAAATTGCATAGTTTGATTATGGTTATGAAAAAGGACAAAAAATAAGTGTTTTATCTTCTCTAACAATGATATAAATCACTTTCAGAGTCGATGACGTTTATAGTATTTTCCGTGCATATTTTTATAAAGTGTATCTTTTTTTCACTGATAATGTCGAAATATTTACATCTATTTTATCGATTCTCTGGCACAATTCCACTGAATTGAACTTGAAGATTTTTCAGTTCACTAGATGTAGTTAACTATCATATTTTGTATGATGTTTATAAGAAAAATACTTGCATATATTTAAGATTCAATTACCATGTAATTTAAACGGTAATAAAGGTCGCATGAGTTTAACGGGTCCTAATGGAGCTTTTATCATCACCCCGAGTCCGTCAGTTGTCTAGTGTCATCAATTATTTTTTAAAACATATTCTTCTGAACCATTCCTGAACCACTTGTCCAATTTCAATGAAACTCTACAGGAATGTTATTTAGATGACCATTTTCAAATAATTCCACGATATTCTGATTGGACAATATATATATGCGTCATAGGGTGTATATTTTTTATTTGAAAATGTTAATGTCATCTTTTCAACCAGTCGACGGGTTAAATAAGAAATTGCCAGGACGTTCTTTCTGTGACCCGGGACCGCCTCCATTATACAGTTGGTACCTTAGGCTTATGTATATCGGTTCGACAAGGCGGGGCCTCCTTTGAATTGTTCTTTCGAATTCTTTGTATTTCAATAACAATTTGCAAAAATACATCTTGGGTGACCCTGTCCTAAAAATGTTGAAAATAATGGTTGGCGGATTAATCGTAAGTTCATCATTTTCTTAATAACTACACCTCTTTCAAAAAAAACCTATGTGTTTGAATGGCCTTTGCGAGAAATATTCGCGAAACTCCAATTGACCCATTAATATGCGCATTGAATAGCATGGCCTTTTTTTCACTTTGAATTTTTCGAACGACCACTCTTCTCAATTACGTTTACAATTTCAATGAATTTTCGTTCTTATGTTTCATGGATGACCTTTTCGTTAATCATTTGTAAGATTTTATTTGGCCTTCAAATATTGGGCGTAGCGTAGTTCATGGCTTTTGTTCGCTTCGACCATCAATCATGAAAAATCAAATATCATTTCAACATTGTTAACACGGTTGATGTACCTCGTTTGCATTCGTTATCCACAACCTTACTGATAAAAGAAATCATGGATTGTTTATACTGTCTCATAAACCAGTTATAAAGATAGATTCTGTGAGGTGAGCCGTGAAATCTTACTGTATATATAGATTCGCAAGCTCAGTTTTGAAAATTCTCTTATGGTGTGTTTAAAGTTCTAGCGAGATCCAACTTTCATAAAATAACGGTTAGAAACTGCTACATGTATTCTATTACCAATGTCAAAAAAGAAGAAAAAATGGATGTATAGAAATATATGTTACCAAAATCTATTTAAAATATTTAAAGGAAAAGCTTTATATCTTGTCCAGGTGAATACAATGTAATTGTAATAGAATTGTACATATAAGGAATATATAGCCGACAGAAAGTTAAGGGGTGGAGCGTCACAAAAGATCAGGTTAACAGGGTACACTGAAAATATATCAAACATCCTAACCAAGTTTGCGGAAAGTTGAGCATAATTATGATTCCCAGAACGGTGAAACAGAAAATGTCTTAAAGGCTCCGTTTCCCTTGACATAAGTGGTACATGTAAAACAACAAAAATAATAAGGGTTATCTTTTAGACACAAAACACAAGTTTGAGAAAGAGTGATCCAAAATTGTGAACTCGAGAGCGGTAAAAGGACAATGTCTTTAAGGCTCAATTTTCCATGACAAAACTCGGAATTTTACCAAATTCAATGGGGATTTATCTTATGATTAGAAAAACATTCAGCGACAGTTTGGGAAAGAGTGATCCATAATTGTGAGAGACACAAAATCTCTCGATTACCTCTTAAACAATCCATTTTAAAAATTTACATTGACTGAAAAAAGAGAAGTCAAATTACATACAATTGGCTTCCCAGCGCTATTTAAGGGCCGACCCCTTTTAAACTCGCAAAAATAAGTACATTGTGTATTCGTGAATATCTGCCAAAATGATAGGTTGATTTTCTCGAAGAGAGTTTTATAAGGTAAATAATAATCGTTTTCGTTTGATTTCCGTTTCATTCTTATATAGTATTTTGCCATATACTCTATTGAACTCGTGATTTTGATTTTTGGACTATCAGCTTTTTATTTCATATTTTGGTTAATAAATACGATTTTCTCGAAGGTTGTCCGTAACCAATTCTAATTTGGTATGTTACAGTAAAATATTTGCTTCAAATTTCTAAATTAAAAATGATATGTATTCGGGTAAAATTTTATAGAAAACCTCGATTTTGTAAAGTTTTGGCAACATTTTTTACAAAAAAATCAACGTTGCGTCGTCTCCTTTTTAAATAGTTTAGATTATGTCTGTTTGTAAAATATAGAAAGGTTTATCAACAGAATTATCAAAACGACATGTGGTTAGAATAGCCATAAACAGCTAAACTTAATTTTACTGGTCTAGTGGATGTGGTTGAAGAGGGATGGTATAGGATGGTATAGGATTCAAAGTAAAAAAAGAAAGCACGACCTGCGACGCCCATATTATATTTTGCAAACAAATTTTAGAAAGTATTATAACCAATGGAACATTCTTGAAATCAGAACGGTGATTAAGGAGATGTCGATTGAAGATTTCTGGTGAAAAAATGTCACACCCTGTCACCCATATTGATGGGAGAATCTATATTTCGTAAACAGTCTTGAAAAGGGGTCAAACAAATAACATTCTGACAAAATTAAATTGAAATCAACTAATTCGTTTAGGAGAAAATGTCGGCCAAAGATTTAATACTGAATATGTGTCAAGCCCTGCCATGCCGATATTTATTGGCCAATCATATTTTTGCGAATAATATTTGAAGAAGGTTACCCAAGGAGCATTCTGGTAAAAGCTCAATGGAAATGGCCCAGTGGTTCAGGCACAAAACTTTTTAGGAAGTTGACGACACTCAACGGACTCATGATGATCCTGAAAGCTCACCTTGAGCAACGCAAGATTCGGTCCCAACTCGACCATGAATCGGACCTCGGACTCTCTGCTTTCCGGACAGATTTGCTAACTATTACATTACCGCGATGATGAAATATTTAATTACGGCATCTACGCAAAATCGAATTTTACGAAATTTAAGGAGGCTCGCTCGGCTTTTTCTCACGTTTAAACTTTTCTTTAAAACTGATTATTTTACATAGATCTTAACATTTTTATTTCGATTTTTGAAAAGAAAAAAATGTCACCATTCTTATTTTTTTCTCACAGACCCTTGAAAGTATGTACCAAAAACATTTAGTGTCCTTGAGTTCTTACCTATGAATTTCTTTTAAAATAACACCCTTGATTTGAAGATGTTATTTTTGAACAGATTAATATTCTGACAACCATTAATTTATATTTTGTTTCAAAACGACGACCCATTCCACAATTTTTTTTAAAATTTATGTAGTTTTGATGAAGCAAAAGAAAAAATATCGCAGCTTTATTCGGTCCTTGATTGGAGTATTTTTCATTTAATATTGAGAGCTACTAATAAATGCTTCACAAGAAAATATAGTTCTACTATTAAACATTTCTTATACTTTCAATAATAATTTGTGAAATGATGATGAATATTTTGAAATATTAAATATATATGAAAAATGGGGCCAAAGTCTTTTTTTACATATTTTGACTTATTTGTTCAAATAAAAAGGGAGGTAATTCATCATAAAATGTTCAATTATATTTATTTTCAATTTTGAAAATAACAAATATGTTGATATTTGGGCTCAGGGATATGAGGTAAGGGTTCTAATTACCATTTTCAGAAGTTTTATTTGCTTTCTCTGCCAAAGACAGGCAGGGGATAGGTTGAATACGTGCTGGTCGTTTTCTCTAAATACTCTTAAATGGGAAAAACGCTCCCCAAAATTGGCGAAAAAAATGAATTATTGAATTCATACATTTTTGCGTGTTTTGTCAACATTATATTCAGTTCTATCCTATTATATTCAGTTCTATCCAAGAACATAACTTGAATTTAAATTCATAGGCTTATAACTATCACACAAACGAAAACATTTTTTTGTTTTTTTTTATTGTCGGAAAATCCAAAATCGGATGAGCGGACGTCCTTAAGCCCAACTTCTGGGGCAACGCTCATGTTGGCATATGATACGTTAGCGCTGATAAACAAAAATACATACATAAATGTTTAGAGACTATCAGTCGTCTGACAAGCACAGCATCACACCTTGGTCCTGACAATAATGTGCAGACGTGCGGTCTTTGGTGTGCTTTTGTCAGGACAAACAGGAAGGCATTAAAGAATACAAATTTCGTTTTTGTAGAAATAATCAGAAATAAACTGAAATATGAATCAACACCAACTCCTACTTATGCTGCGCAAACACTTTGATTTTTTACTGACAATATTTCCATTTCAGACTACAATATCGTAGACTTATGCAGGATCAATTATTTAGTCATTCTATTGTATGGGCAATATCATTTATCGTTTGGGGCGAAATGAAAGTTAAGGCAATATTTCGATTCAGTATTTTGGTCAAAAAGTTAAATATTAATCGTTTAGAGGCCCTTTAAACTAAAATGTCTAATAGAAAATAATTGAAATTCAAAGGATAGTATCACGCTTTGTTCGTACTGTTAGCTTTTTTTGAGAAAGCCCCGATATTTTTATTCGATGTAAATAAGATCGAAGGAGTTGTCTTTCCTGATCCAAGAAAAACGTGTGAACAAGGAAGAAACATCAGTGGTTATACATCAGCGTTGTGGGTATGAAATACCGTAGACATTTTAACGTCAAATAATATTGAAAATTTATCCCCGGTCTAAAGTATTAGGAATTTATAATGGATTCTTCAAATGCATAGAAATAAGGTAAACAATTAATTTAAAGGTAAACAATTAATTTACAAATTTCATTTGTGCAAATCAAACGAATTTGTTTTGTTTTTTTATTGAATTTCTACGATTTTTTCCGTTTATGTATTTCAGTTAGACGTAAAACAAAATTTTCAATAAAATGCTATTAAAATGTGATGGTAATATCGGTTTTCCATTCATAGATTGGATCCATTATTATATAATGTTTGGCTCACCTGAGCACGAAATGATCGTGGCGAGGTTTTGTGATCGAAGAATAAAGTTAAGGGGTCCATAAAAGAAAAAGGTCGAGTGTCTTCTAGAGGCCACATATTTCGCTTAAATATCTTGAAACTAAGTAAGAATGTTATCTACATATATTGAGCAAATTCGAAAAAAAGGCCAGGGTGCCCAGAATAAGGTCCAATGTTTAATATGAAAAAACAAGAGGACAATGATTGTCCCAATCGCTCGCCTTGACTTTCTTTTGTGCCATGAAGAATCGGCAATATGCATTGTCTCTAGCGTGTTAACAGGAAAATTGTCATTATGGCCCCTTTTCCCATATCACGTGGAGCCTTCTCTATTTTAAAAGAAATTATTCTTGTTGTTTCGTGACAAATATTTTAAGACTTGGGACGATTGATAAATATTTAATATAATATTTGTGGCCTCTATGATGTGGAAATGGACAATTCATTTGTCAGTCCGGGAGTCGAGAGAGATAATGTTTTGATTTAAAATACTTGCAATATGCATGCACAGAATGGACATCATTGTGAACGGATTTATCTACTGATTGGAGTAAACGTGATACAAAGAGACCTGGCCAGCATTCTGACCAATTTTCATGAAGATTGGGCCATATTTGTGTCCTCTAGAGTGTAAACACTAAGATTGTTGACGCCGGACGACAGACGACACATTCAATGATCACAAAAGCTCACGTTGAGCACGATGTGCTCAGGTGAGCTAAAAATAGCCTTTTGAACAACAATTTTATTGAACGCATCTATTGGGATATAACAGGTTCTGTTGTTTTGTGCATAAAAAGTAGCATTTTTGATTGTATGAAAGATATTGTAATGGTTATAACATATGTTGCTCCTGAAGGATCAAAAAAGTATAGTTTAGACCAAGGAAATGGGATTTCAATACTCGGCGAACTTATTGAGAGATTGCGTCAACAATATCCAAATTGTTACCATTATGGCATGGGTGATTTTAATGCTTGCACCAAGGATTTTTTGGATTCTATTCCGAACGATAACCTAAATGTGTTTTATTCGGAATTAGATTTTTGTTCTGATTCTTTTGAAATGCTGCAGAATAACAAAGATAATGAAACCTGCAACACTTTTGGTAAATGTTTGGCTGAACTTTGTTCTTTAAATGATATACATATTTTAAACGGCCGCTTATTCGATGATTTTGTTGGCAATCATTCATGTACTGCATATAATGGCAAAAGTGTGGTGGATTACAACAATGCCTCGTCGCCTTTATTTCCGTGCGTTAGCTGTTTTACCGTCGTAAACAGGGATGACTCCGACAATTTTCTGTTGCAATGCAATTTGACTTTCAAAAGGGCAAGGGAGATAACCATGCAGGAACAAAATGACAAAACAACTGAATTGTTTCCCTTGGATAGCTTTGTTTGGCGCAACAGTGATGAAACCAAATTTAAAACGAAACTGTCTGAAAATATACAAGTGTATTCCAATGAAATTAGCAATCTATTTGAAAGTTCTATTAATGAAGCAATAGACAAAATAGTTTACATTTATTAAAGAGCTGCCTTGACCATGATGAAAGTAAGTTAATAATCCTCCTGTGTAATTCAGAAACCGACCCACCCTGGTGGGATGATAGTTGCATTAAAGCTAAAACTTTTCAATACTCGTTGCTGCGACGATTTCGTGTCACAAATAACCTAAGGGACTTTGACGATAATATCAAAGCACGTGATTCTTTCAGAAAGATTTGTACTCGGAAAAAGTCCACTTTTCTGCATCAAAAACGTCAGTTACTAGTGAAAAATAGCAATAGCCCAACCAAATTCTGGCATACGCTCCGTCATCACACTCAAAAAATCAAACAGAAAGGATTATAAATAAACACAAAATCGGTAAATGGTTTAATCATTTTAAAATCTGTTGTATAAAGATTATCAATTAAAAATAAGAGAAAGTATCGCGATGATGGAACCTACATGTCCGACAAATGAACATGATATAATACTAAATTCGCCCATTAGACTTGATTAAATCACGTTAAGAATACGTAAACTTAAAAACGGTAAGGCTAGTGGGAAAGACGGAATACCTGCTGAATTTTATAACGTTCTTGTCATTCAATATCACAGATTTTTTTTACCTCTTTTTAATAACAACGTAGACAATGGTCAAATTCCTAATGCATGGTATGAAAGCGTTACAACACCAATGTTTAAAGCAGGCTCACGTGACGAGCCTTCAAACTACCGAGGAATATCGCTGATTGATACCATGTACAAGATTTTTTCTAATATTTCATTTGACAGATTGTATAAATTAACAGAAAGATTCGACATGATAGATGTATACCAAGCAGGGTTTAGGGCCGGATATTCCGTAATTGATATTCTCCTCACATTACAATGTATGATACAAAAATATACTTGCAAACCACGCGGCAGATTCTATGTACTGTATGCTGACTTTTTCATTAGACAATTCAAATTAAGAATTTCAGATGGTTGTGTCCAACATTTACAGGAAAACATTTATAACTCAACGCGATGTGACCTCTATAAGCATATATCTTCTCTTTTAAATTCAGAAAAATATCTATGTTATGATATTCCTTTGAATTTGAGAACTGCATTAGCAAGATTTCGATGTTCCAGTCATAAATTTAATATTGAATTAGGTCGTCATTTTAACATTGATAGAGAAGACCGAATATGTCATTACTGTTAAGTACATTATGATTCTTCTGTAATTGAAAACGAATTTCAAGTCTTTTTTCACTGTCCCTTTTATGATGCAGAAAGAAACACCCTATTATTTTCCTGGTATAACCCCAAAACAGTCCCGTTTTCGTTTTATAGCCGGATGAATGTAATAATTTGCTAATCATTAAGCGGGAGACTAAAATAAGACTTCGCTGTTGTGCCTTTCACACATTGCATCTACCGTTTGGTTTAACTTATGATACGGTGTTGTGCTGGGTTCAATTTCAAAACTATATTTCTCAATTAGTGATCTCTAATTATCATAAAAGAATTGTAAATTCAAAATTGCATTGCTAACTCATTAATGTATGGAATATTTCGAAGCTCAAATTATTGTCATTGTAATATTGTAAAACATGTTCTATTCTAGGCCGGAGGTCTTTATTTACTAATTAAATTCATTGCTCGTGGATTATTGAAGTTGTTGTTAGACGAGAGTCGTTTTGATGTCTCCAGAGATCCAAACAAGTATCTGCAAAGTCGAAGGTGCAGTAAACGGACGCGAACCTGTTATATATTACGGATGTTAATTGTTGCTTGAAAATATTAACAAATGCGGGATCTGTCAGGATTTGTTAGATACGCGTTTGTATTTGTAAAACTTATTTACACATCATAACGGTTCGGTAGATAACGATTTTTCGACATTTTGCGTATAAATTTCATCTTCTCATCGTTTTATATCTATAATAGCGATAACGGATAGATTTGTTTCGAATCGTATTTATTATTGATATCATTGAATTAACTCAAAAGAGCATAACAAAGGCTAGCAAGTATTTGTGTTGTGTTACTCGTTATAACAACCTGAGATGCGACGTTTTGTTCCTTTAATCACGTGACTAGTAGATGCACGCAAGGAGCATTTAGGCAAGAATTCTTAAACTTCCTGTGACCCCGGCTGTCAGATCGAGCTTTTAGTCATTGCTGCTCACAACCACTTTTCAGAGTTGTGACAATTTTATCAATTATTCCTCGCAACCCTGATTGCTATTTATGATATTATTTATAGATTTTCGAAATTTTGCTAGGGATTAAATTGAAAGTTCACGTAGTTTCAATTCTGGTTTTGGTCAAGATCAGTTCGATAGTTCATGAAAGAGGCATACATGTAATCTTGGACGGAATGTGAAGCGAATTATTCATGCAGCCATTTCATCTATATTGGTAACTATTGATACCGTACAGTTGTACCTATCACGTACAGTCAATAGAAGAAGGACTTCACTTCCAAAACAAATTCTAGGACAATTCAGTATAATTGAAACATGTTATCAATAAGACAGCTTTTCTAACCTTCCAGGCTTATTTAAGATCAAATGATGTTTTTATTTACGAAATACAATATTGATAAATGAATGAATGAATGATTGGTGTTTTAAGGCCCGTCGACAACTAAGGTCATTTTGGGCGCAAAACTCTAAAAAATAACTTATTTTAAAAGGCGACGTATACCTTCAAAACTAAGATAACTATAACACTTTAAAACAAAACGCTGTAAATCGTGTAATAAAAATAATGCGAACAGTAGAAATGTAAGAGAGAAGTATTACTTCCTAAACTTAAAAGAAAATCGTGCTCAAAAGAACACTCTATATTAATGTAAAATTCAAAGAGACATTTTTAAAACTAAGGGAAACTTGGATTCAAAAGAAAATAAAATCATATTTTATAATACAAATTAATGGCCTTAAGGTAATCAGAAATCAGTTCAATTTTTACATAATCAAATAAGTTCTTCATACTGTCAACTTTAAAATATCTATCTCTAGTAAAAGAGAAATCTAAACAATCAATAAAAATATGCTTGACAGTAAGAGGACAGTCGCAAGGAATACACATTGGCATGTCTTCTCCCTTTAAAAGATAAGAGTGTGTGAGGTGTGTATGGCCAATGCGTAACCGAGTCAAGATAAGTTCTTCGCGACGGTTTGACCTGTAACCAGGTAACCAATCGCCGAGGTCCTGTCGAACAGAAAATAATTTATTGTACTGGTTGGCTGGATCATTCCAACATTTACTCCAGACATCATGAATAAAACTATGAATAAGGGGTTTAAAATCAGTAAAAGGTACTTCAAATGGTAAAATTTCAAGTGACAATGCGTCCTTGGCAGCTTTATCTGCCTCCTCGTTACCATGAATACCAATGTGGCTTGGAAGCCAGCAGAAAATAAGATCAACATCATTTAGCTGAGCTATTTTATCGAGTAATCTTACGATAAGGGGGTTGTCAGTTTTCTCGTGCTCAATCGCTTGCATACTTGACATGGAGTCAGTGTATATAATATAACGAGAGAATCGTTCTGCGATCATATGATCGAGTGCGAGATCAATGGCCTTAAGCTCGGCTGAAAAAATGGAAGAGTTATTAGGAAGGCGGAATTGATATTTTTCGCCATCTAAAATAGTGGCTGAAGCAACTTTTTCGCCATCTTTTGAACCGTCTGTGTATATCTCTTCATATGAAGTGTATTTTTCTTTGACCTCCAAGAATTTTGTTTTAAAAATAGATGGATCTGTTGTATCCTTTTTGCTGGAAGCAAGATCATAAAGAAACGTGGGACTTTTATATGTCCACAAAGGAACATCAGGAACAATATGTTCTGCCACGTCCTCTAGATCAAAATCTAGAGAGTGAACATCTGCTTCACAACGTAAACTAAATGGGGGTATTGCACTTGGTTTTTTATCAAAATCCCGTCTGTGTTTAGGTTCAAACACAGCTTTGTATGTCGGATTCTCAGGATTTGATTTAAGTTTTAAAAAATATTGTAAAGAAAGCTTCTTCCTTCGTAAATTTAAGGAAGGCTCATTTGCTTCTGTATAAAGACTGTTAACTGGTGACGTTCTAAATGCACCCAACGCCAAACGCAATCCTTGATTATGAATAGTATCAAGTTTGCGAAGGTATGAAGGGCGTGCAGAACCATAAACAACACAGCCATAGTCTAGTTTTGATCTAACAAGTGCCCTATAGAGGCGCAATAGAACCTTTTTATCGGCTCCCCAGTCCATACTGGATACAACACGTAAAAGATTAAGTGCCTTTTGGCATTTATTTTTCAAATTGTCAATATGGGGTATAAACGACAGCTTAGAATCAAAAATTAGTCCTAAGAATTTAAATATCTTAACAACTTCAATCTGCACTCCTTCCAACTTTAATTCTGGATCGGAGTGCATTTTTCTTGATTGACAATGCATTTTGAAAGATTGTTTAAGACTTGCTGCAACTGTCTTTCAATTGTATACATGTGTTTTGATCTGTAACAGATACAGAAGTCATCAACATAAAGGAAACATTCCACGCCAGGGCAAACAGTTTTAACGATATTGTTTATTTTGACACTAAATAGTGTCACCGATAAAATACTTCCCTGGGGTACACCCATTTCTTGTTCTTGAGGATCAGATAGAGTATCTCCGACCCGGACTCTAAACTGTCGTTCATCCAAAAAAGCTGAGATGAAATAGGCAAGGCGACCTCGTATACCGAAATCATAGAGGTCGTTCATAATTCCATACTTCCACGTGGTATCATAAGCACTTTCGAGATCGAAAAAGACAGAAACAACATGTTCTTTCTTTATAAAGGCTTCTCGAATAAATGTCTCGAAGCGAACAAGATGATCAAGAGTGCTTCTCTGTTTACGAAAGCCACTTTGGACTTGAGTAATAAGGTGGTTCTTTTCAAGAAACCAGACAAGACGATCATTTACCATTCTTTCCATGGTCTTGCAAATACAACTAGTTAAAGCAATAGGGCGATAATTAGATGGATTTGTGGAATCTTTACCTGGTTTAGGTATTGGAATAACGATAGCTTCCCGCCAAGAGGCTGGAATGCTTCCCGTTGTCCATACCTGATTATAAATTTGAAGTAAGCAATGAAGGGAACGAGACGGCAAACCTTTGAGGAACTGATAATGAATAGCATCTGGTCCGACAGCAGTGTCGTGACATTTCTTTAAAGCTTTTTTCAATTCCTTAACGGAAAAGTCTCTATTATATTGCTCCAGATTTCTGGAACTAAAATTAAGCTTAGACTTTTCTTTTTCACCTTGAAACTTCTGAAACGTAGGTGAATAATTAGTAGAGGAAGATTTCTTGGCAAACGTGTCTGCTAAGACATTAGCAATATCATGTTTCGAAGAAACTGTATTATCTTCATCTGTTTGAAGGTGGCCAACACTTAGTGATGTATTCTTCCCACTAATTTTACGTATCATATCCCATGTCTTTTTGACAGATGATCTAGAATTTAATCTAGAGACATACTGTCTCCAAGACGAACGCTTACTTTGTTTTATAGTGCGACGTGCTTTTGCACGTGCAATTTTAAATTTGTAAAGATTTTCCTTTGTAGGTCTTAAGCCAAATGATCTGAGAGCACGTTTTCTCTCAGTTATAGCCTTTTTGCAATCTTCATTGAACCATGGTTTGTTTGGAACTTTGGGGTCAGGTGATGTTCGAGGAATAGTCTTTTCTGCAACAGAGTACAGTAAAGATGTGAAAAGCTCTGTGGGGTTTTCACAATCATCAAATGCTTCCGGATTAATAGACTGCTCACATGCAGTTTTAAACTGTTCCCAATTAGCCTTATGGAGTTTCCAACGTCTCGGACGTTCTTGAACCGATGGTCCAAGTTCCGAGACATGGATAGGAAAATGGTCACTACCATGTAGATCGCAGTCTACTTTCCATTTAAAATCAGGAAAAATCCCAGGACTGCATAATGTTAAATCTAGTGACGAATAAGAACCAGTGGCAGGATGGAGGTACGTTGAACTTTTATCATTCAACAAAACTAGATCATGTCTCATGATGAAATCTTCTACAGCACGACCTTTGTCATCTGTATTCGAACATCCCCATAAAGTATGATGAGAGTTAAAATCTCCCATCAAAATAAAAGGTTTAGGCAACTTGTCAACCAAGTCATCAAATAGCCTTCTATCAAAAGCAGATCTAGGAGGCAAGTAAATCGAACACAGTGTAACAGTTTTGTTCAAAGATATACTTACAGAGATTGCCTGTAAGTTGGTATCAAGTTGCACCAAATGATGTGGAACATTGTTATTTACAACGATTCCGACACCACCAGATGCTCTATCACCAGAATGAAAGTTTTTAAGATAGCATGAATGGTGCTTCAAGGAAAAATTATCTGTATCTTTTAAAAATGTTTCCTGTAAGCAAAATGCCACTGGTTTATATTTCGACACTAAAAGGTTAAGTTCCTCGAAATTGGCTCTGATGCTCCGACAATTCCATTGTAAAATGTTGTTCGCCATTATGAAGGTTAAAGAGAGAAAAATACCAATGATTTTCGGAAGTATGTAATTATTCATTTTTTATTACAAAGTTTAATAATACCTGCACCTTGCCTAATAACATCCGGATGTTCGCCTGATTTTGATTGCGTAACATCAACAGATGTGGTTGGTTTGAGTACTTTAGACTCATGGAGAGGGTCTCTCCACTGGTCGAGATTGCTGTTCCAATCCGAAGGATCTGGTTCATTTGAATCCTGATCCATTTTATTATCTTCTTCATTTTCCTCCTCATCGTCACCCTTCAACTCGCTAAAGCGATTCGAGGTAGTAACTACGGGAGGATTTAACTTCTCCATCTGAATTAATAGTTTCTTACGTTGAATCATTTCAAGTTTGTCCAAACGCTCAACTTCATCCATTCCAGCAGATTCAGGATTGGGGGTCCTGGGCGCTGAAGGCTTATTCGTTTTAGATTTTAATGTACCTACATTTTTCTCAGTGTTCAATTTTGAGTCAGAAGAAGGGGTTGAGCTGGGGATTGAAAAGGGATTTTGTATATTTGAAGAGGGTGTATTTAGTGGTTTCTTTGGCATCAATTTCTCAACCAAAGATCTAGGTATTAGACCTTTAAGCTCCTCGGCCATATCAGGAAACTTTTGAAGTAACAATTTAGCAAGAATTAAACAGGTATCACAGTTCTCCTTCTGTGAAGGAGAAGCAGGAGCCACAACGTGGGCATAACTACCTGATACACCGCTCTGTTTCTTGCGCTGTTCAACAAGTTTTCTAGCTTCAATGAAGTCTATACCCTTTGTACATTTCAAAGTTAGGATTTCTTTCTCATCCTTCCACATTGGACAATCCTTTGAAAAAGATGCATGGGATCCCTTGCAGTTGACACATTTCAGGGGATTTTGACAGTCCTTACTATTATGGTCATCGCCCTGAAATGCACATTTAGAACAAGCTTGTGTACTTCGACATTTGTCAACGTGATGTCCAAAGCATTGGCATTTAAAACAGCGCAATGGATTTGGGATGTAGTGGTCCACTTTAATTGAAAGAAATCCTACTTTAATAGATGATGGCAAAACTGTTGAGGAAAAGGTCAGAATATAAGTATTGGTAAAAATTTCTTTTCCATCCTTTTTAATGGAAATTCGTTTTACCTCTGTTACCCCCTGTGATTTTAGATTTTCTTTGATATCTGTTACTGAATTGCAATGAGAAAGCTCTTTACAGCGGATTACACCTTTGCAAAAGTTTAATTTCTCATGTGCATAAATCTTGACAGGAATATTGAAAAAGGTATCATGATCAAGGAGATTAGATGCCTGCTGTTTTGAGAAAACATCGACAAGAATAGTGCCATTCTTTAGAGTTTTCACAGAACGAGGAGAACCTAAAATACTCTGAATTTGTTTTTTCACAACGAAAGGAGAAAGTTTTGAAATTGGACGTGAAGAATCTTCTGACTCTATAACGATAAATCGTGAAAATGATGATGAAGTTTCATTGTCTGATTCACTATCAGAGAGAAGCCTTTTTTGGTCAGTAATCTTGGATTTTTTTTGTGTAGCCATGTTAGAGTCATTTGTTTCATCGGCAATGCTCCACCACCCACCCTCCGAGTCCTACAAGGGGACACCTAACCTGGGGAATTCCATCTCAGGAGGTGCCGGGGATACATCGCCGATATACTCGGATAAATTGGCTAGATCAAGCAATCAATACTTCCTGTGATTTATTCACCCAAGCATGAAACAATACCGGAGAGTATTATTGTCGATCAAACACCATTTTCACCCGATTGGCCCATGAGCCACCGCCTTCTAAGGCATATAATGTAAAATGTCAATTATCGAAAACGGTGGTTTAAGGAAACAATTTAAAAGACAAGATGCAGAATAAAAACGCCCTAGGGCAAGACATGACCAGCCGATTGATCAGGTCGGGCCCGCCTGACCTCCCGTTTATCCCAACTCAGGGCCAAAGTGGTGTGTTGCAAAAACAGGGCCTAGCCAATCCCTGAGATCACTCAACCACCAGGATCCCGTCATCAGGCATTACGGGTCGCAGCCCACGGCAAACGGGCAGGTCCATTTGTTTGGGGTCTTACCATGTACTACATGGACAGCAGCCGACTATTTCTATCCCCCCGCCCAGCTGGGGGCCACAATATTGATAAAGTCAGCGAATATGCATAGTCACAAATCAATAATTGGCATGAAAATTTAGTGGGAAATATTATTTGCATGCTAAAACAAAAAGCATATATGAAACAAAGATCGAGCTGCCTGTTCGACATCGTATACCACTTCTGAAAAGAGAGAGCCGATTTTTCATAATTGAAAAGAGGATTAAACATCATTAAACAGGATTAAGTACATCAATTTGAATAACGTATTTAAGATAAGGCTTTTAGACAAAAACTATGAACAAGAGGGCCATATTGGCCGTAAATCCCTAACCTGAATGAACTGTCTCAAGTTTTTTAAAAATAAGTCTAAAAAAGGAATGATGAATGAATGACACTCAGCTAAACCATGTCGTTACTTCTTTACAACTAAAGATTCCTTTTTTACAATTTTCAGGTTGACTTACAAGGTTTTTCTTAGATTTGACCCTATGACCTAGTTTTTGACCCCAGTTGACCCAACTTTAAACTTATCCGAGTTTTCATCAAGACAATGTTTCTGACCAAATTTCAGGTTGATCGGGAAAAAAAGGAGGCCTCTATAGTGCATACAAGATTTTTTCTAAGATTTGCACCCATGAACTAGTTTTTGACCCAAGGTGACCCTTTTTCGAACTCGTCTGAGATTTTATCAAGACAATCATTCTGGCCAAATTTCAGGTTGATCAGACTAAAGATGTTGCCTCTAGAGTGCATACAAGTTTTTTCTAAGATTTAACCCCATGACATAGTTTTTGACCCCATTTGACCCAATTTAAAAGTTGTCCTAGATTTTATCACGATAATCATTCTGACCAAATTTCAGGTTGGTCAGGCAAAGATTGTGGCCTTCTTTAGCGCATACAAGATTTTCTAAGATTTGAACCCATGACCTAGTTTTTTGACCCAAGGTGACCCTATTTAGAACTTGTCCGAGATTTAATCAAGACAATCATTGTGACCCAATGTCAGATTGATCAAGCAAAAAATGTTGCCCATAAGGTGCATACCAGGTTTTTCTAAAATTTGATTCTGTGAACTAGTTTTTGACCCCATTTGACCCAATTTTGAACTCGTCCGAGATTTTATTGAGACAATCATTCTGACCAATTTTAGGTTGATCAAGAAAAGAAAGTGGCCTCTAAATTGCAAGTTTTTTCTAAGATTTGACCCCGAGACCTAGTTTTAGACCCCAGTTGACCCAATTTCAAACTCGTCCTAAATCTCATCAAGACAATCATTCTGACCAACTTTCAGGTTGATTGGCGAAAATTTTAGCCTTTACAGTGCTTACAAGGTTTTTCTAAGACTTGACCCTGTGACCTAGTTTTTTACCCTAGGTTGAAAATTTAGAACTTGTCCGAGATATTATCGAGACAATCATTCTGACCAAATTGCAGGTTAATCGGGCAAAAATGTGGCCTCTAGAGTGCATACAAGGTTTTTCTAAGAAATGACCCCGTAACCTAGTTTTTACCCTAGTTGAACCGATTTCTAACTCATCCGAGATTTGATCAAGACGATCACGCTGACCAAATTTCAGGTTGATCGGGCAAAAATTGAGGCCTCTATAGTGCATACAAGATTTTTCAAATATTTGAACCCATGACCCAGTTTTTGACCCTAGGTGACCCTATTTAGGTGACCCTATTTCGAACTCGTCTGAGATTTTATCAAGACAATCATTCTGACCAAATTTCAGGTTGATCGGGCAAAAAATGTGGCCTTTAGAGTGCTCGTCATTTTAAAAGTGGCCGGTTAGGACTTTTGGCCAGTATATATGCCTTTTAAACAGGGAAATTCTTTTCATTAAATATCGTTATCTAAAAGTGCTTTTTCTGTCAGCTGAATTATTCGATCATATTTAAGACGATTTTGTTCATGTGCAAGACCAATATACCTAGAGAAGAATTTATACTTAAATAAAAAAAGACGGTGTTTAATTATTTTAAGATTTCAATTCCCAATGTTGACTTACATTACTGAAATTTCTTTATGCTTAGATTCAATCAAGAAACAACAAAATGAATTTGTTGTATTGTCACTTATCCTGTACACCGAGAAAAATATACCGAATGTTCACATATGAGCTAATTTCTTGACAATAAGTAAGCCACTTAAAACACCATTGATTTGTATTGTAAAATTATAATCGTTGCATTCTTTTTTGGTTTTGATCTATTATTGAGGAGAAAAATACATTTTCATCGAATTGTATCTTATTCAAACCTTAGAAACTTTTTTAAACGTTTCTCTTACATTAATAAAGACTGTTTCCTGTCAATCTTTCTATCCAAATCATATGATTGAACAACGTGTACGCAAGGTAAAATTTATATTTATATATTGGTTAAGCTTTAAATGTTTCATAAGGAAAATTTGACATACATCAAGGTACAGTCACTTTCAATGGTATCTGTTACACTAGTTCTAGTTCGACAGTTTAATTTCAAAGTGCCTCATGATCAAAAGATCACTCGAAATAACTTTAAAAATTCACGATAAAGCTTTCAACTCTCAGAATAAATTCAATTTCAAATAGACGTAAAATTACATTTTATAATACAAACCAATGGCTTTCAGGGAGTCAAAAATAGCTCAATCTTATTAGAGTCAAAAAGGGTCTTCATACTCTCAACTTTAAAATAATTGTCTCTGATAGAAGAGAAATCTAAACATTCTATGAATATATGACTAACGGTTAGAGGGGTGTTGCATGGAATGCATATTGGCATCTCCTCTCCCTTAAAAGGTAAGAGTGAGTGAGATGCGTATGCCAAATGCGCAGTCGAGTCATACAAGTTCTTCGCGACGGCTAGACCTGTAAACAGGTAACCAATCGCCAAGATCTTGACGAACAGAGTTTAATTTATTACTGTGGTCCGCAGGATCAGACCAACAGTTTCTCCAGACATCCTGAATCAAAGGTTTAAAATCAGTGAAAGGCACTTCAAAAGGTAAAATTTCTAGTGATAATGCCTCCTTCGCAGCTGTATCTGCCTCTTCATTTCCATGAATACAAACGTGGCTCGGAAGCCAGCAGAAAACGAGATCAACATCATGAAGCAGAGCTATTGAATCTAGTAATCTAACAATAATCGGATTGTCGGTTTTCTCGTTCTCAATTGCTTGTATACTTGACATAGAGTCAGTAAAAATTATGTAGCGAGAGAAGCGCTCTTCGATTATATGATCGAGTGCGAGGTCAATCGCCTTTGGCTCGGCTGAAAAAATAGAAGAGTTATTTGGCAAACGGAATTGATACTTTTCACCATCTAAAATGGTAGCTGAGGCAACTTTCGCCGTTCTTTGAACCATCTGTATAAATCTCTTCATAAGATGCGTATTTCTCTCTAATTTCTAAAAAATTGTGTTTTAAAAACAGTTTGATCGGTTGTATCCTTTTTCCTAGAAGCAAGATCGTAAAGAAATGTGGGGCTTTTAGAAGTCCACAAAAGAACTTCAGGAACAATTTGTTCTGCCACATCCTCTAGATTAAAATCTACAAGGTTAATATCTGCTTCGCAACGTAAGCTAAACGGGGGTATTGCACTAGGTTTCTTACTAAAATCGTGTCTGTGTTTAGGTTCAAACACAGCTTTATATGTTGGATTGTCAGGATTAGATTTCAGCTTTGAATAGTATTGCATTGAATGCTTTTTCCTTCTCAGATTCAAGGACGGTTCATTTGCTTCAATGTAAATACTATTAACTGGTGATGTTCTTAAGGCACCCAGCGCTAGGCGCAATCCTTGATTATGAATGGTATCAAGTTTACGAAGGTATGAAGGGCGTGCAGAACCGTAGCCAACAAAACCATAATCTAATTTTGATCTGACAAGTGCCCTGTAAAGGCGTAGTAAAACCTTTTTATCAGCTCCCCAGTCCATACTAGAAACAACACGTAAAAGATTAAGTGCCTTTAAGCACTTATTTTTCAAGTTTTTAATATGGGATATAAACGACAGTTTAGAATCGAAAACTTCAATTTGCAGTCCATCCAGCTTTGATTCTGGATCAGGGTGCATTTTCCTAGATTGACAAAAATGCATACATTTAGTTTTAGTCTTTGGGAACTTGAAGCCGTTTTCATTGGACCATTTTGAAAGGTTGTTTAGAACTTGCTGCAACTGTCTATCAATTGTATACATGTTTTTTGATCTGTAACAGATGTAGAAGTCATCGACATAGAGGAAACATTCCACGCCAGGGCAAACAGTCTTAACGATGTTATTTATTTTGACACTAAATAGACGAACGCTTACTTTGTTTAATGGCACGACGAGCTTTCGCTCGTGCAATTTTAAATTTGTACAGATTCTCCTTTGATGGTCTCAAATCAAATGACATAAGAGCAGACCGACGCTCAGCTATAGCCTGTTAAAATCTTCATTAAACCATGGTTTGTTAGGGTGTTTAGGCTAGGCGATGTTCTAGGAATAGCTTTCTCTGCAGCCGAATATAGTAAGGATGTGAATAGCTCTGTATAGTTTTCACAATCTTCAAAAGCGTATGGATTTATTGATTGTTCGCAGGTGGTTTTGAACAACTCCCAATTAGCTTTATGGAGTTTCCAACGACTCGGGCGTTCTTGAACCGACTGTCCTAATTCAGAAATATGAATAGGAAAATGGTCACTACCATGAAGGTCAGAGTCCACTTTCCAGCTAAAAGCCGGGAAAATGTCTTGAGTGCAAACAGTTAAATCCAGTGAAGAATATGAACTAGAAGCTGGATGATGATAGGTAGAGGATTTATCATTTAATAAAACAAGATCATGATTTGATATGAAATCTTCAACTATGCCGTCTTTGTCGTCTGTATTAGTACATCCCCAAAGCGTATTGTGGGAATTGAAATCTCCCATTATTATGAAAGGCTTTGGTAACTATTCGACAAGATCGTCTAGTTTCCTTCGATGAATAGGAGAACCAGGGGGAAGATAAATTGAGCAAAGTATTATTGTTTTATTAAGAGAATTGCTAATAGCAACAGCTTGTAGCGTAGTTTTTAGAGGAATGTTGCGATGAGGAACATTGTTGTTAACAATAATCCCAACACCGCCCGAAGCTTTCTCATCCCCTTCGAAATTCTTCAAATAGCAAGAGTGATACTTTAAGAGAATTTGTCAGTATCTTTCAGAAAGGTTTCTTGCAAACAAATTGCTACTGGTTTTCCATATGTTACTAATAGATTCATTTCTTCAAAATTTGACTTTATGCTGCGACAGTTCCATTGAATGATATTATTCGCCATAGTCAATATTGTGGGAAAAATTATAACACTGAGTAGTGGAAGTATGAATTTTATTTTTTGATGTGTGAAAGATCTATTTTGTTTTTGCCTTGCTTATGCTCTTTTGGGTCTGCATCATTTAAAACTTCCGTTACCATGTCTTCTTCAAGACTATGGTAGCGGTTATATTGTTTGATAGGATCTTCAGATCCCTTTGATTGGCGGTTAGAAATCGCCGCCCTAGGAGAGGGATTTCTTCTCCAAGTGGGTTTAACAAATGCATTTGTATCCTTATTTTCGGGTACTTTAGTTACTGGTTTGGACTGGACTTTGGGCTCTTGTATGACAGATACTGACGCTGCAGGTACCGATGAAGAAGTGTTTGAGGCTTTACGAAGGGAAGTCGTATTAACTCAAGGTGTTTTTGAAGCTTTATCAGGATGAGTGGAAGAAGGAGTCGTCATTGGTGTTTTCATATTTTTGTCATTGATTTGGCGAGAAAAATTTGAATCCTTTAATTTAGGAAATAGTTTTAGAAATTCTTCTTTTTTTCTCGGAAAATCATGCAGAGTATAGAAAACATGTCTTTGCAATTGTGGCATTCACTTTCATTTGACTGAGCTGGTCTTACAGTATTGGCATAAGAGTTTGGGAGATTAATACGATTCTCGACGATTTTGTGCGCCTCAATAAATGATACGCCTTCTTTGTGCTTAATGGTTACAATTTCCTTCTCCTTCTTCCATATGTGACAAGACCTGGAAGTTTACATGTGCTCGCCACCGCAGTTCGAGCATTTCTTGTCTGCAGGGCATTTATCCGGGTCACCCTCATGACCAACCTCTGGTACACCACAGCACCGACAGAGAGGTGTGTTACGACATCTATTTTCATGATGTCCAAACTGGAAATATCTATAGCATTGAAAAAGGTTCGGAATGTACAAGTCAACCCTGACATTCAGGTACCCTACACGTACAGATTTTGGCAAAGTTGACGTCAAAACTATAGAGTTTGTTTCTTTTTTCTTGCCGTCTCTGAAAACTGTCTTACGTTTAGCCGCTGAAACATTCTGTTCTGATAACTTTTTGACGATTTCATCCCCAGAGGTTCTTTCCAAGTCAGGACATCGAATAATGCCTCTAAACTTGTTCAGAGTCTCATGGGGAGCACAATTAACCAAGCTATTGAAAAACTTGTTCATTTTTAACAGATTCTCAGCTTGTTGAGGTCGTTAATTCTAAACAAGAAGGACATCTGATCGAAGTTTCTTAACCGACTTCGTTTGACCAGCGTGTGCCATGAGAACTTTCTTAATGACAAATGGCGAAAGTTTGTTTAGGGACTCTTGTCCGTCTGTATGAAGTATGAACAGAAATCGAGGGAAAGATTTGCCTACATTTAAACAGTTATCCTTGTCCATTTCCAGTCCGTGTTCATTTCTTCGTTTTTGGGGGTTAAGAGATCATTATTTTTTTGTATTTAGTTTTCATCACCCGTGGCCCCGTGCCCTCCATCGAGCCCTACAAGGGGACATGAAAAGGGCGGGTCTTCAGCCCTCTCGTGCCAGGGTTACCCGGGTGATATAATTTGACCGAATGAATAAAACTACCCGATGAATGCATTGCATGGACAATCTCCTTAAACAGAATCATGCCATGCAAACCACTACCAAGCAAAGAAGCTCATACAACCCAATTGGCCCATAAGCCTATATAGACTAGAACCAAGAACTATTTAATACAACAAGATAAAAAGAAAAGTGTTTTGTACACATTTACAAGGGCTTTGGTTACATAGCATCATATTATAAGTTTTAAGTTAATAAAATTTATATCGAAAACTTTAATAACGTATCTATGTTGTCAAACGATTAGAATAACTTGTAGCTATTGATTAAAAACGTTCCGGATGCACGTGCATATTCAGCAAGTCTCGTGCAATGACTGTAAAAACAGGGCTCGTGCAAAGTGGAAAATCAGCTTTTCTGCCAGAGATACTTACGTCGTGTAGCTCGTGCAATTGTTTACACTTCGATTTGAAACTCAGTCATGGCAAAGCGTAGATTGTCTAAAAATGAAAGATGGCGAATAATTGGAATGCGAGATTCTGGAATGTCTTGTAGAGCCATTGCCAGACAGCTTTGGTGTGTGTTATCACCACATTGTCATAACACGTTTGGTACAAAAACACGCACAGACAAACGACGTTAAGGACCGTGCCAGATCAGGAAGCCCTAGAGTAACGTCTATCGAGAGGATAGAGAACTTTGCGTCACGTCAGACGTCTGCCCTTCACTAGTGCGCCTGTACAAAGGGACAACTGGAATACACACAGACTGGTCTCTATTTCAACAGTCCGAAATCGACTTCGGATGGCTGGGTATAAGGCACGAAGCCCCTCAAACGTCCAAAGTTACAACAGAGACACATCAATGAACGTCTAATATGGTGTAGAGCGAGGGCACGTTAGAACTTGGCATCAGGGCGTCGGGTCCATTGGTCAGTTGAGTGAAGGATGTTGTTGCATGTCATCGATGGCCGAATTCGTGTTTGGAGACAACCTAACACCCCATTTGCACCAAAGTACGTCCACCCAATCTATGGGGTTGTGTCTCCTACGGCTGTAAACTGGACCTAGTGACGGTTCCAGGAACATTGACTGGCGATGAATAGCGCGATAATATACTTTTCCTGTGGTAATTCCACATTTTGACAATCACCCTCTTCGAACAAGACCAGTGTACATGGATGATAACGCCAGACCCCACAGAGCAAGAGTCGTGGCGGACGTTATGCAACGTGAAGCCATCACCACCATTCCATGGCCGGCTTGTAGTCCCGATCTTAACCCCATCGAGTACCTGTGGGACATTTTAGGGCGCCGTATACGTCGGAGAGAGCCTCATGTACAAAATGTGGTTGAGTTAGAAGCAGCACTGCACCAGGAGTGGCAGCAAATCCCTCAACACGTCATCCAGAGGCTGATTCGTGGCATGCCGATGAGGGTGCGCGCAGTGATCAATGCTCACGGATCTTACACACGCTACTGACTAAGAGGTGACTGGAATTAATCGCATTTGTGTTATCGGACTTCTAAAACCAAGTTTCGTGTCATAGACAACACCGTAAGTCGGCTTTGACAATAGTTTTTCATGTTTTAAAAAAAAGGTGAAAAAACGTCATTTACATTTCAAGGCACAAAGTCAATAAAATTTATCACCACCCATGTATTGTTGTGAAATTGTTAAGTCAACATTCAATTTCCATCATTGGAACTCAATATTTACATCTCTGTTTTTTTTTAATTAACGCAGGCTCTCTGCCTTTAAAAATCTTCTGTCTAAAATTTGGTGGCGCTTAACTTCTTGTTCCGAGTATAATTATACAAAGTAAGAATCGGTTTTATTTCATAATCGTCCTGCGTAAAATAGGAATTCTTACTTTGTCCTCGAAATCTAGAATTCTAGTTTTACGCTATTCTTTTCGATTTCCTACCTGACGAAGTGCTTGCGTAAAAGGAATAATACTAGATAAAGTTAGAGTTGTTAGTACAATAAGTTGAAGTGTTCTTTTAAATGGTCTCGTGAAACTTTAGAGGAAAAGTAAGTACGATATTTTCCCCTTTTGGTCTGGCAATTTTTAACATAGCATTTTCTTGAAGTAGATTACGTACTTATATTTTGTTTATTTTTAATGTATTCTTGTCTAGTTATAGATATCAAACAGTCATGATTGACCTCACTTAGCCGAAATATATCCTTATATTATAGAAAAAGGATGACTATGTTTCAAAACATGAAAGTAGAATATTGGTGCAATACTTGTTCTAGTTCCTCATTACTTTATAGTCTTTGTATAGAACTGTATAACTTGAATGCAGTAATTATATAATCTTATGTATACATAAAGAAAAAGTATTAAGTTAAGAGGTAAAAAGTCGAACCGTTTCAATCAAATACAGAATATATAACATTTAATGTGTAGATTCAAAAAAGTTTTAAGAGGGATCTTAACAAAATAACACCTAAAAGCTTTCTCATTTTCATAAAATAGGCACGGATTTTTTTACCAAGTGAGGGGACAAATATATATCGGTAAATCAGAGCAAAATCATTGGAATGAATCTGCAGTTCATTAAACCTTAGTTCATCAAAAAGAAAACAATGTTAACAATCTTTTTGTGCATATGTATAAGGTCAATAATTATGTATAATTATGTGTAATAGCTATCAGCATGCATTGTGCTTACTTCTATGCAAGACACACAGATTTTAATGTCCAACAGCAAACTGTACACAAGGACAGATGACTTTAGCAAGAAAACGAGCGTAGAAAGGCACATATTTGGCGTAAAAATGAAATATTCATTACTTCTTCAAACGGTTGGTATAACGATCTTTTCAAAACTTAGGTTCACTTATCTAGAATCAGTGAAATAAGATCTGATTCATTCGATTTTTCGTCTTAAAAATGATTTTTAATTTACAAGCATTCAGTTCTGCCAGTTCGTCAATAACAGTGAGTTGACAAGGCCATTATGCAACCATGTCGTCTACGCTCGATCCCGCCGATTTAGTTTTAAATTGGACTAACTACTTGGTAGAAATACTTTTTTGATGCGAATTTCAAAACTGTCGTCTATGTCAGTACCACATGTATAAGTATCACACTCAAATAGCGAGATAACGATGCACAAGACATGGCGACATGTATTGATTTATACGAGCTGAAAGTAATTTGCATCCTTATGTTTTAGACTATTATCTTAATCGTTACCTAAATCTAGAGGATTTTTAATATGAAGATTGAGTGTCCCTTTTGTTGCTTTTATTGAAACAATTTTTTCTTTATACTGAAAGCAATTATAGTTCATTCTTCATTGAACGCGATCAAAAGGACACTTATCCCTTTAATGATGAGAATTTATTAAGTTAGATTAAAAGATAATACAGTTCGTTTAGTCTTTAATGTGAATCTCACCCTCAAACAAATACTGGGCTCAAGATTTTGTAGAGAAGGTTTTTATTGTGACTTCATTAAGACTTTGATATTTCTGTATTATATATGGTATTCTCTCATACAAAGAAGGAAAAAATGACAGCATTTTACTAAAACGTTGCTATATAATAGAGACTGCTTATACAGCATAAGTTCATTTTCTACTTACACAAATTTCATGAATTATTAGAACCTTTTATCAACAGACTATGGAATTCCGTGTACAATAGATTTAAGCAGAAGGTTGATTTGTCTTATCAATTTTGAGAATATATGTATATTTTTTGCAATTTTTTTCCCAACTTTTTAGCCAAAGAGTTGGGATTAAAAAGCGCTTCACTTCGTACACCTATACGTCTGACACATTTTGGCGGTCTTATATTAAATTTACTGAGGGATATTATTTAAAAAAGAACACTTAATGTAAAGAATAAGTAGATATAATTTATATTTAAAGGGAAGCCTACATTACATGTCAGTTATTTCCGTTGTCATATTCTCTACGTACACTACCCTCTTCAATTAACCTTAAATAATATAAAGCTTCATGAACTTAACCGCATTCATACGGATGGAATAAACAGTTGAAATTGTATTCATCACATACACGTATTTAATATGGAGACGAAAGCAAAATTCAAAAAAGGGTTATCACAACTACAAAACCTAATATATTTCTGCACTTATTGAGATACAAAACAGATAGACACTTAGGCAATGTGTCAAATGTAACACACAGTTACAATCATACGGTACACAGACGTTCGGAGCAAATATTCGTTGAAAATACACATGTAAAACAAAAGTGAAAGACAACAGCAACAATACCTTCTTTGAACTAAAACTACTTTCGTTGACAATAAATACAACTAGAAAGTTGGCAAAATTAACCGTCTGGCACACGTTAGATAGATACGTTTATAGGTAGAAAAGAAGGAGTTCCTGTATATAAACCTACAGAACGGGACAGCAAAAAGTATATGGGCATTCTTTTACGAACAATAATTACAGACAGTAAACGTCTACGACAACAAGCATTTTGCGTCGAAAAATATAAGACCAAACAATGAAGTAATAAAAGTACTCGTTTCACTGGCCAAAATTTACGATAGCTGGATTCCGAAAAGTGATGTGACGCTTTTTTCTTACATCGTAACTGCCCTTCTGCAGTTGGACCATTAAGCGAAAGAAAGAAGTCTGATGTATGAACCGGAATTATTTTCCCTTTGAATTTGAAAAGGGAATGTCCTTACTTTGATCCTTTTTTTAGAAAAATCGTCATTCGATTTTGAGCATTGTTCAGAGTGAAGTTTTGATTGTATGTGTTGTGTTAGACCGCTTTCAACAATCTTTCAGTTATATCGCGGCTGCCGGAGCACATAACAACGGATCCGCATCCGAACCCGGGACCTTTTGACTGAGTCTGATGCGCTACCACTGCGCTATGGCGGCTGCTTCAGGATGATTAGGGCTTCGTTTGTTCAACACTTAGCGAACAAGAATTTTAAACGTAAGAACGGATGGGCGTTTTTTTTTTTACTTTCATCAAGATGGCGGGGTTTCACTTAAATGTGAATTTAAATTATGCCATCCAAGAACATACGGATACAAACCGGAAAGGATTACGAAAGACCATTATTGTCTTCTTTAATTCACACTTCACGCTTCCCAATTAGAGCGTTATTTGAAATGTGAACTGTAAAGTGGTGGTGATACTTCTTAAATTCAAACTTTACACTTCACATTTCAAACATATGTCAGGGTTGATGTCATGACTTCTATGGGCTGCTTCGTCACAAAATGGGACCCGAATGGAGATTTTAGCTTACCTAGGCACAACATCCTCAAAGAGAGGATCACCCCGGACCCGTCGTGCGCCGTATGTCGTTAACAGTTAAAAATTTCTAAATCTCTGGAACAACTGAGCTAGTTTAATTGATATTTTGCCAGAATATTCCTTTGGTGACTCTTTTGAAAAACAATTCGCTAAATACTGATTGGCTAATGAATATGGGTGTGACAGGGCGTGGTATTTTTTCACCTTAAAATAATTGTACGACATCTCCTTGACCACTGGGCCGACTTTAATGAAACTTTGCCAGAATATTCCTTTTGTCACCCTTTTCCTAAATTGTTTGCAAATTCTGATTGACCCTTAAATCTGGGCGCGATATTTTTTCACTAAGAATGATTGTATTACATCTCCTTAACCGCTCGGGAAATGTCATTGAATTTTTCAAAGAATGTTCATTAGGTGACCCCTTTCTAAAATTGGTAGGGACACGCTTGGTTGTACGAGGCACTTTTTTCACAATGACACCTTTGCATGTTTTTTAAATCAAGATATTTGAGAGATTAAAAGCTTAGGTCATCAGGGCCTCTTTTAACAACAACGTTGTTTGTTATTAATTGAGTCTTAGAGACGCTTTTTGGCTCACCTGAGCACAAAGTTCTCAAGGTGAGCTATTGTGATCACTCACCGTCAGTCCATCGTCCGTCCGTCTGTCCGTCCGTCAACAATTTCTTTAAACATCTTCTCCTCCTAAACCACTGTACGGTAAGGTTGATAAATGGCCGAAAATTGCTAAAATTCTTAGAAAAAATTCTTCTCCTCCTCAACCACTGGACCAATCAAGCTGAAACTTGGCAGAGATGTTCCTTGGGTGAAGTTCTTTGAAAGTTGTTAAAAAAAGTCAATTTCATCAAAAACTCTGGTTTCCATTGTAACGGAAAGGTTGAAAATGGCCGAAAATTGCTGAAAATCTTAGAAAAACTTCCCTTCCTCCTAAACCACAAGGCCAATCAATCTGAAACTTGGCAGAGATGTTCATTGGGTGAAGCTCTTCAAAAGCAGTTAAAAGAATTCAATTTCATCAAAAACTCTGACTTACATGGAAACATAAAGGTTGAAAAATAGCCGAAAATTGCTGGAAATCTTCGAAAAACTTCTTCTCCTCCTAAACAACAAGGCCAATCAAGCTTGGCAGGGATGTTTCTTTGGTGAAGTTTTTCAAGAGTTGTTTAAACAATTTAATTTCATCAAAAACTCTGGATTGCATGGTAACAGAAAGGATCAAAAATGGCCGAAAATTTCTGAAAATCTTAGAAAAACTTCTCCTCTTCCTAAACCACTTGGCTAATTAAGCCAAAACTTGATAGGGATGTTCTTTGGGTGAAGCTCTACCAAGATTGTAAAAATAATTTCATTCAATCAAAATCTCTGCCTTTATGGTATTGGAAATGTCAAAATATTGCCAAAAATCTCAGAGAAGGTTAATCTTCGCCTAAACTATTGGGCATATCTTAAAATTGGCAGGAATATTCTTAAGGTTTAGGTCTACTAAACTTGTTAAAAGAATTCAATTCCATCAATAACTTTGTTTGCAATCAAAAAGCAGTAGGAGGAAATTAAAGTATGTTTCTTTTAAATCCATACTAAATGTATATCAGACAATCTCTGGTATTTATAACTTTGTTGTCAAGTTATGATTTGACCCCTCAGGTGAGCGATATAGGACCATCATGGTCCTATTGTTTACGGAAAGTAACGAATATTTTTTTGTTGAAAACTACTGAATACCTGTATGTTTTATCGAAAAAAATGGAAATTCTTTATTTTTCTTGATAACTATTTTATAGACTTTACATGGAGGAACGTTTCAAATTTCAATATGAAGATAATATGTGTCGTTTCGAGACTATTTTCCCTAGATTTTACCCTTCAAATGCGACCGCTTTTCGAGGATGAGTGATACCATTTGTGTTTTTTATATAATTACAGTTTGGATTGAATGACTTACGAAATGGAGAAAATTGCTATATGTGTGATGATAGGCCTGATGAAACACGTTTTCGGTAAGACTCTTTGTTTTTATATCGCTATTACATTCACAAATTCAATGGATGAAAATGTTGGCACTCATTATCCGTCGTCGGCAGGAAATAACTTAAAAAGAATATCCTTAACAAAACACTGAACTGATTTCAATTATATTAAACAGGACTGTTAATGTAATAACTTTTCTCAAAACCTGTTCAAGAAATTGTTTGTTGACGTTTAAACAAGGAAGTTGCAGATCTGCAGGTATTATTAATCAGAAAGAACGAAAGGACGTGGGACGAGTACGAGGTCTTACGTAAATAAAAGACCAGGCTAAATTGTCATGTCTGGACTTTCCATTGAATAGACGAAAGTGCGTATTCACCATCGCAATTTAAAACAGTCTCAGTTAAGAATAATTTGAACAGCGCTGATGCGTACACCCATGCCATGGCTCCCTGACTTCCACATGGCGCATATAAATTAAGTACCCATAGTATTATATCTGTCATTTTCAAGTCCGTACCCTTGCCATCAACCGGACTTTACGTATAATTTTTGTGCAGTCAAGATAAAATTATTACATCGGTTTTTAAGTATTCGGTATTTTTGGGTACATTCGATTGTTTAACAAAAACTTAGCTGACATTTAAAAGAACTGGAAGGTTTTGTGTTTGTTTTTTTTTGAAGCCAAAAACGCAAATTAAACTTACACGATGTAATAACGATATTCGTTTACGATTGGCAAATTTTGTGTTCTGTTTTCGCCTAATATGGATATTTTTAAAGAATAGCTTTAGAAAGCTTCTTTTGCGTCATCAAAACAAAGAAAATTTGAGCGGGAAAATTAAGTTCACACTTTGTGTGTATTAAAATTTCTTTATATACGTCGTCTTAACATTATCGACGATTATATATTAAATTATGCTTCCTGAAGGGAGAGCATATAGCCGCCGCTTTGTCTGTCCGTTTGTCCGTCCGTAATTCCGCCCGTCCGTCCCCACTGATTTCTCCATAACCCTTGGACCAAATCAAATGAAACTTACCATGTGAACTTCCTATTAAATAGTGTTGATGCATCTGTGACGGTTTTGGATTTGAGGCCTCGTCACGGGAAACGGGGACTGAGGGTAAAAAACATTTTTTTCTCAAATTTCTCCTATTCTAATGGTCAGAATTTAATTTACTCACGTTTGAGTAGTAAATAAGATGCCCTTTACCATAATCTATTTGAAATTTGTGTCTAAAATATGTCATGCAAAACTTGGGTTTTTTGATACCTTTATGTTAGCTGTATAACACCTTATTTGAGTCCTCGCACTCTGACCACGGAGCATATCTCCTAAAGTATAATAGCTGCCAACTTGAAAGAACTACAACTCTTGCTTGCATAATTTGATACTGAGATATTGTTTGGAGCACATCTCCTAGAGTATAATAGCTATCAACTTGAAACTTTATGGGTGAAAAGATCTCATGGAAGAGAAGTGCAATGCACAAGAACTACAACTCTTACTTGCATAATTTTGGAGTTATTGCCCTTCGTTATTTTTGATTCTTATATTTTGTTTGGAGCATATCTCCTAACGTTACAATAGCTATCAACTTGAAAAATTATGGGTGGATAGATCTCATGGAGTAGAAGTGCAGTACTTATGAACTACAACTCTTGCTTGCATAATTTTGGTGTTATTGTCCTTTGTTATTTTTGATACTTAGATTTTATAGGAGGTAAATCTCTGACAGGACAAAAGAATCCTTAATCTATTAATCTTCAGTTTACAATCAAGCTTTCGTGGCGGAGGATGGCCATGTCCAACATGGCTCTTGTTTTTGTGACAATGCCTTATTCGGGGAGTATAATCCGTCTCTGACGGCTCTTGTTCATAAGGGCATTGCCCTCAGCTGGGCAGGGGAGGTGGGTAATGATAGTTGGCTACCGTCAATGAAGTAAATGGTATTACCCCAAAGCAAACGGACGCCTCCTTCGCTCCTGCTAGGCGAGGGTATAGAAATGTTCAGCTTCTGCCAAAACAATGACCCTAAACAACTGGGCTCGACTGTTTGCCGTGGTTGGATATTCTTAATAGTTTAGGGATACCCACGGTTCTCCGGTCTGATTTAACGGACCAATCAGACGCTGAAAATTTCAATTATGTAAGTGAAATCGCTTTTTAACTATAGCTTCATTTATTTTGAATGTAGTTTGTTGATCTTATCTTTCTTAGTGATTTTTGTAGCGTTTTTGAATGATTTGAGTGAGTGTTTTGGATGAATAAATGGAGCACTGAGTGAATGTCAATTTTACGATGTCACTAATTGTAGTTTTATCTATCAAGGTCAACCTTTCGAAAAGTAACCTCGTCTAAATGAATCGTGTTGGTTAGCCTGTACCTTAGCCATCGGATGAACGATTGATAACGTTGGAATACGACTGATTATGCGCGGGAACGTAAACGTTGTTATAACATGACCCCATAGACGGACCATAAAACAATATTCATTCATTCATAAGGACCTATACAAAACATATGATAAACTCGGTTTTCCTTCTCTTTTGTCTAGCCCATATGTGAAGTTTCCACCGTCAAAAATATCTTGCTTCTTAACAATCCACCTCGCTTTTGAAGTTAAATCCAATGTGCTATCCCTGAAAATTACAAAATAAAATATCAAATTGTGTCAAAATGAAAACACACACTTCAAGATTAAATTACGTCATTTGTAAATGTGTTTGGCGTCATTCGATAAATGATTCGACAGAAAACTAAAATGTGGACCAGAGAAGAATATTAAAGAAAGTTCTTTATGTTTAAAGCTCCACTGGCCGAAGGTCAGAGAGCTATTGTCATGGCGGAGTGTCCGCCGTGCGTCCTTCCGTCCGTGCGTTAACTTTTTCTTTAAACATCTTCTCCTTCCAAACCAATGGGCGGGTTTTAACTTGATAGAAATGATCCTTGGGTGGCCCCTTTCTTAAATTGTTCAAAGAATTTTGATTGGCCCCCATATATGGGCGTGGCAGGGCGGGGCATTTTTTCACTTTGAAATCCCTAAAAATCTTCTCCTCCCAAACCATTGGGCCAATTTCAATGAAACTTGGCATGGATGTTCCTTGGGTGACCCTTTACTTAAATTGTTCAAGAAATTCTGATTAGCCCATAAATATTGGCGTGGCAGGGCGGGGCTTATTTTGAGCCCGAAATCTTTGAACGACATCTCCTCCTGAACTACTGTGCCGATTTCAATGAAACTTTATCAGAATGTTCCTTGGGTGACCCTTTACTTAAATTGTTCAAGAAATTTTGATTGGTCCATAAATATGGGTGTGGCAGGGCGGGGCTATTTTGAGCCCGAAATCTTTGAAGGACATCTCCTCCTGAACCATTGGGCCGATTTCAATGAAACTTAAACAGAATGTTCCTTGGGTGACCCTTTACTTAAATTGTTCAAGAAATTTTGATTGGTCCATAAATATGGGCGTGGCAGGACGGGGCTTATTTTGAGCCTGAAATCTTTGAACGACATCTCCTCCTGAACTACAGGACCGATTTCAATGAAACTTTATCGGAATGTTCCTTGGGTGACCCTTTACTTAAATTGTTCAAGAAATTTTGATTGGTCCATAAATATGGGTGTGGCAGGGCGGGGCTATTTTGAGCCCGAAATCTTTGAAGGACATCTCCTCCTGAACCACTGGGCCTATTTCAATGAAACTTTAACAGAATGTTCCTTGGGTGACCCTTTACTTAAATTGTTCAAGTAATTTTGATTAACCCATAAATATGGGCGTGGCAGGCTGGGCATTTTTTCACGTAAAAATCTTTATTTAATGAAAGTCAAAAGATTTTAAGCCAGTGGAGCGATACAGGCCCTCTTGGGCCTCTTGTTTATCTTTTATTTTTGATCATTATCTTGAGATCAATTGATGTTTTTCAACGTAAGCGAGGCATGCATTTGCCATGTGTTTACATGAAGCATGGTGGGTATTAGAAATTCTTAAGAATGTAGTCCATTCTGTTTCAAAATATGGGAAGGTAAATTCTTCATACGTCATGGACCTAATTCAGTCTGTTCTTTGGGATTGTGTGTGCTAAATTGATGCAAATTTTATTGAGGAATACGACCCAAGGGTATTCGATTCTTCTGTCTTTTTCGATCTGGAAAGTACTCATGACACCACTTGGAAGTATGGAATTATGAACGACCTCTATGATGTCGTTATTCGAGGTAGCCTTGCCTTTTTCATCTCAGCTTTTTTGTATGAAAGTCAGTTTAGAGTCCGTGTTAGAAATACTTTTTTCTGATCCTCAAGAACAAGAGATGGGTGTTCAACAGGGAAGTATGTGATCGGTGACACTATTTTGTGTCACAATAAACAACATCGTAAAAACCGTTTAGCCTGGTGTGGAATATTTTCTCTAAGTTGATGACTTTTGATCTGTTTCAGATCAATACACATGAATATAATCGAAAGACAGTTGATGCAAGTTCAAACAAACTTTCAAAATGGTCATATAAAAACGGCTTTGAGTTTTCAAAGACAAAAACTTAATGTATGCATTTTTGTCTATCAAGAAAATGCCCTCCGATCCAGAATTAAAGTTGGAGGGAATGCTGATTGAAGTTGTTAAGGAATTTAAGTTCTTAGGACATATTGACAATTTGAAAAAAATGCCAAAAGGGCACTTTTCTACGGGTTGTAATCCAGTATGGATTGGGTAGCCGATATAAGGGTTTTATTGCGCCTTTATAGGACACTTGTTAAATCTAAGCTAGATTATGGCTGTGTTGTTTATAGTTCTGCACGCCCTTCATACCTTCGCAAACTTGATACTATTCATAATCAGGGATTGCGATTGGCGTTGGGAGCATTTCGAACTTCACCAGTTAATAGTCTTCATACAGAAGCAAAAACGCCTTCCTGAAAACAACGAAGGAAAATTTTTTCCATGCAATACTATTCAAAATAAAAATCAAATGCTGAGAATCCGAAATACAAAGCTGTGTTTGAACCTAAACACAGACAGGATTTCGATAAAAAACAACCTCAGTGCAATACTCCCATTAAGTTTACGTTGCGAAGCAGATGTTTAGATCTAGAGGACGTGGTAGAAAATATTGTTTCTGATGTTCCTCTGTGGACATATTAAAGCTCTTGTTCTTTATGATCTTGCTTCAAGCAAAACGAATACAACAGATCATTTTTTTTTAAAACAATGTTCTTGGAAGTCAAAGAAAAATACACATCATATGACGAGGTATACATATGCGGTTCAAAAGATGGCGAAAAGGGGGCTTCAGCCACTATTTAAGATGGCGAAAAATATCCATTCCGCCTCCTTAATAACTTTTCTATTTTTTCAGACGAGCTTTAAACCATCGATCTTGCACTCGATCATGTGATCGCAGAACGTTTCTCTCACTACATCATTTGCACTGACTCGATGTCAAGCATGAAATTGATTGAGCACGAAAAATTTGATAATCCCCTTATCGTCAGGCTACTTGACAAAAAAGCTCACCTTAATGATGTTGATCTCGTTTTCTGCACGCTTTCAAGCCACATTGTAATTCGTGATAATGAGGAAGCAGATAAAGCTGCCAAGGAGGCATTATCACTTGTAATTTTACCATTCGAGGTACCTTTTTTTATTTTAAACCCTAAATTCATGGCTTTATTCCTATTGTCTGGAGGAAATGTTGGTCTGATCCTTCGAACCAAAATAATAAACTATATTCAGTTCGACAGGATCTTGGCGATTGGTTACCTGGCTACAGGTCAAGCGGTCGCGAAGAGCTGATTTTGACTCGCATACGCATTGGCCATTCTTATCTTACGCTCTTCTATCTTTTAAAAGGAGAAGAGGTGCCAATGTGCATTCCATGATACGCTCCTCTTGTTGTAAAACATATTTTTATAGATTGTATTGATTTTTCTTTAATAAGAGACATATATTTTAAGGTTTATAGTATGAGGCAGCAGTTTAACATTGTAAAAACTTAAACTAGTTTTTTTAATCTCAAGGCGATTCATTTATATAGTAAAATCTGATTTTTAGAATCTAAGTACCGTTTCTTTCTTCTTAAATTTTTAATTGTATTTATAAAATTTCACCGTTTTAAATAGCTCTTTTGCTTATTACTTCGTTTATATTTGAAAATTTCTTTCGGATTGACGATTGTCACTGATATTTCAGTCCTATTGAACACTTGCCCCTTGAACTATTAACACAAATGAGGAATTTTAGGCTCTAGAGCTGTGTTAAATAAAACAAATCATAAGGTAAGTACATGACTTAGATTGACATACTTGTCTTAGATCCAACTCTTCATTAAATTCATTGTGACATACATCACTTTCTTTCCATCAATGGAACGCCTGATTCGGTTGGGTAGCTAACCGCTGGGACACAAATTCACTTACAACGGTGTGGGAAACAACAGGTACCATGGATAGGTGCACAGCATTATCGTTACACTGCACTAATTGTTGAAAACGGCTTTAATCAAATACAATACAACAAACATAAAAATTTGAAACTCACGCGACATCTGTAGACACTTGTAGGAATCGCAAATAAATCATATAGGCAGATGGAAACGTTGTGATAATTTTCTCGAAAATCAAATAATTGTATATTAATTCAGGGCAGCTGGACATATCATCAACCAATTTTGAATGCGGAAAGAATGCTACAATTACTTGTTCCAGTAAAAATGACGCGACTAGGATAATATATTGGCAGGAGGGCAATCAGAATATCGGATGCACGAGGGATACGTGTGAAATACAACAAATTGACAACAAAATGTACACCGCAGAGAACGGAAACTGGACGTTGTTGATAAATCCTGTGCAAATGAAGGACGACAATATCACAATTTACTGCTACACATTAAATGAGCAGAACAGAAGTTCGGCTGTAACTCCAAATGTAACGGGTATGTTTGAATAAATTTATACTTGCAATCGATTAATCAAGATAAAGGAATATAAACTACCAAAAATCGTGTTTAATACTATTCGACTGTTTAGGTTCTGAATAAAATCATTCTCTCAACACGAGGCCCATGATGTTCCGTGTCGCTCCACTGGCTTCCAAATATTTACATGTATATCAATGAGAAACTTAGGATGGAAGTATACAAGTAAAATTGTGAAGAGGCCAAGATAAATAAGATAGAAATGTCTTGATGTATTCTTTACAATGTAACAATACTATATATAGCATGGGAACTTGACAATCATCAGTTCCACCGATAGCCAGGGGGCTATGGTCATGGCGGAGTGTCCGTCGTGCGTCTGTACGTCCGTCTGAGCGTGCTTGTGTCAACTTTTTCTTTGAACATCTTCTCCTCCCAAAGCAGTGGGCACATTAAAACGAAACTTGATAGAACGGATCCTTGGATGACCCTCTTCTAAATTGTTAAAGAATCTTTGATTGACTTCCAAATATTGGCATAGCTAGGCGGGGCATTTTTTTTATTTCAAAATCTTTAAAATCTTCTCCCAAACCATTGGCCAGATTGCCATGAAACTGATGAATGTTCCTTTGGTGACCCTTAACTTAAGTTGTTCAACACTTTTTGATTGACTTCCAAATATGAGTGGTTTTTCACGGAAAAATCTTTAAAATCTCCTCCTTAGCCATTGGGCCGATTTCAATGAAACTTGGATGTTTGGGTGACCCTTCAATTAAATCGTTAAAAAAATATTTGACCCCAAATATGGGCGTGGTGGGGTGGGGTATATTTCATGTAAAAATCTTAAATTTTCTTCTCCAAACCATTCGGCACGGATTTTCCATGGGTGACCCTGTACCTCAATTGCAATAAGAAAAAAAATGACTGACTCCGTAATATGGGCGTTGGAATATTTTTTTAAAAAATCTTCTCCCAATTTTTTTGGCTTATTTAAATTTATCTTGGCATGGTTGTTCCTTTGGTGACCCTTTACCTAAATTATAAAAAGAATATTGGCATCCAAATAAGGGCGTGGCAGGACGGGGTCCCTTAGATTTGACCCCATGACCTCATTTTTACCCCCAATTGACTCCCACTTGACCCAATTTTGAACTTGACCGAGATTTGACAAGGGCAAGGATTCTGACCAATTTCCAGGATGACTGAGCAAAAAATATGGCTTCTAGAGTATCTACTAGGTTTTTCTAAGATTTGACCCCTTGATCTCATTTTTGACCCTATTTGACCCAATTCCGAACTTGACCTATATTCTATCAATATTATCATTCTGACTAATTCTAAGGATGATTGAGCAAAAATATGGCTTCTAGAGTGTCTAAAATGTTTTCTAAGATGTGACCCCTTGACCTCACTTTTGACCCAACTTGACCCAATTTCGAACTTGACCGAGATTTTATCAAGCATTTTGACCAATTTTCAGGATGATTGAACAAAAAATATGGCTTCCAGTGTTTACAAGGTTTTTCTAAGATGTGACCTCGTGACCCCATTTGACCCAATTTCAAACTTTACAGAGATTGATAGGATGATTGAGCAAAATATATGGCTTCAAGAATCACTACAAGGTTTTTCTAAAATTTGACCCCTTGACCTCATTTTTGACCCCACTTGACTCAATTTCGAACATGACCAAGATTTTATCAAGATTATCATTTTGACCAAATTTTAGGATGATTGAGCAAAAACATGGCCTACAGAGAGTCTACAAGGTAAATGTTGACGAGGCACGACGGACGACGTACGACGGACATCATGCGACCACAAAAGCTCGCCCTGAGCACTTCGTGCTCTGGTGGGCTAAAAAGGGTCACCCAAGGTACATTTCTGGTAAAGTTTCATTGGAATTGGCCCAGTTGTTCAGGATGAGATGTCGTTCGAAGATTTTGGGCTCAAATAAGCCCCGCCCTGCAACTCCCGTATTTAATGGCCAATTAGAATTTCGCGAACAATTTTTGAAAAGGTTCACCCAAGGAACATTCATGTAAAGTTTCATTGAAATCGACTCTGTTGTTTAAGAGGAGATGTGGTTCAAACATATTTGTATATTTGAGTATTTTAACATAAGTCTGTGCATGCGCGGAAATCGCCTGACTCCGCCCCTTTTACAAAGGAGGGGGTATGTCATTTTAGTCCAGTAAAAATTTATAGTGAAATAGTATATTTCAAACCACAAAATACTCGTCGTTATAAACGCTATAAAATTGATTTTTGCACATTAAATAAAATTTAGTTATAATGCTCAAATTCTTCGTGTCTATATTTGTCTTTTTTTTTCTTTTTTTGCTTTTGATTAACTTATCTTAATCTAACTCTATCTAGCGTGCCTGACCTATGAAGAAGTATTTTGATTTCTTGTTGGTAATAATATGCCGATTTTTTTTTCAAATTTTGTCATTGAAGTTTCCCTATGAATTATGTTTATTAATTTTTTATTTCCTTTATCATTCAGATCTAATCATTTATTTCGCTTTTCATTAAAATCACAATATTACTTAAAAAAAAAATAAAAAAAAAACAACAAAAAAAAAAAAAAAAAAAAAACCAACAACTAAGTCTTCTCAATTATTTGTTTATATATTATTATATAAATTTCTTTGTATAAAACATTATTACCATCAGACCGTAATCAACACACTGAGACAAGGAAATGTATTATTGCAAAAAGAAGAAAGAATGAGAAATAAGAAAACAAATAAATCGTTGAGCGCTTATTCCAACCAAATACGATACCTCGTTGAATAAATTGTTTGTGATATTGGGATTTTGAAAATGCGTGTCAAAATAAGAAACACATTGACAATCTTTCTCTTTGTGAAGCATGATAATGGATATGTAGGCCCGTGTGATTTTTTTACCTTGCAATATAAATTTCTTTGTGAAAAATGTTATTTATTCACAACAGCGTTTTTTTGCACAAGAAATGTTCAAACTAAGGAAAAATGATAATGATAATAAATACATGTAGATAAATAAGTCGTATTTTGTAAAAAGCACAGAAAGACCAGACTTATTTAAAGTTAGATCCATGTTCTTTACGTTGTAGGAGCCATATATCTAATACTAATGTAGAATCATTAAAATATTTTAGCACAAGTCCCATGTAGCAATGTTGTTTTTCATATTGCTTGATAAAACTTAAGTATTAAAAAAAACATGTAGGGTTGAGTTTAATCTTCTCGTGTGTGAATGATTTTTGAAATGGTTTTTCAATAAACCATAGACCCCAGATCAAAGAGCGGTCAAATACTAAAGCAGAAGTTATAAGTTACAACACGTGCGCTTAAAAAACAATGTACTGGTGTCAAGTAAGCGTCGTACGTGACATATGGTATTACGTTATCGTATTTAACTTCTATCACATCTTCGTGGTGAAGATATATCCATAAAAGGGGTATTTTAATTGTGCGTTCAAAATTCATAAAATTGGAAAATTAAATTGATTCGTAAAATGTTAGTGTTAAAAGAAACCTGCACAAAAAGAAAGAAATTCAAGTAGAACTCAGAACTACAAAATCATTAATTTTGAAACAGTGAAGTTGGCGTTTCCAATGTATTTAAAAGCCCTTCCAAAAATAAGTATGTGTTAAAATTTGAATAATTACCAAAATGAAATAGCAACTCGTAAATAGCTGCGATCAAATTATTTCTCCATTTTTAAAATTGTCTCTATCTCTTGATGTGTTTTCGTCTTTTATTATTTATATCTGTGTTGAACTTGCATTCTGTCGTCTGTCGTTTTTGTTATTATATATTATTTATTTTTTTGTAATTTTTAGTTAATCAATTAAGATCGATTTGTGCCGAACAATAATGCAATTACTATTATGGAAATAATGAAAATGAATAGTCCAAATGAAAGAAATCCATATAATCTATCAAATCAAAGTGATTTCTCAAATTTCGGTGAAGAATATCTGTTTCGACCAAAAAGTATAAATTCATAAAGTAGAAAACTCTGAAGAGATATCTCAGCAATTTATTCACCCAACTAAAATCAAACGTCGCTTTTGTTCAGTATTTCAAATAAAAAAAAAATCCCAAAGTCGGTCGAAATAGTTTCTAATGATATTTAAGCTTTGTTTTGAGTGATAAAAGTTTGATAACCTATTTCATTAATAGTTGAAATCGGCTGATTCATCCGGATAAATTTCAATGAAATAAAGAGTGGAGAAAAGAAGGATGACCCCTCGTTTGCACTGTTATGAAACTTTGACTGAAGAGTACGCAAGGAAGATAATTACATGAAATACATCTATTAATGAAATAGTTCACTCAAAGAACATCCATGAAATGTTTCTTTGAAATAAAGAAGATAGTTTATGACAAAAACAATTTTAAACATTTCGAAAAAAAAATAGACCGACCCTGTCGATCCTATGTTTGGGGGTGATTCCAAAATAAGTGAACGTTTTAATGAGAATGACAACCAAGAAACATCTTTGCGAAGTTTCATTTAAATCGGACCAATGGTTTGGGAGGAGAAGTTTTTTTTTTTTAAAATTTGTTATAGTTTAAAGAAGTCCCCTCCTTTCCACGCCTATATTTGGGGGTAAATCCAAATTTCTGGAACAACTTTTAATATGGGTCATCCAAGGACCATTCATGCCCATTATAAATTGAAATCGTCCAAATTATTTTGGAGAAGATTTTTTAAAGATTTTATAGTGAAAATATCCCCCCCCTTGACACGCCCTTTCCTGGTTTGAGAGGAGAGTTTTTATTGTTAACCTAACCCCCGGCCAGGCCCATGTTTGCGGGTCCATCCAAAATTCTTGAACAACTTTAGAAAAGGGTCACCCGAAGAGTATTGAATGTCAAGTTTCCTTCAAATCCGCCAATAGGATGAGAAGATTCTTAAAGAAACGTTTACGCATGCACGTAGGGACGATCGACGGACACACCGCCATGACAATAGCTCGCAAGTGGAGCTCAAACAGAGGTGCTATATTTGCTTGAAGACAGACAACTTTCATATTTGGTACTTTGCATCATTTCGTGGACCTCTATCCAGTCTCTTCAAATCAAGACCCTGGGGTCATATTTGCGCCCTGAGTGGCCCCCTCTTTTACATAGACATCAAGGATAGAAATTCAAAAACATGTTCTCTGAAACCAGAAGGCATGGACTGTTTTTAGTTTCAATTTATTGAATATCATCAAGTTCATTTATTACATATCCAATATGTTTATTTAAGGGCTACACTTAGGCACATCCTTTATGCTCTTTGTTGAAAACATTCCACGGTATTGATCATATAATCTCCTTTAGAACATCTGCATGCTTAATTGATGAGATGTCCCAGGGGACAAGGAATCTGAGGTGAGCGATCTAGGACCAACGTGGTCCTCTTGTTTAAATGACTTTCGCCTTATTATGCATTTAAAAGTAAAGCCTGACTAGGATGGTGTTTTGGTACGTTGAATGTATTGCCACAATAAAACTTTTTTTCAAAATGAGCGGAATTTAAAATAATACATTTGACTTTAAAACAATCTTTAGACAAAATCGCCATTCCTAATAGCATGCAGTTAAACCTATATTCATTTAAATTTCAGTTGCATTTACGCTCACCTTAGTGCGAAGTGCTCAAGGTGAGCAATTGTGATCGTTCAATGTACGTCATGCGGTGTGCGTCGTCGACACTTTATATAAACATCTTTTAACATCTTCTCCTTAACAGGTTAGCCATTCTTGATTAAACTTGCCAGGGATGTTTCTTTGGTCATAATGTACAAGGTGTAAGAACAAGTGTCAAATAAATGAAATCAAACCTTAACTCTGGTTGCAATTGCAAAAAAATGTAAAAATAGAATGGTTTTCAATATTCTTTGCTGAAACCAGGAGGCAAAAAGCTTTCAAATTAAGTATTTAGCATCATCTAGTGGAACTATGCCCTTTTTGATTTATGTCAAGAAGCTAGGAACCAAATGGCTAAGATCTTTAAAAATATTCTTTTCTGAGTCCAGAAGGTAGACAGCTTGGGTATGAAGACAGATCTAGTGACTCTGTGAAGGTTGTAAATATAAAACCCCTTAGTTCCTATGTGGGCTCCATCCGCACTATCCGATTTTACATAGACTCAAAGAGCAAAAATCTTCAAAAAAAAATCTTCTCTGAAACCACAAGGCAGACAGCTTTTACATTTGGTATGAAGCATCATTTATTGGACCTTTGTAAAGTTTGTTCATATCATGACCCTGTAGTCTGAATTGTACTCCGCCCGGGCCCATCCCTTTATATAGAAACTGAAAGAACGAATTATTTTGGAAAAAAAAAACAGAAAAGAAAACAAAAGGCAGACTGCTTTTATATTTCGTAAGAAGCATCATCAAATGGACCGCTTTCAAGTTTGTCTTTAACCTTGGGGTCTCATTAGGGCTCTAGGTGGGCGTTTTTATTTTTACATAGAAGCAAACTAAGAAACTTAAACAAACTTCTTGTCTGAGATCAGAAGGCGAAAAGCCTTCTGATTTTGTAGGAAACACAATGTAGTAGACCTTGATTAAATTTAATTAAAACTCTGGGGTCAAATTTGTGCTTCTACTCATTTTACATAGAGCTACAGATAAGATTTGTTATTGTGTGAATTGCATTTAAAACCAACAAAAACGCATATGAAGATTTTGAAAGGGGATTTAAAAACGCATTTTGTAATTGTCGTTCAACAATTGTTCTAATTTTCATTTTCGTAAAATATGACGGCGGATCAAAAGCAAAATTTACTAGACATAACACTTTTCGAATACGTCCAGTTCTTGGCTCCACCTTTTCAAAATTTTGAAAATGAAATTAAACATAAAGCTGTGGTAAATACCAAACAAATATTGGAAAATATTTGACATTCAAAATAATAAGTTCGTCCACTCCTTCCAGAGAATTATCGGCAAAGAAATATAGTGGCTCTTTCGGTGAAGGTATCTCGAACTTCCACAACTTAATAGAACATACATTAAATATTTGATTTATGACAGCGTTACAGACATTTAGTAGGACATTTGTAAAACGTCTTATAAAGTCTTATTCAGGATGTTAATGTCTGAATAGATTTTGTTACAATTAAAGACGAGACTAATCCAATAACTAATCCAATAACTCATCCACCCGTAAATATTATCAGCATTGCTGCATTACATATAAGTATTACGAAAAAAGGGGATAAAAATCATCTGCAGCTCTGTTAACATGGAAAAAAAGTGCTAAATCTTTTTAAAAAATCATCTCTGAAACCATAAGGCATAGATCTTTTTTAATGTGGTATGGCAGATTGTGTCATACCCATAGGGCAGTTTTGGCCTCACCACGGGTGCATCCCATTTTACATTAAATTCTCGGACAACTATCTTTTCTGAAACAAAATGGCAGATATCTTGAAATCATATTTTGTTACATTGTATAGTTGACCTCTATCAATGTTTTTATGTCTTGTCCCTGGGGTCATATTTGGTCTCTAAATGGATCCCACCCCTTTTACATAGACTCAAAGGGGAGGATAATGAAAAAAAAACTTCGCTGAAACCAGAAGGCAGAGACTTTTCATAGTAGTTTCCTTTAAATGCATTTTATTGCATTTGTTCATTACATGCCGCTATGGTCATATAAGAGATGTTCCCAGGCATATTCATTTTATTCTTTGCTGAAAACATTCCATAGTATTTATTTAATGTAGAAATTATCTCCTTGTTGACATCTTCCTATTTAATTGATGCGATAAACGTGGGGTCAAAGATACTCAAGTGAGCGATCTAGGACCACCATGGTCCTCTTATGTATCATTTGTAACTTTGAAATTTGTAAACGAAGTAGAATATTTTGGAATCACCTTGCCCCGATGGAATTATGTCATTCCGCTGAAAAATGAAGTCAGCAACATTTACCCTGTTAAATGTGTTTAACTAAATGTTTTTATACAACCTTAGTTTTCTCACTATCCAGTGTTCCGAATCATTACGATATTGCTTATTCATATGCATTTTTTTATCTGTTCTAGTTCCACTTGACGACACTGCAACTTTAACAAATGTAAGCGGCAACAGAAACGTTTTTAATGCGACGTCAAATTGTGTAAAACCAGTAGATAGTCTTGCGATAGATTGGAAATGTGCTGACTTAAATGTAAGCTGATGTTTCTCTTACAGAAATAGTACAAATACTGCTCTAATCTGGTGGTTTTATGGCATTTACGTAGGATGCAATTTTTCAGGTGGTTGTTATAAGTAAAAGAAAATGCAAGCATTCCAAATAAAATGACAAGATTCAGCCTTGCATTGTGATTTATGTATTATCTTCCGGCAATGGATACATAAAATGAGGCTAATTTCGACAGGGTTTTTCTTTTCTTTAGAAGGTCAGTTGTTTTTTTTTTGTTACGTTGCGGTACATCACTATAGCAAATAGTTGAAGAAACATACAAGTAACTATCTTTTTTTTGATTTTGCACTCCCAACCGATAAATATTTGGAGAATTTTCTAAATAATATATATAAGAAATATTAAATAATATAATTATATAAATAATTATATTTTTAAGGTACTGACTTCGACATGAAAAGCATACATGTTGAAATTACATTACCATCATAATAAACAAATCTCAAACTGCTAGGTTAAAACAATATTTGAAATTCGCAGTAAACATCTAAAAGGTCCCATACACATGGAGCCTCTTTTACTACTTATTTTCCCTGGATCTCACTGAACTCCCTCCTTTCCCAAGTCACAAACATGAAGGACATGGTAAAGATTCTATCAAGTCAATCATTCTGACCAAATTGTTCAAGCAAAAATGTGGCCTTTAGAGTGCATACAAGGTAAATTTGACGACGGACATCCACCTAACCACAATAGCCCACCTTGAGCACATTGTGCTCAGGTGAGCTAAAACAGGTTGTTTATTTACCTCAGGGTATAGTATAGCTCAGCTTTAACAAAGGTTGTAATACGTTTCGATTTAAAAGTTATTGTTTATCAATAAAAGTCATAAACACCCTATTTCTCAATTATTGAACATTCAACCAATAGTCATAAAATCAAATACATTGTGCTTACGTGAAATAACGCAAAGTAACGTCTTGAAGTTCGCAGAATTTTTTTGTTACTTCTAGGAAATGGAATGAAGTTTTAAAAGCGTCTATTGATTCGACCCGGTCGTGATCCCTTTTCTAAACAAGAGCTGTGGGGAGACAACGAAGCTCCACTTTTCCTAGTGCTGTATAGTGGAAGTAAATCAATATCGACGTGAGGAAATTCCACTTTAGTTAATATTAGAGTAATGAATCTTTGTCGAGGGGATAATATTTTGATCAATTCAACATGTGCAAAGTTTCCAAGCAAGGGCTTTAGTAGGAAAAGAGACATTTTGCTTTTCTAACGTAAAAGAGCCATATAGATGACCGGATCGTATAGTGGATTTTCATAGATTCATAACTCCAAATATTCTATTAGTTCGAACTTTACTAATATGGATTAAAATGGCGATACAACATGACATCAAGATATCATTCTCCTCTCTCCCCCTAAGCGACATATTACCAGGGTATTAATGCAAAGACAAAATGTCCAACAATCTAAGACCTCCTCTCATCCTCCTACCAAATATTAATTTTCGGATAGCAATCTACTCCTCGCCCCGTCTTCGTCGGCTCTAGGAAATATCTAATTATAAATTTTTCCCGTTACCTGATAAGATTACACATCTCCTTTTCTCAAGATGTATGCCGGTCGAGACATATCATCAATATAAAACAGTAACTTTCGTGTAAATTACAAAATTTACGAACAATATTATAAAACAAATACAGAAAAGACATATTAACACATACACTTAATAATATTCCTAAAACTTTAAATATTTGCGGTTGACTAGCAAATGGTACCCTATACTACTAGATAATTAATATTGCGTTGACTAGAGACAATTTCCTAGACTGTGGATGATCAAGCGTTTTCTACATTTGAAAACCATTACAGCTTAAATCAAGAAAAAGTTGATCTTTAACGCATAATATAAATCATCTCAATATAACACAAGTACATTTTGTACTTATACTAAAGTCTCTTCGATTTGTTCTATTTCACCAATCTCCGCAAAGTCTATTTAAGGATAAAGATGAGCGATACTGTCGTCCCGGTTTCCCGACTGAGTAAGAGTGGACCGTTCCTCCATCCGTAAGTGCGACGTTTGTGGTTTCGCACCTCTACTAGGTAGCTCTAGTTCAGTCTCGTTGGAACCATTTTTTTCCTTTTGAACCCTGCAAATTTCCAGTCAGCCTTACAGAGATTTCTTTCCCATATTTTACTATAACTACAGTCGTGATTATAAGAAAAAGGATTACAATGAATCCCGAAAGTCCCCAATAACCATGTTTTATCAAAAAGTGATAGATTTAACATTAGCCGACTCTGTTAATGAGAAATAAATCTATTCATTGATATTTGTTAGACGTCTTCCAAAATTGGTGGTAACGAAATAGTGTCATTAATATCGGGAAGAGTTTCGTACAATTTCTTTGCCAAATCTATTTGATCTAACTTTGCTTTCTGGAGCAATTGTATAAATGGGTCCGAAAGATCACCCATCATATTTTCTTTTTTACCCCAGATTAAAGTCACCAGATTTTTGTAGCGTTACATGAAGGTCCTTAATCAAAGGGAATTTGGCCTTAAGATAAATCAATTTCAGACAATATTTGTCTATTTCTGACGATCGTTTCTCTCGCGCCAACATACGCTGTTTAAATCCATACAGTGGTATATTATCTTCACTATCGGAATTTGATCGTACCATTTTATAGCGATCGATGAACTTTCCCTTTCCTTCATCTGACGTGGTACTATTGGCGCTACGGCCAGTTTCAGTATACGGCATAGCTAATTCAACCTTCCGTATCGGTCTACCTGTGGGGTTATAAATTCATCCCTTTCTCTGATCCCCTATCCGCAAATTATTTCGCCTTTTTTCTTGCTTTTTGCAAATTCCTGTGCTTTCCTAAATTTATTTTGACAAATCGAGGGCTTATTGCGATACTGTTCCATAAGCATTTCACAAAATTTTACAGGAGAAGGAAAAACCTGTCTTATTTCATTATTTTACATTTTCATAAAAGTTCCTTGATATATTAGGTGTAAAATAATTTCATAATAAATATTTAAATGAATAATTAAATAAATATTTTTCAAAAAATTGATTTAGATCGAAAATGTTATTTAGAACATTATCGCACTCAGAAATGGAGCAAATCACATAAGAAATTTACTTGGATACTGTCCCATATTTTTTTTGTATTGTTTTATGCACTTGTTTTCCTTTCTTTTTAATCCCTCTTAATCTCATCATATAATGTGCGACTTTGTGAAATATTGATACATTTAGGATAGTATCCAAATAAATTTTTCGTTATGTAGTCCATGAATATTAATTGCGATATTGTCCTACAATAATTTTAAAAGCTTTATGAACAGTGTTTTCAGGGCTATTATAGTGGTTGCACTTATTCAATAACATTCACTTATTCAGAAACTTTATTAGAATGTTCCTCATCATGTGACCAAAAGCTTATTGGCTCAGACTTTCAATTTTATATTGCTTAACCAAAGGAGCATTTATGCAAATTCTTGTTACTACAAAATAGAATTGTATTACATTCACCAGACTGAATAAATCATTGTGATTCACATTAAAAAGAAATTTCCTTAAAGAAATCAGGTAGTACAAGATACAAAATACTGATGGTGTAGACTTACATCAAATTGCATACATTACGATCTTTGCCTTTACATCTAGATGAAATAAATTCATTATGTCGAGGGTTACCAGCAATTTTTAACATCTACAACTTTTTCCCATTAGGTTGCAATCTATGGAATAGTAAACTGAGTACTTCGTGATGTAATATTTTGAAGTTCCAGTGGTAAAATTTTGTAACTATCAGCACACTCAATTACGACTCATAATTTTACACTGGGTCTCCAATTTGAAATGCTTTAAACCAAAGTCCACAAAAACGTCTGCATTCTCATAGGCAGCAAAAGTGTTTTTATTACTCAATGAAATCAAAAAGGTTTTTGGTTTGAAGCTTTTCCCTGAGCTTGTGCACGAGTTATTTAAAAATCTGCCTCTCATTGGAAAAATCTGTACTTTTTGGCTTGATGTTAGTTAAATACCTGGTGGCATAAAAACTAAAATCCTATCGTTCATGTATTAAAACAGTAGCGTTAGATTTTTAATTTCACACCTCCATAGAATTAGAAAATAACCTGTTAATCTCTTAATTGATTATGATAATTTAATTCTACTTTTTAACCATTACTAATCCAATAAGATGTTATCTTAAAAACAGACAGATGGTGTTACTTTTGTTGGGCTTACAAAACTGAACATATGGTATAGAAATACAATTATGAACAAACCCTTTAAAATTTAAAACTTTTAATGTAGTATTATGAGAGTATTGTTAAAAGATGTACATTGAGAATCATTGGCATACCATTATTTACTTCAGTCACTTTGACTTCCAAATTAGATCTTGAGCTGAAATGTAATGTCAGAAACACCATTTAGGCTTTTTTTACCAATAAAAAAATATAAGTAACCTTGTATGATACATTTTACCATACATGGTTACCCACTATTTCAAGGGGTCAGTGGAATAGTATGGTAAGTACCTATAAATATATATGCACTCACAATATAATTGCTCTGACCCCTTAATTTGATAACAGTTTAAAATGTGGCTCATTAACGGCATATAACCTTTACAATGATAGAATTTATTACTTTGCCATGAAAGTATAGTACTGGCATCATTCCAACAAGTGTTCAATACAAACAAGACCTATGTGCACAATAGAAATTATATACATATTCATGAAATGTCTTATCAGGAAACATTCTACTGATTAAAAAAATGCCTTGTATCTCTAACCTCTAGAAAACGACTGTTTTGTAAACACAGATTAAAGATATGTGACCCGTCACGCGAAAAAGGAACCATCTGGGAATTCTGTAAAATAAATTATTGAAAAAGAAATTTGATCCAGCATAGGTCAACCAGAAGTCGGATTTCAAAAAATCTTTCACTGGAAAGTAGATTGATCATTCTAGATTCAGAAAATAAGCACGGCGCAAAAAGTTTCGACCCTAGTCCGCGCAGTCTGACTAAGGTCAACACTTTACGCACTATCCAGAATGGTCCCTTTTTTGCCTGACAGGTCACATATAAGAAATATAACTAATTACATGATACAGAGAGATTTGTTTCTCTTCATAGAGATATGGATTAAAGCATAATCTGCTTCCTATTTTCACACACAGTATGTAATTGTTCTACTTTCATAACTCAAGGAAAACAATAAAAAATGTTATCTCACTTTTTTTCATTTGTGTACCTTTTTCTATAACAAAAGTGACGATAAAAAATCTTTCAAAACAACTGAACAATAATAAGAGAATAAGTACCGTACTATACCTATAAGTAATTTATCATCTTATTATATAAATATAACAAAAAACTTTTATGTACAATCTCCCATAATTATATTGTTTAATGTTCAGCTAGTCTGTAAGTAAGTACTCAGCCTTGATTTATCAACGATTAAGGTAGAAAAGAAAATGTGAGAGTGACATACATCAGTCTGGGGTTTCTTCCACTTGTAATTGCTAGTTTACTGTGTTGGAAATGAACTTAGAGAAAGAACTTTCCTTTTCACTTGAATTTTTTTCTTAAGTGTGACCCGTCGCGCAAAAAGGTACCATCTTGGAATTCTTTAAATATTTTAAAAAGTGATAAATTCTTTAACAGGTCAACCAGAGGTCATATTTCGAACATTCTTTCGCAGGAAGGAAGATTTATCATTTGTAGATTCAGATATAGCGAAATTCCGAATCTAGTCAGTCTGCTCTGTCCGCGTAGTCTGACTAGTTTTCACCCTTTACGCTCAACCCTGATGGTTCCTTTTTGCTTGACATTTCACAAATATATCCTTATCATATTTTTTAAATCTATAGTACTTCACCCATTACCAGCTCAGAAGCAAGATTCCCCATTTAAAGAGGAAATATTTACCTGAAGCTATTTGTTACATTTTGTTGAACTTTGATTATACAAAAAAATTTGAGTGGCATACAGGAGTTGTCACACCCCTAAGGTTAATTTAACTTGTAATTACTAATTTACCATGTTAATATTAAAAATTAACGTTGTGTACAGGGCTTCCCTATTCACTGGAATTTATTCCTTATGATTATAATTATCATAAGTAAGTTTTTTTTAGTATTTCTTTGTTGTTGTTTTTTTATTACTTTAACCATAACTTCCAAAGGGGTAAGATACTCCTATTGAAGTTGAAACTTAACCATATAATTCAACCAAGTCTCTTTACCAATATTATTATTTAAAAAAGAATTCTTAATATATTTTCTTTAATTAACATGACGTTTTAATGCTTCGGCTGGGCAATCCCTGCCTAAAAACTGTTTGGTTTTATGCTATCTAATTGAGCAGTTTTTTTGAAATTCAATTATATCAGTTCTAATAATTTCTTTAGAAATTTAGCATCAATATTCTTTTTCAATTAGCAGCTCAATGTTGGATTTTTGGTAGAAGCAAAAAAATAAAAAACAAATTCCCTCCTCTGATAGGTTGATATCAGCCATTAGAGAAAGAGCAGACATCAATGATATTTACTAAGCTTTAGATGTTTTTAGATGTTTTATATTGTAGATGTTCAGAATTGAATGTTATATTTTATGAGGTAAGAGAGCATAAAATGCATGATTTGGCTTTGGAATAACTCCAGATAAACACAGAGAAATTAAGTCATTGTACTTTTCTTCTGATAGAGGGACCAGTTCAGGCCGAAGCTGTACAAGCCCTAAGCATTTTGGATCTGGAGGCAAGTCAATAGACCTCCTTAAACGAATAAGAAAGTTAACGCTTTGAAAACTGTCACTACCATGATCATACTTAAAAAAGTATCTGTTGGGATCATCCAATCTAATTTCAAAATACTTGATTTCACTGATGTAGACTTAGTTTCTTTCATCATCCAAATCAAAGTTTTTCAAGACTGTAGATAAATTTTTAAAATCATAGAAATCTTCCAAGGATAATTCATGGACAATGTAAGGCTTCTTAGGTCTTGAAGTCCTTATGACAGCAGCCCATTGCTGGGTCGTATAAACAGAAATATGTCGGGAAGCAGTTTCTATTGCAGCATGCACGCTGTCATTTTCATTGAATGTGTGACCCTTTTCAAGATATCTATGGGATATGGATATCAAATTGAATTATTGTATGCAGTACCAAATCATGGTAAGGTAAAATTTATTTTTATTTTGCGCAGAACAGTTGTCAGAATAGAAGACGAATCTTCTATACCCATGTTAACTCTTTTGTTTTATGTAGCTGTAAACAGCAGATGCAATTTCTGAAGCCCCTCTGCTGGCCACAGTTTCATTCCAAAGGTAGGCATGAACCTCGGAGTCGCCGAGACTGTAAATAGTAAAATTATATGTGTTCAATCGGCGTTTATAGTACAAGGCAGATTCAAATCCCTTTGGAGTTATGAGAACCTCCTCAAGATCAAAACAAGCCACTACTAAATCGTTTTCACTTTTTGCTTTTTTTTTATCATTATCTTTAAATTCTCTGGCAAGGCTTTTATTTCTGATATGTTTATCATATTCTCCCTGCATATTTTTTTTGTCTTTAGTACAGGCATTTTTAAATGCATTACATAAATCACACTGGTCTCCTCTAGGCTTATGGAATCCAATATTAAATTCAGTTTTAAAGACTTTTCTATAGACTTGGATTGATACTTTTTCTAGTCCCTCTTTGGTGCAATGAAGACAGTAAAGCTCATATAACTTCACTACACTTAAACCAGCTTGTAAGTAAAGCTTACTTGTATTTTTTCGACAGTAGTGTGATTCTACTGTCGGAAAAGACTTTATATGTTGCCTTACAACATCTAAATTTACTGTGCTTGTCATATTCCAACGACATGAGGATGATGTTCCTCTTTTCTCATCTGCAACAACACCTGGTAAACCTGTTTCATACTTTTTGTGAGCGGTGTATACTCTAGACTGCGAAATTGCTAAAGTATTAAGAAAGAAAAGTTTACACACTCGCATAGGACCCAGTGCAGTTGGCAGAAAATATCTAAATGAAAAATTTCTTTCTGAAGCATTTGCTCTTTTTGCCTTGTTCTTTTCACAATATTTGACAAGAAACTGTCTCTGCTTATTCAAACTACCTGTCTGCCAGAAATTATGGAATATTTTAGTTCTATCTGTCTCACTTATTTTAGTGTTACATTTAAAATGGCAATTAAGACCGCAAGCTTTAAGCATTTCACGCTGACGAACTTCTCTACCAAATTTATTAAAGTAACTCTTTCCCTCATTTCTTCTTGTCTTAGCAACATTTCTCTTCCACTTTCGTCCATCTCTGAATCTCTTTCTTCCCCTTTTGTTCAATATCAGACTTTCATTTGTATTCACATCAACAGTGTTATCATTTTCTAAAGTTGATACATTATCATTAACAACTTTCTTCTTTTTGAGGTATTTTGATTTTTTTGAAATAAAACTAAGAGGTATATCCTCATCTGTGCTCTCTGTATCAGGACTTTCACTAGGAATATAATAGTCAATAGTGACATCACTCAGATCAGACTCATCAAATGCATCTATATTAATTGACTCAATAAAGTTTGCTGAATCATTGAAATTAGATAAAGTTCTATCAATTATGTTTTCCTCATTTTCATTGAAATGATCTACTTCACCTAAATTGATATAAATTTGGTCATTACTCATTTGTCTACTTCCTCCCTTTAGATTAATCTTTCCATCTTTTTCCCCCTATTAGACTCTCTGCTCTCTCCCATATCTTCTATTTCGATATTTGTATCTGCTCTATCCTTAGTTGACTCTATATTCTCCCCTTCGCATGATCCTTCAATATGACCGTCTACCCTATTTCTACTTAACTCTCTACAATCCTGCATGCCTTCTTCTTCAATCTTACCACTTACTATTTCCTTACTAAACTCTCTTCTCCCCTCTTTACCATCTTCACTCAGATCAACTTCTCTTCCCTTATTAAACTCTCTACTCTCCTCTTTACCTTCTTCTATCTGATCATCTACTACGCCCTTACTTAACTCTCTACTCTCCTTTTTACCTTCTTCAGTCTGATCATCTACCCTACCCTCACTGAATTCTTTCCTCCCCCCTTTACCTTGTACGATCTGTTCAACTATGCTTACCTCACTTAACTCTATACTCTCCTCTTTACCTTCTTCAATCTGATCAACTACTCTTCCCCAACTAAACTCTCTTCTTTCCTGATTACCTTCTTCTATCTGATTATCTACTACACTCTTACTAAACTCTCTACTCTCCTTTTTACCTTCTTCAATCTGATCAACTGCTCTCTCCTTACTAATTTCTCTCCTCTCCTCTTTCCCTTCTTCAATCTGATCAACTAATTTCCCATTACTTAACTCTATACTCTCCTCTTTGTCTTCTTCAATCTGATCACATACTCCCCCTTACTTAACTCTCTTCTCTCTATTTTACCTTCTTCAATCTGATCAACCACTCTTCCCTTACTAGTTTCTCTACTCCCCTCTTTACCTTCCTCAATCTGATCATCCACCTCTCCCTTACTATACTTTCTACTCTCCTCTTTGCCCCTTGAAATTTGATCATTTACTGTTGCCTTACTTGACTGTCTACTCTCCTCTTTACCTTCTTTCATGTGATCATCTAATCTCTCCTTACTAAATTCCATACTTTCCTCTACTCTTACCTTCTTTAACTCTCTCCTCTCTTCTTTATCTTCTTCTTCAATCTGTACATGTACCCTATCATTTCTTAACTCTTGTAACTCTTCTTCACTTTCTACTCTATGTTTCATATCTTTCCCATCATAACTTAACTCTCTACTCTCTTTTTTACTCTGTATTTCATTCTGTCTATCCCTAATTTCATTATTAAACTCAAAAATCTTCTCCATACTTTCTTCATCAATCTGTTCATCTCTTGTTCTCTTTTTGATATATGTGTATAAATTAAAATATTCCCCTTCACTCATTTCTGAAAATCGAGAAAATTCTTCTAAAGAACTCTCGGTGTTAATACTACGAGAGCATGGGTCATTTACTTCTTCAATTGAAATATGGTTTGCTTCAAAAAATATTTGTTTGTCTATATTTCTGAACAGCATGGCACATAAATTCATGAAAAAACAACAAACTTCTGATATATTGCTATGTCTAGTTAAGACAGCTGCACCATCTGGACAAGGCATCCCACAGTCATTTCGACTGTGCGGATCAAAAACGTAAAAAAAACTTTCAACTCTTAATACCGCTACACTATAACATTCCACAGTTAAAAAGCAAAACATGTCAGTGTTTTTCAAGGCATCATACAGGGAATAGAACGGAATTTCTGTTGCAACTCTCTCAATTGTGCCAGAGTAAGACTGTGTATATTTCATTCTAAAATTATCAAATTGATCTGGTAATTCACTGATTAAAAGATACTTTGACGATCCAATGTACTGGTATAAGCGTTCACCTTCATTTAGTATCTTATCCAAATCATTTGTTTTCCACAGGTTTGGTGACCTTTTCAATGAATGCATCATTGCACATAGACTGTTGGCTGTACACTGCTTTCCGGCATTTAAAAATGATTTGTTTCCCTGGTGTTTTGATCCTAGTAAACACTGCATTCTGCAAAAAATATAAAAATCTACTTTTGATCATAGAAGAACTTTCAAGTGGCAAAATAGGGCTTCAGATAAGGGAATGTTGCAAATCTAAAGCTGTTAATCCTCATTCATACAAAAATAAATGCTGTAGTTACTCATTTGACTCCCCTTAACTGAAATGTTCCTATGAGAAACTACATCATTACAATTCAAAATCACTCTTTCTATCTTGTATTACAATGATTCTATATATCATAACAGACTGTAGTTAGTACCATAGTAAATATGCTGTATGCAATGGACTCCCACAAATAAGCAAAACCACTCCTTCTATCTGGAGATCTGGGCAAAGTTGTGAGAGCTAATAGGCAACAGTTTATGGTATCAAATATTCATGTTATCTAATAATTATACTAATTAGTACTGTCTGAAAATAAATTTTGATGGGTTTCAAAAACATTTAATAGGGCAACAAAATTATTTAGAAAAGGGCTTTTTCATGAGGTTTTGCTTTTTTAGGTTTGGCTACTAATAACAGGTGCCTAGTGCAGGTGATCACTTTAAAGAAGTGGTTGGTCAAGCAATACTTTATTGAAATGTGAACTATTTTGATTCCTACATTTTTTTAATCTGGTACCCATTAATATTTGCAAAGCCAGAATTTTTAAGTTAAATTGAAATAGTGTTCAAATTTTAAGGTTTAAAAGGAGAATAATTTGATACAGAATGGGTAAAAACTCTTTCAGTATGATTGTCTGTAAAATTTTAGAAAGCGTCATATATTTCTGTAATGTTCAGGATTCAAAAATATTTGTGAAAAATTTAAGATGGTTCCCTGCATTGGTTTTGCCGCCAAAAGCAAAGCAGGTAACATTTCTAAAAGTTTCTTAAACGCAGGACTATCAAATGATTTAGAAACGTTTATATCTAAGTAAAAGTCAAAGTAAAAGTCAAAATTAAGGTATGTGTATTATTCAAGTAAATCATACATTTTCTTTTTGACTTTCTTTGCCTTATCAACACATCCAGGTAAATGACAGGTCTTTCGCCTTCTCCTGAAAAAATACAGATGAGAAAAGTATTCATGCTGATATGCCATTTGACCAACTATCTATATTTGATCAAGTATTTGGAGAAAAACAGTCTACTTTTAGATTTATTCTAAGTTTTGCAAGAATTTGCTAATGTTTTGGAGATTATTTAGCTCAGCTGTTTTTCGGAGAAAACTCAAAGAATTGTGATCACCTTGGCTTCGTTTGAGTTGGTGTTGGTGGTGTTGTTGGATTGACAAACTTTAACATTGGTAATATCTCTGTTGACATTGAAGATATTGTCATGAAACTTGACATGTGTGTTCACCGTCACTAGAGCTATTCAGACTATGAAGGGGGCAGCTCTGGAGGCATTGTTGTAAAAGTAATGCCTTTTGACTTAGATTTCACATTGACCAGTAACTGCACTTGAGCATTGCACCTGTAGACTGTGCTCCTGTTTTCAATGTGTTACTTTGTAAGAATAACTGGTCTGACTCCTTTATTACTATTCAATAAATATAGATAAATTAAAGGAAGAGGAACTGTAATGAAAGTGCAAAACCAGTATTGTCAAACTTGATTGGACTGTGTTAGACTTCTCAGAACTGGTTAGGATAAACTCATTTCTGCTATTTCAAGATTTTCTGATTCCAAAATGACCATTCTACCTTGCTGCAATTTTATCTAAATGCAAATTATATTTGAGTTAAGTAATTGTTTTCCACCGGATTCTACTTAACCCTTTCCTGTTTTACAAAATTTTGGACCTGTCCAAATTCAAAGGTTTTGCAGACGAAAATTTTAAAGTGGATTTAATTTGAAAAATAACCATTCAGTAGGGTAGAAAATAGTGTGGAAAAGAAGAAATTGCTTGTCAGAAGCAATTTCATCTTTTTTCACAATGTTTTCTCAATCATAAAATCACAGGCACGTAAAAAGCAGGGATTAAACAGCAAAGTGTTAAGCGACTGTCCTCACAAATTGTCGCAGGACAACCAAAATGTTGTATGTAAGCTTTCGATACAACAATTTATTTGCAAAACAATTTTCAAGGGCATAGCCCCCATTACGCACATTACGCAATTGCGTAATACAAATAAATCTTCTTTCTAAAAATCTCGCTGATGAATGATCATAACATCGAAACTACAGCTTATTTAAGCTGTAGTTACGATGTTTTATTATTCACCAACGCTCAAATCATATAAATGGGGAGCTGGTGGAGGGTATTTGTATTTAGTCACAGTCCACATATCGCCTTTATCCTATTTATTCTTTAGCGGTCGCCTTCGAAATGCGTAAAAAATTTAAAATCCTAGCTACGCCTATGATTTTTTTTCAATGTCTTTCATACAACCCCTCTCCATTTCTCACTTCTTAATTATTCTTACTTTTTTCTGTCTAGTTTACATATATGTGACCCATCACGCCAAGAGGGACCATCTGGGTAGCGCGTACAGTGTCGACCCTAGTCAGACTGTGCGGACCGCACAGACTGACTAGAGTCGAAACTTTTTGCACTTTAACAATTTTCTGAATCTAGAATGATCAATCTACCTTCCTGAAAAGAGTTTTGAGATGCCCATTCTGGTTGACCTATGATTGACCCAATCCTTTTTTCAAACATTTGTTTTACAGAGTTCCCAGATGGTCCCTTTTTACCAGCCAGGTCTCATATAATAAAATGTGTGGAATTCAGTATAAACACAAAGAAAGAATAGCACTTACCTTCAAAATAAGCTCTGTTTAGAGTCGTAGAGAATGGACAGTTTTTCAAAATTTCCGAAACTTTTTTTTGAAACTTTTTTACAGTTCCAAATTGAGGCCCGTTTTGCAAATTTACAACATATCTTGTTAATTATTTTAGGGCTTTAAATCTGTTAGCAATGGGCAAAATCATGGTTTGTTGAAATTCATAATATTTAATCAAGTTTGAGGTGAGTGTAAGTTAACCGGCTTTTTATTATTTTTGTTTGAAAAAAATATCAAAATTACATACATTTCTATTGCAAAACAAAAAGGGGTGTCGGGGCCTCAAGTTTACCTCCCTTTGACAATGACATCATAGTTCATAACTGTGATGTCATCAAAATTAATGTATTTTAGAACACTATCCAAGTAAACAAAAATCAATAATGATAAGATTTTATTTTTTGGATATTGTCCTATAAGAGATTTACCATGATTTCTAGGTAAAAATACACATAAAAATTATCACAGAAAAGTTTAAGCTATTGTGTAAAATGAAGGGAATGTTTATTTCATTGTGTAAAAAAGAAAATATATTTGCACTGATTTCCCACTGAAAGACACAAGTGCATTATTACTTGGAAACTGTTCTACTCGCACCTCTTCATTTGAAACAGTATCGCAGTAAATTTGATACCCTTTTTAAATTAGAACAAAATGACAAATATTGAATAACATCATTATTTGTTCAAACTTGTTCCCAATATTTTTACAGGAGATGTATTCTGACATATAAAGATTATTTTTGAAAAAAAACGACTTTTGAAAAAAATGTTGTTTGGAACAGTATCGCAATAAGCCCTCGAAATTGTCCTTTATACTCGTCTGCACAATTCAACTTCAAATCAAGGCTAATTCCTGGTCGTTAGTAGCACATTCCCGTTTTAAAGAGACACAACAATGCTCACTAACAGGGGTTGCAACCTTAACCACACATCCTCTGGCAGTTTAATATGTTTCTTGGGAGTATTTACTATCATTATGGGCAATCTTTTATGCTTACTTCTTGAGACAGAAATTACTAACTTAAGCCCCGGTTCCTTAGACATAAACCCTCTGTCAACTTCTGATAACTCGCATAATACTTCTTTGTTTAAACTTAAATTCTTTTGCAGACGACAATCTACGGTGAAGCTTGTTAAAGGTTTCAATATCAATTTATTCCGTAGCTTAACTACTGAAGAAATGTATATATCTTCTTGTAATTGAACGTATGTTTTGTCAAGTCTTAACATGCCCTAATCGAAATATAATCTAACCGCATTCTGATTAACCAATCCCGTCCTAAAATTACGTTTCAATTCATGTCTTGTACTACCACAAATGTATGCGAAAGCGTTAGCCCTTTTACTTCAAAAGCGATATTTACACACCCATCGATTTTCAGCGCATGGCAGTAGACAGACTGTAAACAAATATTTTTCCTGAATAGCTTCGGTTTATGACTAAGATTATTATACGCTGAGCGTCGTATTAATGATAATTCAGCCCCCGAATCTACAAGATCTCTATATTGCTGTGTACCTATATTAATTAAAATTGAATTTGGACTGCCTGATAAATTTACTTTAAATTTCGGTACTGCTTTTGATATCCGTGCGTCGGCTTCGACACACACAGACCTCCTTAGTTTTTTGTGCTTTTATCGCGCGCGATCGGGCCCGAATCCCTGGTGGATCCCGAGCGACACCTTTTTTGAACATGCCCAATTTTCTCGCAACGGAAACATATGAACGGTCTCGAATCGTTCCCTTTCATTGGAACGTATTCCCTGACCTCTTGCGGTCCAGATGTCGAATTGATCATCCTTAACTGAAATCTATTTAACAGATTTTTCTCCGACGTCGCGATCCTAACCGCATCTTGGAGATTTGAGGGATTTTCTCGTAATACCGTCATCTTCATACCGTTAGACAGTAGTCCTCCTATGAAGAACCCGATTAAAATGTTGCTCCATAACTTGACCCCTTGACTTTTGAAAGCTTGCCCAGCCAGACTCAACAGTCGTTCCGCAATGTTTTGAACATTTTCTTGCCTACCTTGACGAATGCACCCTTACAGAATTAATGCATGTGAAGCGTCGTTGATAAACGCGAAACGGTTTCCTAACTTCTGTCGGACCCTATCCCAAGAACAGTTTGGGTAAGAATTTAAAAGTCTCTAAGAAATCGGCTACCAACTCGTTGGCAGTTTGAAGAGCTATCAATCGTTTATGTTCATCAGGTAAACGCGCAAGCAATGCATACTTATCAATAGCCTTGGTCCATTTTGAAAAACTTTGGAGTCGCCAGCAAATGTTGGTACAATTTGTGAAACCCCCTGAGCCTGAAAAGCGTCCTTTAACCCCCTTAACTGATCAGAAAATACTTTTAAAATACTATCTAAATCGGGTTTACTGGTCATTTCGTTTCAACAATTTAGATAAAAAAACGAAAAAATGGCTACTCTCAATTATTTTGCATAATTCTCTGGCAAACTCTTTCGTAATTCACGTCGGTATTCACGTCGTCACCACGTCTGTAATCGTTCCCTCTATCTCAATATAAAGTCTAGAAACCCAAATTGTCCAAACGTTTATACAGCAACAATTGTCCCATTTTTGTCTAGCCGTCTTCGGAAAATATAAAGTCCATATAAACGAAATAGCCACTGCAAATTAGTCGGACACGGAACGGTACTGCGGACCATTACGGCCTTTGTCTTGATAGTGCTATTCAAGATATTATAAGAAAAAAGTTTCATAAAAATACATCCATAAATGAAGAAAGACTTGTGTTGATAAGGAAATCTATGCCCCTTTTCCCGCGACGTGTCATATCTTATTTTTTTGAAAATCTGTGTATCAATGAAGGAGTTGTGTAAACATTGAATATACATAAAGGCCCCTTTTATCATGACGCAGCATGAAACTATGCAAATACACAAAATGCACATAGTCACTGGAAATATTTTGTAAAAGTTTCACATGAATGTATCCATTAATAAGAAGAAAAGTTTTGTTTCAAGAGGCCTACATTTAGGCCCCGTTTTATTAGACAATGTCAAAATGGACATGGTCACATGACTTAGAAAACTATGTGAATTTTTCATTTACTTCCATGAATAATTTGGAATAGTGTTAACAATTAATAAACATATATGACCTTTTAATCGTGACGCGGCATATAACTAAACAACTACAAATTCACATAGCCACTGGGAATTGAGAATTCTGTGAAAGTTTCACATGAATGTATCCTATAATAAACGTGGACTGTCCAAAACGGACTTGTACCCCCCTCCCCGGGATATTGTCTTACTAGGGCTATTTCCCAATATAAGTGCTTTCAATACATGATCTATTTGCAACTGATAACACGAAATGAGAAAAAATGACAGGTTCAAGGGAGATAATTTGGCAACCACTATGTACAAAGGTGTTAAAAAATTGCTCCTGATAATGAAATAATTGTACAAATTTGCACATTCAAGGAGAAATATTTAAGCGGTTTTTTAAATAGGGTCATGAAATTTCGCTTACACTGGTTTCCACCGAAACTTACATTGTTATTAAATATCAAAGTAGTAGCAGCAATATTGTAGGAATTTAAGTACAGTGTCATCCAAGGAAAATACATTCCAAGTTGCATTTAAATAAGCCAATGTGATTGGCAAGAGAAGATTTTGAAGATTTCATAATGAAATATACCTTCCCTTATCGCACACATATTTTTTTTGGAGGGGGGGGTCAAATTTTCCTAACAATTTTATTAAACGGTTAACAAAAGAAAATCAATGCCAAGTTTGATTGAAATCAGTCTAATGGTTTGGAAGGATATTTTTTTTATAATTTTTGAGTGAAAAAGGCCCGACCTTCCACGCTAATATTTGGGGTTCAATTAAAATTTCTTAAACAAGTAAAGGGTCATCCAAGGAACATCCATGCCAGGTTCCATCGAAAACGTACCAACTGTTTGAGAGGAGAAGATTTTTTTAGATATATTAAAAATAAAAAAGGCTCTGCCCTGCAACGCCAAAACTAAAGAAAAATTTTAAGTTATTGAAACATAGCGATTAAAATTACTCTTTATAGACCAGCAATTTCAAATGAGTGATCAAAGATCAATTTTACATTGAAATGTAGGAGATGACGGTTTCTCTAACCTCGCTCTTTGTATAGTCCGTTTGACATCTATATGGACCAACATTTCGCCGAAATTCTAAGAATCGAATAAATGAAACGTATTTTTACCTCACCAGAGCAAAACGGAGAATTTTGTTTTTCAAAATGTTTGAATGTTAAATAATGATTATGTTCGTCCGACCTAAGCCCCTAGCTGGGCGGGGGGATAGAAATAGTCGGCTGCTGTCCATGTAGTACATGGTAAGACTCCAAACAAATAGACTGCCTGTTTGCCGTGGGCTGCGACCCGTAATGCCTGATGACGGGATCCTGGTGGTTGAGTGACCTCAGGGATTGGCTAGGCCTTGTGTTTACAACACACCACTTTAGCCCTGAGTTGGGATAAACTGGAGGTCGGGCAGGCCCGACCCGATCAATCGGCTGGTCATGCCTTGCCCTAGGGCGTTTGAATTTAACCTTTCCCATTAAATCTTCGTTTTCATTTGAAAAAGATGTTTCTTTCACATGCCTTAGAAGGCGGTGGCTCATGGGCCAATCGGGTAAACATGGTGTTTGAACGACAATTATACTTTCCGTTTTTTCTTCATGCTTGGGTGAATTGATTATCGGAGGTGTGTTTTGCTTGATCTAGCCATTTTGCACCGAGTATATCGGCGATGTATCCCCGGTACCTTTCCTGAGATGGAATTCCCCAGGTTAGGTGTCCCCATTAATAGGACTCCGAAGGCGCGTGGTTTGGACCATCGCCGCTGAATCAAACACAATTTAACATGGCTTCATCCAAAAAAAACCCAAGAGAGTGCTTTCAGATTCTGAGGATGAAAATATCAATTTACTGCCGTTCCAAAGATTTATAGTGGTCGAAAGTGAAGACCCAGAGTTTCCGATAGCAGAACTTTCTCCTTTTGTTATAGAAAAGCAAACCAGGGCAATTATTTGAACTCCAAAATCGGTCAAGAATATGAAGAATGGAAATTTGTTAATTGAAGTGTCAAAAAGGGCTCAGTCAGAGAATCTTCTAAAAATAACGAAGTTCTATAATCACAAGGTCAAAGTGTACTCCCATGAGAAATTAAATACTTCCAAAGGTGTTATACGTTACAGAGAGTTATCCTCTTGCATGATATTTGAAATAGAGCAAAATCTAAAATCCCAGGGTGTCATTGCAGTCAGAAGAATTGAATTCAGAAGAGACCAAAAACGAATAAGAACAAATACCTATGTCTTAACCTTTAACGAACCTACCCTACCTAAAGAAATCAAAGTAGGCTTTCAGATTGTCAAAGTTAATGTGTTTGTCCAAAACCCTCTGCGTTGCTTTAACTGTCAGAGGTTCGGCCATCACGAAGATAACTGTAAGAAAACAAAAGTTTGCAGAAAATGTGTATTTTAAGGAGATGAGGATGAGCATAATGAGGATGATTGTCAGAATGATTTTAAATGATGTAATTGCGGAATGGCACATCCTGCAAATTCAAGATTATGCTCAAGATTTCAAAAAGAAAAAGAAATATTAAATGTTAAATTTAAACAATCTGTCTCCTTCTTTGAAGCAAGGAAAATAGTCGAATCCAGAAACGACACCAACAGCTATGCAAACAAAGCGAAAACTGCACCTGAGCAAAACCAAACTTCTAAAACTAATGAATGCACCACTTGTGAACGTATGCTTAAAATACTTACAGAAATGTTTCCGGAAGTACGTAGCAAAGTCGACCAAGTTTTATCAGGCGAAACGCCCTTGAACAAATCAACGGAAGAAAAAGATAATAAACAAACCTCAGATTCTGAAAAGAAAACACCCGTTTCTAAGCAAAATAAAGATAACAAAAATGCCAGTAAACTGTCTCAGAAAGATAAGTCAACAACTAAATCAGAGTCCATCAGTCAGAGAAAGCCTGGAGTTAATCTGGATAAGGTTTCTCCTCCTCAAGTTTCGACAGGCAATCGATTCGCTGAATTAAGCGAATCTGAGGAGGATGAGGAGGAGGAGATGGATGTACCCGCTCCCCCTCCTTCAAACCCACCTATTTCTAAACAAACAGATGCAATAAGGCAAGGTGCAAATAAAATAAATTTAACAGGAGTTAAGTAATGGGTAATTTCTCACTTCCATTAATAAGTGGTATTATTTTTATATTAACCTCCATAATGGCGAATAGCATTAAACAATGGAATTGTCGCACCATCAAGGCCAATTTTGAAGAACTTAATCTTCTAGTTTCCAAACAAAAACCAGTTGCAGTATGTTTGCAAGAAACGTTTTTAAAAGATACAGATAAGTTTTCTTTGCAAAATCACTCATGCTATCTGGCTAACTTTACAGAACGTGAGAGAGCATCTGGTGGTGTGGGAATGATTATTAATAACAACATTCCTCACCGTCAAGTTACTTTAAATACCTCTTTACAAGCAGTAGCTGTAAGTGTCTCTCTAAATAAAACAAAATAAAAATTCCTCCAAGTTCCCCTGTAGATGGTATAGAACTTGATAATCTTGTTGATCAGCTACCACAACCTTTTATACTTATGGGGGATTTCAATTCTCACCATCAATTATGGGATGTTCCAATACAGACGACAAAGGCCGTACTATTGAGGAATTTGTTACTAGGCATGATCTTGTTTTATTGAATGATAAATCTAAAACTTATCTTCATCCTGCAACAGGAAATTATTCTTCACTGGATTTGACTATTTGCAGTCCTGATATTTTTCCTGATTTTTCATGGAAAGATATTTCCGACCTTCATGGTAGTGACCATTTTCCTATTCAGATCTCCGAATTAGGACCATCTGTTCAGGAGCGCCCTAGGCGTTGGAAACTCCATAAGGCTAATTGGGAACTTTTTAGAACCACATGTGAACAGTCAATAAATCCAGAAGCTCTTGATGACTGTGAGAACTCTGCAGATCTGTTTACAACTTTACTTTATTCTGCTGCAGAAAAAATTATCCCACAAACATCGCCTGACCCAAAAAATCCAAACAAGCCATGGTTTAATGACGATTGCAAAAAGGTTGTAGCTGAAAGAAAACGTGCTCTTAGAGCATTTGGCTTAAGGCCTTCAAAGGAGAATCTTTACAAATTTAAAATTGCACGTGCAAAAGCACGTCGTACAATTAAAGAAAGTAAGCGTTCGTCTTGGAGAGAGTATGTATCTAGATTAAATTCTAGATCATCTGTCAAAAAGGCTTGGGACATGATACGCAAAATTAGTGGGAAGAATACATCACTTAGTGTTGGTCATCTTAAAACGGAGGACGACAATACAGTTTCTTCGAAACATGATATTGCCAATATCCTTGCAGACACGTTTGCCAAAAAATCTTCCTCTACTAATTATTCACCTAAGTTTCAGAAGTTTCAGGGTGAAAAAGAAAAGTCTAAACTTAATTTTCGTTCCAGAAATCTGGAACACTATAATAGAGACTTTTCCGTTAAGGAATTGAAAAAAGCTTTAAAAAGTGTCACGACACTGCTTTCGGATCAGATGCTTTTCATTATCAATTCCTCAAACGTTTGCCATCTAGTTCCCTTCATTGCTTACTTAAAATTTATAATCAGGTATGGAAGACGGGAAGCATTCCAGCCTCTTGGCGGGAAGCTATCGTTATTCCAATACCTAAACCAGGTAAAGATTCCACAAACCCTTCAAATTACCGCCCTATTGCTTTAACTAGTTGTATCTGTAAAACCATGGAAAGAATGGTTAATGATCGTCTTGTTTGGTTTCTTGAAAAGAACCACCTTATTACGCAAGTCCAAAGTGGCTTTCGTAAACAGAGAAGCACTCTTGATCATCTTGTTCGCTTCGAGACATTTATTCGAGAAGCCTTTATAAAGAAAGAACACGTTGTTTCTGTCTTTTTCGATCTCGAAAGTGCTTATGACACCACTTGGAAGTATGGAATTATGAACGACCTCTATGATTTCGGTATTCGAGGTCGCCTTGCCTTTTTCATCTCAGCTTTTTTGGATGAACGTCAGTTAAGAGTCCGTGTTGGAGATACTTTATCTGATCCCCATGAACAAGAAATGGGTGTTCCCCAGGGGAGTATTTTATCGGTGACACTATTTAGTGTCAAAATAAACAACATTGTTAAAACCGTTTGCCCTGGTGTGGAATGTTTTCTCTACGTTGACGACTTTTGTATCTGTTACAGATCAAAGCACATGCATACAATTGAAAGACAATTGCAACAAGTCTTTCAAAATGGTCCAATGAAAACGGTTTCAAGTTTTCAAAAACCAAAACTAAATGTATGCATTTTTGTCAATCGAGAAAAATGCATCTTGATCCAGATTTAAAGTTGGACGGGATACCGTTTGAAGTTGTCAAAGAATTTAAATTCTTAGGACTATTATTTGACTCTAAGCTTTCGTTTATTCCTCATATTGATAATTTGAAAAATAAATGCCAAAATGCACTTAATCTTCTTCGTGTTGTATCCAGTATGGATTGGGGAGCCGATAAAAAGGTTCTATTGCGCCTTTATAGGGCACTTGTAAGATCAAAGCTAGACTATGGCTGTGTTGTTTATGGTTCTGCGCGCCCTTCATACCTTCGCAAACTTGATACTATTCATAATCAGGGATTGCGCTTGGTATTAGGCGCATTTAGAACGTCACCAGTTAGCAGTCTATATACAGAAGCAAATGAGCCTTCTTTAAATTTACGCAGGAAAAAACTTTCTTTGCAGTATTATTTAAAGCTCAAATCAAATCCCGACAATCCTACTCATAAAGTTGTTTTTGAACCAAAATATAGAGAGGATTTTGAAAAGAAAAAGAACCCTATACTTCCCTTTAGTCTTCGCTGTGAAGCTGATGTTAACTCTCTAGATTTTGACTTAGAGGACGTGGCAGAACATATTGTTCCTGATGTTCCTTTGTGGACATATAAAAGTCCCACGTTTCTTTATGATCTTGCTTCAGGCAAAAAAGATACAACAGATCCAACTATTTTTAAAACAAAGTTCTTGGAAGTCAAAGAAGAATACACTTCATATGAAGAGATATACACTGACGGGTCAAAAGATGGCGAAAAAGTTGCTTCAGCCACTATTTCAGATGGCGAAAAATATCAATTCCGCCTTCCCAATAACTCTTCAATTTTTTCAGCCGAGCTTAAGGCCATTGATCTCGCACTCGATCATATAATCGCAGAACGATTCTCTAGTTATATTATATACACTGACTCTATGTCAAGTATGCAAGCGATTGAGCACGAGAAAACAGACAACCCCCTTATCGTTAGATTACTAGATAAAATTGCTCAGCTAGATGATGTTGATCTTGTTTTCTGCTGGCTTCCGAGCCACATTGGAATTCGTGGTAATGAAGAGGCAGATAAAGCTGCCAAAGATGCATTATCACTTGAGGGTTTACCCTTTGAAGTACCTTTTAGCGATTTTAAACCTTTAATTAATGTTTTTATCCTGAATGTCTGGAAATATTGTTGGAATGATCCTGCTAGCCAACATAACAAATTATTTTCTATTAAACAAGATTTAGGTGACTGGTTACCAGGTTATAGATCAAACCGTCGAGAAGAACTAATTTTGACTCGCCTTCGCATCGGGCATACCTACCTTACTCATTCATTTCTTTTGAAAGGAGAAGATATGCCAATGTGCATTCCATACAATGCTCCTCTTACTGTCAATCATATTTTTATAGTGCCCCCAGCTGGGCGGGGGGATAGAAATAGTCGGCTGCTGTCCATGTAGTACATGGTAAGACCCCAAACAAATGGACCTGCCCGTTTGCCGTGGGCTGCGACCCGTAATGCCTGATGACGGGATCCTGGTGGTTGAGTGACCTCAGGGATTGGCTAGGCCCTGTGTTTGCAACACACCACTTTGGCCCTGAGTTGGGATAAACGGGAGGTCAGGCGGGCCCGACCTGATCAATCGGCTGGTCATGCCATGCCCTAGGGCGTTTTTTATCAAAAGCTTGTCTTTTAATTGTGTTTCCTAAACCACCGTTTTCATTAAATGACTTTTTCACTTACGCCTTAGAAGGCGGTGGCTCATGGGCCAATCGGGTAAATGTGGTGTTTGATCGACAATTTTACTGTCTGATGTCTACTTCATGCTTGGTTGAATTATTCATCAGCGTATTTTTGCTTGATCTAGCCATTTTGCTACGAGTATATCGGCGATGTATCCCCTACACCTCTCCTGAGATGGAATTCCCCAGGTTAGGTGTACCCTTGTAGGACTCCGAGGGCGGGTGGTTTGGAGCATCGCCGATGAAGTCAATCAACTACGATGGCACAAAACAAGAAAACCAAGCGTTATTTATCCGACTCCGAAGAGGAAACTGTGAGCAACAAGTCTTTTCCAAAGTTACTTGTAATTCAAAGTGAAGACCCCGATGATCCTATAACAGATCTATCACCGTTCATTATTGAAAAACAACTCAATGCTATCATCGGTACACCCTAGTCCGTGAAAAACTTGAAAAATGAAACGTTGTTGATAGAGGTATCTAAAAGAGCACAGGCAGATAATCTATTAAAGATCACAAAGTTCTACAACATAGAAGTCAAATGCTACGCACATGAAAAGCTTAATACATCAAAGGGAGTAATTCGCTGTAGGGAACTGTCCAAATGCACTACAATTTCTGAAATTAAACATAATCTACGAGGTCAAGGTGTTACTGAGGTAAAAAGAATACAGTTCACGAGAGATAGTAAAACAATGAAGACCAACACATATATTTTGACATTTGATCAACCCACTTTGCCTAGTGAGATTAAAATAGGGTTCCAGATTGTTAAAGTTGACGTGTTTGTGCCGAACCCGTTGCGATGTTTCAAATGTCAAAGGTTCGGCCATCACGAGGATCATTGTCTTAAGGCAGCAGTCTGCCGAAAATGCGGATATGTTGGTGGGGAGGATGATGATCACGAAGAAGATACTTGTCAAAACGACTTGAAATGTGTTAATTGCGGACAAGATCATGCAGCTAGCTCTAGGGCCTGTCCCAAATTTCAAAAAGAAAAGGAAATTCTTAATGTAAAATTCAGACAGTCTGTTAGTTTCTTTGACGCTCGCAGAATTGTAGAAGCAAGAAATGGGTCTTCAAATGGTGTTGACAATAGCTACGCTAGTAAAGTGAAACCCACACCTTCAGCAATGCCTCAGCCTAAAACAAAAGAATGTAGTACTTGTGAACGGCTTCTGAAAATCTTAACTGAATTGTTCCCTCAAGTAAAGGAAAAGATCGATCAAGTCATGTCAGAAGAATCCCAAGATGACCAACCAAAAGTCGTAGAAAATGTAGATACCTCTAACTTGGAAAAGACGCAGTCTGCTCCCCGACCTCAAAAAGTCAATAGTGCTAAAAGTGCAAATAAACAGTCAAAGAATAGCAATGTTACAGAAACATCTGAATGTTCTTATCAAAAATATAATGTTCAGAAAGATAAGTCAAAGCATACTTCAGAGTCCGGTAGTCAAAGAAGACGTCGAATAAATTTGGAGAAGGTTTCTCCTCCTCCAGTTTCGACTGGCAATCGATTCTCTGAATTAAGTGAATCGGACGAAGAGGAGGAGATGGATGTACCCGCTCCCCCTCCTCCGAATCCCCCTCCTTCAAAACAAACAGATGCAATAAGGCAAGGTGCGAATAAAATTAACCTAACAGGAGTTAAATAATGGGTAATTTCTTACTTCCATTAATAAGTGGTATAATCTTTACAATAACATCCATTATGGCAAATAACATAATACAATGGAATTGTCGCAGCATCAAGGCCAATTTCGAAGAACTAAATCTTCTGGTAAACAAACATAAACCAGTTGCAGTATGTGTACAAGAAACGTTTCTTAAAGACACAGATAAATTTTCTCTAAAATATCATACTTGCTATTTTACTAACTTCACAGAATGCGAGAAAGCGTCTGGCGGTGTGGGAATTATTGTAAATAATAATATCCCTCACCGTCATGTCAGTTTGGATACTTCTTTGCAAGCAGTGGCTGTAAGTGTCTCGTTAAATAAAACAATTACATTATGTTCTATTTATCTTCCTCCAAGTTCCCCTGTTGATGGTAGAAAACTTGATCATCTTGTTGATCAGCTACCACAACCTTTTATACTTATGGGGGATTTCAATTCTCATCATAGGTTATGGGGATGCTCCAATACAGACGACAAAGGTCGTACTGTTGAGGATTTTGTAACTAGGCATGATCTTGTTTTATTGAATGATAAGTCTAAAACTTATCTTCATCCTGCGACAGGAAATTATTCTTCACTGGATTTGACTATTTGCAGTCCTGATATTTTTCCTGATTTTTCATGGAAAGTTATTTCCGACCTTCATGGTAGTGACCATTTCCCTATTCAGATCTCTGAATTAGGACCATCTGTTCAGGAGCGCCCTAGGCGTTGGAAACTCCATAAGGCTAATTGGGAACTTTTTAAAACCACCTGTGAACAGTCGATAAATTCAGAAGCCTTTGATGACTGTGAAAATTCTGCAGACTTGTTTACATCTTTACTATATTCTGCTGCAGAAAAAAGTATTCCACAAACATCGCCTGATCCGAAGAATCCAAACAAGCCATGGTTCAATGATGATTGCAAAAAGGTTATAGCCGAGAGGAAACGTGCTCTTAGAGCATTTGGCTTAAGACCTTCAAAGGAAAATCTTTACAAATTTAAAATAGCACGTGCAAAAGCACGTCGCACTATAAAACAAAGTAAGCGTTCGTCTTGGAGACAGTATGTATCTAGATTAAATTCTAGATCATCGGTCAAAAAGACTTGGGACATGATACGTAAAATTAGTGGGAAGAATACATCACTTAATGTTGGTCATCTGAAAACGGATGACGAAAATACAGTTTCTTCCAAACATGATATTGCTAATGTCTTGGCAGACACGTTTGCAAAGAAATCTTCCTCTACTAATTATTCACCTACGTTTCAGAAGTTTCAAGGTGAAAAAGAAAAGTCTAAACTTAATTTTAGTTCCAGAAATCTGGAACACTATAATAGAGACTTTTCCGTTAAGGAATTGAAAAAAGTTTTAAAAAAGTGTCACGACACTGCTGTCGGATCAGATGCTATTCATTATCAATTCCTGAAACGTTTGCCATCTCGTTCCCTTCATTGCTTACTTCAAATTTATAATCAGGTATGGAAGACGGGAAGCATTCCAGCCTCTTGGCGGGAAGCTATCGTTATTCCAATACCTAAACCAGGTAAAGATTCCACAAACCCTTCAAATTACCGCCCTATTGCTTTAACTAGTTGCATATGTAAAACCATGGAAAGAATGGTTAATTATCGTCTTGTTTGGTTTCTTGAAAAGAACCACCTTATTACGCAAGTCCAAAGTGGCTTTCGTAAACAGAGAAGCACTCTTGATCATCTTGTTCGCTTCGAGACATTTATTCGAGAAGCCTTTATAAAGAAGGAACACGTTGTTTCTGTCTTTTTCGATCTCGAAAGTGCTTATGACACCACTTGGAAGTATGGAATTATGAACGACCTCTATGATTTCGGTATTCGAGGTCGCCTTGCCTTATTCATCTCAGCTTTTTTGGATGAACGTCAGTTTAGAGTCCGTGTTGGAGATACTTTATCTGATCCCCATGAGCAAGAAATGGGTGTTCCCCAGGGGAGTATTTTATCGGTGACACTATTTAGTGTCAAAATAAACAATATTGTTAAAACCGTTTGCCCTGGTGTGGAATGTTTTCTCTACGTTGACGACTTTTGTATCTGCTACAGATCAAAACACATGCATACAATTGAAAGACAATTGCAACAAGTCTTGAATAATCTTTCAAAATGGTCCAATGAAAACGGTTTCAAGTTTTCAAAGACAAAAACTAAATGTATGCATTTTAGTCAATCAAGAAAAATGCACTCCGATCCAGATTTAAAGTTGGACGGAGTGCAGATTGAAGTTGTTAAAGAATTTAAATTCTTAGGACTCCTTTTTGATTCTAAACTGTCGTTTATTCCGCATATTGACAATTTGAAAAATAAATGCCTAAAGGCACTTAATCTTCTACGTGTTGTATCCAGTATGGATTGGGGAGCCGATAAAAAGGTTCTATTGCGCCTCTATAGGGCACTTGTTAGATCAAAGCTAGATTATGGCTGTGTTGTGTATGGTTCTGCGCGCCCTTCATACCTTCGCAAACTTGATACTATTCATAATCAGGGATTGCGCTTGGCGTTGGGTGCATTTAGAACATCACCAATTAACAGTGTTTATACAGAAGCAAATGAGCCTTCCTTAAATTTACGCAGGAAGAAACTTTCCATGCAATATTATTTAAAATTAAAATCCAATCCTGATAATCCTACTCATAAAGTTGTGTTTGATCCAAAATATAGAGAGGATTTTGAAAAGAAAAATAACCCTATTCTTCCCTTCAGCTTGCGTTGTGAAGCTGATGTAAATTCTCTAGACTTTGATCTAGAGGACGTGGCAGAACATGTTGTTCCTGATGTTCCTTTGTGGACATATAAAAGTCCCACGTTTCTTTATGACGTTGCTTCCAGCAAAAAGGATACAACGGATCCAACAATTTTTAGAACCAAGTTCTTGGAAGTCAAAGAAAACTACACATCATACAAAGAGATATACACAGACGGTTCAAAAGATGGCGAAAAAGTTGCCTCAGCCACTATTTTAGATGGCGAAAAATATCAATTCCGCCTTCCCAATAACTCTTCTATTTTTTCAGCCGAGCTTAAGGCCATTGATCTCGCACTCGATCATATGATCGCAGAACGTCTCTCTCGCTATATCATTTATACCGACTCTATGTCAAGCATGCAAGCGATTGAGCAAGAGAAAACTGACAATCCCCTTATTGTAAGGCTACTAGATAAAATAGCTAAGCTTAATGATGTTGATCTCGTTTTCTGTTGGCTTCCAAGCCATATTGGTATTCGTGGTAATGAGGAGGCAGATAAAGCTGCCAAGGATGCATTATCACTTGAAATTTTACCCTTTGAAGTACCTTTTACTGATTTTAAACCCCTTATTCATAGTTTTATTCACGATGTCTGGAGGAACTGTTGGACTGATCCAGCTAACCAGAATAATAAATTATTCTCAGTTCGACAGGAACTCGGCGATTGGTTGCCTGGTTACAGGTCATGCCGTCGCGAAGAGTTGATTTTGATTCGCCTCCGCATTGGCCATAGTTATCTTACGCACTCCTATCTTTTAAAAGGAGAAGAAATGCCGATGTGCGTTCCCTGCAACGCTCCTCTTACTATCAAACATATTTTTATAGATTGTATTGATTTTTCTTTTATCAGAGACAGATATTTTAAAGTTGATAGTATGAGGCAGCTGTTTGACTTTGTCAAACTTGAACTTATTTTTGACTTTCTCAAGGCGATTCATTTATATAGTAAAATTTGATTTTTAGGTTCTATTTACCTCGTTTCTTTCATCTGAATTTTTAAAGTAGCTATATAAAATTTTACCGTTTTCAATAACTCTTTTGGTTATTATTTGTTTTACATGCGAAGATTTCTTTAGAATGTTATTTGTTTACATTGATTATTTAATACTATTGCCTACTTTAATTTTGGTACACACATGAATGCCCACTTTTGTGAATTTTCCGGTCGGGTGGACTCGCACATGGACCGTTCTCCTGATCTGAGGGGAGTCCATGTGCTTTCGTGCTCACGTCGGATTATTCCAGTTTAATACAGAAGTGTTTGCGCCCAACATGACCTTAGCTGTCGACGGGCCATAAAACGACATTCATTCATTCATTCATTCATTAATATTGAGTGTTCTTTTGAGCACTATTTCTTTTTTAGTTTTGAAAGTATAACTAATTTCTTTATATTTCTACCGTTTACATATTTTTTATTTCACGATTTACAGCGATTTCTTTTATTATGTCATGAATATCTTAGATTTGTTATATATGGTCGTCGCCTTTTGATATTTTAAAAGTTTTGCGCCCAACATGACCTTAGTTGTCGACGGGCCTTAAAACTCCATCCATTCATTCATATTTTTATAGACTGTATTGATTTTTCTGTTACTAGAGATAAATATTTTAAAGTAGGCAGTATGAAAGAGCTATTTGATTCGGTCAAAGTCGAACTTATTTTTGAATTTTTAAAGGCAATTTATTTATTTAGCAAAATATAATTTTATGTTCTATTGATAGTACTTCTTTGAATTTTTAATATTTATGAGATTTCTTTTTATGATGTTTTGAGTGTTAATTATAATATGCTTATTTAAATGAAATTCTTTTACATTATTGCTCACTTTGTTTTACCTTTTCTTTATAGTTTAATATAGACGTTTTGCGCCCAACATGACCTTAGTTGTTGACGGGCCATAAAACACCATTCATTCATTCATTCATTCATACCTTCGTAAACTTGATACTATTCATAATCAGGGATTGCGCTTGGCGTTGGGTGCATTTAGAACATCACCAATTAACAGTGTTTATACAGAAGCAAATGAACCTTCCTTAAATTCACGCAGGAAGAAGCTTTCCATGCAATATTATTTAAAACTAAAATCAAATCCCGATAATTAAACTCATAAAGTTATTTTTGAACCTAAATATAGAGAGGCTTTTGAAAAGAAAAAGAACCCAATACTTCCTTTTAGTTTGCGCTGTGAAGCCGATGTAAGCTCTCAAGATTTTGACCTAGAGGACGTGGCAGAACATTTTGTTCCTGATGTTCCTTTGTAGACATATAGAAGTCCCACGTTTCTTTATGATCTTGCTTCAAGCAAAAAGGATACAACAGATCATCTATTTTTAAAACCAAATTCTTGGAGGTTTAAGAAAAATACACTTCTTATGAAGAAATATACACTGACGGTTCAAAAGATGGCAGAAAAGTTGCTTCAGCCACTATTTTAGATGGCGAAAAATATCAATTCCGCCTTCCCAATAACTCTTCTATTTTTTCAGCCGAGCTTAAGGCCATTGATCTCGCAATCGATCATATGATCGCAGAACGTCCCTCTCGCTATATCATTTTTACTTACTCTATGTCAAGCATGCAAGCGATTGAGCACGAGAAAACTGACAATCCCCTTATCGTAAGATTACTCGATAAGATAGCTCAGCTAAATGATGTTGATCTCGTTTTCTGCTGGCTTCCAAGCCATATTGGTATTAGTGGTAATGAGGAGGCAGATAAAGCTGCCAAGGATGCATTATCTCTTGAAATTTTACCCTTTGAAGTACCTTTTACCGATTTTAAACCCCTTATTCATTGTTTTATTCATGATGCCTGGAGTAACTGTTGGTTAGATCCTGCGGACCAAAATAATAAACTTTATTCTGTTCTACAGGACCTCGGCGATTGGTTACTTGGTTACAGGTCAAACCGTCGCGAAGAGCTGATTCTGACTCCGCTACGCATTGGGCATACTTACTTAACACACTCCTACCTTTTAAAAGGAGAAGAGACGCCAATGTGTATTCCTAATTTCAAAAGAGCTCATTAATGTGACATGACAATCATTCTGACAAAGTTTCATGAAGATTGGACCATATTTGTGGCATTTAGAGCGTAATCAAGAAAATTGTTCATCTCAATGACATTTGACTCATAACACATCCATTTCTACTGGATCAATTTATTCCTAAAAAGTGTCTTACAGATGGACAAGTCAGAACTTTAGCTTATCACATAAATGTATTAAATCATGGAAAGGGGAATATTTACTTGATGCGCAGATTGTTATGATATGATCTGATATATAGAGGATATTGAATGAGTGGTCATTGAATACGGAATTTATTAAACGAGTCATCTATAAACAGATAAAAACGAGGCTGTGCCGAGTTTTTATCTGTTTTAGATGACTCGTTTAATAAAATCTGTATTTTATGAGCACGAATTTTATATTCTGTTTATAATTTGATCCGAGTTTAGCGAAACATCGACAAAATCTCGAAATTCAACGTTTCAATTTTCCGCGAAACTTATAACGCTGTTAAAAAAAAGTCGTAACAAAACATATATTATGACGTCATTTTCGCGGTTACAAAATAGCGTTGCTATTCGCTCTGTGCTCATTTTCATAGTTATTCCACTAGTGTAATAACACCCGTGTAACCGTTCCTAGCCTTCAGCTGCTATCTCCGAGTGTCTACGAGTATTAACCTATTGGTGAAAGAGAGACAAACTGTCGAAAACAATGAGTGCCGCCGTCGGGGATCGAACCCGGACCTCTAGATTGACAGTCCGACGCGCAACCAGCTGCGCTATGACGTCTCAGAATATGTAATAACACGCTCTATAAACTCGAAATCTAGGATACGTCTCATATTTGCCGGACTTAATTGTATTTATGACCAAAGAATATCTTCTATATTTTCATCCACTATTGCGCGCAAAGCATCCATTATGGAGACTCAACCCCAGTTAAGAATTAGGTTTGCGTAAGGCGTGAGTGTCCTATTCAAGTTCACGCAATTAGCATCTCTTCTAGGTGACGGAAACTTAACATTACGAATGCAACTAACAAATTAGCTTATTTTTTTCAATATACAGGATACAGAAATTGATAGTTGCTTGATAGAAAGCGTACAGAATTATACACTACAATGTAACGGGACGATTGACTCATGCACTTCACCAGGAACTAACCAGAGACAAAGCATCGTAAATATACCGAAATATGACGGAGACCACTTTCTTACGGTGAAGATAAAGGCACGTTTTTCTGACGGAATGAAATCAATAGAAAAGTCATCTGCATGGTTTAAAATAGAAGGTAAGAAGTTGTGTGTGCCTTTCTACGTTAAAAACGATATAAGTCTACCACGCTTAAGCTTAAGTTTGAAATTGACGAAATAACGCCATACATGCAGCACTGAAGTTTCTAAAAATTCAAAATATCATATGTAAAATCTATGGTGCTTAATTACACTGTAATAAAACATTTAAGAATAAAATTTCCATAATAAGTATTTTAACTGAATGAGACACTTAACTAGACATAATTCTTCCTTGGGTCAAGCTCTACCAAAATTTTTCAAATAAATGAAATCCACCCTAAACTTTAACCTTATCAAAAAGGGTTAAAATATAAAAACCTTAAAAAATCTTCTTCTCAGAAACCAAAAGGCAGACAGCTTTCATATTTGGTATGTAGCATCATCTAGTGGACCTCTACCAACATTGTTCAAATCAAGACCCTGGGGTCATATTTGGGCCGCACGCGGGCGAACCCTTTTTACAAAGAATCAAAGAGCGAAAATCTTAAAAAAAATCTTCTACTCTGAAACCAGAAGGCAGACAGCTTTCATATTTGGTATGTAGCATCACCTAGTCTGCCTCTACCAAGTTTGTTTATATTAAGACCCTGGGGTAATTATTTGGCTTTGCCCGGGCGCATCCCTTTTAGCTCTACTGAGCATGAAGGGTAAAAATATGAAAATCTTCAAAAATCTTCTTCTCTGCAACCAGAAGGCAGATAGCTTACTTATTTCTTATGTAGTATCATCTAGTAGACCTCTACAAAATTTGTTCATATCAAGACCCTAGGATCATATTTGGGCTCCCCTCGGGCGCAACCCTTTTTACATTAGAATCAAAGAGCGAAAATTTTTACAATCTTCTTTTCCCAAACCATAGGGCACACAGCTTTCATGTTTAGTATGTAGCAGCATCTAGTGGGCCCCTACCAAGATTGTTCATATCAAAACCCTTGGGTCATATTTGGGCTCCACCCGGGTGTATCCCGTTTTAAATAGGAAGATCAAAAAGGCAATTCTGTCTTGCTTTGGCTGAAAATATTCCATGGTATTTATCTTATGTAGAAACTATCTCATTTTCGACATCTGCATATTAAACTAATGTGATATCCCAGGGGTCAAAGAGACGCAGGTGAGCGATCTAGGACCACCATGGTCCTCTTGTATATGTATTTCGATTCCTACAACCTTTTTCATTGATCTGTCCCTGCTGGTCCAACATTCATGATACCAGCTATTTTATAAAGTCCTGTGAGCTGAAATTGATGATTAATTTGAAAGCTATAGATGATCCGGGCATGAAGAATAAAAACTACTTTGAAATCCAAGCTGTTCGACGATTTCAATCTTTTAAGCTTTTTGCGAGGGGAAATAACTATGTGAAATCACTGCAAAAATGTGTAAAATAGCCAAGAACTCTATAGGGAGATGTCGTTTAAAGAAATTATTGAGTTGATTACTTCGTGCCCAAGTGAGCTTAGAAAACTGTAAATAACGTCAGAAATTTTCAAATTAACAAGTTTTAAATGAACGTACAACATCAAAGCCACCTAGTAAACCCTATCTAAAATGTCTGAAATAACTCTCCACTCTTTTTATTCAACACCGTTTCGGGTTTCTTTATAGTGCTTTACGCCCCGACGAATGCTACGGTCATTTTAATCGCAAGCATAATAAACATAAGAACATCAGAATTATGTTAACATTATATAAAGCGAAATTTGATCAAGTTTAATCTGTACTAGATTTTATATAGGCTATTATAACTCTGACTTGGCGAAATTCTGTTTTTATTCTACCTATCACCTCGACAATTCGAATAGAACGGATTGAGGTGAAGTGCAGAGCATAAGTACCACAATTGTTACTGATTACATTTTGGGATTTTTGCCCATTGTTGTTGGATAATGTTTTATTTTGTCGAGAAAATATTTCTTTGTATATGCTACCTATCACCATGTATTGATAACGATGAATATTCTTCAACTAGGAAAATGTAATACAAAAGTGCCTTAACCTTTGATAGAATAATGTTTGTGTCATTAACTTTGTTGTTGTTTCAGTGGCTTACGTTTCGCATAGTTCTATAACAATAATGAATCTTTATTAGGTAAACAATCTCATTAAGATGACGTTCAGTGTTTAAAACATAACTCGGCCTTCTTACTTTCGCGTTGTTAGCCATTGGTTATATTATAGAGCAGGTCACCGAATGTGGCAAAGCTTTCAAATTGAATGTCCATCTTTGGTTGATCTCGTTAAATAAAACTGATGTGCACAATAATAATACCTTTACTTGCATAATATTTACAATTCTAAATGCAATAGCTTTCAAAATGGATATACTCTTTGGTGGTATATGAAATTTACGAGGAATTGCCACAGAAATTTAATTGTAATATATGAAAACAATCTGATTAGCTGTTCGGAGTATTAACTCGGAATAAGTGTGAAATGCTTCTTGGTGAATATTCTTGCTTGAACTCAGTCAACACTACTTTCAAAGAATATCAAAATCATTTCATTTCAAAGCCAAGAGGTTGAACAGAATCATGTGAGCTTATTCAAAATCTTTGAGTTAGTTTCTATTGCTACGTTCCGTTTACAATTGCTCAGACTCACCAGAAAGGCTCGTAAGGACCTCATGAAAAAGTTGCAATCGTAAAGCTGTCAATTTAGAATTGCAAATAGATTACTTTTAAAATATGGCGTATAAAGATTATGTACGTTGTATTCATGCTGGTTTGAAAATAAAGATATTGCTATTTCTCGTTTAATAGAAAATTGAAATATTGTTTTCAATAAAAATTGATGTGTGAATGGAAAAAGAAAGCACTTCAAACATACTGGTACCTGATTTTATTTTATTTACTAATTATGAAAGATAAAAAAATGAAAAGTTTATACTTCATTTTCCGAGGTTATATATTTTAGAGGCACCAAAGATACAGTCGTTTCAAGACTGCAGCCTGATTGAGAATACAAATAAAACTTTCCAATGTGACTTGACTTCCGGCGACCCTTCAACATCTACCTATACATGGACGATGTCGAATGGCTCAAAAATAATCAACTCTACCCTAAATTTGATTCACTTGAATAGAAATGACAAAGGAAATTATTCGTGTTGTGTCCAAAGCAACGCTGGAGAAGACAAAAAGTCATTCCATTTAGATATCCTGTGTAAGTATATTTTTATTTTTCAACTACTCAATTAGCAATGTAATAGACTCTCCATACTGTGGTCGCAACGCTTTTGCTATCAATGCTCAAGCCGATTCGACAATAGATAAGTAAAGATAAAATACATATCAAGTAGATAAAGAAAATGAGTTTAAAAGTCATTGGCAGCTATAATAATCTTTCTTTCTAGTCATTTAGAATTATGTAGTCTAACCATAATCTACGTATATCAATGTTCAAGTCTACATAATAATTTACAGACAAAACTTGACAGCTTTACGGCATTTTTGTACACCTGTTTATTTTCAACTTCAACTTTTTAGGTACAAAGTTCCTACCGCTTACTTTTAAATTCTTAATTAATCTCGCGTAATTTAAATGTTGGGGACAAAACCGCAAATGGAACCCAAGACAATTTCATTTCACGTTTCACATAACACATAAACATGATCTCTACGCCGGAATATTTTTTACCTCTCACCAACTTGTTGTGGAAATAAATTAGTTGTAATTGATGATTTTATGACCATACACGTATAATAAATGTTGTAAATATTCATTGAGGTACAATCCCCATTATACCGACTTTTGAATTCATCAGTTTTATCATTGTATTATGAAAGACTATTGTACAAGACATATTAATGTGCAATTTAACATTTTTTACCGTGTAGTTTTGGAATCATTTTGTTTATCCACCCCCTACGTTCAAAAATCAAATGTGCCCGCAACTACCTGTAACTTATTATAGTCTATTTTACTACCAAATGGTGGTTTAAGCCAGTAATCTTGTATTATTTATATCACCGAAAATTATTTTAGCAAACTAACTATGATTTAGGACCATAAGAACTGTGTAAACAAAAAATACTAAATAATTAGATCCTTGCTACATGTACAGAGAACTATTTTCTGTGTGTGTTACAAATTATAGAGGGTTCAGAAATGAGCTGATATGAATTGCAACCCCCCCCCCCCAAATGATTACCAAAAATACCCTTATTTTGTATTGTAATAAATTTTTATATTGTTATGAAATGTAATTGAAATGTATTGGGGACACCATCCAAATTTGAAAAATATTTAACTTTGAAGTTGAAGACTAGTAAAATTCTGCACATGTATTTTTTCAGACATTTTTGAATTCAATATCTCAAATTGTAAGAATGAATAAATGGTAAATCAAATTCACTTTAATCCGATAACAATGTACTGGTCAAAGAAAGTATGGATCTTAACTTTTAAATTGACTTGCATTCCAAATTCAGATTTAACCCGATAACACAATTTTGGAGTGAACATCCATTTTAGAGTAATGTTAATGAATCATAGCAATTCATTTATTCTAACCTCTGACAAAAACAAATGAAAAAAACAATGCTGCCTCTGGTTTTGAAAGTAATATTAAAATGAGATGCTTGCCGGATAGTGTTAATCCTTGACTTAACTCTTTAACCTTCAAACCTGTTCTCTATTTGCTGAAGTTCACAGACTTTGGTCAGAAACGATAAGAAGTTATTTTGTATTTTCTGGGTAATTTGGGAGAAAGCTCAATTTCCTCTAGCTATATGTTATGTATGTTTTATTCTAGGGAATTTGTCTTTTTCATACCCCCATGAACAAATCTAAAACACCCAGCTAGTATGATAACTTGCGCACAAAATATCTCCATAAAAATTATTTTGATCACGCTGTTTCATAAGATGATATGAAATTCACATATTTTTGTCTCATTTCACTGGGTAATGACTTCAAATATATATTCACACTCAATTTTATGCAATCAAACAAAGATATTTTTTTTTTGGTTCATACCTCCTTTCAAATGAAACTACTCTATTCATCCATTTAATGCTGACATTTGAATATTTCTGCTTTGGCAGAAGGTATAGGATCAGTCTGTGCAACTTTCACTCTGATCTCAGTCTACAGTACCTTTCTTTTTTAGTTCACTGGTCGAAGGCCAGCGAGCTATTATCGTGGCGAAGTGTCCGTCGTGCGTCCCTCCATCCGTGCGTGCGTAAAACATCTTCTCCCAGAACAATGTGAGGATTTTAATGGAACTTGGTAGAAAAAAATGCTCCTTCGGTAACCCTCTTCTTTAGTTGTTAATGAAATTTTGATTGACCCACAAATACGGGCGTGGAAATTTTTCATAATAGAACCTTATAAAATCTTGTCATCTCAAACAATTGGGCCGATTTTAATCAGACTTTGCATGGATGATTCTTAGGTGACCCTTTACTTAAATTGCTCAATAATTTTAATTGACTCCCAAATATGGGTGTGGCAGGGCCGGGCATTTTGTCAAGTCAAACTCTTTAAAAATGATCTCCTGCCAAACCATTGGGCCAATTTCAATAAAACCTGGCATGGTTCTTTATCGGGTGACCTTTTACTAATTGAGAAATTTTGATTGGCCCCAAAATATGTGCGTGGCCGGGTTTGGCATTTTTCACGTTCTCTTCTCCTCCCAAACCATTGGGCCGTTTTCAATGAAATTTGGCGTGAATTTTCCTTGGGTGACGTTTACATTAATTGGTCAAGAGATTTTGATTGATCCTCTGGGTGTGGCAGGGGCGGGAGTCGTATTTTTTCACGTTAAAATCTTAAAAAATCTTCTCCTCCCAAACAAGTAAGCTGATTTTAATGATAATCGACATGGATGCTTCTTGAGTGACCCTTTTCTTAAATCGTCAAAAAATTTTGTTTGGCCCCCAAATATCGGCACGGCAGGGTTGGCCATTCATTCATTTTTAAATCTTTAATAATCTTCTTCCAAATCATTGGACCAATTACAGTAATAATTGGCATGTATGTTCCTTGGGATACCCTTTACTTAAATTATTCAAGAAATTTTTATTGACCCCAAATAATGACGTGGCAGGGTACAGGTCTGGGGCTATTAAAGCAAGTTGAGCGATACAGGCCCTCTTATGCCTCCTGTTTCAAGCTAGAATAGTTTTACATTGACTCACATTTAGTTAATTCAGCAGTCTGTTATCAATTCAATATTGTAATGATTTTTATTCAGGGGATTAGTGCTTGAACAACTGACACTTATTTTCACCAAGCTTATAAGTACAATTGCATTGCTTTTTTTATTCCCTGAACTAGCAATTTCGTATGTGCACAATTCAATATCTAAGATACCCATTATCACATGATAAATTTTATGTCCGATATGAGATTAAGTATAGACATAACATGAAATCTAGATTTTCTTTTCTTTCTGTATGAAAAACATTGTGAACTTGAAGAAAGATGCATTTCCTTGCTACCATTTAACAGTGTTCAAAAAGTTTTCCTTTTGTGTTGGAATGGGTTTAACTCGGAATATCTTTTTTCACAGTTTTGCTCTTCGATATCAACACCAGGCCTGTGTTTTGAAAGCCTTTCAAACTGAACCATTTTGGGGAAAACACACACACAATGATGATACTTTCCTATCTTTTCAGTGACTCATGTTCTTCTTTGGATCTTTAGTGAAATACAGTTAAACATAACTCTTAGTGTAAAAAAGGCAAGCAGATCTTCACAGGCTGAAATGTTCATATGAAAAAAGTATATTACTGATTATGATGCTCACTAATCTAGAAATGCAGACAAACACAAACCATTGAAATAATCTATTATATATATATTTGCCTAAATGTGACAAAAAATGCTTGATGTGGCTTTCTTGGAAGAAATTAAATTTATCATTTCTGCTAAGCAGGGTATTTTTTTTTTACAAAATTAGATAGACTCTCTGAAAGTAGAATGCATGGTCATTTTACCTTGCTTACCCATCTATTTAATAACAATCTAGATTTACCTGTATTGGATCTGATATATCTTTTCCAGTGTTTAATTCACTGAATTCCCCAATATTCAATTTTTGTTGTATAGATTATGTTCATGTCATGATTTTGTTATAAAAACACTGAGAATACAATTACTTTTCATAAATCCCGTCTTATTACATGCATAACAGGCATGCATGTAAGAGGAAATATGTAATGCCTATGTAATAAATTTCATAAAATGTTTAGAGAATCAGATAAACATTTGTTTAATATTGCTAGGAAAACAGAATCTTTCCTACTTCATCTCTGCTTTGACCAACAACTTTGACAAGTCTAAACATTAAAATCGCTTACAGGATAAGCAGATAAAGGACTTATTATTTCTCAAAAGGTAATATAGATAACTTTTCGTTTGATTAGTGTTATGGGGAAAGACCACTGTCATGCAAAGCTTCGTTGGTTTATATACAATGTCTGACACCTGCGTCAGGGAAGATCTTCTTCAGCTGTTAGTGCATTGGACATGTAAACCAAACATTTTCAAGAATGTTACTTGTCCGCGTGGGTTCGACACCTGCTCACGAGATATTTTTCAGCTATGCTTCGGTTGAGGACATTTCGAACGTAACATGGGGGCTCATCCGTGATTTGCCAATCAACCATTTATTTCGGCATTTTCCGACCTGGTTTGTTCGGGAGGCACATCACTGCCTAGATAGGCTTATCGCCATGAATATATGATGACTCTAAAGGGGGAGAGTGTTATGGGAGACCACTCTCACCACTATCCTGCATAGCTTCGTTGGTTTAAATAAATGTGCGGCACCTGCGTCAGGGATGATCTTCATTGGCTCAGTTGTTAGCGCATTGGACTTGTTGACCAAAAATTTGAATGCCATTTGTCCGTGTGTGTTCGAGCCCGGCTCACGACGGATATCTTTTAGCTATGCTTCGGTTGAGGACTGTTCGAAAGTAACAATTAGTTTCTAGCTAACTTACTCACTTTTCTTTCCTAAGAAATTTGCATAAAGTCAATCTTCTCAAAAAAAAAATCTATGCCTTTTAGAATATATCGCCCTTCACAAATTCAACCTATTAAACATCTAAGCAATACAGCTTTTTATTGGAAAAAACAAACTTTTTGACAGTGGGCACTGAAACAAAATCAGGTTATACTGGGGATTTGGCACCTACAACCTGTTAAGCCTCTCCTTTCATTCAAGTAGCAAAGGTATACTGCTGCAAAATGAAAGAAAAGGCCTTTTAGCAATATGAAAATGTTGAAGAAAGGCAATTCGGTATGAATCATTCATGATGTGAATCAAATACAGTTCTTATTCTTATTTAAAAGTAACAAAATAGACAGAGACGCCAAATTAGCGAATCCCATATCCATATAAAGTCAGTACTCCACAAGTCCTAAGATCACATCATAACATCACATCCTTTCAATAAAGTTTCGAAAGTTTACCAACTAATAGAAGCATTACAGCATTTGAGGAACTCTGATTATTTTATTGTTTATGGTTATTTTATTAATAATACCAAAAAAGTGTAGGGTCCAAATAAAGAAAATAACCTGGTAGATATCCTTTACTTAAATTGTTTAAAAAAAATGATGACCCCCCCAAATAAGGGCACAAATCTTCCAAGTTGCGTAGGAATCGGCTCATTTGTTAAGGAGGAGATGTTCAAAGAAAAGGTTAACGCACACCGATGCATCGCAATGACATTTTCCTGCCAGTTAAGCTTTTTAATATCTCCTATCCTTAAAAAAATGGTTAAATTATTTCACAAAATGAATTCGGAATGTCCATATGTGTGCTTTAAAATAATCTTTTGTAATTCTAAAGTTATGTATTTCTTTTTTGCATGGATCGTTGGAAATGATGAAACTGTGGCTTCGGTTTTCGTAACGTTATCGTTATCCCCTATCCGAAAACGATCTCTAAATAATCGCTCGCAACCGTCTATGCTTCAAACCTGATCCTAGCCTATTCAGATCCCAGTCTGAAAAGACTGGCAAAGGTTAACGAGGCTCACCATGACGTTGTTTTTGTCATGTTAAAAGCCGGAAATCAGGCAACACACCCCAACATCAACAACTTATGTATGTAAAATTCTGGAAGGTTGAACAGTGTTTTAAACATGTAATGAGGGCCACAGAATACTTTTGTTTTGTTTTTTTTGATTGCGTTGCGAGACAAGACAGACTTTTTTATATCTAGTAGTTTTCTATTCTAAAACGTTAAAAGCGTTTTCAGTTTAGGTTTATTTTGCAACTAGTCTTTATCGTCCATTTTTTTCAAGCTATCAGATAACTAGTAGTGTACCTTTTTTGCACGGTCATTAATTGTCAAACAATTCAAACGTTTCACCTTCTACTTAAAGCAATAACTTTCTTCAAATTTCAGATTGAACTGAGGAAAAAGCAAAATGGTTTTCAGTAAAACGTTTCAGGACCTTATGAGTCCCAGGCTCTTGTTTTTGAATCTGCTGAAAATGTTGGGTACGGCTTTTAATGGTGAGCTCGAAGTGCTCAAGGTGAGCTATTGTGATCGTCTTATGTCCGTCGTCAGTCGCGCGTCTTCCGTCGTGCGTCGTCTAAAATTTTTAAAACATCTTCCCATCCTAAACCAGTGGGCCAATCTTAATGAAATTTGGCAGGGGAATTGCTTGAGTCAAGCTCCACCAAATTTGTTCAAATAAATGAAACCACCCTTTTCTCTCCCTTTACCCATAACGAAAAGGGTAAAAAAAGGAACATCTTCAGAAAATCATTAGAAGACAGACAATATAGATCGTATTTGAGCTCCACCAGGGCACAACTCTTTTAACATAGAATCAAAGAGCTAAAAAAATTAAAAAATCTTCTCTGAAACCAGAATGGCAGACAGTTTTCTTATTTGGTATGTAGTATGATCTGGTAAACCACTTCCAAGTTTGCTCTTATCAAAACCCTTTGGTAATATTTTGGCACCATTCGGGTGCATCCCTTTTTAGCTCACCTGAGCACGAAGGGTGACACTAGGAATATCTTCAAAAATTTTCTCTGACAGCAGAAAGCTTACATACTTGGTATGTAGCATCTTCTAGTGGGCGTCTTCCAAGTATGTTCATATCAATACCCCAAGATCATATTTGGGCTCCGACCGGGCGCAACTCTTTTTACATAGAATCAAAGAAAGAAAATCTTCAAAATTCTTCTTCTTTGAAACCAGAAAGCAGACAAATAGCATATTTTGTATGTAACATCATGTAGTAGGCCTCTACTAAATTTGTTCATATCAAGACCCTGTGATCATATTGGGGCTCAACCTAGGTGAAACCCCTTTTTACACAGATTCAAAGAGCAAAAAACTGCACAAACCTTCTCTGAAACCAAAAGGCAGTAATCTTCAATATTAAGTTTGTCATAATATAAAGTGGTCTTCAACGGTTTTCAAGTCATAACCCTGGGGTCATATTTGGGCTCTGAATGAACCATATTTTACATAGATACAAAGGAGGATACCTTAAACAGGAGGGTAACAATGGCCCTTAAACGCTCACCTGAACGTTATTGGTCCAGTGGATCTCATCGTAGTTACTTTCTGGCGAAGTTTTATTCACATTTGCCTCATTGTTGAAGAGGAATTATTATTGCAAGAATTTAAAGAGAAAATAGACCCTGCCTAACCTTTCATAACTGAAAACAATCAAAATAAGGCCCCGCCCTGCCACGCCCATATTTATGGGCAAATATATGGGCAGATTAAAATTTAGCAAACGAGTTTTTGAAAAGGATCACCCAATGAACATTCTGGTAAGGTTTCATTGAAATCAGCCGAGGGGATAAGGAGACGTCTTTCTAAGATTTCAGGCTTAAAGTAGCCCCGCCCTACTATGTCCATATTTATGAGCCAATCAAAATTTCGCGAAACAATGTTTGAAAAAGGTCTTCCAAGAAACTTTCTGTTAAAGTGTTCATTGAAATCGGCTCAGGGATTCAGGAGGAGATGTCGTTCAAAGATTTCGGGCTAAAAATAAGCCTTTTTTTAACCTAAACACAGACCGGATTTTGATAAAAAAAAAAACCAAGTGCAATACCTCCATTTAATTTACGTTGTGAAACGGATGTTAGCGCTCTAGATTTTGATCTAGAGGACGTGGCAGAACATATTGTTCTTAATGTACCTTTATGGACATGTAAAGGCCCACGTTTCTTTATGATCTATCTTCAAGCAAAAAAGATACAACAGATCTATCCATTATTAAAACAAAGTTCTTGGAAGTCAAAGAAAAATATACATCTTATGAAGAGATATATACAGACGGTAAAAAAGATGGCAAAAAAAGTTGCTTCAGCCACTATTTTAGAAGGCGAAAAATATTAATTCGGCCTTCCTGATTACTCTTCAATTTTTTTAGCCGAACTTTAGGCCATTGATCTCGGACTCGATCATATGATCGCAGAACGCTTCTCTCGCTATATCATTAACACTGACTCTATGTCAAGAATGCAAGCGATTGAGCACGATAAAACTGACCACTCCCTTAACGTCTGACTTCTTGACAAAATAGCTCAACTTAATGATATTAATCTTGTCTCCTGCTGGCTTCCGAGCCACATTGGTATTCGTGGTAATGAGGAGGCAGATAAAGCTGCCAAGGAGGCATTATCACTAGAAATTTTACCTTTCGAAGTACCTTTAACTGATTTTAAACCCTTTATTTATTGTTTTATTCATGATATCTGGAGTAACTGTTGGTCTGATCCTGCGAACCAAAATAATAAACTATTTTCTGTTCGACAGGACCTTGACGATTGGTTACCTGGCTACAGGTCAAGTAGTCGCGAAGAGCTGATTTAAACTCACTTAACGCACTCCTACCTTTTTAAAGGAGAAGATATGCCAATGTGCATTCCATGTAACGCTCCTCTTACTATCAAACATATTTTTATTGATTGTAATGATTTTTCTTTTATTTGAGACAGATATTTTAAAGTTGATAGTATGAGGCAGTTGTTTGACCTTGTAAAACTTGAATTTATATTTTACTTTCTCAAGGCGATTCATTTATATAGCCAAATCTGATTTTAGGTTTCAATAGCTCTTGGCTATTATTTCTTTTACATTTGAAATTTCTTTTGGATTCTTATATGTTTCACTCTAATCAGTCCAGTGGTTCAAGAGAAATGTCGTTCAAAGATTTCGGGCTCAAAATAAGCCCTTTCCAGCCACGCCCATTTTTATGGGCTAATCAAAATTTTGCAAACGATTTTTGAAAAGGGTCACTCAAAGAACAATCTGGTAAAGGTTAATTGAAATCTGACCAGTGGTTTAATGAATAAATGAATGAATGTTAATATATGGCCCGTCGACAACTGGGGTCATGTTTGGCGCAAACACTGCTGTATTAAACTAGAGTAATCCGACGTGTGCACGAAAGCACAAGGACTCCCCTCAGATCAGAAGAACGACCCATGTTCAAGTCCACCCGACCAGAAAATTCACAAAAGTGTGCATTATTTTTTAAATTTTAGTGAACAACATATTAAAATAATCTGAATGTATACATATAAAAATCCAAAGGAAATTTTCAAATGTAAAAGAAATAATAGTCAAAAAAGCTATCGAAAACGGCAAAATTTAATATGACTTTTTTTAAAACTTCAGAAAAAAAACCAACAATTTATAGAAACTAAAAATCAGATTTTACTATATAAATGAATTGCCTTTAAAAAGTCAAAAATAAGTTCTAGTTTGACACGGTCAAACAGCTGCCCTATACTATCAACTTTAAAATATGTGTCCCTGATAAAAGAAAAATCAATACAGTCTATAAAAATATGTTTAATAGTTAATGGAGCGTTACATGGAATACACATTGGCATCTCTTCTCCTTTTAAAGGTAGGAGTGCAATATGTGACTATGACCAATGCGTAACCGAGTCAAAATCAGCTCTTCGGGACTACTTGACTTATAACCAGGTAACCAATCGCCGAGGTCCTGTCGAACAGAAAATAATTTATTATGTTTGTGGGCTGGATCAGTTCAACAGTTACTCCAGACATCATGAATAAAACTATGAATAAGGGGTTTAAAATAAGTAAAAGGTACTTCAAATGGTAAAATTTAAGTGATAATGCCTCCTTGGCAGCTCTATCCGTCTCCTCACTACCACGAATACCAATGTGGCTTGGAAGCCAGCAGAAAATAAGATCATCATCATTTAGCTGAGCTATATTATCGAGTAATCTTACGATAAGGGGGTTGTCGGTTTTCTCGTGCTCAATCGCGAGCACACTTGACATGGAGTCAGTGTATATAATATAACGAGAGAATCGTTCTGCGATCATATGATCGAGTGCGAGATCAATGGCCTTAAGCTCGGCTGAAAAAATGGAAGAGTAATCAGGAAGGCGGAACTGATATTTTTTGCCATCTAAAATAGTGACTGAAGCAACTTTTTGGCCATCTTTTGAACCGTCTGTGTATATCTCTTCATATGATGTGTATTTTTCTATGTCTTCCAAGAATTTTGTTTTAAAAATAAATGGATCAGCTGTATTATAAGATCATAAAGAAACGTGGGACTTTTATATGTCCACAAAGGAACAATATATTCTGCCACGTCCTCTAGATCAAAATCTAGAGAGTAAACGTCTGCTTCACAACGTTAACTAAATGGGGGAATTGCACTTGGTTTTTTATCAAAATCCCGTCTGTGTTTAGGTTCAAACACAACTTTGTATGTCGGATTCTCAGGATTTGATTTAAGTTTTAAATAATATTGCATGGAAAGCTTTTTCCTGCGTAAATTTAAGGAAGGCTCATTTGCTTCTGTATAGAGACTGTTAACTGGAGACGTTCTAAATGCTCCCAACGCCGAGCGCCGCAATCATTTATTATGTATAGTATCAAGTTTGCGAGGGTATGAAGGGCGTGCAGAACCATAAACAACACAGCCATAATCTATCTTTGATCTAATAAGTGCCCTATAGAGACACAATAGAACTTTTTTATCGGCACCCCAACCCATACTCGATACAACACGTATAAGATTAAGTGCCTTTTGGCATTTATTTTTCAAATTGTCAATATGGGGTTTAAACGACAGCTTAGAATCAAAAATGAGTCCTAAAAACTTAAAGTCCTTTACAACTTCAATCTGCACTCCGTCTAACTTTAATTCTGGATCGGAGTGCATTTATCTTGATTGACAAAAATCAATACACATTGATCTGTAACAGATGCAGAGGTCATCAATATAAGGGAAACATTCCACGCCAGGGCAAACAGTTTTAACGATAATGTTTATTTTGACACCAAATAGTGTCACCGATAAAATACTTCCCTGGGGAACACCCATTTCTTGTTCATGGGGATCAGATAAAGTATCTCCAACCCGGACTCTAATCTGCCGTTCATCCAAAAAAGCTGAGATGAAATAGGCAAGGCGACCTCGTATACCGAAATCATACCGAAATCATAGAGGTCGTTTAAGACAGAAACGACATGTTCCTTCTTTATAAAGGTTTCTCGAATAAATGTCTCGAAGCGGACAAGATGATCAAGAGTGCTTCTGTTTACGAAAGCAACTTTGAACTCACGTAATAAGGTGGTTCCTTTCAAGAAAGCAGACAAGACGATCATTAACCATTCTTCCCATGGTTTTGCAAATACAACTAGTTAAGGCAATAGGGCGATTGTTTGAAGGATCCGTACAATCTTTACCTGGTTTAGGTATTGGTATAACGATAGCTTCCCGCCATGATGCTGGAATGCTTCCCGTTATCCAAACCTAGTAATAAATTTCAAGTAAGCAATGCAAAGAACGAGAGGGCAAATGTTTGAGGAATTGATGATGAATATATCGTTTCCTACAGCAGTGTCGTGACACTTCTTCGAAGCCTTCTTCAGTTCTTTAACCGAAAAGTCTCTATTATAATGTTCCAGTTGGCTGGAACTAAAATTAAGTTTTGACTTTTCTTTAACACCTTTGAATTTTTGAAAGTCACATGAGTAATTGGATGATCATGACTTCTTGACAAACGTATCTGCCAATACATTCACAATATCAGCCTTTGAAGAAACGTCACTGAGGTCAGTTCTTAGATGACCAAAGCCAATTGACGCGTTCTTTCCGCTGATTTTGCGCACCATTACCCATGTCGTTTTGGTAGATGATCTAGAATTTAATCAAGAAACATACTGTCTCCAAGACGAACGCTTACTTTGTTGTATAGTACGATGTGCTTTTGCACCTGCAATTTTAAATTTGTAAAGATTTTTCCTTTGTAGGTCTTAAGCCAAATGCTCCAAGAGCACGTTATCGTTCAGCTTTAACCTTTTGCAATCTTCATTATACCATGGCTTATTTGGTTTTTTTGCACCAGGCGATGTTTGTGGGATAGCTTTTTCCGCATCAGAAAAAAGATGTTAATAATTTCGTAGAACTTGCACTATTTCTCATCAAAGGCTTCCGGATTTATCGACTGTTCACAGGTGGTTTAAAAAGTTCCCAATTAGCTTTATGGAGTTTCCAGCGTCTAGGGCGCTCCTGAACAGATGGTCCCAATTCGGAGATCTGAATATCAGGACTGCAAAAAGTTAAGTCCAGCGATAAGTAATTTCCAGTCGAGGGTGAAGATAAGTTTTGGATTGATCATTCAATAAAACAAGATCATGTCTAGTTACAAATCCTCTACAGTACGACCTTTGTCGTCTGTATTGGAGCATCCCCATAACTTATGGTGAGAATTGAAATCTCCCGTAAGAATAAAAAGTCGTGGTAGCTGGTCATCAAGATGATCGAGTTTTACGCCATCAACTGGGGAACTAGGAGGAAGATAGACAGAGCACAGTGTAATAGTTTTATTGAGGGAGACACTTACAGCTACTGCTTGTAAGGAAGTATTTAAACTAATATGACGATGAGGGATATAGTTATTTACTATAATTCCCACACCACCAGACGCTTTCTCACGTTCTGCAAAGTTGGTAAAGTACCAAGAATGATACTTTAAAGAAAACTTATATGTGTCTTTTAAAAAAGTTTCTTGTAAACATACTGCAACTGGTTTTTGTCTGCTTACTAGGAAATTAGGTTCTTCAAAATTTGCCTTGATGCTGCGACAGTCCCACTGTATAATGATGTTCGCCATTATTAGATTGATTGTGAGTATAAGACCATACATTGATGGAAGTATGAAATTATTCATTTTACTGCAGTTAAGTTAATTTTGTTGACACCTTGCCTTATTGCATCGTGGTGTGGTAGATTCGTGGAAGGGGGGGGGTAGGAGGTTTTGGAGTTGAATCTTCCGATTCTTCGTCCATTTCCTCCCTTTCTTCATCCTCCAATTCGCCGAAGCGATTGTTAGTCTCCACTGAGGGGAGATGAGCTTTTTCTAACTGTATGCGGTTTGCGGGGGGACTCGCTTTTTTCTTTAATAACATCTTTTGGTGTAGTTGATTTAGTTTTTTAATCATTTTTGTCCTGATGTGCTTGTAAATAGACCCGTTATTTACAGAGGTAGCTGGAGTGGGATTTCCAGAAGATGAAGCTTCCTTTTCAGGTTCTTTCCCATGAGGTTTTGGGGCTGATGTTTGTGCAGCTATAGCTTGATTTAATAGTTGTTTTGCCTGAGGAAATAACTTCGTTATAATTTTCAAAAGTCGCTCACAGGAACTACATTGACCATGTTTTGCTTTTTCCTCAGGGGTAGGTCTAGCTTTTACTTGCATAACTACCCTCAGTTCCATTACCCTGGCCATGTCTGGACTCAACAATTTTCTTTGCCTCAAAAAAAAAAGAAACAGACTGTTTAAATTTTACGTCTAGTAGTTCTTTCTGCAAAAGGAATTTAGGGCATAGCCTAGAATTAGCTGCATGTCCCTGTCCACAATTAGCACATTTTAAATCATTATTACAATCTTCCTCGTAATGTTCATCTTCAGGCCCAGAGTGGTTTAGGAGAAGATGTCGTTCAAAAATTTCAAAGTGGTAAAAATGCCAGGCCCATAATTATGGACCAATCATAATTTCGCGAAAGTTTTTTTTAAAAGGGTCACCCAAGAACATTCTGGTAAAAGTTGAATTGAAATCGGCCTGATGGTTCAGATGAAAAAGTTTTTAAGATTGTTGACGACGCACGACGGACACCGGACTCAGGGTGATCCTAAACGCTCCCCTTGAGTACGTTGTGCCTTGGTGACCTCATCTTGGTCTCAGAACCAAAACGCAAGGAATATTCATAAGAGTCTCATTTAACTGTATTTCATGAAGTTTGGTCATTGCGTGCCCATATGTTCATGTAAGCCGAGGCATATACTTTTTAATCTTTGCTGAAAACATTCCATGGTATTGATCTCATTTTGAGATCATCTTTTTGTTGACATCTACCAATCTAATTGATGTAATTTCCCATTGGGGCAAAGAGACTCAGGTTACCGATCTAGGATCATTATGGTCCCTTTGATTTTAGCTCACCTGATCACGAAGTACTCAAGGTGAGCAATTTTGATTGTCCAATGTCCGTTGTTTTACGTGTGTCGTTCTTCGTGCGTCGTTCATCGTCCACAATTCCTTAAAACATTTTCTCCTCCTAAAGATGGGCAAATCTAAATGAAAATCAAAAAGGGAAATTCGTTGAGGTAAGCTCCGCCAAATTTGTTCAAATAACTGCATTTTACCCTAAAAGCTGGTTGCCATAGCACAAAAAGGGTGAATATAGGAAAATCTTCAAACATCTTCTTCTCTGAAACCAAAAGGCAGACAGGTTTCATATTTGGTAAGTAGCATCATCTAATGGGCATTTATACTTTAGACTAGATCGCATATAAATTTCATAGTGTGTATCTAGCAATACTTAGTTGACCTTTACCAAGTTTGTTCATATCAAGACCCCATGATCATATTACGGCTACGCCCGGGCGCAACCCTGTTTACATAGATTCTAAGAGCAAACAACTTGTATAATCTTTTCTCTGAAACCTAAGGGCTTTCATCTTCCATATTTTGTTTGCAATCTTAAAAGGTGGACTTGTACCAATGTTTTCATGCCATGATTCTTGGGTCACATTTGGGCTCTGAATGAACCCACCCTATTTACATAGACACAAAGGAGGAAATCTTAAAAAAACCTTTTTCTCTGAAACCAGAAGGCAAAACAGTGTCATACTAGATTCGTTTAAATGAATTTTATGAAGTTCCTTCATCACATGACTCTTTGTTCATGCAAAGGCCGTGAACAAGCATATCCTTTTTACTCTTTGCTGAAAACATTCAATCGTTTTAGAGATCCCGGGTTCGATCCCCGACGGCGGCACTCATTCTTTTCGATATTTGTCTACTACCAATGGGTTGATATAAGTAGACCTATGTTGGATAGCAGCAGGAAGCTAGGGAAGGATGTTATGGTGGTACTGGTGTGAGAAATACTAGGAATCCATTGTGAGGTGCACCAGCCATCGCGAGTTAACTGAAATAATGTCCTGGGTTTAACGCCGCATTTAACAATCTTTGAGTTTCATCGCGGCGGCTGGGGCATCTTACCATGGAAACCTGATCTTCCTAACACCAGTTTTTCCATTACATATGTTCCTATCCTCCAGCTCCTATTATTGGTAGGAACAAATAGTTGAGAAGGATGTGTGTCGCTGTCGAGGATCGAAGCCGGGATCTTTTGAATGATAGTCCGATGCGCTACTCTTGCGCTATGAAATTAAGAAGCATAGATTGACTAGAAATATTTGAATGTTTTGAGTTATAATTTTATTACTAATTTTCAATGTTCCATGTACATTTTCAAATGTTAATGCATTATTCTAAATTTATGTTATAATGCATTATTCTATATTTATGTTAAAGCAAAGTTGTTGTTTTTTTGTTTGTTTTTTTTTTTTTATTTTTTTTCAAACTACGAAACTTTTTATTTCAGGGTCCTTGATTTTTGATAAAGTAATTGTTCTTTCAAAGTAATGGAAAATCCTATTCGCTCTTTTACAGGAACAGCCATTTAGATTTGATTCCCAGTTTGCAAAAAAGACTAGAGTAACAACAAAGTAAAATGTTTAATGTATGGTTAACTCAAGCTTGAAACTTTCTCATCCGTCATTGAGCAATCATTTGGTCATCCCTCATTGATTTTCATTTCAGATCCACCATCAAAACCAAGTCTCAAGATATTTCAGACAGACGTAACGGATGTTGAGACAAATGTTTTGAAGCAAACAGAAATAAATATGACTTGTAAAAGCTTGGCTAATCCAAACAATATAGTTTACTCATGGTATTCATCGAATGGATTTTCTACTGGACAAAACGCGATAAAAAATATCAAGCTCAGTTCATCTGGAACTTTCACGTGTCGTGCAATAAATCATATGAATTCAACTTGCGGGGGTACACAAAACGGAACCAACTTTTCAAATGTTACTTTGCATGTAGTCTGTAAGTATTAACTTTATGTACTTCTTAATGTTTAGCATCTAATTATGGTGTGATTGTTAATGTACATGGTAAGTCAAACTGTAAATACTACCATAAAGTTATAAGGGATTTTATCTTATCTGATCACAAAGTACACCAGTGTAGCTTTTTGTAATCATTGAATCTTTGTATATTGCGATGTTAGTTTACTTTGTAGCTAAATGGAAACATATGTGAGTATGACGTTTTTTGGCAAAATCTTCTTGACACTAAGAATAAATTATACCCCAACTTCGTTGAAGTTTTGGTATACTGGTTCACCCTTTCCTCCTTTCCGCCCTTCAAGCCATCCGTTTTCGTCCGTTTATAACGAAAGCTTTCGCCGCTCTTTTCTCAGCAACTATGAATCACGGCAACTTGAAACTTGGTATACTGTATCACAAAGGGTCTCATACGTAGTAACCGATTTTAAGAGGCTATTTAACGACTTGTTAAATTTTAAACTTTGCGTATTACAATGGAAAATTTCGTCGCAGTTTTCTCAGCAAATATAGTTCTCAGCAGTCTAGAATTTTGGCATGGCGTATCAGAGAGCGTTTAAACGTTATTTAGCAAGGTCAGGTCTGTCGGATATCTCCTTCCTTGTTTATAATTTATTTTATTTTTGTACTTAACGGGTACCCTTGGAAATATTCGTCCCACTTATCTCCAGCAACTAACGAACTACAATAAAATGGTATTTAGAAAGTAAGATTCGCATATTTTGATAATTATTGTATAGCCTTGCCAATACAAATCAAACTTGTACCCACACTATAGGTTTCATTGTAAAGTAATGATTTTTACTGGGCTATGTCAGCTGTTTAATTTTCGGTTACAAAAAGATTTTTTGTACCCGACGAAAACGGTAAAGGCCTTCATTACCAATCCTTCATCTACATTTTTTCAACTATATAGCACAATGTTAATGAAACTTAATTAGAATGTTTGTTGCACAACATACTCCTTTGAAAATTCAAATGTAATTGTATTGAAATTAAATACAATGGTATAGGACCTCAAATAGCAACTTGTTTGATTATCTTGTAATAGTCATTAAGAAGAGGTTCAGAACGGCCCTTGATCGCTCACCTGTATCAAAATGGTAAATGTTTTTTACATCTAAACATGTCGATCACTCGTTGTTTTATATTCAAAAGAATTTTAGATGGAACTTGACCCACCCTGGAACGCCTATTTGATGTGCCAATCAAAATCCGGCAAACTGTTAAAGGAAGGGTCAACAAATGAACACATTAGCATTTTTTTCATTTAAAATTGGTCCGGCTTGTAAAGGAGTGAACGTCAATCAAAGATTTCGGATGAAAGATAGCCACGCCCATGTGTATTCTTTCAAAAAGAAATTACACAAACAATAATTTGAAAGGACCATCCTAGAAATATTCTGGCAAAGTTTCAGTGTTCAGTGGCAATGGGCAAAGATGTCATTTCACTAGATGCCGTTATGTATTGGCCGATCGGAAATTCGAGAACAATGTTTAAAAAAGGTCACAGTAGGAACAATGAAGCAGTTTCTTTAAAACTGAACAAGAGACTTCAGATGATTTTTTTAGCTCCGATTACCGAAGGCCAGCGAGCTTATTTCATTGCGGTGTGTCCATCGTGCGTTTGTGTGTGCGTCCGTGCGTAAACTTTTCTTTAATCATCTTCTCCTCCTTGAGCGACGAGCGTATTCTCACGAAACTTGGAGGAAATATTCCTTGGGTGACCCTCTTCTAAAGTTGTTCGAGAAAAATAAGTTGACCCCAAAAATTATTAGCGTAGCAGGACGGGGATTACTTTGATCTTAAAGCTTTAAACTCTTATATTCCAAAACATCGGTGTTATTTCAGTGACATGTGGCTTAAATGTTCCTTGATGACGTTCTTCCAAGATATTGGATTGACTCCCAAATATATCATTAATCCTTAATAATAGGCGGATTTTTAAAAAGAAAACTTGGCAAAAATGCTCCTTAGGTGACCCTTATCTAAAGTTGATAAATAAATCATATGGGCGTGGCAGGGCAGGGCTTATATCTTCGATAACATCTTTAAAAAAAACAACTCCTCCCACGTAATTTGCCCGATTTCAGTGAAACTTGGCATGATTGTTCTCTTGCTGACCGTCTTCTGAAGTTGTTGAAGAAATTTAGATTGATCCTTAAGTATTTGCGTGGCACGGCGGGGTCTATTTTCACTAATAAAATCTTCTTAAATTTTCTCCTTTAAAACCCTTGGCCTGATTTCCATGAAATTTGGCATAAATGTTCTTCTTGTGACCTTCTTGTAAAACTGCGTAGGAAATTTGTATTGACCCAAAATATGGCCGTGGCAAGTCAGAGCTTTTTTCCACTGCAATATCTTTAAATTCTTCTACAAAACCATTGACATGATCTTGAAAAAAATGAAAAAATGAAATGAATGTTTTATAGCTGTTAAAGAAGTTTTTTATGGACACCCAAATATAGAAGAGGGCAGGGCAGGGGCTTATCTTCACTATAAAATTTTTGAACTATTTCCTTCCGCAACCCAAGCGCCAATAAAAATGAAACTCAATTTTTTTCTTGGGTGTTCCTATTCTCAGATGCTTAAGAAAGTTTGATAGATCCCGAGATAAGGGCGTGGCCTTGATGGCGTTACTTTCATTTAATGCTTTTCTCCTTAGCAGGATAATGTTCCGTGGGCTAGTCTTCTCTTAAAAGCATTTAGAGTGGCCTTGCAGGACTTTTGCTCACAAAAATGATTTGTAATTTCCCCTTGCTACATACATACTTGGCAAAGAAAGCCTTTACAACTTTCTTGGTCTTTTACGCATGGCAGTGACTGTTGGCCAACTTTATTGACATGTACTAGTGGGGCTTACTGTGAAGACAACACATAAGCAGGCTCTTGCGTGATTGCAGCAAACCAGGGGTAGTGCTTCTGTTACTTCCCATTTTGGTGGCATACTCGTGCTGAGCTACCTAAAATGAGTGATTTTTGTGTTCACATTCGCACCCTTTGCTGTTCTCATTCGCAGCCTTTGCTGTTCTTATTCGCACCCTTTCCTTAGAGTTGGCACAAAAAAACTAGCTTGCTTGCACACAGCAATCTAAAAAGGGCAGACATAAGACAACGGGTACGCATACAGCTTACGTGACTGTTTAAAATACCATCCTCCAGTTCGGCTACTCGGCACAGGCAATTCACATTTAGGTTATAAAAATGCCGGGCCCGGTTAGGACAGTTGGTTACGCGTCTAGTTTTCAGTCACGGGGTCGTGGGTTCGATCTTCGGCTAGATCATCTTTCATCCCAAATTTGACATTAGTCTCATTTGGCGAATTATTAGCTTAAGAGAGAAGGGCGACTGGTGGCTCTGATGAATAGAATGTTCTAGAGAAACGACAAAAAACAATGGAAAGGTGCACCAGCCTTTGAATTTTAAATGTAAAACTGGATGTGTCGGACGAGATGTTACGTCAAGTACAGGCGCTGTTATTTTCGCATATTATCTCATTTAATTTATGTAAGGAATGATATCTGCAAGACAGATATGCCAGTTTTCCTCAGACGTTTGTCACTAACGATATTGGAACGAGTTTGAGCACGAACACTTCAGGGACCGAAAAGCGCTTTCCATGTAAGGTTTAGCCTACACTAAAATTATATTTTGTCCTTTTGGAGCCTCTTCACAATTCCCTTGTAAATATCCATATCAGACTGAGTTAATTGATACATACTTGAAAGCCAGTGTAGCGATACAGGTCCTCATGTACATCTTATTTTCTTAAAATCTTGATGACGGAAGACACTCGATGCATGACTGACTCAGGACAATCCAAATAACCACAATTTGAGCTATCGTGTCCAGACAAGCTAAATAGGCAGAATGCTTGTCAGGCAACCATAATGATTAAATTAGAACACAGATAAGAGACCTTTACGGTAATAACTTTTATACTTAAACATTATGAGGGGCCGCATTATTTTACATTTCTTACGAAATTTGTGCATTTTCCGATGTTTAGGAAACGCACATGGGTATGGCACTAACAAAAACTCATTTCAAAGAATTAGTAGCTACAATGTTGGAAGCGGCAAGGTTAGTGAGGGACCCAGTCTATTTATATCCAGTCTATAAATTACAAAATTGTTATTTATTCATGTATTATATTCAGACTTTTAATGAGACATTCGACAAAACCCACACTGAATGTCGAACTGCCTAATTTGACATTAGATACTCGATAAGACATTCGACTGAACTTACTCTTGAATGTCTAAATGCTCAAATAAGACATTCTATTATACAGTGGACAGAACACAATTTGAATGTCTTAATGCCTCGTTGATACATTCGGCCAAACAAGCTTCTGAATATCTAAATCACTAAATTAGACATTCGATTAGACATTCGATCAAACTCTCTGTTGAATGTTCAAATGCCTTATTTAGACATTAGACAATTGATAAGATATTTGAACGAATTTTCTGTTGAATGTCTAGATGCCTCAATTAGTACATTAGACATTCGATAAGACATTCGGCCAAACAAGTTTTTGAAATTCTTAATCCTAGAATTATATTCGTGTATGTCCAAATGCCAGAATTAGACATCCAATAATACATTCGACAAACATCAGACATTTCATAAGATATTCGGCCAAACAAGTTATTGAATGTCTAAATGCCTAAATAAGACACTTGATTTGACACATGACCAAACCTTTTCTTGAATGTCTAAATGCCTTAAATAGACATAATGCCAAACAAGTTTAAAAATGATTAAATCCCTCTAATAGAGATAAGACTTTCGACTTAACCCACTCTTGAATGACCCTCGATCGAAGTCATTCGTGTATGTCTAAATGCCCCAAAAAGGCACTCGATTTGACATATGATCAAAGCTTTTTTTGTATGCCTAAAATAGACATTATGCCGAAAATAAATTCAAAATGATTAAATCCCTCTATTAGACATTAGATAAGACATTCGACTGAACCCACTCTTGAATGTCTAAATGCCTACATTAGACAACGTCAATACATTCTTGAATGTCTTAATCAGAAATTGCCTCAATAAGACATCGATCATTCGATGAGACATTCGATCAAAACCTCTCTTAAACTATGGACTCTAGTATGATTGCAATCCAAAGTAAACGGACGGACAAACAGGCGGCTGGCAAGACGGATGCCGGACTGAAAACTGGGATTTCTATAGCTATTCTGACCTTTTATCAGTAGAGCTACAAACGTGTTAGTGTTATCATTATTGTTTTCCTCTCGCGAAACGAATGTTTCCAGTGGTATACTGGAATATTATATTATAAAAGAATGCTTTCGGAGGAATACTGGAATCAGCAATTCCTCCCCTTCTGTCCATTTCCTGTCCGTCTGTCTGTCTGTCCGTCTGTGGACTTTTATACTAGTAATTTTGTGTTGCGATTCGTTCCTTCAGTTCAAACTCCACCTGGTTCAAGAATTATCTGCCCTGGAACTAAAGACATTTTTTCTTGTCACACATATTTTACACACTCCTCCTTCAGTTTTCCTTTAAAAGGTCGGAAATTTTATACAAACCATAATCATAGGTTGAAGTTTTGAACGAGTTCAGTTGAGGTCCGAAGCCCCCTGATTCAAGAATAATCTGCCCTTGATTTTAATACTTTAAGTTTTGTAAGACACATTATAGGTCTCGATTCCCTCAGGTTCAAGAATTATCTGCTCTTGATTGAACTGTCTACTATTCCTTCGGTTTTCATTTAAAGGTTATGAAAAGTAAGACACAAATTGTGTTCATTATTTCTTTTCGTACACATATACTTGTAAATTTATGTCACAAACATCTCCTTCAGTTTTCCATCAATGGCTAGAAAACTTAAACATTAAACACTTTTTGAATTTTGCACGACGCAATTTTGAAGTCTCAACTTTCCCCGGCTCAAGAATTACTTGCCCTTGAACTTCAGTAAGTTTGTGTTACAAAATCCTTCTTCAGTTTTTCTTTAATAGCTTAATTAACTTTTTACAAACATTTATCACAAGTTGAATTTTTGCAAGACGCAATTTAGAAGAGTAAAATTCCTCTGGTTCAAGAGTTATTTTTGAATTATTCTTTGCCTCTCCTGTAAATATCAAAATCACTGAAAGCAGTTGCGAGGGTATTGAGTCACATTCTTGGACAAGTTCTAGTTTTATCCTGGTAAGTTTCTGTAGGAAAATTACAGAAGTCAATGAAAAAAAAGAAAAAAAAACACCTAAGAAATGTGAAATTGACATGATGAATGACTTTGAAAAACATTAAAAATGGAATTGAATTGCGGTTCGATTCAATTTAAAGGGAGTTGAACAAAATTTGAGGAACAAATTCTATTCCGTCAGTGAAATGGTTAGATTTTTTACCGTTTTGTTATGTTGAATATACATGTAGTTGGATCTTGTAGTAAATTTGAAGTGTTTTATATTGGTTTGGGGAAGTGTTTGGAATAAATGAAAGAATAGAGCGCTGTTACGTGCCAATGTAACAAGAACAAAGAAGCCAGCAACAAACTTTATAATTAACAATATTTATTGACAATAATTACAGAATTATTGACAATATGAAATTAATACAAAAACAAATTACAATACCTTGAATGTTTAATCCTTAAGTTTTTAATTTTAGATCCAATTTATTTAAGTTCCTGGTCCACAAAAAATAAGTACAATAATATCCGAATTTAAAATTAAATACGCTTTTAAACACACTTTTAAGATAACGAGAAATCCCCTTTTAGTTTAACACAGTACTACTAAATGAAACCATAAGTCTAAAACAAGTGAACCAAGAATGCTGTAGGAACCCCTTTATATAATACTATAGAACAATCTGGAATAGCATAGAACATAAGAATACTCTAGAGTCTGAATCACTTTCTAAAAGGCCTTTCTAGAAAGATCTAACATCTTCTACATATATTTACCTATTAGTCAAGGTAATTGGAAAATTCCGAGACTAATTCTAAAAATAGACACGGTAAATACCATTAGGTTTATTTATAGTTTATATATAACACTTTCACCCTTGAAAGAAAAAAGAAATGTTTATGAAATAAATTTTTGCATTATCTTTAGCATATACAATGATAATATACTTTACACAATTGATAATATCATAATTTGTTGAAACATTTCAGCACATCTAGCATGAAAATTACAAACAATTTTCATCAAAAGAATTGAAAAAGAGATATATATGCAAACATATATACATACATATATAAAAAAAATAGTGAAATGTAACTGTTAAATGCAATTTGAGTATTAAAGATAAGACAATTCAAAATTTTAGACTCTTGACAGAGCATCTGGTATAATGTTGTCTTTTCCTTTAATGTGTCTTACAACAAGATCAAATTCTTGAAGTGACAAACTCCACCTCAATAATCTTTGGTTCCTACTCTTAAGTTTGTGAAGAAAAGTTAAGGGATTGTGGTCACTGAAAACAACTATAGGAGAAGTTGCAGATGTTAAATAAACTTCAAAATGTTGGATTGCCAAAATCAGAGCAAGACATTCTTTTTCAATGGTGGAGTAGTTTTTCTGATGTTTGTTTAATTTTTTAGAAAAATAACAAACTGGATGATCAATACCATCATCGTCTTCTTGCAAAAGAACAGCACCAATACCAACATCACATGCATCAACAGCTAATTTGAAACATTTGTCAAAATCAGGTGCTAAAAGAACTTGTGTGCTCTTTAGTATGGCTTTTAAGCGATCAAAGGCAACTTGACAGTTATCATTACATTTGAACTTAACATTTTTCTTTAATAAATCTGTTAAAGGTTCAGCTATTATAGAAAAATTCTTACAAAACTTTCTATAGTAGCCAGCCATACCAAGAAATCGCATCAGTTGCTTTTTAGTAGCAGGCACAGGAAACTCAGAGATAGCATTGACCTTAGATTCTAAAGGTTAACTTGACCCTGTCCCACAAGATGTCATAAAAAAGTAACAGTAGCATGACAAAATTCTGTTTTTCCCAGATTAACAGTCAATTTTGCATCACTGAGACGGTCGAAGAATTGTTTGATTCTTTGAATATGGTCACTCCATGTGTCTGTGTAGATGATGACATCATCGATGTATGCGTCACAGCCATCTAAGCCAGCTATAACCATATTTACAAGCCGCTGAAACGTCGCGGGAGAATTTTTCATTCCAAATGGCATAACTTTGTACTGGTACAGACCAGTTGGAGTAGCAAATGCTGATAATTCTTTAGCCCTATCAGTGAGCGGAACTTGCCAGAATCCTTTGAGAAGGTCAAATTTGGTGACATATTTAGAATTACCGACTTTGTCGATACAGTCATCAATTCTTGGTATAGGAAAAGAGTCAGTTTTTGTCACTGAATTCACTTTTCGATAGTCAGTACACATTCTGTATGTTCCATTTGGCTTTGGAACTAATATACATGGTGAACTGTAATTACTTTGGCTGGGTTCATTCTCCAATAAGTAATTCACTTCATCTTGAAGGGCTTTTTGTTTCATTGGATTCATTCTATAAGGATGTTGTTTTATTGGTTGAGAATCTTCCACAATGACATCGTGATATATTTTATCAGTTCTTGTTGGGATGTCAGGAAACAAATGTCCATATTCATTAATCAATTGTTTCAGCTCTTCTCGTTGAGATGGCTCCAAGTGAAAGTTTGTCGTCAAAATTCTTTAGTATTTCAGAGTTCTCAAGTTTAGGTGGACCAGGAACAGATTTTTCACTAAAGTCTGAATTAACTTCTGATTCAGTCACATTTGATTCTTGTGGGACAGTTTTTACAACTGTTACTGGTTTTGGAATAGAGCTATCTCTGTCAAAATACTTTTTTAACATATTCACACGACACATTTGTTTATTTTTACGCCTTCCAGGAGGATTGATAATATAATTCAAATCACTTGTTTTTTATCAATAGTATACGGGCCATAATATCTTGCCTGTAAGGGCCGGCCAGGTATTGGCAAAAGAGCAAGGACTTTATCACCTGGTTCAAATTTCCTATCAACACTATGCTTGTCATATCTTGCCTTCATTTTGCTCTGAGATGATTTAATATTTGACCTAGCAACCTCACATGCCCTAGACAGTTTATTTCTGAAATCAGAAACATACTGTAACAAGTTCAAGGGTGTTTCATCATCAGCAAGAAATTTCTCTTTTAAGAGTGTTAATGGCCCACGAACAGAATGACAAAAACTAACTCAAAGGGGCTAAAGCCAAGAGATTCTTGAACAGATTCTCTGACTGCAAATAATAGCAAATTAATACCTTCATCCCAATTTTTCTCAGTATCGAAACAATATGACCTTATCATATTCTTTAGAGTCTGATGAAATCTTTCTAAAGCACATTGACTTTCAGGATGATAAGCAGATGACCGATATTGCTTGATACCTAATTCATGCATAACCTGTTGGAATATGTCTGACATGAAGTTTGATCCTTGATCAGACTGAACTGATTTTGGAAGGCAAACAAAAGTAAAGAATTTGACAAGAGCCTTAATAATTGACTTTGCCTGAATGTTTCTTAAAGGAATTGCTTCTGGGAAGCGAGTAGAAGCACACATAATTGTCAACATATATTCAGAACCTGACTTAGTTTTCGGTAAAGGACCAACGCAGTCTATTATTATTCGACTGAAAGGTTCATCAAAAGCTGGAATGGGCTGTAACCTTGCTTTTGGAATAACTTGGTTAGGTTTCCCTACCATTTGACAAGTGTGGCAACTTTTAAAATATTCGGAAACGTCCGATTTAAGTCCAGGCCAAAAGAAATGAGTCATAATCTTGTGATAAGTCTTGTTTACACCTAAATGACCAGACATTGGACTTTCATGGGCTATACTAAGTATTTCATGGCGATATGCCTTTGGAACAACAATTTGGTGATAAACAGCCCAATCATTATCAGCTGGGACATCAAATGGTCGCCATTTTCTCATCAGAATACCATTCTTTTTATAGTAACAAACAGCATTCTGAGACATTTCTTTTTCGGGTAATGCCCTATCAATTAACTTTGAAATCTCAGGATCATTTTGCTGTTCCTGGATTAACTGTGACTTTGAATGCATTTCTTGACCTTGGTCATTTGACCTTGGAGATGACTGACAAAGTTTTGACGAGTCTGTCTGAATATCAGGCAGACTAAGATTAAAAGACTTTTTCATCTCGTCATTGTAATACTGACCAACAAAAGTATCAGTTAGTCAATATCATTTGAATTTTTCAAGGAAGCTTTTGTAGCCATACCCCGAGTTACTACACATGAAGGGTACAAATCAGGTATTTCCTGCAAAAATGGATCATCTGTTTGACCTACATTAGGTGTGTCTGTTACAAGAGGATTAACAACAACCTTATCTCCAGCTAAGTCATTGCCTAACAATAAATGTACACCTTTAAATGGTAAAGAATGTTTAACACTAACAACCACAGAACCAGTAACCAAATCTGAGGACAAATAAACCTTATGAAGAGGAACATTAATAACACCACACTCTACACCCTGAATAAGGACACTAGTACCAGACGAAGTCTTCTCAGAAAAAGGCAGAACATCTGCTAAAATAAGAGATTGAGAAGCTTCTGTGTCTCTTAAAATTTTAATAGGGGTAGGTGGGCACATATCACCTGAAAGTGATAAAAAAACATCTAACATGAACGGTTCAAAAATCTCCATACAGGAATCAGAATTTGGTTCTGCCTTAAAAATTGAATTTAACTCAAAAGAAGGCTGTGATTTAGGCTGAAGGCTGGTGAGCCCTGTAGGTTTGGCTGCACTCAGTTCCTTCTTCCTTTTTAATCTAAAACATTCTGAAATAAGGTGACCTGGTCTTTTACAAAACGTACAATGTACTCGAGATAAGGGATTTTGAGCATTGGTTTCACCAGTAGACTTTGGTTTAGGTGAATTCGATTGACTAGACATGCTAGATGAATCACCAGACATAGTTTTATTTTGGGGATGTGAGGACGCAGGTTTTGCTTTATTACAGAAAGAATTTTTGTGTGTAAGGTAGTAATCATCAGCTAAACGAGCTGCTTCATGTATAGTTTCAACATTTTTTTCATCTAAATGTGACTTAATGTCAGATTGAATGCAATTTTTGAATTGTTCAATTAATATAAGTTGTCTAAGATTATCATAATTTTGGTATATTTTTCTTAGAATAGCACCACCTGTCAAATAATTTTTCTTCGTTTCTTGCAAATTCAACGTGAGTATGGCCAGATTCTTTTCTACAACTTCTAAATTGTTGTCTGTATGCTTCTGGTACTAGCTCATAACCTTTGAGAATGAGTTCTTTTACAGTATCATAATCATTGCTTTGTTCTGTTCTAAGTTGCGAATAGATATTGCGAGCTTTTCCTACCACTTTGGAAAAGTAAGGTCCATTGCTCCTTTGGCCATTTCAAGTTATTTGCAACTTTTTCAAAATGTTCGAAATATGTATCAACTTCATTTTCTTGAAATTGAGGAACAAGCCTAAAATGTTTTGTTACATCAAAATGGTCATTATACATATATCTAGGCTGATTTGCTCTATCTTGAATTTCTAATTCTTTTAATCGTAATTGAAATGCTCTTTCTTCTCTTTCCCTCTCTCTTTCTATTTCTCGTTCTCTTTCTTCTCTTTCCCTTTCTTCCTTTTCCCTTTGAAATTGCCTTTCTCTTTCTTTTTCTTCAATTTCTCTCTGTGCTCTTTCTCTTTCAATTTCTAATTACTTTTCTTGAAATTTTCTCTCTTCTCTCTCTCTTTCTCTTTCCAATTCCTTCTCTCTTTGTTGGAGTTTTAACAGTTCAAGATCTCTTGAGCTTGAAACTGATGGAACATCAACAATGAGAGACAGAGCCTTTTCATCAAAAATGTCCTCATCAACAAAATATTGAACCAAAATATTCTTAATTTCATTCTTTCGCAATGAGGACTTGACTTCTTTTAATTCATAATGCTTGGCAAGATTGAGCAAATCAGGCTTTTTACCCAAATTCAATAGCTCCACGGAAGGTTCGTGCGTAAATTTTTCTAAGTCAAAAGACATGGTAGCTTGTTGCTGTATTTAAACAAAAATGTAAGATTTCGATAAATAATAGTGAAAATACACTCTAGATTTATCTAAATTGAAATATGAAATTAATTTCTTAAATAATTTTGAACAGCAGATTTAAATAAAGAATTTGTTTGATTTGTTTTGTTTTGTATGTTTGTTTGTCTGATGTTCGTACCTCGAGAAGAGCCCCCAATATGTTACGAGGCAATGTAACAAGAACAAAGAAGCCAGCAACAAACTTTACAATTAACAATATTTATTGACAATAATTACAGAATTATTGACAATATGATTTTAATACAAAAACAAATTACAATACCTTGAATGTTTAATCCTTAAGTTTTTAATTTTAGATCCAATTTATTTAAGTTCCTGGTCCACAAATAATAAGTCCAATAATATCCGAATTTAAAATTAAACACGCTTTTAAACACACTTTTAAGATAACGAGAAATCCCCTTTTAGTTTAACACAGTACTACTAAATGAAACCATAAGTCTAAAACAAGTGAACCAAGAATGCTGTAGGAACCCCTTTATATAATACTATAGAACAATCTGGAATAGCATAGAACATAAGAATACTCTAGAGTCTGAATCACTTTCTAAAAGGCCTTTCTAGAAAGATCTAAAATCTTCTACGTATATTTACCTATAAGTCAAGGTAATTGGAAAATTCCCAGACTAATTCTAAAAATAGACACGGTAAATACCATTAGGTTTATTTATAGTTTATATATATAAAAGCGCTGAATGAGTAAATGTCAATTTCACAAGGTGCTTAACTGTATAGTTTTGGGTTTTTTTCTATGCAAATAGCCATAAACGATAGGGCTATTTCCGTTGCATATTAATCACTCATTTGACGTGAGCAATGCTATGTAAAGATATATGAAACATATTTAGCACAAGTTATGGGTATTGAAAAACAAGAGGGCGAAAGTGGCCCTTAATCGCTCACCTGAATGAACTTTCTTAAATTTTTAAAAGTCGGTTAAGAAATGAATGATGAATGACACTCAGCTAAACCATGCTTTTGCTTATAACACTAAGAGATTCCTTTTTTTACAATTTAAGGTTGACTGACATGGTCTTTCTATGTTCTGATTCCGTGATCTAGTTTTTGACCCAATTTCAGACTCATTCAAAATTGGATCAATTCAATCATTCTGATCAAATTTCAGGTTGATCGTGCAAAAAATGAGGCCTCTAGAGTGCATTCCAAAGTTTTTTAAGATTTGACCCCGTGACCTAGTTTTTGACCCCAGTTGACCCAATTTCATCCGAGATTTTATCAAGACAATCATTCTTACCAAATTTCAGGTTGGTCGGACAAAAAATGTGGCCTCGAGAGTGCATACAAGGCAAATGTTGACGACGGACGTCGCACGACGCCTGACGGACATCCACCTAACCACAAAAGCTCACCTTGAGCACTTTGTGCTCAGGTGAGCTAATAATAAGTACACGATTGATCACTTGAAGGTTTTCTTTCAACAATGGGCTACCTTTAAAATTTCAAACTTAATATATAAGTAACAAAACTGAGAAATGGTTAAACAAAATGTTAATGATGGCCATATCACACATTTTATGGGTGAATGAAAATTTTAACTTGTAACTTGTTTTAAATTGTGTAAAGAGAATATCAAAATTATGAAGACGACAACGACGGTCCTCTATCGTTGGCCCCTGAACCACCACAAAAATCATGTTAGATGTCCCACAGAAGATAATATTATATTCAAAGTTTGCTAAGCACCAAACTTTTCCGCTGTCCTATAGGACCTATTTTAAAAAGATCGTGTTCGTGTTTCAAATTGTATAATAATGTTTGACAATATATCTTATGTATATATTACAAAATTTCACACGCAATTTTCTCGCGAGACTCGTGCAAAATGAATAACCCCGATTTCTTTCCCTTTCTCATTTTCTACATGTACAGGTTTCGTGTAGATGCTCAGTTTCTGTTTTTTAGTACTTTTTTTTTACTTTAAAGTCATTACTCATGGCTAATCCAAATGTCGGACGACATATTGAATGAATGAATGTTGTTTTATGGCCCGTCGACAACTAGGGTCAAGTTGGGCGCAAATACTGCTGTATTAAACTAGAATAATCCGACGTGTGCACGAAAGCACATAGACCCTCAGATTAGGAGAACGGCTCATGTGCAAGTCCACCCGACCGGAAAATTCACAAAAGTGAGCATTCATTGTTGAAATTTAAGTGAACAACATTTTAAAATAATCTCAATGTATACATATAGAAATCCAAAGGAAATTTTCAAATGTAAAAGAAATAATAACCAAAAAGCTATTGAAAACGGTAAAATTTAATATAACTTTTTTAAAACTTCAGACGAAAAAACAATTTATAGAAACTAAAAATCAGATTTTACTATGTAAATGAATTGCCTTTAAAAAGTCAAAAATAAGTTCTAGTTTGACACGGTCAAACAGCTGCCCAATACTATCAACTTTAAAATATTTGTCCCTGATAAAAGAAAAATCAATACATTCTATAAAAATATGTTTGATAGTTAATGGAGCGTTACATGGAATACACATTGACATCTCTTCTCCTTTTAAAAGGGTAGGAGTGCGTTAAGTCATTATGGCCAATGCGCAACCGAGTCAAAATCAGCTCTTCGTGCTGATTGGATCCTGTCGAACAGAAAATAATTTATTATACTGGTTGGCTGGATCAGTCCAACAGTTACTCCAGACATCATGAATAAAACTATGAATAAGGGGTTAAAAATCAGTAAAAGGTACTTCAAATGGTAAAATATCAAGTGATAATGCCTCCTTGGCAGCTCTATCCGCCTCCTCATTACCACGAATACCAATGTGGCTTGGAAGCAAGCAGAAATTAAGATCGACATCATTTAGCCGAGCTATTTTATCGAGTAATCTTACGATAAGGGGGTTGTCAGTTTTCTCATGCTCAATCGCGTGCATACTTGATATGGAATCAGTGTATATAATATAACGAGAGAATCGTTCTGCGATCATATGACCGAGTGCGAGATCAATGGCCTTAAGCTCGGCTGAAAAAATGGAAGAGTTATTAGGAAGGCGAAATTGATAATTTTCGCCATCTAAAATAGTGGCTGAAGCAACTTTTTCGCCATCTTTTGTGTCTGTGTATATCTCTTTATACGATGTGTATTTTTCTTTGACTTCCAAAAAATTTGTTTTAAAAATATAGGGATCTCTTGTATCCTTTTTGCTGGAAGCAAGATCATAAAGAAACGTGGGACTTTTATATGTCCACAAAGGAAAATCAGGAACAATATATTCTGCAACGTCCTCTAGTTCAAAATCTAGAGAGTTAACATCTGCTTCACAATGTAAATTAAATGGGGGTATTGTTCTTGGTTTTTTATCAAAATCCCGCCTGTGTTTAGGTTCAAACACAGCTTTGTATGTCGGATTCTCAGGATTTGATTTAAGTTTTAAATAATATTGCATGGAAAGCTTTTTCCTGCGTAAATTAAAGGAAGGCTCATTTGCTTCTGTATATAGACTGTTAACTGGAAATGTTCAAAATGCTCCGAACGCCAAGCGCAATCCTTGATTATGAATAGTATCAAGTTTGCGAAGGTATGAAGGGCGTGTAGAACCATAAACAACACAGCCATAATCTAGCTTTGATCTAATAAGTGCCCTATAGAGGCGCAATAGAACCTTTTTATCGGCTCCCCAATCCATACTCGATACAACACGTAAAAGATTAAGTGTCTTTTGGCATTTATTTTTCAAATTGTTAGAGTTCGCGGGTTCGATCCCCGACGGCGGCACTCATTCTTTCCGACAATTTGTCTCTCACCAATGGGTGGATAATCGTAGACCTATGTGAGATAGCGGCTGGAGGCTAGGAAAGAATGTGGTGGTTGTACTGGTGATAGAAATACCAGGAACCCATTGTTAGGTGCTCCAGCCGCCGCGATATAACTGAAATAATGTTGAAAGCGGCGTTAAACTCCATTCAATCAATCAATTTTCAAATTGTAATATTGGGTATAAACGGCAGCTTAGAATAAAAAATGAGTCCTAAAAACTTAAATTCCTTAACAACTTCAATCTGTACTCCGTCCAACTTTAATTCTGGATCGGAGTGCATTTTTCTTGATTGACAAAGTCTTGGAAAACTTGAAGCCGTTTTCATTAGACCATTTTGAAAGATTGTTTAAAACTTGCTGCAACTGTCATTCAATTGTATACGTGTGTTTTGATCTGTAACAGATGCAGAAGTCATCAACATAAAGGAAACATTCCACGCCAGGGCAAACAGTTTTAACGATATTGTTTATTTTGACACTAAATAGTTTCTTGTTCATGGGGATGAGATAAAGTATCTCCAACCCGGATTCTAAACTGTCGTTCATCCAAAAAAGCTGAGATGAAATAGGCAAGGCGACCTCGTATACCGAACTCATAGAGGTCGTTCATAATTCCATACTTACAAGTGGTATCATAAGCACTTTCGAGATCGAAAAAGACATAAACAACATGTTCCTTCTCTATAAAGGCTTCTCGAATAAATGTCTCGAAGCGGACAAGATGATCAAGAGTGCTTCTCTGTTTACGAAAGCCACTTTGGACTGACGTAATAAGGGGGTTCTTTTCATGAAACCAGACAAGACGATCATTTACCATTTTTTCCATGGTTTTGCAAATACAACTACTTATGGCAATGGGTCGATAGTTTGAAGGATCCGTAGAATCTTAACCTGTTTTAGGTATTGGTATAACGATAGTTTCCCGCCATGATGCTGGAATGCTTCCCGTTCTCCAAACCTGATTATAAATTTCAAGTAAGCAAGGCAGAGAACGAGAGGGAAAACGTTTGAGGAATTTATAATGAATATTATCGTTTCCTACAGCAGTGTCATGACACTTCTTTAAAGCCTTCTTCAGTTCTTTAACCGAAAAGTATCTATTATAATGTTCCAGTTGGATGGAACTAAAATTACGTTTTCACTTTTCTTTAATACCTTTGGATTTTTGAAAGTCAGGTGAGTAATTGGATGATGATGACTTCTTGGCAAACGTATCTGCCAATACATTCGCAATATCAGCCCAGGAAGAATCGTCACTGAGGTCAGTTCTTAGATGACCAACGCCAATTGATGCGTTCTTTCCGCTGATTTTGCGCACCATATCCCATGTCTTTTTGACAGACGAACGCTTACTTTGTTTTATAGTACGACGTGCTTTTGCAGGTGCAATTTTAAATTTGTAAATATTTTCCTTTATAGGTCTTAAGCCAAATGCTCCAAGAGCACGTTTTCGTTCAGCTATAACCTTTTTGCAATCTTCATTAAACCATGGCTTATTTGGATTTTTTGCATCCGGCGATGTTTGTGGAATAGCTTTTCCCGCAGCAGAATAGAGTAGAGATGTAAATGATTCCGTAGAACTTTCACTCTCATCAAAGGCTTCCAGATTTATTGACTGTTCACAGGTGGTTTTAAAAAGTTCCCAATTAGCTTTATGGAGTTTCCAACGTCTAGGGCGCTCCTGAACAGATGATCCCAGTTCGGAGATCTGAATAGGGAAATGGTCACTACCATGAAGGTCAGAAAGAACTTTCCATGAAAAATCGGGAAAAATATCAGGACTGCAAATAGTTAAGTCCAGCGATGAGTAATTTCCAGTTGCATGGTGAAGATAAGTTTCGGGTTTATCATTCAATAAAACAAGATCATGTCTAGTTACAAATCCTCTACAGTACGACCTTTGTCGTCTGTATTGGAGCATCCCCATAACTTATGGTGAGAATTGAAATCTCCCGTAAGAATAAAAAGTCGTGGTAGCTGGTCATCAAGATGATCGAGTTTTACGCCATTAACGGGGGAACTAGGAGGAAGATAGACAGAGCACAGTGTAATAGTTTTATTGAGGGAGACACTTACAGCTACTGCTTGTAAGGAAGTATTTAAACTAATATGACGATTAGGGATATAATTATTTACTATAATTCCCACACCACCAGACGCTTTCTCGCGTTCTGCAAAGTTGGTAAAGTAGCAAGAATGATACTTTAAAGAAAACTTATCTGTGTCTTTTAAAAACGTTTCTTGTAAACATACTGCAACTGTTTTTTGTCTGCTTACTAGGAGACTAAGTTCTTCCAAATTTGCCTTGATGCTGCGACAGTTCTATTGTATAATGATGTTCGCCATTATTAGATTGATTGTGAGTATAAGACCATACATTCATGGAAGTATGAAATTATTCATTTTACTGCTGTTAAGTTAATTTTGTTGATACCTTGCCTTATTGCAGCGTGGTGTGCTGGATTCGAGGAAGGGGGGTTAGTAGGTTTTGGATTTGAACCTTCAGATATTTCCTCCCTTACTTCCTCCTCCAAATCGCCGGAGGGATTGCTAGTCTCCACTGAGTGAGGATAAGCCTTTTCTAACTGTATGCGGACCTTCCGTTGGCGGGGGGTTTCGCTTTTTTCTTCACTAACATTTTTTGGTGTAGGTGATTTAGATTTTTCACCATTTTTGTCCTGATATGCTTGTAAAAAAGACCCGTTATTTACAGAGGTAGCTGGAATGGGATTTCCAGAAGATGAAACTTCCTTTTCAATTTCTTTCCCAAGAGGTTTTGGGGCTGATGTTTGTGCAGCTAAAGCTTGATTTATTAGATGTTTTGCCTGAGAAAATAACTCCGTTATAAGTTTCAAAAGTCACTCACAGGAACTACATTGACCTGGTTTTGTTTTTTCCTCAGGGGTAGGTCTAGCTTTTACTTGCATAACTACCCTCAGTTCCATTACCCTGTCTGGACTCAATATTTTCTTTGCCTCAAAAAAAGAAACAGACTGTTTAAATTTTACGTCTAGTATTTCTTTCTGCAAAAGGAATTTAGGGCATTGCCTAGAATTAGCTGCATGTCCCTATCCACAGTTAGCACATTTCAACTCATTATTACACTCTTCCTCGTAATGTTCATCATCAGGCCCACAGTATTAACACTTCCTACAAACCTTATTTCTACTACAATTATTCTCATGATGTGCACTATCGTTATTGGGTGGGTCCATCATGGTTTGGGGAAGCATCAGCTGGGATGGGCGGACTGATCTTGGTATTTTAGAAAGAAGTACTCTGACAGCTCGTTGGTACATTGATGAAATCCTCAATAACCACGTGAGATTTTACGCTGGTGCTATTGGGGATGGATTCCTTTTAATGAATGATAATATCCGTCCAGAAACGAGAGTATCGCAGGAAAATGGGCCTCAATGGCAATTTTTTTGTTTACACTCTAGAAGCCACAAATAAGGTCAAATCATCATGAAACTTGGTCAGAATGTTTGTAAGGTCATACGGATGAACTTTCTTGAAAATTGGAAGGATCCGTGCCATATCACGGGAAAGAGGGCCTTAATGACAATTTTCTTGTTTAAACTCTAGTGGCCACAAATATGGGCCAATCTTCATGAAACTTGGTCAAAATGTTTCCCAGGTCACAAGAATGAACTTTGATGAAAATTGAAAGGATTCATGTCGTATCACAGGAAAATGGGACTTAATGATAATTTACTTAAAATAGCTCTATTTGCCACAAATATGGCCCATACTTTGTGAAACCTGCTTTTGTGTAGAAATAATCTTCTTTATGACATCTGCCTTTTTAATTGTTGTGATGTCCCAGTGATCAAAGAGGATCTAGGACTTCTTGTTTCACTTTGTACTACTAAATTATTGATTGCATTTGATCTTCTTCTCCGGGACATTTCACATAATAAAATCATTACTCAGTTGAGCGATTTAGGGCCCTCAGGATCCTCTTGTTTTTCATGAAATTATAGTATTAAAAAAGTTTCGGTGCTTAGCAAGCTTTGAGCAGTATAATTACACAGTGTGAATGCCCTCGGCCTGTTTCAAGGAAGGTTAGTATTTTTAAAAAATCTTTGCTCTGACCCGGACAGTTGACAATGACATTGAATGCTGTGTTTTGTTGTGAGTAAATTTCCTGTCAAATGTAAGCATTGTCACGTGAAAGTTTGAGATTACAGGACCAAGTTTAGTTTGACTTTTCATATTAAGTTTTTCTGACAGACAGATATACACCGTATAAACTTGGCAAGATTGCTTCATCAGTCCAACAAAAAACAAATGGTTAAAGAACCAGGACGTATCGCTCCAATATCTCTTGTGAACAAAATAGATGGAAAAACTGAAACATTCGAGAGTCCCCAACATTCAAATGAAATTCCGTCATCTATTAGGAGTGCTCTTTTGAATACATGTATAACCAATAAATACTGAGCGACATTTTAGACGGAACAAGGTAAACTTGAATTTGGAGCAGGGACAAATTGATTTGTTTCAACTAAATTAAGCTATAAACATTCAAAGAAAATTCTCGGTTGAATCGATTTAATATTTCGTTGATCTGACACTTCGGTAGGTTTCGACATAGCAATCTACCGATCACTCTTAATATACCATTGTATTTTTCGGGCTTGATTGATTTCACGGGTCACAGGTGAGGAGGGCAATTAACGAAAGACATTTCAAAACCCGCCAAAAGAAACGTAATTTGAAAAGACTGCTCTGAATCGTGTATTTCACTACGGAATTGATTCCTAGATTCGGGACGTCGATTACCTCGATTCGACTAAACACTATCGATTTTTTCCATCAATATATGAACATCTGTAAAGGTAGGTCCTTGCCCAAAAAGAGTTTTAGACGCCTTTACATGTCGTAATGACTTAGGTGTAACTCTTGAAATGTCATTTCAGTTCTAAACGACATGTAAGAAAAGTGTCTAAATTTGTCAACCGAATCCTCATTCACAGGGACAACATTACGAAGGGAAGGGAAAATGTTGTCAGAGACGTCATTAACGGTCAAATAGTCGTAAGATGACACACTAATGGCTCTTCTTCACAAAGAAATGATTTCAAACAACACTTCCCTCTTACTGCTTAATATAAAACAGTATTTTTGTTGAAAAAATGCTTTATATTTATTCCTTTTTCTCGTTTTCTTGTATAGATCCACCAGAAAATACCATCGTGTTGTTTAATACCACTGACCAGCCTGTTGAGATATCACGTCCTGTATATGTTGTAAAAGAAGACGCATTCACTTTGATCTGTTCAACCAGTTCTAATCCGAGAGCAACGTATAAATGGGATAACAAACAAATGCCTGATAGTTTTATAAAAATTGATATTTTGAACAGAAACCAGAATCATACCTGCAGGGCAACAAATAAGATGGAATTATTTAATGGCACCTCTATAAATGGATCATCAGAAGTTACTGTACAGATTAACATGCTATGTGAGTGAATTCTTAAACAATAATTTGAACCTTTCTATATTAAGCAATTTTAAAAAGGGCTAAAAAAGGCATTTATTCCTCAACTAAATGATATACCCTGTCGTGATCATATTTGGAGGCCGGTTTCGATCCCCGACGGCGGCACTCATCCTTTCGACTAATTGTCTTCGAAAAAGGGTTGATAATCGTAGACCTATTTGGGATAGCAGCTGGGGACTAAAACTGAGATGGTAATACTGGTGTGAGAAATACCAGGGATCCATTGTCAGATGCTCCAGCCGCCGCGATATGTCTGAAATAATGTAAGAAGCAGCGTAAAATCTTTTTGGAGGTTTAAGCGATATTTAATACTTACAGGGCGAGTTGTTTGTCTCCCATTATTGATGGTATATAGTACGTCTTAGTTGGATGAGCAGCTCTAGGCTCGGAAGAAATGTTGTAGTTGTACTGGTATTAGAAAAGACAGGAGTTCATAGTTAGGGTACCAGTCGCCGTGATATACCTGAAATAATGTCGGTAGTTGCGTTAACAAACAACCAAACAAACAAAACATTAAACAATTTACGAGTTGCAGATTTTCAGAAATTCACCTAAGAAACATTCAGGCAGTGTTTGGCTGAAATTAGATACTGGTAGATGTCTGATTATCTTAAAGTCCACCCTCTCGCGCCCATCCTTCGGATTCGCAAATGAGAAACTGGGTAAAATGCGACATAAACGGCGATCTTAAACAAAATGATTGCAACAAAACGGGAAATTATGCAGAGCCATTAGTGTAAATATTTTTCCCATTTTTCTAAAGAGGGAACTTAGCTGAAAGGAATAAGCAACCTGCCTCTTATTTAGTTAAGCTCAGAAAATAAAGTTACCCTCAATTAAGGATGAAAAATAATAATGTATTATCTATGGTAGCGATAAAGTTATGGGAAAATGCTTGTTTCCAACATTTTACGGTGCACCAAAATCGAACAGATAAAAAACGGTTTGTGAATATTTTTTGATTAAACTATTCCAGTAAAAAGTATATGAATTATTGAAAGAGTTGTTAAACTGATAAGCCAGAAATAAGACAAACCAAATAATCTATACTTGTAATTGTGTATCAGTATGAATCTTTGCTGTCACAATGTCGACCAAAACAACTTCAACTGCCAATTTTAGTGTTATTTAATTATTTGGATCTAACGCTACTTTTATTGGTAATTATTAGTTCCCCACCGGTTACCGGTTGGGGGATAGGTTTGCTCGATTCCGTCTGTCTGTCCGTCCGTCCGTCTGTCTGTCACACTTTTGTCCGGGCTATATCTTCTACACCATGTGTGCTAGCAACTTCAAACTTGGTACATTTATAGATCTCATTGAGGAGAAGTGTCATGTTGAAGAACCGTTACTCTGCCGCACCCACTTTTTGAGTTATTGCCCTTTCTTGTTTTTATCCTTACATTTTTGTCCGGAACATATCTCCTTAACTATGTGTGCTAGCAACTTCAAACTTTGTACACTTATAGATCTCATTGAGGATTAGTGTCAGGTTTAAGAACCGTTACTCTGCCACCCACTCTTTTTGAGTTATTGCCCTTTGTTGTTTTTACCCTTACATTCTTGTCCGGAATATATCTCCTAAACTATGTGTGCTCACAACTTCAAATTTTGTACACTTATAGATCTTATTGAGTAAAAGTGTCCTGTTTAAGATCCATAACTCTGCCACACTTACTTTTTGAGTTTTTGCCATTGGTTGTTTTTACCCTTACATTCTTGTCCGGATCATATCTCCTAAACTATAAGTGCTAGCAAATTCAAACTTTGTACACTTATAATCTTATTGAGGACAAGTGTCATGTTCAAGAACTGTTATTCTGCCACGCCCACTTTTTGAGTTATTGCCCTTTGTTGTTTATACCCTTACATTCTTGTCCGGATCATATCTCCTTTACTATAAGTGCCTACAACTTTAAACTTTGTACAGGTATAGATCTCATTGAGGACAAGTGTCATGTTCAAGAACTGTTACTCTGCCACACCCACTTTTTGAGTTATTGCCCTTTGTTGTTTTTACCTTTACATTTTTGTCCGGAACATATCTTCTAAACCGTAAGTGCTAGAAACTTCAAAATTGCTACACTTATAGATATCATTGAGGAAAGAAGTGTAATGCACAAGAACTGTTACTCTGCCACATCCACTTTTTTAGTTATTGTCCGTTGTTGTTTTTTATCCTGACATTTTTGTCCGGACCATATCTCCTGAGCCATCAGTGCTAGCAACTTCAAACTTGGTACACTTATAGATCTCAGTGAGGACAAGTGGCATGTACAAGAAATATTTTTCTCGGTCCCCTTTTTGAGTTTTTGCCATTGGTTTTTTTTACTCTTATATTTTTGTTTGGGACATTTTGTTCAAAACCTAATGTGCTAGCAACTTCAAATTTTGTATACAGTTATAGATCTAGTAAGTAGGAGCTATATTATAACAAAGGATTTTTTTGTTATCCGGTGGGGGACTCCTGTATTACATCGCAATACGACATGCACTTGTTTTATTGGTGAATATTTTTTTCTGGGGAATAAGAACAATAAATAGGCAATAAAAACACTTTAGAGAATTTAAGGTCGTTTTAATGCTCTCGGGTCGATGAAATCAAGGTTATATTGTTTTATCCTTCTCCGTCTGTCCGTTGGTGTGTTTGACCATTAAACAAAAAGTCTTTACAAAGACAATCTCTATAAGTCTATGCAAGATACAGTGGTAATTTGTGGCATTGTGTTAGATCTTCATGATATGGATCTACAGATATCAGGGTCAAGATAATGTGATAAGGTCAAGGACGTGTATTAAAGTCATACTTAACCACAATATTAACATTGCCTTATTCTAGATGTTTTGCCCATATATAATATGGATGATATAATGATGGTGCTGCATGATATACACCTGCAGAAGGTCAAAATAACGTGCAAAAGTCTTAAGGTCAAACATTTGCAAACTTCATATAACCTTTAAGTTTTAGACAATTCAAGAAACTATACTCTTATTGGGCAGATTGATAAGCATGAAAAACATTTGTTCAGATACCAAAGTCGGGGTTCATTAGATATGGTCAAAGTCATCCTCTAAAATCAAATTTCGCTATGCCTTTTTTAGCTATAAAGTCAATATGGTGGATAATGAAGCTACATGTAAGCAATTGCAAATACCAAGGCCAAGTTCATGTATACAAAGTTCGAGGAATCAGACTTTTGAAAAAAAATGCAGGGGCACTTGTTTTGCACAAATACGTAATGATCATGAAAGGCTTTCACGAATCCAATGGCGACGTCAAAGTCCGGACAAAGGTCACCTTTTGCCTAAAGTAGACAGGACGGCTATAATATACGTTTTATAAACAGTTTAAATAAGAAAAATCTGTATTTTATTCAAACGATTCTTTATCATGTCTTTCTTTGTTATTTCTACCGAAGCTTTTTTTTGTAAGAAGAATCAATTTCGACTGCATTTTGAACCCTTGGTTTGAACGAGTCCTTTCTCGCTGTCAAATTCGTGTTATTCTTAGTACAGCTGTAATTCGCGTGTACATACGAGTTGTCGGCACAATCTTTCGACCTGATTTTTGAAACTGCGAACAGATGGACTTGTCAAGCGTCGAGCATAATGTTGGTATTTCTTTTAAGAAAAGTACTTATTACGAAGAGTTAACCGTTTGTTTGTAAAATTCTTTAAATTAAATAAGCATACGGTAAAAGTCAAACAACTTTCGAAGCTGTTCTGCGCCACGAGTCATGTCGACAGTACTTGTATGGAGAGTAATTACCCAGAAATATTCATATTACTTACTTGATTATCAGATATGTTAAATTCAATTGTGAAGAAAGAAAGGTAATCAAAAAATATTTATTTCATTCTGGTTGGGGCCCGACAACACTTATATAAAAAATAAGAATATACAAAATTTGAATGTTTACTGACCGAAATCTTTTCTAATCAGAAGAGTGGTATCGTTTCATTAGGCCATCAGACTTTTAGGCCATCTGACTTTGCTTGGTCTGTTCGTTATAAACGCGTTTCACCCGACATAGGTCTACAATTATAGACCCATTGGTAAGTTACCAATAGTCGAAAAGTGAGAGTGCCGCCGTCGGTGATCGAATCCACCATAATTTGCTGGCTTTCGGCTAAGATACATAGCCACACATGTCTGTGTATGATACATGAACTTAGGGATATACTGTGTAACACTGTCTAGATAAATATAGTTTTCGTTTGTTAACAGATGGTCCTTGTATCATACAACTTGAAGATAAACGAGTTATTGAAGGACATCAATTGAGACAGATATGTGAAACCGCTTATGGTAATCCAGTCGAAACCTACTACGCTTGGACGAAAGGAAGCGGTTTAGTGTTACAAACCGAAAAAACGCTTGTTATCATGAACGTCTCAGCAAAAGACTCTGGGAGCTTTATGTGTAAAGCATGGAACACTTTAATACCAACCTTTGGATCTTTACGAAACGGAACTTCAAGCAGGACGTTTTATTTAAATGTCTTAAGTAAGCATTTAGTTACATTGTTTAGCTCTTCTTACTAGACTAGAAGAACAATAGTGCTGGCATGATTTACCTTGATCCGCAAGTCCGACTGCCAGTCTGTCCAAATTAATACAAGGGCAAGCTACTTCTTATTAAATAGGCAAAACGCGCCATTTCCATTTAGATCAACTGACCACAAAGCTATCATGACCATCATTTGTCCGACGTCCGTCTGTCGTCCGTAAACAATTTCTTAAAATGCAATGGCGACCAAATTTGTGTTTTTATTAATATCTTTAAAAGAGAAAAGTTGAAAATTCTCAGAAATTGAAAAAAAAAAATTGCAGTATAACGAAATTAAAGTTTGTTTCTTACAAACCACCCTAAACGTTCATCAAACAACCTTTGGTATTCTTTCCATGGCTACCAAAGTAACTGATAGAATTAAATTCTTTTAACCACTTTAGTAGACCTACACGTTAAGAACATCTTTGCTAAGTTTGAAATTGATTGACCTTAAGGTTAAGGAGGAAAATATTTTGTTCTAAAACAGACGGACGGAGAGTGATCACAATAGCTCACCTTTAGCACAAGCTAAAAATGGTTAAAAGATTATATTGCCTAAGAATATTGCCAATTTAAACCACATCTGGTATCAAATATTCCCTTCAAAAAGAGCTTGAATGATTGAATAAGTGTAGATTCCTTTTTCTCCGGGTTGTAAAGGTAAAGCTAAGTATTTGCTCAAGTGACCAAACCAGGCCCAACGGCAATCTTTAGTGTATGACATAAATTTGAGAAAGAAATGTTCATAATGTATAAATTTTGCCTTCCTGACGTTTTTTGGCCGTCATATTCGGACAGACTTGAGTCTGGTTCATCTCGTGGGTGGGACCATGACTAAGAAAGGTCAAATAATCACTCGCTTGAGATAAAAAAAAAGGTTCACAATGGATTAAATTGCCTTCATGACGTTTTTTTGGCCTTCATTTTCGGACAGATTTGAGTATTCGTGGCGGTTTGGGGTACGGTTCATCTGGGTGGGACAAGGACTTAAAAAGATGAAAGAATCACTCGCTTTGCATTTAAAAGCTCTCAACTGAATCTTACGAGAATAACTTGGGGGTTCACTTGGGCACGAGCTTTTATTAGTCGGCTGATCTCTTGTCCCTCCGAGCCGCGGCAATAGCGCAGTTGGTAGCACGCCGGACTTCTAATCCAGAAGACCATATTTGCACGGGTTCGATCCCCGGCCGCGGCACTTATCCTTTCCGACATTTGTCATCCACCAATGGGTAGATAATCGTAAACCTATGTGGAATAGCAACTGGAGGCTAGGAAAGGGATGTGGTGGTAGTACTGGTGTGAGAAATACCAGGAATCCATCGTTAGGTGCTCCAGTCGTCGCGATATAACTGAGAGATTATTGAAAGCCACGTAAAACCCTAATTCAAATCAAATCAAATCTTGTCCCTCCGTGCGTCAATCCTAGAAAACCTGAAGCTCACAAATTATCCATCAGATCCCAACCAACTTTTAAAGTGATGATAGTCAGAGCATGTTTTAAAATATTTCACATACTTGTATTCTGTGAAAACTCACAGAAAACATATGGCAACTACATGAAATGCTATAGAACTTTGATGTTAGCCTGGTAGATATCTAGGTTCAAAGTTGTTTTTTTCTTGACTGATTTTTTTGTAGCTTATGCCTTAACTAATAAGAATCTGGGTGATGACATCTTGTCTTCATTGAGCATTTTGAGAAAATCGATATGGCAGCCAGGACTACCGAAGTTTACGCTAACAGCTCCGTTGATCAATATGATAACTTCTTAAAACCTAATTTTGTGGTTCATTTTGTTATCTAAGAACAGGTATTAAGGACGTTCGCACCTATGCGCGTCAAAAAGTACTTTCTCCTATAACTGCATCATATAGATACATACACTACTCAAAAGTTCTAAGCGGCCACCTCACATTTTCTATTTTTCACACACTTTGCGCGATTATTATGAATTGTAAACTTTGCATTTCAAAAGAGTATCCATTCAGTCATCATCCTGTCCAATTCTTTTGTAAAGTCCTGCATCAGAAAGTCTTAAAAACGCAATGAAATGTCTGTACCCTTAAAATCAAGTCTCAAATATCAAGTCTCCAAATTGACAATTTTTAAAAAATATTGGATTTTTCGATACCTGAAAATCACGTTTATGTACTGATATCGGTGGTAGATCGCATGTGGACTTCTAAAAAATAAAAGAAATGCCGCAACTTTCCTTAACCTAACAAGAAATGTCAAAGATACCCCACCCACCAATGTTAAATTTGAAGTCCTACATTCGTTTAATTTTAAAATATTCCTTGTTGTATTTCTTTTCTTCTTTTTTCTTGATGACTTAATACATGGCTTTCCTACATTATTCAAGGGAAAATGTGTTAAAACTATGCGACATTGATAATTGTATGTCAAAAAGCAACTAGCAGCTTAGGAGTTTTGAAGAGTGTAAAGTGGATAGATATTTCGCGGTCTTTTTACAGGTTTTATTTTTTCGGCACATCACTTGCACGATAAGATACAGCTGTATCTGACAAGCTTAAACTATAGAGTGTTCTTTAAAGATGCAAATATTATGTGCTTTACTCCGTAAAAATATATTTTTCTCTAGACCAGCAAACCGAAGACCAAAGCTGACGAAATGTTTGCTAGAAATTTCACGAAAATACGATATTCTGTTTAACAAACATATTTTCTCGTTCAAAACATCTCGGGGAATATTTAATGACCATATACTTAAGGTTTTAGTTAGTGCTTACATGTGTGTCGTAAATGGAGATCCTTTCATCGACAAAAGGCATTATACTTGTTTTGGACTTTGCATTCTGTCGTCGGGTAGAAATTATGTTATTTTTCTTGGATCAATGATTCTTGTTTCTTCGGATTTTATTTTATGTTTACACTCTAGAGGCCACAAATATGGTCCAATTTTCATGAAATTTGGTCAGAATATTCTCCAGGTCACAAGGATTAACCCTTTTGAAGTTGGGAAGGATCTGTGCCATAACATAGGAAAAGGGGCCTTCAAGACAATTTTCTTCTTTAATGATAATTTTCTTGTTATAACTCTACTAGTCTAGGGGCCACATTTTTACCGAAACTTAATGAAAGTTGGTTTTATGTAGTTATTTTCACCTTATGACATTTGCCTATTTAATTGATGTGATGTCCCAGGGGTAAAAGAGATTCAGGTAGGCGATCTAGGACCATCATGGTCCTCTTGTTTGAATTTGGTTAACTTCATGAAGCGCAAAATCTAACTTATAGGGTTTTAATTGTGTGGGGTTTTTTTTTTGTTTTAGTTTTTTTTTTCTCACCTGAGCACGAACTGCTCAAGCCGCCGTCATAGCGCAGTTGGAAGCGCGTCGGACTGGCTGTCAATCTAGAGGTCCCGGGTTCGATCCCCGACGGCGACACTCATTCTTTCCGACTATTTGTCTTTCACCAATGGGTTGATAATCGTAGACCTATGTGAGATGGCAACTGGAGGCTAGGAAAGGATGTGGTGGTAGTACTGGAGAAATACCAGGAAACCATTGTGAGGTGCTCCAGTCGCCGCGATATAACTGAAATAATGTTGAAAGCGGCGTAAAACCCCTTCAATCAATCAATTAACGAACTGCTCAAGGGAGCTATTGTGATCTATCAATGTCCGTCTTTCCGTCACGGCGTCAACAATTTCTATACGACATCTCCTAAACGTTTGCGTCAAAATCAACCAAACTTGGCAAAAATATTCCTTGGTTGGTCCCTTGTAGAAATTTCAAAAAAGGAAAGGATCCGTGCCATATCACGGGAAAAGGGGCTTTAATGACAATTTTCTTGTTTACACTCTATAAGCCACAAATATGGCCCAATCGTCTTGAAACTTTGTCAGAATGTTGGTTAGGTCATAAGGATGAACTCTATTGAAAATGGGAAGGATCCGTGCAATAACGGGAAATGGGGCCTCAATGACAATTTTCTTGTTTACACTCTAGTGGCCACAAATATAGCTCAATCCTTATGAAACTTGGCCAGAATGTTTGTCAGGTCTCAAGGATGAACACTATTGAAAATGTAAAGGATCCGTGCCATATCACGGGAAAAGGGGCGTTAATGATATTTTTAGCTCGGCGGTTTTCGAAGAAAACCCGAGGTATTATAATCACCTCGGCGTCGTTCGCATTGTTGTTGTTGTTGGCGTGACAAACTTTAACCTTGGTCATAACTTTTGAATGGTAAGTCATAGAACCTTCATATTTCACATGATTATTGCTTGGGACAAGACCTTTCTGTAGGTACCAAGTTCAAGGTCATCATTCAAGGTCAAGGTCATTTTTCAAGGTAAAATTTCTTTGAAAAATTTAAACTTGGTCATAACTTTTGAATGGTTAGTCATAGTGCATTTACATTTCACATGATTATTGCTAGGGACAAGACCTTCCTGGAGGTACCAAGTTCAAGGTTATCAGTCAAAGTCAAGGTCATTTTTCAAGTTCAAATTTCTTTAAAAAATATAACCTTGGTCATAATTTAGAATGGTAAGTCATGGAGCCTTCATATTTCACATGAATTTTTGCTTGGGAAAAGACCTTTCTGTAGGTACCAAGTTCAAGGTCATATTTCATGGTCAAATTTCTTTAAAAAAAATAACCTTGGTCATAAATTCTGAATGGTAAGTCATAGAGCCTTCATATTTCATTGCTTAGGACAAGACCTTTCTGTTGGTACCAAGTTCAAGGTCATCAGTCAAGGTCAAGGTCATTTTTCAAGAGCAATTTGTTTGAATAAATTAAACCTTGGTCATAATTTTTAAATGGTTATTCAAAGATCCTTCATATTTTACACGATCATTGCTTGGTACAAGACATTTCTGCAGGAACCAAGTTCATTTATTTGCATCTGCCTAAGAAATAATTAACAGCCGAGCGTTGGCACCCGCTTGTGGTGCTCTTGTTTTTGGTTACACTCTTGTTTTTGGTCACACTCTTGATTCCATCAATATGGTTCAATCATCACGAAACTTGGTCAGAATGTTTGTTAGGTCATGAGGATAAACTATTTTAAAAATGGGAAGGATCCGTGCCATATCACGGAAAAGGGGGCCTTTATGACATTTTTCGTGTAATAGCTCTAGACGCCACAAATATGACCCAATCTTAATGAAACTTGGTCAAAATGTTTGCCAGGTCACAAGAATGAACTCTGTTGAAAATGGGAAGGATTCAGGCCATATCACAGGAAAAGGGTCTTAATGATAATATACTTGAAATAACTCTAAGGGCCACAAATTTAGTCCAAACTTTATTAAACTTGGTTTTATGTAGTAATTATCTTCATTATGACACCTGCCTTTTTAATTGATGTGATGTCCCAGTGATTAAAGAGACTCAGGTGAGCGATCTGGGACCATCATGGTCTTGTTTAAAATCTGTATCTAAAACGAGGGCGTTTTACTATCAATTGTTAACATTAGTAAAATATGATATTTCAGAAACTTTTTCGTTATAGAAAGAATGAGTAAATTGAAATAAAAAAAAACATAAAGCAGACATTTACCAGTCCAATATGTTTTAAATAGCAATAATTGTAAGGGCTCTATTGGATCATATTTGTTACAAGTGTTATATGTTACACATTTGTTACGTGCATAATCGCTTTCGTAACAGATACAGTGTGCTACAAATGCGTTGGTCCGAAATAGGGGATGTCATAAGAAGAATATACAGGGTTAGTTGTCTATTTGTATTCAAACAATAGCGATAGCAAACCTCACAATATTCTTTGCACTATAGATATATTCTCGATTGCAAAACACATTTGCACATTAAGCTAATTGCTCTCGAGACTCACTCCAACTTGAATCAATCTCAGAGAGGGAGAGAGAAATATCATGTTATGTTAATGTTATAAAAAATACCACTGTGTTTGTTACTTTTCGACTGAATGTTTTTTTTAAACGTGTTTCTTTCAAAACCTGGAGTTATCTGCCCTTGTCGCAACCAATTTTATGTACTTTTCTATATCTATCGTTAAAAGGTAACTTTACAAACCTCATCGCAATAAGATACACAAAATAATTTCAACATATTGTCGTAACAACACGGAGTTTGATTAGTACTTAAACAGTTTTAAGTAATTACATATAGTTAAGTAGGTTCTTCTAGCCAGCAGAAATGCATTTCGCAACTAATGACGTGTTCATAGAAGATTTGTCATTACTCACATAAGCTGTATATTCTGTTAAAATACAGACTAACATACTGCAGAAATTTTCAAAATAACGATGTTTATCAAATACTCACCAATCGTGAAAAGGAATACTTTCTCAGGTTGTGGTAGAGCAGCCATGATACTGGACAATATATATTCATCAATATCCTTAAAAGAGTTGAGGAAATATGGAGCGGACGCGAAAGAGTGACATCGTCGTCACCGCCGTTGGCGACGTTAGTCAAAGTGACACAACAAATCAGTATCAAAATATTGGCCCATCTGGCGAATAAAAACCTGCTACAAATGTATTTCATTTGTAAATATGCATTCTTATGTATTATTTTTAGATAAAAATCAAATCACTGAAAGTACTGATGGTGAACGAATCTGCTGGTATTCTATAGTGATATATTCATTTCGTTGAGAAAAGAGAAATTATAAATGTAACTAATAATTAAGAGAAAGTGTCTCGACAAAATTCAGGCAATCCTGCAATTTCCCTGTAAATTCAAAGAAAGAGAAAGATAGGAAAAGAAAGATAGAGAGAGAGAGACAGAGACAGATAAACAGAGAAAGACAGAGATATAGAAAGCAACAGAGAAAAGAAAACGGGCAACTATAGTGTCTAGACTAATAATTCTTTTCTTAACTAAAAAATAGCAGTCACAAAGGTAATTCAATTTTCACATGCGGAACCAATATTTTACCAGATCAAGCAGCAGTCTTTCTTCATTTTCACTATTAATTGTAATCTGCTATGGCTCTGGAAAATTGACGACCTGAATGGGGTCCCCCATTCTCCGAATTAAAAGATGGTTATTTCGTCTTCAACCAAATCGCTGTATTCACAGGGTTTTGGTCTCTTTCGGTAATATACTGAACACAAAAAGTTTAGTCGCACTTTTTATAACGTCAAAAAGAAGTCAACCAATGTAACGAAGCAAAAGTTTCTATTCGAAAAATATTTGCCATCCTATTGGCTTACTCTTGGTCATAATTTTTTTTAATTTCACTCTCAGACATACGTCTGACATGACGTAAATGTGGATTTTACGTACTAAGTTGATAGCTGCGTGTAACAAAATGAATTAAAGTTCTTTTTGTTTTATTGGAATACTCTTATTCCGCGTAAACATTAAACACTAAAATGCATTGCATCCTTCGAAAAAGAGCGAAGTTTTGACATGACGTAAATCAAATGTATAGCGCATGAACATGTCGAATACGGTGTGCATATCTGGGAGGTGATGAAATTGCATTTAGCTTCTGCGACTTTCGTTTTTATTATCACTCGGTTCATTGCGAATAAATATTGACATAATATGACCCAATTTCGTTTTACAGATCTTGTTTAAACAACTATAGGAGGGCAGCCGAACGTCATGCCGTTACGCTAAAAATTGAATGCTTTCATTATCCCAACTGATTGCAATTGGTCAAAACATCACTTAGGATCATTCAAGTCTTATTTTTTATCAATGGAAACCTATTGAAAAGAACCTACCTGTAAACAAGTTAAATTAACGCCACCGTGCCGTCAACCGATCGTTAGTGATCGCTTAATCAGAAAAGCGCAATTACTCAATTTCTTAGTTTAGAAAGAAACAGAAGAAACTTTTTTCCTTCCCGATTAACAATATTCTGCAAAATTATCTCTGACAAAACAATTGTTGCATTTTGTCAGTTTGGTGTAAAGATGGTGATGAAGAGTCACAAGAAAGATCCCATACTCTAAAAACCCTTTTTTTAATTTAAACAAGAGATACGAAGATGATGTTGATCGCAAGAAACATTTTTTGTGGTACAAATTGGAATTAACACCCCTTAATTAAACTGTGTGACTTTTCCATTCTACCGGTCTGTTCAAAATCATGTCATTGCGGTTGGCTATTTTCCTCATAAAAAAAAATTTTGGATTATGGGAGTAAATTGGACAGAATTATAATTAATGTCATTCATTTTGTGAAAGATGAATCACAACCTGAAATATATCCCATCGAAGAGAAAACGACTAAATTTTTTGCGCTCAGTATATGTTATTAAGTGAAAGAATGAGTATCTGATGCCATTGCGTAAAAAATGAATTAAAGAAAAACAATACGATTTATGTAGGTACTGGAAGGTATTTTTTACAGCCAATGGATTGTCCAAATATAGTAGTAGTTTAAATTCTATTGCTCCTACCAATCCGTGAATAATCGTGGACCTAAGAAGGTAGAAGATGGAAGTAATGTAACCACAATGCAACCACAACTTGTACATGTACTGACAGATTTCGTGAAACTTTAAAAAAAAGTTACTTATCATGAGACTATGCACCCATGTAACCTTTAGATGGCATTCTGTGCCATGGAAAAAGGGGACTTTCGTGTGAGATTGTTTGTTGACTAAAGATTGTTTTATTGCATGCATGAACCAGCCTTGACATTAGATGGTTATCTGCTTACAAATAGATTAGGGCTTACCTTCATACTTTAAATGCAATTTATAAATAAATAATGTATTCATTTAGTTCCAGTTGAGGGATATTGACCCTCTTGGACTTCTTGTTATATGATTACTGTCTTTTTTATTCTACAGATTCACCGATTCTGAAAAAAATTGCTAATCGCAGTGTCGTTGAAGGTTCAGAATTCACACAAACGTGTGAAATATTTCGCCATGGAAATCCCACAGAAAACATCACCTGGGAGTTTAGAGATTACATAACCGCCGACAGAATAATTTACTTTACAAATGTTTCAAGAGATCAATCAGGTTACTATTATTGCAAGGCTGAAAATTTGATGGTTCCTACAGACGGAAGTGCTGAAGTTGGGAACGATACCCAATCATTTTTCTTAAATGTTTTCTGTAAGTAAAAAACTATTTTTACACTTAATAAGGACTTAACTGCCAACCTAATTTTTAAATTGTACCTATTCGTTCATTATTTCTTTCAATAGTGGAATTATAGCTCACCTGAACGCGGAGTGTTAACTTTTGGAAATCCAAGCGGTCAAAGTCCAATCGACCTGGAATTTGTCGGATTGTTTTCTAAACAAAAAACTGAGGTGTCAGATCTATGAAAATGTTATGGACACTTTAATGCACATCTATCCAAATCATACTGGTCAGAATAATTGACTTCTTACTCGAGGACACTCTATTCTGGATAAGATAGCAATACAAATGCCAAGGCGATTATGCCTAGGAAACATTTTCATTTGATCAATTGTCAGTAAGACGAAATTGCTGAAACATATGGTTAGACAGCCCACCTAACTTAAAATTCAGTTTGCTTAGAACAAAAATCAACAACAGTTATCTATTCTCATTATTGCTATAAAGTTATCAACTCCACGACACTTTTGATTATAGAATATCATATATAGAAAAATTGAATAGGAAACAAATAATGCATGAAAGAAATATTTATTCAACCGAGCATGTCCAAAAAAACGTTTATCTTTAGTCGATTAAAAGGTGAATAAATACAAACGCATGTGGCCGTCCATTAATTTTATAGTTTTGATGCATATTTAACAAAAGAGAATTTCTGTATAAATTATTATTGTAACATAATGTAGAGGATAGATAACTGGCTATGTCTGAATTAAAAACTTTTTCACGAGAATACGTATTATAATACTTTTTTTGCTTTAAAAACTAGCCCAAATAATCTATTCAACTGAGACTTTTTTAATATCAAACATCACCAGTTAAATATTTTTTTCTATTGACCAAGCATCCCATAGAGTTAACATAATGGAATTGACAGGATGAATTAATTTTCAATGATTGGGGAATGAAATTGAGTGACTGTGATGAGAACCAATCATACGCTTATAAGTTCAATGATGTCAGGGAAATCACGATTTTATTTTCTATCTATATCTATTCTGAATGAAGTTAATGATCTTTTAGAGTAATCTTGGAGAGTTTCTGAATGGTTTTAGGGAGTGCTCGGAATGATGAATGTAACGATGAGTGAGCGATTTAGAATGATTTAATTTAGATGTCCATTTCAACATGCTGTTTATTGTGCCTGTATTTCTTAGTCTAAGAACAATGTATTTTGCTATGTTCCATCGTCTTCGGTCGCACGTTTTGATAATGAGAAATGTTCTTTTCCAAAATTTATTGTCGCCATCTTGGATTTAACTTTCAAAATTTCTACGCATATTAAGCTACTTGAATAAAGAAAATGGTTATTTTAAGATTAGAATACTAATATTTATCGAAGAACCTCAATGTATCAAAGGGCAACAATTTTCAATCGATAACGCTTGGGATAGTCGTTGGACATCATTGAAAATAATTGTGGTCTGTGACCACTCTTAGATGCGCATTTAAAAAGCGGCTTAGGCCCGGGCTGCATTATATGTCAGTTACCACAACTGCAATTTTATTGATTTCGAGCTTCACAAACAGAAAAAGAATCAACTTACCAAGTCACAGAATACATTAAAGGTCGAATTAGCTATTGTCTAAATTCAATTTTTCTCTCGTTCTTCATATGAATGATTTAGTTTCTGTTTTCTTAGTTCAAGTTTATTCATTTGGCATTAAATGTAAGCCTTTACTGACTGATCCATAGGGTGTGTGTGTTCTGAGCTGTTACTGCTAGTAACTGTTGATGAAATATTAATTGACACCAAATTATGGGCGTGGAAGGGCGGGGCTTATTTCACTATTAAATCTTTAACAATATTCTTCTCCCAAACCATTGGGCCTATTTCAATGTAACTTTGCTTGGATGCAACTCGTTTTGCTCTGAGAGGAGCAAAAGAGACGATGTTTTACGACGAAGGATCATCGTGGTAATTTTGATTATAAAAAGAATGTTATGAGGATCTTTAGTTGATAAATATGCTGAATAACAAACTTTAAGACCTGATACAGTCAAAACTATGCGAGCGGTCACCTGAGAATAGCGGTCTAACTGCCGTAAGCGGCAAGCCTAGGTCCGCCCGCGCAAACATGCTCTTTTAAGTATATTATTGTTTATTCCCTTTATCGATCACGTGTGGCATCAAATTATGACAAGTGACTTGCTGATTACCGAAAAATCGATTTACCCTAACGCCTACCTTATCGACACGTCTGCTTATTTGTGGTGCCGGAGCGGCGAGCGATTTTAATATGTATCATAATTATAAATATTCCGATAAGTCAACCTTCTTAATCTGAATATTGCTGATTGTCCGAACTTTCGCAAGAATTTTAATACGGATTGATCTTGGATGGGATTACCTTTCATCAGCTTCGGAACTATATTTATTTTTCCGAATATTTGTTTCTCCTCTTTGCACAAAAAATCGTGTCATCTTCGGATCAAATAGAATGATGATAAAAATAAATAGCAAATTAATAAAATTGCCGATTTGAGTTTGGTTCTCTCTTTTTCCCCCTAAAGTAATCTGTGAAATATTGTTGTAATGATATTGTTATTATGCCATGTTCTGTACTCTTTTACCTAAAAAGAGTTATTAATATTATTATTGTATGGATTGATTCCGTGTAATAATCGCTGCTTTTCGAAAATGTCGGGCGATTTTCTAAATTACGTCAACTTACGTCGTCAAGCGTGCCTGAAAACCCGACTTTTTTAAGGTGGAAGAGGACGAAGCGTTTTTGAGATGCATAAGGATTGGTATCTATGTAAACTTTGTCTTAGCGCGATCCCAACGGTGTAAATTTTTTAACGTGCAAATCAGAATATACGTTGCCATGAAGTCGTTAAAATGCCGATTTCGCGCGTTTTTCACGAATGACCCTGCATCTTCTTAAACGCTAATCGTAGTCGTATAAAAGACGACTCAATTCAATGGAAAACTCCAAAATGATGACAAATAAATTGTGAACATTGAGATGTAATCAGGAAATACTTATATTCAACGATAGAAACATGTGATTGAATCAAAGTTAAATTTTCTAAAAAAATCGGTCAGAAAAACTAGCATTAAGTTATTTTTTTAACAAAAAAATGGCCCGGTGATTTTTGTCTGAAATTTTGTCTTTCCTATTTCCGTTTTTATATTTATATGCTCGCATCTTAATGTGACGTTTCACCGTACGGAATTTTTACAATAGGGGATCAAAGTTTATTACCATAACGTCGAAATTTGGAAAAAGACAAACGAGTTACGACGCAAAATTCGCCAAATTTTCTCGACATACTTCACTAAAGGTATTTTAAAGATTTCTATATATAGAAAAAGTAAATGTCGAAACGATTTATTTATTATACACATTCGTTGAGATTTTCCAACTTTACTTGAAATGATATCACTGCACCCGCAAATAGTCTTTTAACGTGCTAATAAAAAGTAACGTCGTAATATCGAGCTTGCAGTTCAAAACTTACAAAAATCAGTATTAATTTATAGCGACGTCGACGAAATACTTACTGAGGTCATAGATCAACAACACTATTCATGTTATTTGCGATGTTCTACGTGTATTAGAATGAAATTTTGAGGTCCCTTTTTTTATAGGCTATTGATCACGTCTGAAATTTTTAATCTTTTTATACTAATAGATAGCAAATTAATCAAAATAAAGATAGAAAATTCATAGGTATTAGTTGAACGTCAATGCCATAGATTTTACGTCAAAATGTCAATTTTTAAATCTAGATAATAAAACATCTGTGCGCCGAAAGTTTTAAAAACTTTCCCTGTAAACCAAACTAGAATTTGAGAAAATAATGTCACATTTTGAAAAAAAATCATCGGGCCAATTTTGTAAAATTTTGTTTAAAGCGAGATTTTTTTAACAGTTAAAAATGTAAGTATTGATTTCTATCAACTCACATGTCTATATATTTAGATTCAAATAATTTTATATAGTATTTGGGTTATGGCCAATCATTAAGCTCCATTTCAGTGCAATTGGCGGAACGAAAACGTCTTGTATTTAATCGCACTGCGCCTTTAAATTGAAACAGGGTCGTTTGTACAAAGCGCGCCGAATCGTGAATTTTACGACGTCGTGGTAACGTTATTTATAAATTAATAAGCAAAAAATATACGACATTGAGATCGCATTAAGAAATTTCAAATATACCATAAAATATTCACTTCTCTCAAAAAACGCTATTGTCTTCTTCCACCTTAATTGCCGCCAAATTAACAGGAACCCGCTACTATGAAAATGATAAACACTCAAAATGTTATATCTCCAGCGCATATATACTTTTATGAAAAGAACTCGAATTGCCACTTTCTCAAATGAATAATTATATGTTTAAGTAAACAGGAATATCATCGTGTGAAAATCTTAGTCATCATGTTTCTTACATGAAGTTTACTTCAGTCTTTTCTGGTCCCCGCTACAAGATAAAACTCGATTACATACGCTTTTAAAAATATTCCCTGGGTAAAATCATATTCATAGTGAAGTACCTATACATCGTAAGTATAACTCGAATACGCTATTATGAACAGTATCGGGAAAAACCAATATTTACCTATAGGTATAGTTCCGCAAGAAAGAGTGAGGTTTGAGAAACCGTTATCTCCTATCATTTTCAATGTAAAATTGATCTTTGATCACTCACTTGAAATTGTAGGTCTATAAAGTAGATCATGTGTCAGTTATCCGATAGTACTGTACCTTATAAATTGTTAAAAAGTCACTGTATATAGTTCATAGTGTTGTTAGTCGTGGGGGTAAGGCGGCGGATCGGAGAATTAACTTAGGGGTATTTCGGGGGTTCGAATCCTCGCCAGATCCGCTATTTTTGTTCCATTGTTTTCTTATTGTGAAAATGTGATAGGTGTTTTTTGTGAAATTATCTTTATTTTCACAATATATTTTAATTGTTTTATATCTATTGTTTTTTTTTTCTTTTTTGTTCTTATCTGTTTATTTTGGTTTACAATATAGTGCAATAACAATACAGAACGCGTTATTCTAGAAAACAGTCTTCACAATCACTGGCTTCGCTAGCTGTTTCTGTTTCCTCCTCATCACTCACTTCTATAATAAACCTTTCTACCGCTCGCTCGATCGCTATGTTGCTGCGCCAAAACTCTTGCTCTTTCTCCTGAACATGGCTACAACAGCGCGACCAGTCCTCTGGAGATATGGAATCAATGGCCTCGTGTATCAATTTTAGTACGGCCGCAGAGGTAAAAGAGGCATTCTTCTGTGCTACTTTTCCTTTCACCTAGAATGAAAAATGAAAGTGATAAACTAAAATAAAATCTCATGGATGAATCATAATGGTTACTATAATGACATAATTGAACCAAAGCGATTTAAAAATGTTTGAGCTCTTGAAACCTACAGGTTGAAAAGATATTTTTATAATATAAAAGTAATTTGTTGAGCTTTAACATAAACTTTAAACTAATGTTCTTTTAGATAAACTAGCTATACAAATGATTTACACAATCCTTAATATATAAGAATGATATCCTCGACAATGAAATAACTTCAAGACGTGGAAAGTTCTTTCAGCGTAAAATTCGTCGATTACTAAAATAACCCAAAATCATTTGATTTCAAACTACCTGAGACCAAATAAGTTCGATGGCATTCAGCTCAGCATGATAAGGTGGCAGCCGCAGACAATCATGACCATGCTCTTTCAAAAGTTCGTCCAGGACATACTTTGGTTCTGGCTTATTTCTGCGGCATTCCTCAATCAACTCCGACTTCAACATCGTCTTCGAGTGGGGAATGTTATTTCTAGTCATCCAAGCAATGATATCGGCCTTTCTTGTCGCTTGTGTCGGACATCTATCTACTTGAACGTTATGGTATGCAGCGTTGTCTACTACAAGGACGGTTCTGGCTGGTAGGTTAGGAATAAGTTTCTCTCTGAGCCATTTATCAAAATTTGTAGCATTCATGTCGTTATGGTAATCCCCGCTAGCGAGTCCCGATTTAAATACCAGAGAGGCACCGTTGACAAAGCCCTGCTCCGAACCGGCATGAACAATAATAAATCGTTCCCCACGAGTGAATGGTATCTTCACAGATGTTTCGTCACTCTGCCAACATTTCTTCGCACTGTGCGTGGTATGAACGTAAGTCTCATCCGTGTATACTATTGGCCGACCTTGTTCTCTAAAGCTCTTAATCTGCCGTAGATATCGAAGGCGAGCCACTGTGACATCGGATCGTTCCATCAGAATGCTCCTATTACTTGCGCACCTTCTCCATACGAATCCGATTTCTTTCAGAACTTTCCTCAGGAAACAAATGCTCCAACTGAACCCAAGTGATTCTACAAGGCGGGCATGGATGCTTCGAGCCGTCGGTATTTCTTGCCTTTTCTCTATCATGTCAAAAACAGTCCTTCGTATGACATCTCGATCAAAAGAGTCAATCTCTACCTTGTCTGATCTTGTCTTACGCTCCTTAGGTGGGTCATGTACGGACATCTTATCAAAACGCTGGCACGTCGACACACTAAGTCCGCAATAAAGAGCAGCTCTCTCGTTTGATTTCTCAATGGGCAAAATAAGTTTTCCTTTCATTTTTTCCTCCTTACATATCTGCAAATATATATAAAAACTCAAATGGAGTTCATTCTTTGATATTATCATTTGACATTCTTTTTCAAATAAAAAATATAGCAATTTGCCCTTCATTATTATTGCGTTATAAATGCATCCTGACCACACGATAAAAAAATCACGCGTACATTTTAGAAAAAAAAATGAAATGAATAAGAGCTTTTTATGTTTTGCATTGGGCCGCCACTTATTGGAAGAACAAAAATGATCTCGACATTCAATGAAAAGTACATTGGGCCGCCACTCACTGAATAGAAAAAAGAGCTTGACCTTCAATGAAAATTACATTGCCGCCACTAACTGAATAGAAAAAAGAGCTTGGCCTTCAATGTAAAGTACATTGGGCCGCCACTCACTGAATAGAAAAAAGAGCTTGACCTTCAATGAAAAGTACATTGCCGCCACTAACTGAATAGAAAAAAGAGCTTGACCTTCAATGTAAAGTACATTGGGCCGCCACTCACTGAATAGAAAAAAGAGCTTGACCTTCAATGAAAAGTACATTGCCGCCACTAACTGAATAGAAAAAAGAGCTTGACCTTCAATGTAAAGCACATTGGGCCGCCACTCACTGAATAGAAAAAAGAGCTTGACCTTCAATGAAAAGTACATTGGGCCGCCACTCATTGATGAATGAAACGCTTAAAGTTGAACGCTGATATATTTTGGAATAAAATCAAAAAGGTAAATTCGAAACTCATTTACCTTCAACACATGTTGTACTATGGCTATGCTTTTTTTCTCTTCTTTATTATTTTCCTCCATATTTTCGGACAGAATTATATATGTGAAATTCCAAATCAGAATGTATATAATTAATACTCACCTACTGGTAAAGAATCACGTGCAAAAGTGAGTAATAAAAATTGAAAAAAGACAGACGCAAAAAATGACGTTGTTGGAAATTTGAACCCTGGCCGCCGGATTGAAAGCGCATAGAATAGCGCCTGAGAGTTAAATCGTATGATATCGACTGACATCAATTTGGGTATAATAAAGTGAACTTTCCGTCTTACCGCGATACAAATAGTACGCTTCAGTAGTTTTCAAACGACTCCCTGTTTACAATAATATTGGAAATCCGATAATGGTCAAGAAAGCGAATTCGAGTTATACCGCTTATTCTAGAAATATTTACATTGTTTTGGTCTCCTTTAGCCGATTTTGTTATGGAATACATTTGATATGAATACTACATTTTTGGTGACCGACCCTGTGCAGTTATGATATTTATATGAACAATCTCGGAACTTTCTTGTATTTGGTTTTTAAGAGACGAGATAACCTGGTCAATGCGTTTACTTATGAAGTTTAGTAAAATCCTTCTAGTATCTGTTAAAAATATTTCTGATGCATTGAACTTAAGCTTGAATAGTTCATTATGCTCCCCGAAGGGAGAGCATATAGCCGCCGCTTTGTCTGTTCGTCCGTCCGTCCGTAATTCCGTCCGTCCGTCCGTCCCCACCTATTTTTCCAGAACCCCTGGGCCAAATTGAATGAAACTTACCATGTGAACTCCCTATGATACAGTGATGATGCATCTGTGACGGTTTTTATACGCCGCCGGAGGCGGACGTATATTGGCGTCATCTTCTCCGTCTGTCCGTCCATCCGTCCACTTTTCTTGTCAACGCAACTCTTCCTAAACTACTGGCTGGATCTTCTTGAAACTTGGTCAATGTTATCATCTCAATTGGTAGATGTGCATGAAGAAAGGATATTACGGTTCGTTGATTTTTGCCTGAGTTATGCCCCTTGATAACTTAGTATCTGGGTCCACTTTTCTTGTCAAAACAACTCCTCCTAAGTTTCTGGCTGGATCTTCTTGAAACTTGGTCAATGTAATCACCTCAATTGGTAAATGTGCATGAAGGAAGGATTTTATGGTTCGTTGATTTTTGCCTGAGTTATGCCCCTTAAAAACTTAGTCTCTGGGGCTTATTGCCTCGGTTATGCCCCCTTAAAATTTAGTCTCTGGGGCTTATTGAAATTGCAGCCTTGTGAATGCAACTCTTCCTAAGTTTCTGGCTGGATCTAAATGAACTTGGTGGATGTTATAACCGAAATTGGTAGATGAGCATGAAGTAAGGATTTTATGGTTCATTAGTTTTACCCTAAATTATGCCCCCTTCAAACTTAGTATCTAGGGCTTATTGAAATTGCAGCCTTTTGAACACAACTCCTCCTTACTTTTTGTCTTTATTTAAATGAAACTTGGTCAATGTCATCACCATAATTTGTAGATGTACATGGATCAAGGATTTTATGGCTCATTTATTTCCCTGAATTATGCCCCCTTAAAACTTAGTACCTGGGGCTTATTGAAATTGCAGCCTTGTCTTGATTTAAATGAAACTTGGTCATTTTCAATTTGGTTCTGTCAAAATAAGTAGTGTCTACAATTATTTTTGTGAAACAGCAGCAAAGTGGCGGCGTTTTTTGTGACGATGGCACTCTTGTTGGATTTGAGGCCTCGTCACGGGAAAAGGGGACTTAGGGTAAAAAACAGTTTTTCCCAAATTTCTCCTAGTCTAACAGTCAGAATTTAGTGAAATTTCATATTTGTGTAGCAAATCAGATGCCTTTTACTATAAACAATTTGAAGTTAACGTAAAAAAAAAATATATCATGGAAAAAGGGGGCTTAATGTTTGTTACCTTTACGTAAGCGTGTAAATTACAATTATTCCTTCATTTCTCCTAGAGGTGCCGCCGTCATAGCGCAGTTGGTAGCGCGACGGACTGTCATTCTAGAGGTCCCGGGTTCGATCCCCGACGGCGGCACTCATTCTTTCCGACAATTTGTCTCTCACCAATGGGTTGATAATCGTAGACCTATGTGAGATAGTAGCTGGAGGCTAGGAAAGGATGTAATGGTTGTACTGGTGAGAGAAATACCAGGAATCCATTGTTAGGTGCTCCAGCCGCCGCGATATAACTGAAATAATGTTGAAAGCGGCGTTAAACTATATTCAATCAATCAATTCATTTCTCCTAGTCTTATGCTCAGAATTTGATGAAATTTCACATTTGAGTAGCAAATCAGATGCTCTTTACCCTAAACTATTTGAAATTTGTGCATTAAAATATGTCATGCAAAAAGGGGGTTTAATGTTTGTTACCTTTATGTTAGCTGTATAAGGTAACAGCTTATTTGAGTCTTTGAAATCTGACCACAGAGCATATCTCCTAAAGTAAAAGAGCTATCTACTTGAAACTTTGTGGGTGGATAGACCTTATGGAGGAGAAGTGCATTGCACAAGAACTACAACTCTTGCTTGCATAATTTTGGAGTTATTGCCCTTTGTTATTTTTGATACTTAGATTATGTCTGGAGCATATCTCCTAAAGTATAATAGCTATCAACTTGAAACTTTATGGGTGGATAGATCTCATGGAGGAGATGTGCTATGCACAAGGACTACAACTCTTGCTAGCATAATTTTGGAGTTACTGCCCTTTGTTATTTTTGATACTTAGATGGATCTGAGGCCTCGTCACGGGAAAAGGGGACTTAGGGTAAAGAACAGTTTTTCCCAAATTTCTCCTAGTCTAACAGTCAGAATTTAGTGAAATTTCATATTTGTGTAGCAAATCAGATGCCTTTTACTATAAACAATTTGAAATTAACGTAAAAAAATATATCATGGAAAAGGGGGGCTTAATGTTTGTTACCTTTACGTAAGCGTGTAAATAACAGTTATTCTTTCATTTCTCCTAGTCTTATGCTCAGAATTTGATGAAATTTCACATTTGAGTAGCAAATCAGATGCTCTTTACCCTAAACTATTTGAAATTTGTGCATTAAAATATGTCATGCAAAAAGGGGGTTTAATGTTTGTTACCTTTATGTTAGCTGTATAAGATAACAGCTTATTTGAGTCTTTGAAATCTGACCACAGAGCATATCTCCTAAAGTAAAAGAGCTATCTACTTGAAACTTTATGGGTGGATAGACCTTATGAAGGAGAAGTGCATTGCACAAGAACTACAACTGTTGCTTACATAATTTTGGAGTTATTGCCCTTTGTTATTTTTGATACTTAGATTATGTCTGGAGCATATCTCCTAAAGTATAATAGCTATCAACTTGAAACTTTATGGGTGGATAGATCTCATGGAGGAAATGTGCTATGCACAAGGACTACAACTCTTGCTAGCATAATTTTGGAGTTACTGCCCTTTGTTATTTTTGATACTTAGATTATATCTGGAGCATATCTCCTAAAGTATAATAGCTATCAACTTGAACATTTATGGGTGGATAGATCTCATGGAGGAGAAGTGCAGTGCACAAGAACTACAACTCTTGATTGCATAATTTTGGAGTTATTGCCCTTCGTTATTTTTAATACATTTAATAGGAGGTAAATCTCTGACAGTACAAAAGAATCTTTAATCTATTAGGCTTCAGTTTAGTATCAAGCTTTTGTGGCGGGGGATGTCCATGTTCAACATGGCTCTTGTTTTTGTGACAATGCCTTATTCGGGGAGCATAATCCGTCTCTGACGGCTCTTGTTACTGACAGTATGTATTCTTATATCATAATTTATTCGATACATATTGTAATAACCATTCTCCGATTATATGGTGGGATGTGTTAAACTTGTGAAATGAAAACAATTTATCAAAGGTATTTTAGATTAACAAATAAGAAATTAAAACAGATAAAATGAGTAGTTCCTGCAATTATGAGATTGCATGAAGTTGTGAGTGAATGAATGTTGATGATATAGACTGGTGGTTTAGACCGAATATTTTCGAAGTGTGGGCACTTTTGCGGCATAAAGTCTCACAAGGCTAAATAGCTTCGGCAACCACCCCTGAACAGATTTTGCCCTGTTGCCCAAAAATAAAATTATAAATGAGGTCACAATCGGGGTCAAAGGTCACCAAGTACATTTCACGTAAGCAAATTCTATGGGTATAATTGTTTATGATATAATATTCGTCTTTAAATAGAAAATAAACTCTAAAAGCATCAGTAAATAACATGGGAGCATTTTTTCTTAATTTTTGTGGTATTTGGTGTTTATTTATATTATTTGAGGTCATATTTTTACCCCTTAACTCGCCTAAAAAGGATGAATTACCTTGCTAAACAGACTACTGCTTTATGATTTTAGACAGAAAGCGTTGTTTAACACTACGTTTACCTAAGATAAAATTTATTTCGTATTTTATGGATGTCCTGGATTCATTAATATATTAACAATCCTGTCTCAAAAAAATACTAAACGTTTGTTTGTCAATGACTTTATACTTTTCAGCCTATAAGAGGGATAAATGGGCCTTAAGTTTAAGTACACATTTGGACAAACGACAACATGAGATTGTGTAATATACAAAGTAAATCAGTAAAACAAAAACATTGTGACAAGTTGTGATTTTAAGACTCTGGTAGAATAAGATAAATATTCTTGGATGTTTCTATTTTTTTTCAAATATATGAAAAATACGTTACCGATTTAGAATATATTCAAAAGAAGATCCAATATATGGAGTTATCAAAGATTAGAACTTCTTTCATTTTCTAATTTTAGTGTTTCTTTTCATTTTCAAAATGTCTCGAACATAAGAAAATTGTGTAACACTCGAATATCATTAAAATATAAGTGTAAGTAACTACTTTTTACGCTGTTGAAACCCTAGTTATCAACGTTGGCATCTCCAAATGACTCGCAGCTCATTTATCAAGTATATTACATTTAAGTGAAATATCAATGAATTGATTAACGCATTCAAGTACATGTAATGCATTGGATGAAACAACTACATAAGAATCTTTCTTTGGGAGGTAAAATATGTGTAACATACGTTACCCATAATATCTGATAAAGAATTGATAATTAGAAGATACGTATTGTATTTCACGGAATGCATATCATCACAGTTTCTCTTATTTATTTCAAAATCTATATCATGTGGGGTATAACGCCACAATTTATATTGCTGTGAACCATTTATTTGTAAGATACGCTTTATAATTATTATTATTTTTATGCCCCCGTATCGAGAGATCGGGGGCATATTGTTTTACTCATGTCCGTCTGTCTGTCTGTCCGTCCGTCCGTCCATCTGTCCGAAAACTTAACCGAAAACTTAACCTTTGCCTTATTGAGAGATCGCTGTTACGGGGGCATTCGTGTTTCACAAACACATCTTGTTCTTTTTTTTGAAAGCATAAAAATCCTGCCCAACTTATTCACCTTTACATACCTATTAACACTATATCAATGTCTTTTCACGGCCCAGAGAGAGATTCAGTGGCTTGAACCGAAATACTGTCCAATTCTACACTTTGGCTCACTGGCCTTGGTAATTAAGTTTTTTGCCCATAAACAGCCCCTGTGATGTTGGCTCAAACCATGTATCTTTAGGTCACAAGTCGAGCCCCCATACTAAGTGCACAATGCAAACCAGGAAGTCGAGACAGTAAAGATAAATATGAGATACTTTGACTCGAAATCTTTTTTTCGCATTTATCAAATATTCATTGCTACTAGATTCCATGTTACGAAAATGTATAATGATTTTAAAGATGTATGAGTTAGCAGCATACAGCGGTATGCAATAATGTAGAATTCAAGACTGCAAAAGGCAATCTCATAGACGTCACTTTATATTTTATCTGAATAAACAGACGATAAAGTAACATACCCCATAGATTACTAGTAAATGATAATTAAATCAGCAAAGCTTTAGAAGATAGCTTATTTCATTTAGAACAATGTACAGCAACCTTTCTTTCTGTTAAAATGAATATCTGTTATAATGTGTTGTTTTGACAAACATTGTTTTATACGTGTATCATATGTTTTTCATAAACCCCACCGCATTTAACTTTTTCAAGTATATGAAAAGCTAGATGTGATTACGACGAATGGCTCCTTGACAGAAGTCCGGAAACGAACGGAACTATAACCTTAAATGTATTTTTAGCGCAAGCTTACGTCTGTATAGTTACACTAATAACGCTCAGTGCTACGATTGTGCTAGTGTGTCGATCAAATTTCTACCACATCAGAAACGCAATTGGACTTGAATGAAAGAAAAACCCTCTTGTATCAAGGTCTAATATGATTTTTTACGTTGCTATATTCGTCGAAAAGAACAAAATCGTCGGGGCATTGTCCTTCCACGACGGCTGTAGGTTCAGCCGTTAACCAACATACGTTTTTCTAAATCATTGATCGGCTGTTGTTCTATGTGGTAAATCTAGGCTTTTTGAAAGGGACATATGAATTTATCCGAGTAATGAAACTGATCTGTTTCCACGAAAAAATGTATAATTTGAAACGAAATTGGTTAGAATTATATATTACTATGGTGTTAATTTCAACGATACGAGTTTCAAGTTCCCTCTTTTCCTACAAAAGAAGAGCTACTTAGTTTGACTTGATCAAGATGAGTGCTTAGACAATTTATTATTGAACGTGAGTTACATACAGAAATTAGAATCTAACCATAGGTAGTTAAAAAATTTTAAGTTTTTTTTAAATTGTAAGTGCTTTGTAAAGTTGCATTTGACAGAATTGTTTCTCATTATATTATGAGTATTGTTATTTTCAACACAACCTGTAATATTGTGCCGCATATTTTATAACCCTTATTCGTGTATAAAACCGAGGATGTAACACTTGAATTCTTTTCAAAATGCCATTTTATTTTGTATCGATGTAACTTGTATCGATACATATTGCTCTAAAATTCCTTTTTTGTCCGAAAGGGCAACGTTTGACCATAAAGACCATGTATTTGTTTAAAGCGGAATTCAAATATCGTTATTCTTTAAAGGATCAACGTATTTTGCTACCACGTTTTCGCCGTTAGATATATATTTTCGGCAGAAAGTGATCGATTTATCACCAGTGAAAATTTTCTAAATGCAAATATTGGCAGTTTTCAATGATACGCATTGACATAATTTTTAATTGTTCTCGTCTACCTTTATCAATTTCATTTACACGAAACAAGCAATACATGTAGGTTGCATTCATATAGTATTATAGATGTATAAAATGATGTAACATAAGATGCATTTTTGCTCTTCTATCTTTTTAGAAATTCATTCCCACTTAATTAGCAATAGCACAATAGATTGTAAATATAGAAGAAAGATTTAAATCGATTTTACAAAATGGTTGGATCAAATGTTGTTACATAGATAATTACATTCCATACGTTTTTTTTTTTTGTCGGTAACGCAGATCTGTCGATAACAAAGGTATTATATATTATTTCATGATTTGTCGTGTTTTGGAACAACAGTTCTATGAGATATTAAACACAAAAACAGAACAAAAAAGCACAATCAAATGAAATTCAAAACTTAAAAATACAGGCGATACAGACCAATATTCTGGGATATAACGTATTTTACCAGGATTTTCGTTACATCTTTTATTTGTGTAACGGCCATTTCGATATTAATCAAATCTTTCTTAGCTACTGCTTATTTTATCAGTATGGTTATTATCGAGAGTATTGCCAGAGTTTTCAGGTGAAAGGCCCAATGATATTTCCTATATTAAGTATTTTAAAGTAACGTATCTTACAATTACCCTGGTAGTCATCGTGTAACTGGTAACAATTATTAACACAATATGTTGCGAAAAGGTTATATTTGATCAAAATAAAAGGAACACAAAAATGATATTAAAGAATACAAAACACTAGCTACAATAAAGTTTTCTATATGGAGTTTTTTTTTAAAGTAACGTATTTTACCATTACCCGGATAGTCAGAGGATAAGTGCTTGCAATTATAGATATTACTTTTGAATGTGAAAAAGTCATATTCACCAAAAACAGATTAATATCACAAAAATCGCACTAGAAAGTTTACGACAAGTTAGATTTTTTATAGGTAAACTGAAAAAAGGAACACAGTTCTTCATTTGGCTCCTTAAAAACTGATAAAAATAACAGATAGGTGGACGAATATATCAAGAAAACTGTGTATGATGTTGAGAAAACAATAGGTCTATATATTAAAGGCATTTCAATTTGATTCTGATACGTTCAGCTTACAAATGCCCGTCATTCATCGTCTATGTGCCATTATTATTGAATTTTTCACCCTTTTGCACCCAATGACCTTTGACCTCATTTATTGACCTTAAAAATGATTTTTCAGTTGGGCAACAGGCAGATTCTGAAAGAGCAGATGTAACTCTTCAACTTAAGCCCTGTTGCCCTTCATGCCGCGAAAGTGCCCACAAACTCCATTTCTAGCGCACTTATTCCCATATGGCCGCCTGACTAATATGAGTGCGCGGGTATGAGTCGAGTGTAAGTGCCACTGTGGGATATGATAGAGGAAGTTTTGTATCACGTATTAATGAAAAATGAATATTTGTAATGACGATGTACTCTTTGTATAAGTCTTTTGAATAAACTGTTATAAACTGATATTAACGAATTGCTATAAGTCTCGGCAATCGTTGGCTGGGGGCATTTTCCGTTAAGCGGCCGACTCCCGTATGCGGAAGATTTTGCCTTTTCCCCCGGGTGGCCGCTACTGACAGTTTTGACTGTAGTTTATAAGGATGTTCTCCTTTAATATTAATTTCCTTGTGTGTAACTATGAAAAATCAGGTGTCACCGAAGAAGTCATCATGATAGAAGAATCTGTGTAAACAGTTTGAAAGGTTATCTTATTATTAACAATTCTGTCACCACAGCAAGCCGAGTTTTAAATCAAAGCACTTAAAATTTTACAATTTTGTCGATGCTTTACAAAAGGAGAATTACTGCGTAATTGCATAATCATTGACCGAATTGTTTAGAAAATTACAAAATTCTACATTGAGCACTTTTTGCTCGTGTATTCGATGTCGATCAAGTTCGTTCAACAATTTCAAACTTGCGAAAAACTGTTTTTGGATATTACTTTTTTTCTAAATAACTAATAAATGTTTATGATAACTTTTTGCTTTGGTACTGTATCCGACTAACTTAAGAGGGGATAAAATGTCTCATAATCTATTTATTTTTTACATTCAAAACAATACATCGACATCAAAACTTCTTCACCGTGACCTTCAGTCTACTGTCTTTGATTTGATATTCACATGCATTTCAGATCCGGCGACGGTGAAGTCTTTTGATATAGGAGGAGAAATGGAAAATAAAACTGTTTCTGAGAAAGACAAAGTTACTATTAGCTGTACAGTAGATAGCAATCCATTATCTGAAGTTATTCTGAATGCATCGACACACCATGCAACGAAAAAGATTATTGAAAACAGAACTGATTATACGATAATTCATGAATTACAATCTGCAACTTGTTGGGATGCTGGAATATACCAATGTTATGGGTATAATAACTACACACATACGCCGGCCTTTTCAAAAAACCTCGAACTTCTGGTAAGGTGTAAGTATATCCTCACCGAACTTTGTTATTCCCACATAGATAGATCGGGGGCAAATCAGTGAATACCAAAATCCTTGTCTTCAGTCAAGGTCATTTTTTCAAGCTTTTATAAATACATTTTTATGCCCCCGTATCGAGAGATCGGGGGCATATTGTTTTACTCATGTCCGTCTGTACATAAGGCGCAATTTCCTCTCCCGCATCGTGACACTCTTGGAATATGATCGTGATCGTGTTTTTTGACGTTATCGAGAGTGACGTCCCTTTAATTATATAACGTAAATGTATAACGTCGTTTCTATTGACATTGACGTCGACGACGTCTTTTTATCCTCCTGAAGATATTATTAAAACCGGTTGAGGAAAGTAAATATAAAACGTTGTAGAGTCTGCTTTTCCTTTCTTCCGATATTTTATTATAGCCCGTAGTGGGCCTTCAGCTTTCTCTCTCTCTCTCTCTCTCTCTCTCTCTAAATATATATATATATATATATATATATATATATATATATATATATATATATATATATATATATATAGAGAGAGAGAGAGAGAGAGAGAGAGAGAGAGAGAGAGAGAGAGAGACACTACTCTGGCCTTGATTTCGCTTCAAATCTATGAAATGGCCGTATCACATTTAATTGGGTAGTTTAGCAGGACTTTAGATTTAATCCGAATAGACTTCTAACATAAAGGATAAAGGGGCTGTCACACCACAGAATATGAACTTACGGATGCATTAGGGATGTAAAATGCATGGAAATCTTTGTATACATGTACGTACGTTTTGCAAACGCTCTGTCCGTCGAGCGTCCGTCCATTGGGACTTCATCCGCGCAGAAAGTTTTTAGCTTCACCAAACGTGTAGACCGGACTCACTATCCACTATGAACGATGGAAATGCGAAACATTACGATGAAAGAACGCTGCGTATTCGATACCATCCGTTAAACTTCCGCTATTTCAGATTTTCCATGAGGCATTAAGGACCAGATCATATTAAGAAACAATGTTTATTATGATTTTTCAATTATTTTGTGTATGCCTGAAGATAACTCGGTGAAAACAAAACAAAAAAAAACACTGAGCACTGCAATAACGAAGATAGATTTTCAAATTTTCATAAGACTTTCATTTATCTTGATACTTAAAGGATCCGGTCTATTTCTAATTGAACGATCAAATGGACTATGACTATGAATACAACCTTTAAATGGAGGGGTAGAACTTGAATTAAAGCTAAAATGACAATTTTCTGCCAGCGTATGACAAGCGTACTCAACTTAAGAGTAATGTACCTCGGGCGTCACTCTAAGGTATTGACCGTATGCATACCGTATGATAAGTGTAAAATCTATACGTTTGTATATGCTGTAAATCTTTTAACATGTTAAAACATTTTTTGGCGTCTGCGTGTAAGAACGTATACAAACGTATATCAGCGTAGGGCCTACTTATAGTGTATACGACTTATAATTTACTAATGCATAGCGTATATCAGCGTATGCTAGCGTATGATTATACGTCCGTATACATAATAGCTATCCGCTGTGGTTTGACAGCCCAATAGGGATATTTCACGATCATATGTATATTATGTGTTTAATTCTGTTATGTTGCTTTACTCATTTTATTAGCTCACCTGAGCGCAAAATGCTCAATGTGAGCTACTGTGACCAATGTGTGTCTTCGGTCGGTCTGCCGACTATCCGTTCGTAATAAAAATCTTAAAATTATTCTCCTCTGAAACTACTGGACAGAATTTCGTTAAACATATCAGAAATATTCTCGGGTCATGTTTTTTCAAGTTACTAATGATTTTGAATCGGGGTCAAAATGCGGGTCAAAATGTCGTCAGGTCTTGTTTTTGCTCTAGTGGTCACAATCTTTTGACGAATATTTTCTCAAACTTGCTCAAGATATTTGTCTAAGCAAAAGAATGATTTATATAGGTTGTATTCCTTCCTATGTCAAGAGCCTTATAGACACATCTTGTTACCACTCTAGAGGTCTCATCTCCCCACACTTTATCAGATTGTATGGTTAGTCCGAGGAAATATAATGGTGCCTTTTGGTGATCTGCTGACATATGTCAGTGTAAAAGGAACCTCACAGACATTTTCTTGTTACAATTCTAGAGTCCACAATTGTGTTTCAATCATCCAAATGGAAGTACTCTATTTATTATGTTTGCATTCCTAGGTATTCTCGGGAACAGGAGACTTACAAGCTTCTAGTTATCACTCTGGAGGGATTTCAAACAGCTTTTCTTATATTTGACCTTGATTACAAGCTTTTGACTCAACTCGACCCGCTATGAGTTCTTTGTAAGATTTCACCAAAGCAATCGACCTAAAAAGTCATTGGGGGAAATAAGGCGTCTAGAAAGTCCATATCTTTTAACACAATTTGACTCTTCTTCACACTTGTCCGATTTTTTAATATGAAAAAGGCAAAGCTTCAAAACGATAGCAGTATTCAATTGTTTTCTTTTGAAAATGTATTCCGAATGTTTACCTCTCTTTATAATAAATGAATTTAACTATTATCAATTCAATCGTTCAATAATCATAAAAATGATAATAAAAATCTACGAAGCAGATTTCTTGCAGAATGTTCATTTAACTATCTGAAACATGTAATTATATCATGACGAAAGATTCTCTATGCAGGAAATTAAACCAATGCTTCTCAACACTAGAGAGAGTGTCCAATTAGAATTTAAAAACTCACAACTTTCAAAAAGACCTTTTTAAAAAAGGACAATAATTCTTCAAATATTGAAACCACTGGACAAATATTTGAGCTACCTATATCTGGTAGCAAGAGTTCTGTCCCAAAATACATGCCGATTCACGTTAAACAACTATCATGCAGAATATTTTGTTGCTGTTATTGTTCAAACGAATTACACATTTTTGGCGAACAGGTGTCTTAATTCTAGTGTTGAACCTAAAAAATGCTCACCATTCAAGATGCAGGAATACTTTCGAACATACAGAAGTTTTCATGCATTCAGGTGCAACGCATGTAAATATTTCTCAAACGTTTGTAATCTCATGACTGTTGTAAGGCTTAACACAGGGTTAAAAACTTAGTGTTTTGCAATTTGACAAAAAAGTTTGTCTTAGGGATCAAAAGCAATATTAAGAGAAAGGTGGACGAATTATTCAGATCATTCCACCATGAATAATAGGAGTAGTTTCTGCGGCAGATGGTCGAGATACTTTGTAAAGCGTTTTCAACGGTACAAATGGAGGGTTCTTTTCCGATTGTCGCGGTCACGCTGCTAGATGTCTAAGTATGAAAAACATCAAGGGAGAATAACTCATGCTACGCAGGGGTATTGTGCACTGCACTACATATTCATGAGAGAGGGGTACTTTGTCGAATTTTGATTTTGCATGTGTGCAAGGTTTTTTTTGCCTCTTTTCAAAACGGTGTGGTTGCGATCACACCTATTGTTTGATTTTCCCAATAACGTAGCTTTAAAGGTAGCGTTCATTTAAAAAAAATCGCAGGCGTGGCGTATGTCGACGTGAACAATAATGATTTAAACGTTTCTTGCATGTGAATAGAATGAAAAGCGGCGTGTGTATGATAAAACAAAGCACTGCAAACGTGTTGGTATGTTTTCGACAATTCGACCATACAGGTGTTAAAGATTTTGGAAAATGACAAGTCGATACTAAGTATATTTAGAGGGTAATTGTTTATTTCAATGTAATATAGATTATTTTTTAATTGAAATAACATCAAATGTATATTTGGCGAGCCACTATTGCATTTATTGTCCTTAAATGAATGATCTATCGCTCATATTTGAAAAAAACACTGAGTTATTTTATTTCCTTAATCTTTGAATATTTTTCTTGATTTAGTCTTATGAAAGATGAGTTACATTAAAATACAAATCAAGCGAAAACGGCGGCTTTTTCGTGAAACGCATAATCAGCCGTATAAAGTAAAACATGTAAATTAATTTTTTGTCACGTTAAATACGCCCACGTGCTGGAGCGGTAAAGCAGCTGTATTTAAATAGGAGTCCGACATCTTGCGGATCATAAGTATTCATCAAACCAGGCCTATTTTTAGATCATCGCGTCATAATCATTTGCATTATCGAATATTGGAATGACAAATTTAAGCTTATCTTTGCGAATAAAAGTCTAGTTTCTGTACACATAGTCGTCTAAGATCATTGTCTTGCGTTTCAGAAATGTTCACGAACACAGTGGGGGGCTTTAAAGAAAATGAGAGAGATACGACCATTGTAACTTTTGAGAAAAGAGTGACAATAAACATTTTTAACAGGTTCGTAAATTCTGATAATAACCATACAAGTTGAGGTAGCAAGAAACGTTTCATTTCAAAGGCCCCCTTTTCTTCTTCTATCTTAAGAACAATCTAGACAAAATTTATTCACACCCATAATTTCAATTCGGAGATTAAGATTTTTTCAAATGTCATTCCAGCTGGCTACATTTTTCGCTGATTCGACGGCACATATGTTCTTCACTAGTCATTATTCCTAGAAGTCTCGGAAGCATGTCTTAACGTTTTTTTTTCCATGTAAAGTTTAATTTAATTCTAACCATTTGTTTCAGAGGGGAATATTTTTTACAGAATATTTAATATATTTAACCATATGGGGTCATTTTTGGATGACATGATAACCCTTAGCACGCAGTTTATTGACTTTTTTTTTAATGATATTTCAATGGCAGAGCCTATAACATTATTTCGAAGAATCTGTAATATGTGTAAGGGTTTGGAGAGAATCTATAGCATAATGGCAGATTTCGACTGATAGCTAGTTCAAAACAGGTGGCGAATAATTTTCAATATGGGACACGATTAAACATAAAATGAATTTGAAAGTTATAAAAGGTGAAAATCTTTAAATATTTCATTTAATTACCTAGTAAATTGGAAAAGAAGAAGAAGAAATATGATGATTTTGCGATAATGCTTCGGGAGCCTCAGGAGAGCTAATAATTCGTTTTACTTGAGCGTGAGTTTGTATATGTGGTAGAATCTGTGACCGTTTTCATTTGGAATCCTTAACATGTTTTCCTACAGAGGTATTTGCCCGTTGTGACAGTTCTCGGGGTTGGAACCGATCTATATAAAACTAATAATCGTTATGTCCACAAACTATAAATTATGGCCAAGTTGACAATGCGGAGTTATGCATGCGGCTGAGATGCCATTTGACCGAGATAAAGAGGGGCTGAGTTGACCGGTCACCAACACAATTATAATGAAAATGGTCATCAGTGCAAGTTCATTAGTTTTGGAGGCATAGTTCATTGATGAATTAATGAATGCTTGTATTTATGAATAGAAAAGATCAGATATAGTCGTTATTGTGAACATTTGAGTAAATAATACCCCCACCAAATCCGGCAACTAGCTTTGCAACCAATTGCTTGGTTTGGTGGCTAGCCTACAATTATCGGTTTATTTCAGCTATGGGATGGCGTTGCTAGAATAAATATGACATAAATCAACAGAAAACCACCCCTACTACATAAAATCAAAGAAAACCCTGGCAGATTTCGAAAAAAATTACCTGCGTTGACGTAAACAGGAATAGGGATGTTGTTGACATTTCGAGAGGCGAATATTGACGATTAAATTCTTACGAAATTATTCAAAGGTTTATATCCGTTCGAAGAGGGAAAACAATATTACAGTGAACGTGTATCTGCTTTTTTTCTTAGATTTTATTTCGGTATTTGCATTTTTGAAAATTGCACTTTAAGCCAAACAAAGCGTTGGCTCCGGCGCCCTTCCCGAAAAACTCACACTTGTTTGCAAAGTAAAAATGGTAGGTTTGGTCTAGCGATATAGTTCGTATCGCGCTAGCTGGAGCATCTAACAATGGATTCCTGGTTTTTCTCACAATACTATGACCATTTTATCCTTTCCTTATCTTCAGCTGCTAGTCCGCATTTGTACCTATTGATAGAAGACAAAAAGTCGGATAGGAATGAATGCCGTCAGGGATCGAACCGGGACCTCTTAATTGGCAGTTCAACGTAGCTAACGGCTGAGCTATGACGGTGGCATTACATTGATGACAAGTATATTAGAGCCATAAAGTATGAAAAAGATTACTTTTATCTCGACCTATCAAGTGTTGAACGGTGTTACACTTCAAAAAGTCTGCGTAGAAAAAAATTGTCTTATCAATTGTAATAGATGCGGAAAAGAGTATGATAACACGAAGTAATCATGAATTTCAGGTACACCACGCCCATTTTATGACACAGAGCAAAATGTGACATTTTATAAAGCGAGGGGAGGAAATGTTGAACTCAACCTGACTCTAATCGCTTATCCAAAGCCACCTATTAAAAACTTTCACTGGAGAAAACTTATTGAAACGGACTGGATCGATATTATAAACGCCACGAACATCAGTATTTATACCACTGGACTAGATTCACGTTTAAAGATATATTATATAGAAAGATCTGATTTTGGTCAATACAATCTAACAGTATACTATGACGGAGGCGTATACAGTCACCTTTTCTTCATTTCACCACAAGGTAAGCAATACGTCTACTTCTATATCTATATCTTCTATATCTGTTTAAATCGTTCTGCAATTATGTATTATTATACTTTAAGGAAGTTTGAGGAGAATCCGGTGAAATCTGTCGAACTTAAGAGTGTTAAAGGGATATTTTACCCGACGGTTACTTGATAAGCATCGAAGGGTGAGAAATCCATTTTGTATCGAAATCAAAAACAATTTCATAGAGTTTGACCACGCTTTGCTAGCAAACTTTGTAACCGTTGTATAAAGTAAACATAGACTTTAGTAATTACTCTGAGAATTCAAATACTGCTACTCACCACTTCTAAAAGGAAATCACTTCATCCTTTATAGGTGCTCCCTTACTTTCTCCAAAAATTGAAATTATCAACTTGTCTTTCAAATTGTCAATGTTATTTCGTTATAAGCATTTGTTTATGGTCAGTTCCTAATCACTGTCTCGAAGTTGGTTATGCCTTTCTACCTGTGTATTTATTTGTTGAAAGAAAACTTTCTATTATCATGAATGCTGTGCTGAAATTCTGAAATTCTCTGCTCTAAATCCGTAATTGGTCTCGCTCGCCAATGTAAAGCACGGACATGTTGTGTCAGGCCTTCAAGGTTGACGTTTCTTTTATGTGTTTTGATAAAAAGCAACAACATCATTTTTTAAAAAAAAATCAACACTCATAGGTAGGTCGTGATTATCGAATTCACTACCGTTTTCATATCTATATTTATTTTAAATTTTGATATTGCTCCATTAGACAAGTGTTTAAGATTTGGATGCTCAAATCTTAAAGACTCAATATCACCATAGGCTATAATTTCACTTTTTTATTACCGCTTATACTGTGCTTGGCGTCCCATTAAAAAGTAAGCCGTGTTTAATTGTTTGGGGGGAAAAAGAGAGACTTTACTGTTGCACAATGAAGACATCTGTTACCAACATGAGTGGTATTTGCAACAAACTCTAGCATCAACTTGAGAACTTTACTTATGTTAAGTTTATTATCAGTTACCAAATATGCAATCCCACTAGTTCATCAACAGACAATACATTGCTTAAACCGTTAAATACATCTACAATCTGCTGAAAACTATAGTACCCATCCTGAATGCGATAAGTTCTCTCTTTAGTTTTTTGCAAATAACATTAACAACATTACCAACCCAAGGTACACATGCATATGTAAAAACTCTTCAATCCAATCCGTTTGTTCCATTCTCTGTTCGTCCATATTTGGTACACGGATCCATATTTGGTACACGGACTGGGTCTTGTCGTTCTGACAGAATCAACTAAACTTTGCAATATGGTGTGCTACAACAGGATGTGGTGTAGATAACAAAAACCACTCAATAGAAGGTGGTTTGACTGGCTCAGTATTCTTATACCGGGTTCACTATCATACAAGGCGAATACTATTTTATTAAGGCATTGCGTCGTCTGTCGTCGTCAGACGTCAACAATTTAAGTGTTTACACTCTAGAGGCCACATAAATAGTCCAATCTTCATGAAACTTGGTCAGAATGTTTGTCAGGTCACAAGGATTAATGCTATTGAAAATGGGAAGGATCTATTTCATATAATGGGAAAAGAGTTCTTAATGACAATTTTCTTGTTTACGCTCTAGAGGCCACAAAAATAGTCCAATCTTCATAAACCTTGTTCAGAATTTTTTCAAGTCGCAAGAAGGAACCTTCTGAAAATGGGGAAGATCTGTGTCATATCAAAGGGAAAGGAGCATTAATGACAATTTTCTTGGCTACGCTCTAGAGGCGACAATTATGGTTTAATTTTCTTGAAACTTGGTCAAAAAGTTTGTTTAGTTACAGGTATTAACCCTCTTGAAAATGGGAAGGATCTGTGCCATATCAAAGGATAATGGGCCCTAATGACAATTTTCTTGTTTACGCTCTAGGGGCCCTTAATATGATTCAATCTTCATGAAACTTGGTCAGAACGTTTGTTTGGTTAGAAGGATGAACCTTTTGGAAGATGTGAAGGATCTGTGCCATATCAAAGTATAATGGGCCCTAATGACAATTTTCTTGTTTACACTCTTGAGGCCACAAATATGGACCGATTTTCATGAAACGTGGTCAGAATGTTCATCAGGTCACAAGGATGTAACCAATTGAAAATAGGAAGGATCTATGTCATATCATGGGAAAGGAAGCGTTAATGATAATTTTCTTATCTGCGCTCTTGTAGCCACAAATATGGTCCAATATACCAATATAATATGGTATAAATACGACTTCTGCTGAAAATTTTGCATTTCGCGTAGCTGGACCATACAATGTTTATAAAAACAATAAAATAGAATAACAATGTGTTTTTAATGATTTTTTATGCAATCCTAAACCGTTTTCGATTTAAAAAAAAAGAAGGGTCGGTCCAGAATCGTCACTTAACATATATATTCGGATTTTCCTGAAACTTTCAGAAGATAGTAAAATTGTCATATGGATCATCCCTTTTGAAAATCAGCTGGATCCCTTGGAAACCGCGGGGAAGTAGGCCTTATGGATTTCCGTTCAAAAAATCCTTGTTATCGAGTCTACATAAGTTACCTGTATAGTTTGGTTTTAGTGTCTCAAAAGTGCATCCTTTGAGAAACGTAGGCAAGGGGGCTTCCTGGATTTTCACAAACGAAATCTCGTTTAAGTGATTAAGTCAACAAATAAAATCGGATGGTAAAGCAACATTTTCAGGCTGATTGAAAGGTCACGGAGTATGCTCTTTTTGAAATTTTGAAAAGACTATATGAAATATCACACAGACTATCTTTGTTATGTGATAAAGATCATAAATATAATCGGACATCATAGTAAAACAGAATAGCTGTCGGTTTATTAGGAAAATGTCTATCTCATTGATTTGAAATTTCCACAGCTTGAGTGTAAGGTAAAAGGTCTCATTTAAAAAAAAGTGATAAATCCGTCGGATTACATCGAAAATAAATTATGGAACTTCACTTCAGCTTTAAGCTATTACGTCTTTAAAAAGAATTCGATTTTTTCTTGAATCTTTCAGAGATTGATTAAGGCAGGCATTCTAAAACTAAAGCAAATCTGACGAACAATAACTGTGCATGGGCCTTGCAAGATTAAGTCTACAAATTTAAACCAATTATGTTGAAACTTCTACATGATTGACCTGGTGAAGTTTCCCTCTGAATGCGAAACACAAATATAAGAAAATACAGGAAGAAGAATCAAAAACACTTTTACCTTTTAGGTTCGCCTCCTCAGACAGAAATGCTCCTTTGGTGGCCCTTGTGAAAATAATTCGTGGAATTGAGTGCCCTACCACCCTCCCCCCCCCCCCCTCCCCGATATGGGCGTTGCAGGGCGACGCTTATTTTGGCCCCGAAACCTTTTACGTCTTCTAAGTAACCAATGGGCGGATTTCAAACAAATGGAACCCTCGTCAAAGTTTTTTTGTGGAATTTCGATTGACCCCAAAAGTTTGGCATTATTTACCCCTTTCGCTGTCACTTTTCACTTTACATAAAAACTAAGAAAATAATCTTTAAAGAGACTTTTCTCCAAAAAGAATCCGACAAGTTACATTGCTATTAGTATGAATGCTCTTCTAATCTTGAAATAAGTTTTCTGAAATTCAATACCGACCATTTATTAAGTTGATGCGTGGTGGGGTAATTTCTTACAATGAAATCTGTGAAAAAATTGCATCCTAAACAAATAAACTATTTTCAATTAGAATATTCCTTTGGTGACCCTTTTCAAAAATCTTTGAGGCATTTAATACTGAGCTAGAGATAAGATGCGCCTATGCATGAAAATGCATTTGAAATTTAAATAAAAAATAATCAAAATTTTAAGAAGGGAAAAATCGAATTTCTTATTGTTGGGCAGCAAAACAAGTGGTTCTAATTGCGTATTTTCGAATCATTTATTGCCGGAACATTATTCTAATTTTTTTAGATATAGCACTTATCGAACGTGTCCAGTACTTGTTTTGTTTGAATGTAGAAAATGTTGTCAATGAGTTTGATTTTTCAATATTTTAACTTTTCTTTGATTAAACGTAGGTAAAAAGAAGAGTGTAATTTTGCACAATTATAAGAATAAAGGTATTCAAAATCGGTAAATTGATGACTTCTTTTGGGAAGTCAAATTGAGAATTGCATTTCCAATTCACGTGTCTTACTTTTTCTTATCTCAAGGCTAGATCTCCAAGTTCAAGGTCTCACTTTTCTTTCCGACTATTCATCTTCCACCAATCGGTTGATAATCGTATACCTATGTGTAATAGCAGCTGGAGGCTTGGAAAGGATGTAATGGTGGAACCGGTGTGGGAAATACCAGAAATCCGTGTTAGGAGCTCAAGCCGTCGCGATATAATTGAAAAAGTGTTGAAAAAGCGTTAAAACACATTCAAACCAAAAAAGTCAAGGTCCCGCAAGGAGATTAAATCGGTTAAAAATATTCATTACCACATCATATCTCTGGTAATTATGAGTCGTTTCTAAATAGCTTGGCAGCTGTATTTACCATCATGGAACGATGTGTCACATTTAATCCTTGTGTTTGTAGCTCCAATGTCTAGATCACACAAAAATAGCGTCAAAGTTAAAAAAGAGGGATAAATTATTAATGTTTTCACAAAAGTTCGGATATATGTTTATAGTAACTCGTTACATCTTCAACCAATCATGTACACTATGGTATGTTAAGCTGTCGTTGGCAATTATTGAGTATGTAACACATAGTTCCAAGGTCACAGTTACAGGTCAAAGGTTAAAATCTGGGTCAATTATTAAATAGTTCTAAAGAAAACCCGTCTGAAATACCATAACGTAAGTTTATTACCATTTGCCAAATGCTAGGCAAAATAAGATTCATAAATCATCATGGACAAACCAACTGCGGATGGAACATTTCTTTGGCTGCAACGTAAAGTATGTGATTTGTTTTCTTATAAGGCGCGGGAACGTTAACCTTGCTTTTACGTACTAGAACAACGCTGACGTCACACCCAAACACTTATACAAACAAAATAGCTGTGTTGATTTATACGATAACAAGCAATAAATACACTTGCCAAAATATTGAATGCTTCATATTATGTTGGGGTCTTTTTGCAACAAAATCCCAAATAAAGTTTTCTGTGATAAAGTGCCGGTTCTTAGTGGGGTTTTTTTGTGAATTATTTACGGAAACTGTTCGGCGTGAACGAGTGCTTGGTACCAAGGAAGCCGGAAGTTTCTGTTGCAAAAACGAACCAAATTTTTCAGTAGCAAACTTAATTAAGATAGCATAAAATGCAAAAGCTACTCACATGATAAATATATCGGGCCTTTTCTCTGTTTCTATGAATATTGAATTATCTTAGGCAGGGGCAAAGCCGAAAGGCGTTCGTTATGTATGTTTTATAAATTGTACATTTTAGATAGGTAGGAATGATTGAATTTTGTTTTATGGCCAGTCGACTTCTAAGGTCATGTTGAGCGCAAATACGTCCGTATGAAACCGGAATAATTCGACGTGAGCACGAAAGCACGTGGACTCCAACAAGATCAGGAGATCGACCCATGTGCGAGTCCACCCGCCAGGAAAATTCAAACAGAACATTCAAAGTTAAAACTAGTACACAAGTTAATAACATAATAAACAAATCAATGTAAACAATTTAAAAGTCAAAATAATATTTTAAGATATAAAAAGTATATATATTCTAAATAGATAAAGCAAACAGTAAACTTTCCAGGAATATTTTGAAATCTAAGATGAAAGAAAGGTCAATATAACCTTGAAGTAATTTTAACTACTTAAATGAGTTGCTTTAAGAAAGTCAAATATAAGCTCTAATTTGGCCATTTCAAACAGCTGCCTCATACTATCAACTTTAAAATGTATATCCCTGATAGAAGAAAAATCAAAACAATTTATTAAAACATGTTTGACAGTAAGATGAGCGTTATATGGAATGCACCTCCTTTTAAAAGGTAGGATTGCGTTAGGTGAGTATAACCAACGCGTAATCGAGTCAAAATCAGCTCTTTGCGACGGTTTGACCTGTAACCAGGTAACTAATCGCCAAGGTCCCGTCGGACAAAGAATAAATTATTGTTCTGGATTGCAGAATCAGTCCAACAGTTCCTCAAGGCATCATGAATAAAACTGTGAATTAACGGTTTAAAATCACTAAACGATACATCGAAGGGCAAAGTTTCAAATGATAATGCCTCCTTGGCAGTTTTATCTGCCTCCTCCCTACCGCGAATACGAATATGGCTTGGGAGCCAGCAGAAAAGGAGATCAACATTATTAAGCTTAGCTATTTCGCCAAGTAGCTTTAAGGGGATTGTCAATATTTTCGCGTTCAATCGCTTGCATGCTTGACATAGAGTCAGTGTAAATGAAAAGCGAGAGAAAAATTCTGCGATCATATAATCGAGTGCGAGATCAATGGCCTAAAGCTCGGCTGAAAAAAAGGAGAGTTATTAGGAAGACGGAATTGATATTTTTCGCCACCTACAATAGTGGCTGAAACAACTTTTCCGCCATCGCTTGAATCGTCTGTGTATATCACTTCATTTGATGTGTATTTTTCTTTGAATTTCCATTAAATTTGTCTTAAAAATAGATGGATCTGTTGTATCCCTTTTGCTTGAAGCAAGATCCTAAAGAAACATGGGACTTTCATATGCCCACAAAGGAACATCAGGAACAATATGTTCTGTCACATCCTCTAAGTCAAAGTCTAGAGCATATATATCAGCTGCACAGCGCAAAGGGAAGTATACGGTTCTTTCTCTTTTCAAAAACCTCTATATATTTGGGATCAAGGACACATTTATGGGTAGGATTATCGGGATATGATTTAAGTTTTAAATAACAAAGCATGACAAGCCTTTTCCTGCGTAAATTAAAGGAAAGCTCATTTGCTTCTGTATATAGACATGCTCAATCCTTGATTATGAATAGTATCGAATATGAAGGTTTGAAGGGCATGCAGAACCATAAACACAAGAGGACCATGACGGTACTATATCGCTCACCTGAGTAAGTCAAGTCATAACTTGTCAACCATGTTAGAAATCGTTTCATGTACATTTTGGGTGGTTTTGAAAGAAACACTTTAATTTCGTCCTACTGCAGCTTGATTTTCTTTTTGATTTCCGATGGCAAACAAAGTGATTGATTAAATTGAATTATTTAAACAACTTAAGCAGGCCTACACCATAAGAATCCCATACCAAGTTTTAAAATGCCCAATAGTTAAGGCGAAGATTAACTTTTTCTGAGATTTTTGGTAATATTTTGACACTTTCAACACAATGGAAACCAGAGATTTTGATTGATTAAATTGAATTCTTTTAAAAACTTTTGAAACCCTTCTCCAAAAAAACACCCCTTCCAAGTTTCAGCTTGATTGGCCAAGTGGGTTAAGAGCAGAAGAATTTTTTGCAAGGTTTTTGGTATTTTTTCAACTTTTCCGTTTGCATGGAAACAAGGGTTTTTTTACGAAATTAAATTCTTTAAACAACTTTTAAAGAGCTCCACCCAAAGAACATCCCTGTCAAGTTACAGTTTGTTGGCCTAGTGGTTTAGGAGATTTTTCTTTCTAAGATTTTCGGCCATTATTCAACCTTTCCGTTACCATGGAAGACAAGAGTGTTTGATTAAATTAAGTTCTTTTAACAACTTTTAAAGAGCTTCTCCCAAGGAACACATCTGTCAATTTTCAGCCAAGTCTCAGCTTGATTGGACAAGTGCTTTAGGAGAAATTTTTTTTCTAAGATCTTCAGCAGTTTTCGGCCTTTCTGTTACCATGACAACCAGAGTTATTTATTGTTCTTTGAACAGCTTTTGAAGAGCTTGACCCTGCACATCCCTGTCAAGTTTCAGCTTGATTGCCTCAGTGGTTTAGGAGGACAAGATTTAAAGAAATTGTTGACGGACGGACGGACGATGAGTGATAACAATAGCTCACCTTGAACTCTTTGGGCTCAGGTTAGCTAAAACGGATATTGTCTAATTTAGATCTAACAAGTGTCCTATTAAGGCGCAATAAATCCTTTTTATCGGCTCCCCATTCCTTACTGGATACAACACGTAAAAGATTAATTGCCTTTTGGCATTTATTTTTTTTGAATCGTCAATATGTGGAATAAACGACAGTTTAGAATCAAACAGGAGTCCTGGGAACTTCAATTCCTGAACAACTTCAATCGGCACTCCGTCCAATTTTAATTCTGTATCAGAGTGCATTTTCTTGATTTACAAGAATGCATACATTTAGTTTTTGTCTTTGAACACTTGAAGCCGTTTTCATCGGACCATTTTGAAAGATTGTCCAAAACTTGCTGCATCTGTCTTTCAATTTTATACATATACTGTAACTGGTGCAGAAGACATCAACATAGAGGAAACATTCCAACCTAGGGCAAAAAGTTTAAACGATGTAGTTTGTTTTGACACTAAAAAGTGTCACCGACAAAACACTCACATGGGGAACACCCATCTCTTGTTCATGAGAATCAGATATAGTCCGCTTGACTTTTATATGGACCAACATTTCGCCGAATATCTCAGATATGAGTAAATGAAACGTATTTTACCTTGCATATCGTACTTTCCATCCTATTCCATGACGAATTTAGTTTTTCAGAATTTTTTAATGTTAAATGATGATTTTGTCCGTTCGTCTATATGTTAACTTTCAGCCTTTCATACCTCCTTGTGTCCGTATTGAATAAACAAAAATAGTTCTGATTTGCATAGGGGCAGAGTCAAAAGGATTAGATTGTAAGTGCGTCGTTTAAGAATAAAATCTAGTGTTTCATAAAATCAAGTTTGTTGAAGATTTTAACTTCGTTTGTATATCAAATCTGAATAAATTCTATCTTTTTTCAGAAATCGTTCAATCAGATTATTGAAAACTGTTTTTAACTATTCTTACATATTAACACATTTAGACAAATCAAAAAGCATTATTTAACGTAGTAGTTGGGAATTTCATGAGGAAAACTTGATAAGAAGGTACATATCACGCGAGGTTTAAGTTGACGTGAACGTCGTTATGCTAATTAGCATGTCCAAATAAGGAATAATGGACATTTCATCAGTCAAATGCTTAGAATAAAACAACGTTTTTTTAATAATTGTTTATACTTTCTAACTACTTAACAACGTCCATTAACGCTCGTGTTAAGAGTGGAAAATGCGAAAATATTAACATTAACTAGAAAGATAAAATTATTTTTTTGCAGTCATTTAATTTTCAAAAAAAAATATTTATGGAATGGTATTAAGGTGAGGTTATGATTTTAACCCAAACAAATCCTTCATTCAAACCAAATTTATGATTTCGGTATTCGAGGTCGCCTTGCTTTTTTCATTTTTGCATTTTTGGATGAACGTCAGTCTAGAGTCCGAGTTGGAGATTCTTTGTCTGATCCCCATGAACAAGAAATGGGCGTTCCACAAGGACGTATTTTTTCCGTGGCACTTTTGAGTGTCAAAATTAACAATATTGTCAAATCTGTTTGCCCTGGGGATGAATGTTTTCTCTATGTTGATGACTTTTGCATCTGTTACAGATCAAAACATATGTATACGATTGAAAGACAGCTGCAGCAAGTCATAAAAAATCTTTCAAAATGGTCGACTGAAAACGGCTTCAAGTTTTCCAAGACTAAAGCTAAATGAATGCATTTTGTCAATGTTTGAAAATGCACCTTGATCTAATATTAAAGCTGGATGGAGTGCAAATTAAAGTTGTAAAAAATTTAAATATCTTGGACTCCTTTTCGATTCTAAACTGTCGTTTATACCCCCATATTGACAACTTAAAAAATAAGTGCTTAAAGGCACTTAATCTTTTACCTGTTGTATCTAGTATGGACTAGGGAGCTAATAAAAAGGTTTTATTACGCCTTTTAATAACAGGGCACTTGTCAGATCAAAATTAGATTATGGTTGTGTAGTTTACGTTTCTGCACGCCCTTCATACTTTCGTTAACTTGATACCATTCAAAATCAAGGATTGCGCCTAGCGCTGTGTGCTTTTAGAACATCACCATTGTATTTACATTGAAGCAAATAAACCTTCCTTGAATCTGAGAAGGAAAAAGCTTTCAGTGCAATACTATTAAAAGCTTAAATCTAATCCTGACAATCCAATGTATAAAGCAGTGTTTGAACCTAAACAGAGACGCGATTTTAATAAGAAACATAGCCCAATACCCCCCGTTTAGCTTACGTTGCGAAGCAGATATTAACTCTCTAGATTTTGATCTAGAGGATGTGGCAGAACAGAGTGTTCCTGAAGTTCAGGTTGACATCTAAAAGCCCCACATTTCTTTGCGATCTTGCTTCTAGCAAAAAGGATACCACCGATCCAACTGTTTTTTAAAACATTCTTTATAGAAATTAGAGAGAAATACACTTCTTATAAAGAGATTTATACATATGGTTCAAAGGACGGCAAAAAAGTTGCCTTAGCCACCATTTTAGATGGTGAAAAGTATCAATTCCGTTTTTCCAAATAACTCTTCTATTTTTTCAGCCGAGCTAAAGGCGATTGATCTCGCACTTGATGTTATCGAAGAGCGCTTCTCTCACTACATAATTTTTACTGACTCTATGTTAAGTATACAAGCGATTGTGAACGAGAAAACCGACAATCCGATTATTGTTAGACTTCTAGATTCAATAGCTCAGCCTCATGGTGTTGATCTCGTTTTTTGCTGGCTTCCGAGCCACGTTGGTATTCGTGGTAATGAAGGGGCTGATAAAGCTGCCAAGGCAAGGAGGCACTATCAGTAGAAATTTTACCTTCACTAGAAATTGTACCTTTTGAAGTACCTGTTACCGATTTTAAACCCTTGCTTTGTGGATTTCATTCAGGATGTCTGAAAGAACTGTTGGTCCGATCCAGCGAACCAAAGTAATACTCTGTTCGGCGAGATCTTGGCGATTGGTTGCCTGGTTACATGACTAACCGTCGCGAAAAACTAATTTTGACTCGATTACGCATTGGTCATACACACCCGACACACCCCTACCTTTTAAAAGGATAAGATATGCCAATGTGTATTCCATGTAACGCTCCCCTTTCTGTCAAGCATATATATTTATAGAATGTATAGAATTCGCTTTTATTAGAAACATATTTTTTAAAGCTGACAGTATGAAGGACCTGTTTAATATTGTAAAATGTGAACAGATTTTTGATTTCCTGAATGCTGTTATTTTGTATAGTAAAATGTAAAATAATATTCTTTTGATTACATGTTTAAGTGATTTTAGTTATTCATGATTGATCTTTTGACCATTATTTCCTTTTAGACTTGCAATTATTCACTTGCATTTTTACCATAATAATGTTTGTGTTTTTACCACGATTTGTGTTATAATGTTATTACTTATGATTGATCATCGTTTCTTACAATAAGGAACTCTTTAAATGTTTTGCGCCCAGCATGACCTTAGTTGTTGACGGGCCATAAAACAACATTCATTATTTCAAACGCAATTTTATGTTATGCATGAAAAGGTTGGTCCATATAGAAGTCAAACGGACTATAGAGTATCTCTAACACGGACTCTCAACTGACGTTCTAAAAAAGCTGAGATGAAAAAGGCAATGCGACCTCGTGTACCGAAATCATGGAGGTCGTTCATAAGTCGATACATCCAAGTTTTTCGGGATCGAAAAAGAAAGAAAAATGTCATGTTGTTCCCCTCCTCCCGGCTCGCTTATCCCCCCGGATTAGCCGGGTCCTTCGGGGTGGGGTGGGGGGGGAATGGAGGAGGGGTCTTTTACCCTCGGCGTTGAACTTGATCCATTTGCCGAGCAGCTAAAGGTGTATTTTTATAGCCAACTTTTTTTATTAAGTAGCTTTAAAAAGGGCCTGAGATATAAAGGCTAAAATGTAAGATGTGTGCACCCTGTGGTATAAAAGAGAAAGATAGATAAAAAGTAAGAATAAAAACCAAAGTCAGAGAAGGATGAAGGATATGGCACCAGCCGCCTGCAGCAGAAAGAAATGACGCGACCCTTCTTTATTAATGCTTCTCAAATAAATGTCTAGCAGCGATCAAGGGTGCTTCTGTGTTTACGAAAGCCACTTTGGACTAGCTTTATAAGGTAGTTCTTTTCAAGAAACCAGACAAAACGATCAGTAACCATTCATTCCATGGTTTTGCAAAGACAACTTGTAAAACCAATAGGGCGATTATTTGATGGATTTGTGGAATCTTGACCTGGTAAGATTTCTTAGCAAACTTGTGTGCCAAGACATTGGCAATGTTATGTTTTGAAAAAACTGTGTTGTCGCTTTCCGTTTTAAAATGACCAACAGAAAGTGATGTATTCTTGCCACTAATTTTACGTATCATGTCCCAAGTCTTTTCGACAGAAGATCTAGAATTTAATCAGATTAGATAGGTAAAGTATATCACCGTAGTGATATCAATTTTATGATTTGTGAATCTTATAAGGCATATCATAATGAGACCGATATGATAATATACCAATCTTTTTCTTAATCTTGATCGGAACATTAAAAAGGATTTTCTTATAACATAATTTTCAAATGTTTCGTATCTTTCACTTTCATGATTTTCTTAACCTGTTCTTATATCTAATTCATCGAGGATCTTGATTTTTTAGGTTATTTCAACAAAGGGCAATAGGTTAAACTATAGGCGTGCAAGAGCAAAGGTTCTTATACATTAGATTTTTTGACATAGTTATCTATAAGTGCATAAAGTTTAAGGTTGCTTGGACTTATGGTATAGTAAAATGGTCCGGACAAAAATGTGAATGTTGTAACATTTAAGGGAAAAACCTCAAAAATAGGTAAGGTAGAGGTACTTTCATATTCGCAGAGACCCGAAAGATTGTTTAACACCTGAAAGCTAAACAAAATGGCGTTTAAGCATTAATGGCGTTTAAGCATTTGGAAGGTCTCTTAAATCGTAATCTTAACGCCAGAAACAACGTGAATTGACGATAGCATTGCATAAAAAGAAACACTTTAGTAATTATTCAAATAGAGATCACGAAATGATTCGAGCATAACAATGCTGGTTCAACTGTATTAATATACATCAAATTGCGTTATGCATCGTACTTTATTTTTGTTTAAACTGACCTTGCTTGGAAAATCAATGAAGTCACGAAATTTAACTCGGGATTAAAGTCAGCATCTTAAGCTATGCGTTATGAATGTTAGACATGATAAGGCTTAAAGTACTAGTAAACGTGCGCACTCTGCAAAATCGAAACCATATAGTTTAACCGAATGCAGTCATTCATATTTTTGGACAAACTAAATTTGTAGCAAAAGGTCAGTCTCAGTACAATTGATCAAAGTGTATATGACCCTGGTCGTAGACAACCAAGTAAAAAAATCCGGGCGTTAACGGCACGTGAATTTGCTGATTAACCCACGTTTGCTCCCGTTAATGCTCGGTTTTTATCCATCAATGAATGCATATAGACCCGCTATCATACATTTTATGCAATAATGTATGTAAGAAGTGAGGAAACTGTGTAATTGGATCACACATATATCAAAGAGAGATTGAGAAAAAAACTTTAAAATTTGGAACCCACATACTTAGTCTACCAATACAGCACCATTTTGCTTTTTTATATGTTAGTAAGTGGAGTATAAATTTCAGATAAACCGCAGACACCAACCGACTTTATGCAATTAAGACAGTATGGTACTCAGTCATCGGCAAAGTTAAGTTGGAAACCGGGTTTTGATGGAGGTCTACCACAAACATTCTATATCCTCTACAAACGCCAAGATGACTCCTTATGGAATACGGAAAAAGTGCCCTCTAACAGAAATAATTTCACGATATCAAAGTTATCTCCCGGAACGTCATATTATGTGAAGATGTACGCAGAAAATACGGAAGGAAAGAGTGATAATACTACCACCCTCATAATTGCAACTAAGAAAGGTATGTATTATTTTTTTCCCTAGATTTTAGATAAAATGCCTAAACTGTTATTTAGTTAGGCAGAGATACGCATCATATACATTTCAATTTGAATACTTCTCGGCAGAAGCGGATATCATTGTTGTGCCCTGAAGTCAGTTAATTTATGAATAATTCGTCACAATTATGAGAGAACCGCACACCGCAATAGTTTTCAAGCGTTTTAGACAATGCAAGTCTTTGTTCTCAACCGGGAATCTTATTTTAAACATTCTAGGGAGCGCAGGTATGGCTATATGATACACGAGGTTAGATGTTAGAACGTGCTTTATAAAAATGAGGGTGTCAGTTAGAACCAGCGTAATATCACCGAATCCCGGCAATAATCACAAGGTTATATGATACATTCTATTTCCGCCAAATTCGTCAAAAATTTAAGAGGGAATTTTAGTTCACAAGAAATCCGCCCGGATGGACTTACTGGCGAAGAAAATAAAAACACCATCGGCGGCATAAATTTACGCAATCTGAGATATCGCCTTCGTTCATCTTTTAATTACAAAAAATGTGTCGAACACACTGTCTAGTGTTGACACTTAACGCTCAACTGCAGTTTCATCGCTGATCAAAAATATTGATGTGGGACTTGAACTTTGATAATATACTTTGTCTTTGAAGTCTATCGTATAATTCAAGTAGAAAGACTTGCCGAACTCCTACCAACGCACCGTTCCTAAATAGGAACCTTATACAATTATAAATTATATAAATGTGTTCTATTAAATACAAACTAAGAAAATGAAATTTCGTACTCAAAAGAAGAAAAACCTCTAGCAAAAATCCAAGACGAATTTAAAAAAAACGAGAAATAGCTGGTAGCAAATTTCTAATATGGCTGTCGAAAAGCGGTTATTTGGTAACGTTTCACAATGACACAATTAATTCAGAACCTACATGTATGAACATGGTTTGCTTTTTTTTGCCGACAGTTTTAAACAATATTTTGAAAGATTCAAGTTTTCCCAAGACTTTCGACATAACTGACTTTTATTAGAAGACCATGATGCAATTGCATCAATTTGATGTGTATTCGTTTGCTTAGCGTTGAAATGGAACATATGCATTGCTTATGGTAACGACGCATCAGTCTTGTAGTTCGGTTGTTCTCGAAGAAATCCGAGGTTTTATGATCCTGGTTAATATTTGAATCATATGTTATACAGCCTTCATATTTCACATGATGATTGCTTGGGATCAGACCTTTTTGAAAGTAGAAAGTTCAAGGTCATAAGTCAAAGTTTTTTTCATGGTCAAATTTGTGAAAAAAAAGCATTGGTCATGAATGGTAGGTGATAGTGCCTTTATTTTTCACATGATGATTGCAGAGGACAATAACCTTCTTTTAGTATCAAGTATGTGGTCATCAGTCAAGGTCGTTTTTTCAAGGAAAAAACTTTAACATCGGCCATTACTTTTGAATTGGGGAATTCATGTTTCACATGATGTTTTCTTTCGAAAAGACCCTTCTATTGGTCAAATTGGTTAAAATAAATAAACTTTTACATTGGTCATAACTTGTGAATGGTAAGTGACAGGGCATTCATATTTCACATTTTGATTGCTTGGGACTAGACCTATCTGTTGGTAATAAAGTCAAGAAAATCAGTTATTTTTTCAATTTTTCGAGGTCAAATGTTTTGAAAAAATAAAACAACATTAATTTTGGCTACATGTATAATTTTTGACGGTGAGTGATAGGGCCATCACATTTACTTAAACCTTGGCCATTCCTTTTTGTAATTGAAAACGACTCCATGAAACTTGGCATGTTTGTTCACCACAAGAGCTATCTAGACTATCAAGGGGGATAACCATGGCACCTTTTTTTTAAAAAGTTATGCCCCATTTTGACTAATTTTTTTTACATCATCAATCACCTGCAGCTGAGTGTTACACTAGAAGGCAGCGCTCTTGTTTCTTTTTCTTGATCGCTTATTTAGAACAAAGGTTTTATACTTTAAGAATTATTAGGAAACTCTTGAGGCCATATTTCTAGCCCACCACCCTTAAAATTGGTCAGAATGATTATCTTGATAAAATCTCGGACAAGTTCAAGAACAAGGTTAAGGAGTCAAATCTTAGAAAAACCTTGGGGACACTCTAGAGGCCGTATATAAAGCTCAATCAACTTGATAATTTGGCAGAATGATTATCTTGATAAAATCTCGGACATGTTCGAAATAGGGTCAAGTGTGGTCAAATCAAGGTCAAGGGATCAAATCTTAGAAAAACATTGTGGACACTCTAGAGGCCCACTGGACCAATGAAATTCAGGTGCAATTCATTTTTAATTCTGATTGTTCTAATCATGGCACTATGGGCAGTCTAGTTACAAAGAAATGGTCTCATGCAGTGAAATATGAAATACTTTACTTATCTGTAAATGATTATTTAAAATGAATGATTTTTGTCAGGAATGGTCTCCAGATTGACCTCTTTCAGAACTCTTTGTATTTGGCATTATGATTATGTATCACAGAAAAAGGCGTAACTTCATAAATTTCCTTGAAAGTTTTCATATCTGACCGAGTTTCCCATTGATAGTATGTGAAAGTAAGAGGAGCAATACTGACCAAGTTTATAAAATTTCAACCCGGTTTGCTAGAATAGTAAACATTTTTCTATTTTGACAAGCAACGATTTTTATTTCAATTATTCAGTTTTGTGTTAAAATCTTTCATCTATATCTTTGATAATTTTTTGTTCTTATTGCATATTTCAAAGATAACTAACAAAACAGCTGCGAGGTTGTTTAACTGTGAATAGTTATGACTTGTAATATTCAAATGGATTTATTTTTCTTTTTTAGTTGGCACATTTTCTCCTTTTAAATATTTTAGAGGATTTTCAATTCTGAATCCTTTAAACCGACTCTTCTTGTCAAAGTCAAGCAATTTTATAATTTTAGTTTTGTACTTTCTTTTTAATCTTTTCAACGACTTCTTATATGTAACTTCTATTATTTCAGCTCACCTGAGCGGAAAAAAGGCTAAGCATGAGCTATTGTGGCCAATGAACATTCGTCTATTCGTCCGTCTGGCAGTAAACATTTCTTAAAAATCTTCTCCTCTGAAATTACTGGAATGAATTACACCTAACATCAATATATTTTCCTTGGGTCCTGCTTTTTCATAATGCTTCAAAGATTTTGAATTGGGGTCACAAATGGGTCAAAAGGTGAAATCTTAAAAAAAAACATCTCCACTGAAACTACTGGTTAGAACATGAACATTCTCATGTGTCATAAATGCATGTTCTATCCTTATATTTTAAATCGGGGTAAAAAATGCGGTAGGTATTGGGGTCCGAAAAAGGGTCAAAAGTTCAAATCTTATTTTCCTCTACTAGTCAGTTTTGTCTGGCTTAAGATTACCTTATACATTTCTGTTGCAATTCCGATTAATGTCAACGGTCAAAGGTAATTATAGACAAATATCTATTTACCACTCTAGATGTCACAATTTTACCTTTAATTCTCTCAAACCTACTCAGGGTGTTTGTCTAGCCAAAAGGAAGATCCCCATTGATTTCTTTGGCATTTCAACTCATGTTTTTGGAATGGTAGCCTTATAGACAAGTGTCTTGTTAGCACCTTAGACATCACAAATTTTGCTCAATCTTCTTTTTTAAATCTGCCAAGGGTGTATGTGTGGTCTTTCTGAAGGATTTTTTTGATTGTGGGTGCATTCCGATGCATGTCATGGGAAAAAGATCATTATTGACAACTTCAAAAACCATAAGAGGTCACGTGTTTTGCTCAATCTCTCCCTAACTTATTCAGATTATTTCTCTGGTTATTAGGATTTGTTTTGTTTGTTTGAATTGGGTTTAACGCTTTTAACACTATATCGCGGCGGCTGGAGCACATCACAATGGATTCCTGGTATTTCTCACACCAGTACAACCAGGACCTCTAGATAGACAGTCCGACGCGCTACCAAATGCGCTATGACGGCGGCTGCTCTGGTAAAAAAAGAATCGGGACCTCTAGATAGACAGTCCGACGCGCTACCAAATGCGCTATGACGGCGGCTGCTCTGGTCAAAAGAAAGAACCCCTTTTACTGTTTAGTGTATTTTGAGGTATTTCGTGGGGAAATGAAACGTTTAGACTATTGTCACTTTTTATACGCCCGTCGAAGACGGGACGCATTATGGGATCACCCGTGATATCCGGTGTCCGGGCGTCCGGCGGCGTGCACTTCGTTGTCCGGAGCATAACTCTGTAACCCTATGTCCGATTTTCTTCAGACTTGGCAGGTAAATTTTTATCCTCATTTTTTTAGTTATTGCCCTCTTTTTCATACTTGGATCTTTCATACTTGGTTCTTGTCCGGAGCATATCTCTAAAAGTATCAAAGCTACGATCATATTTGCCCTTTGTTGTTTTTCCTTACCATATTACAGGAAAGGGGGCCTTAATGAAAATTTTCCTGTTTATGCTCTAGAGGCCACACATATTGCCCAATCTTCATGAAAGCTGGTCCGAATGATGTCAAATCCACAAGGATGAACCCTGTTGAAAACTTGAAGGATCCACGTAATATCATGGAAAAATGGGCATTAATGACGGTTTTCTTGTTTACGCTTAAGAGGCCATAATTTTATATTTGTATATATATACGTTTGCAAAACATTTAAAGCATTTATAAATATAAATCTTCAGTAACAATGTAAATTGTTGTTAGAACATTTTTGTGTTGTTTCTTGAAGCAGGAACTTGCTGAAATATTGAGAAAGTATTTATAATGTTATAAAGTAGTAGATAGCAATTATGATTTTGCTTGAAAAATGTCCCTTAATTGTAATTTATTTAAGGAGTCAAGGACCCGAAGAAGAGCGATATAGGTCCAACACGATCCTCTTAATTTACAATTACGCAATATTACATTCCTGGCAGTGAAATCTTAGGATTTCACAGTGTATTAAATGTTGATATCGTCACTAGTTCCCTGGAGGTACTACTTTTAAGCTCACCTGAGCACAATGTGCTCAAGGTGAGCTATTGTGATCACTCGCCGACCGTCGTCCGTCCGTCCGTCTGTCCGTCAACAATTGGGCCAATAAACCACTGGGCCAAACAAGCTGAAACTAAGCAGAGAAGTTCCTTGGGTAAAGCTCTTCAAAAATTGTTTAAAGAATTGAATTCTATATATATCTCTGGTTGCCATGGTAACAGAAAGGCCGGCAATCGCGAAAAATCTTAGATAAAATTCTCCTCCTCCTAAGCCAGTAGGTCAATGAAGCTGAAACTTAGCAGAGATGTCCTTGAAGCTTATGAATAATTTGTAAAAAAAATAAAATCATCAAAGACTCTGGTTTCCATGGAAACGGAAAGGTTGAAGAAATATCCGCAAATTGACGAAAATCTTAGAATTCATTATTCCTCCCCTAAACCACGAGGCCAATCAAGATTTAACTTGGCCTGGAAGTTCCTTGCGTGAAGTACTTCCATGGCTACCGAAAGGTCCAACAATTGCCGAAAATTGCTGAAAATCTTAAACTCCTTAACCACTGGACCAATCAAGCTGAAACTTTGCAGGGATCTGTCTTTGGTGAAGTTCTTCAAAAGTTAAGAATTAAGAATTTAATTTCATCAAAAACTCTTGTTTGCATGGTAACAGAAAGGCTAAAAAATGGCCGAAAATTGCTGAAAATCTTAGAAAAATTTCTTCTCCTCCTAAATCACTGTGCTAATTAAGCTGAAACTTGGTGAGGATGTTCATTGGGTGTACGTCTACCTAAATTGCAAAAGATAATTTTATTCAACTAAAATCTCTGGTTTCCATGGTATTGAAAAGGCCAAAAATTCTCAGAGAAGGTTAATCTCCGCCTAAACTATTGGGTATATTTTAAACTTGGCAGGGATATTCTTAAGGTTAAGGTCTACTAAAGAATTCAATTCCATAAATAACTTCGTTAGCAATTTTAATAGAAATTCAAATTGCAGAAGGACGAAATTAAAGTCTGTTTCTTTTAAATCCACCCTAAATGTACATCAATCAATCTCCGGTATCTATAACATGGTTGACAAGTTATGAGTTGACTTACTCAGGTGAGCGATATAGGACCACCATGGTCCTCTTGTTTTTTTCAAGCAGCCCAATACTTTTAAGCCCAATCACGGTTTCAGGATATCTGCATAGGGGGCTCTAACTTACAAAATGGTAGGGTCTTTTTGTTATTATACTATTTTGATTAAATATTCAAACGAAATTGAAAATATTAGGCTTCAGAAGGGTTGTTTATTGACACCCTGCCCCTCCCTCGGATCCGCTTCTGAACCTTCTGAATTGCAGATTATCGACAAAAAATATTAATCAGCATAAACTAGGAAAACAGAAAGTACACGTAGCACACAATAATTAGAACGGGAGAACATCCTGAGATGGTTCAATAACAATAGGTATCCTAATCCGACTGTTTCTGTCTTCGGTGACATTGAGGAATTTTCCGAAGGTTCGAAATCCGATGACATTGAAGTTCTAGCGACAAACTCTCAATCAAGCCCGGGCGTAAGTTGGTTTGAAATATTCATCTCAGGGGATTGAGTGATCACAGACCGAACAATTCTTCCAATATACCCGTCTCGGTACCTAGTCGATATCAAAAGAATTCCAGTGTTCCGATGTTTACATCATTGACAAAGTTGTTCCTACATAAAAAAAACAAATTATTTTCGTTTCTCGTCCACAATTTGTTTGACGTCCTACGAATATTTTTTTTTTCCTTGGCTTCAAATCATCTTTATTTTTCTTCCAATTTATAAACCGCAATCAAAGATGGCGACTTGAAATTATTGAAAAGAGAATTTACCCGGTATCAATACGCCAAGTTCGCAAGGGCCGAGGACGATAGAAAATGACAGAAATTTGTGATTTTAGGAATAAAAAAGGGTTACAAATAGAATAATACACTGGTTATGTCTGAAATGAAAAATATTTCATTCGAATACGTGATAAGTCTATCAAAAAACTTGTCCATGGGACTCTTGTGAAATATTTTTCATATCAAACATCACCAGTTGATTATGCACTATATATAATTTATAGGTCTGGACATTTGTTGCACTCTGGACTTTTTTTGTTTCGCCCTGTTTTGGCCTCGCAATATTTCTATTAGTCAATTGAGTAGTAATTTGTAAATAAATAAATACTTCTAGAACCAGAGGATGGAAATAAGGTACCAATCATAGCCGGCGCTGCTGGTGGAGGAGTAGGATTTGCTGTGATAGTAATTTCTGTTGTGCTTGCAGTATTCTTCGTGAGAAGGAGGGACAAATCGGGTAAAATATTAAACTTTCTATATACACATCTCTCTGAAATCAGAATCTCATCCAGTATTTATCAATTCATATATGCAATAACAAAAAAAAAGTTTTTGTGTAACTAAAATCTTTAGACTACATCCTTGAGAGGCGGATTTTAAAAAAATGAATAACGATTGTACAAAAGTGCTTTTCTTTGTGGATGTTTAAATAATTGCTTATATCTGTCGACGAGAGGTTTGGTTACGTTATTATTAGAAAGTCAAGCTCAACATCGTATGATATTGAATTTGAGTTTACAGGACTGTATTCGTTTATACAAAAAAACAACAAATTTTGCTCATTTAAGTCACTATAGTGTTACATTCAGCCTGAATATATTCCAAAAGAAAATGAGCGGATGATTTGTGTCTTATTTGATGAAAAAAGGGTTTGGTGACATAATTCAACCGCGATACACTTATATTGATTCAAAACGCACCATAAAATAAAAATATACCTTTAACGTATCCTTATAAAATAATATGAAAAGGAAGAAGTATTATCCAGAATTAAGAAAATATTGATACAGGAAACGACTTAAAATATTTTTTTTTAATTCTTTCAGGTAAAAGTAACGATCAGAGGTATGATATTACTTTTAAAATTCGTCTGTTACTTGAATCACACCGATCATTTAAGCCTTATATATATATATTCCAAAAGAAAGTGTGCAGTTTCACTTTTTTGTGTTCCTCAATCTTTTGAAAAGTTGGAGGAACTCTTGCTTGTAAAATCTGTTGCATGTTTTAGATATGACCCTTTTGAATCCGATTTCCAAAACAGTTGCGTTTGCTGTGGGCACTTCTTCAGTACATATAGTGTTGAGATTGGCCATTCTAGAATTTCTTTTCTGGTAACGAGAAATTTGCTTTTAAGGTAATTCCTAGTTTGACTAGGGACTCCCTACCATAACCAAACAAAAGTTTGAGTTTACGTACAGACGTCACACCAGCGCCAAAGTCAGAAATCGCTACATTGATTGGTCAATTACATCAGATACAACGGTGCAAACTCGTTATGAAATATTATTTGATACAGAACAGAGGAAGCCCAAACCGAATACATACGATTTCTATTGGAGTATGGGTGGTAATTCTATTTTATGAAAAGGTTTCATCGCACGGGGTTAATCTTCGCCAACACACGAATTTGTTCGTCAACCTACGTAGTTTTATAATGTACAATTGTTATTCAGATGTGAATTTATTATAAGGTAGGTCACAGAAATTGAACTGAATGCGATTCCAAAAAAGTTCTTTATCAACTGTGGGATAAAAAAAGCAAATTACTCAAAATCAATGATCCTTTACTAGCCTAAAGTCAATGAGTTCCGTATGCCTTATTTCTCATAGTATCGATGGTTAATAGTGTTGCGGTTTGTCATGCAAATTTTCGTGACGGTTCATTGAGTAAGTTTCGAGATATTCGAATTTTAAAAGTGTACACTTTCTATTTGAACTGAGTATATATATTTGAAGAATATTGCTAGAAAGTTTTTGTCATTGAAACCGTATGCGTTTACTGAAAACAGAGACTATCTTTTCTACTTGTAAACCAACGAAAAAAGAGACGAAACCGAGTTTGTCATTGATGTATGAATTCGGATAATGGTAAACCAGATATCATCTGACACTATGCATACAATAAATACAAGTATACATTCGTAACAAATTTGAAAAGGTTTAAGGTTCATGTAAAGTGTTTGACACCCAATTTTAGGGGCATTCATTTGCCAAGAAAAAGCAGTATGTCCAGGTATATTATATATCAAAATGAAGCTATTTATAAGCACAAGCAGTTGAAAAACATAAGACTGTTATCACTATAGCGGTATAGCCAAAACATTGTTGAAAAGGGTCATTTTGTACAGAACAAGCAACTGCATGACTGTTGGATAAAATCGGCGCATATTTTAACAAAGTCTAGCCTAAAGTACCATCCAGGTAGTGCTACAACCATTGGTATAAAACTCAGCCCCAAAACGTAGTTATGCAAGCAACTTATTTTGATTTATTTTACAAACACATATGTCATATATGTCATTCTAATTTTGTAAACGTGTAGATCTTTTTAGGGTATGGTGTGTTATCACAACATAAATAGACATTAATTGTTTATATACCTATAAGGTTGATTAGCAATATATCAATTTCTATTTCACAGAATCATAAATATATAGTAATATTGTAGTTCATTGAATTAAAAAAACTACAATTTGAAATAAATCGCAGAAAATATTTCACAATATTATGGTGTGATGTTGCACCATACCTAATGTGTATTTTGAAAACAGACCAAACAGGTTTGACAAGTATGTTGACAAAATAAATGGAAATTGATTGTTTCAAAAGAGCCTTTTGAGACTGAGTTTTATATCTAAGGTTGTAGCACTACCTGGATGGTACTTCAGACTGTACTTTGTTAAAATATGGGGCGGTTTTATGCAACCGTCATGCAGTTGCTTGTTCTGTACAAAATTACCCTTTTCCACAATGTTTTGGCTATACCGCTATAGCTATGGCGGTCTTATGTTGCCTAACTGCTTGTGCTCACGAATAGCTTCATTTTGATATATAATATACCTGGACATACTGCTTTTTCTTGGCTAATGAAGTGCCATAAATATTGGGTCTCAAACACTTTACATGAACCTTAAACGGCAACTGAATTATCTTAAAACTTACATCGCGACACATTAAAATTACATCTCGACGTATTGAACACCTTTCAATGGATTTCTGGTTTACTCATTTACACCAGTTTTCAAAATTATCGTCCAGCATATTTAATCGACAAAACCGTTTCGGTGTATGATTTACAACCAAATCAAGTGAAGGAAACTCGTTTATGCCTGCAAAATAAACATTTTATATGTTCCCCAAAGGGAGAGCATATAGCCACCGCTTCGTCCGTCCGTAATTCCGTCCGTCCGTCCGTCCCCACCTATTTCTCCATAACCCTTGGGCCAAATCAAATGAAACTTACCATGTGAATTTCCTATGATATACTGTTGATGCATCTGTGACGGTTTTTTGGATTTGAATCCTCGTCACGGGAAAAGGGGACTTAGTTTAAAAAAAAACAGTTTTTCCCAAATTTTTCCTAGTCTAACAGTAACAAATAAGATGCCCTTTACTATAAACAATTTGAAATCATCGTGAAAAAAAGTATATCATGGGAAAAGGGGGCTAAATGTTTGTTTCCTTTACGTTAGCGTGTAAAGTATAGTTATTCTTTCATTTCTCCTAGTCTTTTGCTCAGAAATAGATGAATTTTCATATTTGAGTAGCAAATCGGATCCCCTTTACCATAAACTATTTGAAATTTGTGACTAAAGATATGTCATGCAAAAAGGGGGTTAAATGTTTGTTACCTTTATGTTAGCTGTATAAGATAATACCTTATTTGAGTCCTTTCAATCTGACCACACAGAATATCTCCTAAAGTATAATAGCTATCAACTTTATTTTTTATGGGTTGGTAGATCTCATGGAGGACAAGTGATGTGCACAAGAACTACAACTCTTACTTGAATAAAATTTCGAGTTATTGTCCTTTGTTATTTTTAATACTTAGATTTTATAGGAGGTAAATCTCTGACAGTACAAAAGAATCTTTAATCTATCAGGCTTAAGTTTACTATCAAGCTTTCATGGCGGGGATATTCATGTCCAACATGGCTCTTGCTTTTGTGACAATGCCTTATTCGGGGAACATAATCCGTCTCTGACGGCTCTTGTTTCTCTCTCTATTATAATGTTCTGCTCAAACGTCTACCCTCGAGATCAATTTTTATTAGAAACCTTAAAAATGCGACTTCGTCTATAAAGCGACTGGTTTTGAAAATTCCCGTTCGTTACCGCAAATCTACGAGTAGAATTTCGTAACTTAGTACATAATACACTACATTTAAGCAAAAAAAGCTCGAGCTATCAATTAGTGATGCAATATTAATTGTCTTTTTCTCTAGTATAAGCAGTTCGAAATTCAATATTTTCGTTAAACACAATTACTTATGCCATTTTCGATAATCTTAACCTAGAGTGTTAATAGCATTCAGTGTTTACTGCAGTGTATTTATGTACTCTTATTTTCATCAGCTTATTCATTTCAGAAAAAGCTTGTATGTAGATGAGAAAATTTACGATGAAAACGGTGAGTAAACATCTTTACTTTTTTATTCATCATGTGTCGCAATTAACCCACATCAACAAACGTATCCTCTGAACTTCTTGTTTTTAAAGTATAATGTAATGTAAAAGTAATAACGGAAAAAGTGAAAAAAGTCAATTTATTGGGTTTGATTAGAGTATTCATACATATAAATTAATTAAATGTGTGCTTAATGGAACGATATTGTTGCCGTCAAAATTAAAATGAAACACGTGACGCATTGCAATGGAATACACTTGAATAATTTCTATTTCAATAGTATTTCTAGTGAAGAGGGGGCCCATTTGCAGGACTTTTACGTTTGGAAAATACTGAGGATCAATTGGGACGCCTTCATTTGTTTAAACTCCATTTTACCATTCTTAATCCCCTAGGCCCCTTGAATATCCAAGGTTAATTAAAAAAACTCCCCCTTTTGACATTATTACATTTTTTTCTATTTAATCTAAATGTTTGGGTTGGTAAATAACTCATAATCATGACAAAATGAGAAAAATAAACGGAATCACATTTTGGGATTGACTCAAATCATCTCTTGAATATTCATTAGTATTCAGAGTTTTCTGTGATCGTAAAAACTCTTCCAATAATGTTTAAAGTACAACAAACGATTCCTTAGTTATCTCGTATTTACCTCGGCCAGAAATTACAACTAAAATTTGAGAAATTTTATACAAAATCTGATTTATGTCACATATTTTTATTATTTCTTTTACGCTCCCCGCCTAAGAATACATGTGTTGCTATGGTGACGAAATTTAAGACCGCTTGGTATAATTTTGAAAAATAAAAACAGTTATGCCTTTCGTAGAAACCAAACTGCACACTTAAGAAATTGTACACTAAACAAGCAAGAAATGCGAAAGTTATAGACCGCGTATGTATGGGACGTCAAAACTGGGTCATGTGATGAATGCCATAGGCAAGACGATCATTAATCAGTCTTTCCATGGTTTTGCAAATTCAACAAGTTAAGGCAATTTGGCGATAGTAAGAAGGACCAGTAGAATCTCAAACCTGGTTTAGGTATTGAAATAACGATAGCTTTTCACCAAGATGCTGGAATGCTGTCATTTTTCCAAATCCGGTCATAAATTTCAAGTAAGACATTTAAAGAAACGTTTAAGAAATTGACTATGAATACTTTCATTTCGAACAACAGTGTCGTAATACTTATTTTAAGTCTTTTTTAGTTCTATAACCGAAAATTCTCTATTATAATGTTCCAGGTTCCTGGAACTAAAATTAAATTTTCGCTTTTTCTTCATCACATTTTAATTTTTTGAAAAGCAGGTAAGAAATTTGAGAATGACGAATTCTTGCAAAAGTATCTGCTTATACATTCGCAATATCTGCTTTGAAAGAAACGGCACTGTCGTCAGTTCTTAGATAACCATCGCCAAATGACGCGTTGTTTTCCATGTTTTTGTGCACCAACTCCCATGTCTTTTTGACATAGGATCTAGAATTTAACATAGAAACATATTGTCCCGAAGACGAACGCTTGCTTTATTGTATAGTGCAACGTGCTTTTTAAGATTGACTGCCAAATATGGGCTTGGCATGCCGGGTTTTATTTCCACTATATAATAGGCCCGATTTCAATTAAACAATGGATTCGTTATCTTTGAGTGACCCTCTTCTGAAATTGTTCAAACATTTAGATCGACCCTCAATATGGGCGTGGCAGGGTGGGACTTATTTTCACTCTATAAATCTTTAAAAATTATCTCCTCTCAAACCATTGGCCCGATTTAAAAAAAAAAAACTTCGCTTGAATGATCCTGTAAAGTTCTTCAATTGACCCAAAAACATTGGCGTTGCAGGGCGGTTCTTATTTTCGCTTTGAAATCTTTAAAAGGTTCTTCTAAAACATTGGTCCGAGTTCAATGAAACTTGGCTTGAATGATCCTTGTTAGACCCTAGTCTTAAATTGTTAGAGGAATTAAGAATGACCCCCAAATATCGGCGGGGCTGATTTTCACTATATAAATCTTTAAAAATCTTCTCCTCCCTAATTATTTGCCCGATTTCAATGAAACTTCGCATGAAATGTTTCTTTTGTAACCCTTTACGTTAATTGTTAAATAAATGTTGTTTGATTCCCATAAAAGGGTGTGGTAGGGCAGGGTTCACAAAACTTTATTTTGAATCCCAAATCTTAAAAAAAAATCTCCTAAAAAAACCATTGGGCTAATTTTAATGAATCGTGGCATTGTTGTTCCATTGGCGATCCTTTACCTAAATTGTTAAAAAAAATTGATTGACCCACACAAATGGGCGTGGCAATTGTGGGACATTGTTTTCTCTATGAATCTCTGAAAATCCCCTGCTCAACTATTTCGCATATTTTCATTAAACTTGGCAAAGATGTTTCTTGAATGACCTTTTACCAGAATTGTTTAAGAAAGTTTTGATCGACCCCTCCTCCCTTCCCCCCAGAAAAAAATGGATGTGGCAGGGCGAAGCTTATTCTCACTTTCAATTGTTAAAGAAATCTTCTTCTTGTACAGATTTCAAAGAACTTGCTATAGATGTCCCTTGGGAGACTCTTTAACTAAATTGCTAAAGTTATTTTGGAATTAATCCCAAATATAGGTTCGGCAGGGGAGGGCATTTTCACTTTCCAATCTTTTAGAACTCTCTTCTTCCAAAAATTTGGGTCAGATTCAATGAAACTTGGTATAAATGTTCCTTGAGTCACATTCTACATAAATTATCAAAGAAATTGTGAAGCCATTGGAGCGACACAAGCCCTCTCGTGTTTCTTATAAACTTATAAAAGACTTAAATTTCAATACTTTTAGGATTCGAAATGTATTTTAAGCAAGGAACATAATGTTACATTAAAAAAGAATGAGACCATTTGTGTATGATTATGTAATGTTTCCACATTTCGAAAATTTGATGCACTCAAACCAACGAAGTGGGAAAATTGATAGAAAAAGATAGATTGCTATTTTCACCCGTTTTCTCAATGTTTTCATAATCATTTTGCAGTCTATTTTCAAATTTAACACAGACTGACTTATCCTCTGCAAATTCCTTTCAAAATGGACTAGTGTAAAATGGTTGTTTAATTGTATCGTGGGTTAGACAATTGTTATAACAAAGGTAAGCAGATTATTTAAGCAGATTTTCCTAGAGAACGGACCATATGAATTTATAATTTGACTGTACTTCATTAAGTTATTATTGTAAATGAACACTAGTCTGGACAGGATATATATTTGATAAAAAAACTACAAAAAGTACATATTCATTTAAAATGGTCACAGATTAATGATGGACCCCCCTACGTGCGGGTTTAGCAGGGCGATGCCTATTTTCATTTTGAATGTTTACAAATTCTCCTCCAAATCAATTTGACTTTTTTTTTCATTTTAACTTGATATGAATGTTTCATGGATGGCCATGTAAATTGTTCCTGAAAATGTGTTTAAATTTGTCTTTTTATTGCAATCACCCTTTGGTTGGTTACAAAAGATAGCTAAAGGGTTTGTAGGTAATGGTGATTGAGCATTTAATGTAACGTGGGCCTGACCAAGTTAATCCAGGAATCGACACTAAAACCAGTTTTCGGGCCCCAAGCCTGTGGAATAAAGGGAGGAGTTGTAGATGTTTCCATGTTACAGGTCCTTCAGGCCGGAAGTTAATGGCAGAACTGAGTATTTTGAAGCCTGTGGAGTTAAGGGAGGACTGGTAGATGTTACCATGATACTGGTCCTTCAAACCTGAAGTAAATGGCAGAACCAAATATTTGTAGTCTGTCAAGTTTGGAAAATAGTTGAATTTCCATTACTTAAATTTGCGTTTCCTTAGGGAAAACATTGAGGGGAAAAATAAATTTCTTTTTGCCAACAATGTTTTCCTTGTAATTCATCATCTAAATTGCGAAAAATCAAACAAGGTTTTCATGCTGTACCTGTTGATATCAGGGAGGACCTGTAATAATCAAGGCTAACAGGTCTTTCACCCTTGTGGCAAAAAGTTGTTAGTGATCATTACAAAATAGTTTTAAAGAGACGTTAGCGTGTTGCTTACTGGCAAAATAGGCTATGTTATATAGCCGCCGCTTCGTCTGTCCGTCCGTCCGTCCGCACCTATTTCTCCTTAATCCTTGGGCCAAATCAAATGAAACTTACCATGTGAACTTCCTATGATATAGTGATGATGCATCTGTGACGGTTTTTGGATTTGAGGCCTCGTCAAGGGAAAAGGGGACTTAGGGTTAAAAAATAGTTTTTCCCAAATTTCTCCTAGTCTAACAATCAGAATTTAGTGAAATTTCATATTGGAGTAGCAAATCCGATGTCCTTTACTATAAACAATTTGAAATTAACGTAAAAAATATATCATGGAAAAAGGGGGCTAAATGTTTGTTACCTTTACGTTAGCGTGTAAAATACAGTAATTAACTCGGCTGTTTTCGAAAAAACCCGAGGTATTATGATCACCTTGGCGTCTTTCGCGTTGTCGTTGTTTGCGTGGGCGATGGCGTGACAAACTTTAACCTTGGTCATAACTTTTGAATGATAAGTCATAGAGCCTTCAAAATTCACATGATTATTGCTTGGGAAAATACCTTTCTGTAGGTACCAAGTTTGAGGTCATCGGTCAAGGTCATTTTTCAAGGTCAAAGTTCTTTGAAAAATTTAAACTAGGTCATAACTTTTGAATGGTAAGTCACAGAGCCTTCATATTTCACATGATAATTGCTTGGGACAAGACCTTTCTGTAGGTACCAAGTTCAAGGTCAAGGTCATTTTGCAAGGTCAAACTTCTTTAAAAAAATTTAACCTTGGTCTTTACTTTTGAATGGTCAGTCATAGAGCCTTCATATTTCACATGTTTATTGCTTGGGACAAGACCTTTCTGTAGGTACCAAGTTCAAGGTCATCAGTCAAGGTCAAAGTCATTTTTCAAGGTCAAATTTCTATAAAGAATTTAACCTTGGTCATTACATCTGAATGGTAAGTCATAGAGCCTTCATATTTCACATGATCATTGCTTCGGACAAGACCTTTCTGTTGGTACCAAGTTCAAGGGTGTCAGTCAAGGTCAAGGTCATTTTTCAAGGGCAAATTTGTTTGAAAAAATTTAAACATTGGTCATACTTTTTTAATGGTTAGCCAAAGAGCCTTCATATTTTACACTATCATTGCTTGGTACAAGACCTTACTGTAGGTACCAAGTTAATATATTTGCATCTGCTTAAGAAATAATTAACAGCCGAGCGTTGGCACCTGCTTGCGGTGCTCATGTTCTTTCATTTCTCTTAGTGTAATGCTCAGAATTTGATGGATTTTCGCATTTGAGTAGCAAATCAGATGACCTTTACCATAAACTATTTGAAATTTGTGTCTAGAAGTATTTCATGCAAAAAGGGGGTTCAATGTTTGTTATCTTTATGTTAGCTGTATAAGATAACACCTTATTCGAGTCCTTGCAATCTGACAACAGAGCTTATCTCCTAAATTATATCTTTCAACTTGAAACTTTATGTGTGGATAGATCTCATGGAAAAGAAGTGCTATGCACAAGAACTACAACTCTTGCTTGCATACTTTTGGAGTTATTGCCCTTTGTTATTTTTGATACTTAGACAATGTCTGGACCATATCTTCTAAAGTATCATAGCTATCAACTTGAAACTTAATGGGTGGATAGATATCATAGAGGAGAAGTGCAGTGCACAGGAACTGCAACTCTTACTTGCATTATTTTGGAGTTATTGCCCTTCGTGATTTTTGATACTAAGATTTTGTCTGGAGCATATCTCCTAAAGTATAATAGCAATCAACTTGAATCGTTATGGGTGGATAGATCTCATGGAGGAGAAGTGCAATACACCAGAAATACAACTCTTGCTTGCATAATTTTACTTTTGCCCTTTGTTATTTTTAAAAATACTTAGATTTTATAGGAGGCAAATATCTGACAGAACAAAGGAATCTTTAATCTTTTAGGCTTCAGTTTACTATCAAGTATACTGTCCAACATGGCTCTTCTTTTTGTGACAATGCCTTATTCGGGGAGCATAATCCGTCTCTGACAGCTCTTGTTTAATACAATTACAATATAAACTACTTATTTACATAAAATCTAGGTAGTAAATGTTTTTCTTTCAATTCGTGTACTCAAACAATTAAAGAAAGCACTGTAAGTACTGCGATAGTGGAATGCCCGTCGCCCTTCTACGTTCTGTTGATTTTATACTGTTAAAGCCAAAGACAATCAGACAATCCCGTCATTAAAGTGAGTATTAATAATTGAGTCTAAACAAGTTTGAACGCATGTTCCAGTATGAAATAAACATAATGTTATAAAGCCCCTTTTACAGTGATGCGGCAAAATATTAAACAAGACCAACAATATGAACGAGGTCAGGTAACTGGGAACATCTCTTCAAAAAGAAGAAAAATGAAATCTACCTTAAATGAAGAAATTTTGAGATCGTACCGTTTTTAGCATGTTGGCATCTTTTTCAAAGACGCAGCAAGTTACTACAAACCAGTCAATATGCGCAAGATGTGGTCACTAGAAAGATTCCGTGAAAGTTTCGTCCAAATCAACCTTTATTTGTAAGGGGAGTTGCGTTTAAAAGATATTTGCAATCCTGAAAAAGTTGCGTAAACAAAGTTTGTTAATAAAGCCCCTTTTCCATGACGCTAAAAAAATATAACAAAACCAGCCTACTTAGGTCAGCTGACTGACAATATTATGTGGATTTAATTTTTTTAATGAAATCCAACCAGTAGTAGGATAAAATACAAGATTTTATAAAGATCCATTTTCCCGTGATCTAGAAGATAATAGAAAATATATCACAAAACCTCGATAATATGCGTATGGCCAGGTGTCAATAAAGATTCTGTGAAAATTTCAAACAAATCGGACATAAAATGTAGGAGGAGTTGCATTTAAAAAAATAATTGCAGACGCACATTTTGATACCAATATAGGTCCACCTTCGACGTCATATAAAATAAGGGAGGGATCATACTTTACTCCCAGTGTTATATTTTCTTTTGCTTTGGATTGCTTTCTTGTATAATAGTGTCTAACATGTTTACTTACAACCTCCAAACCAATTTTTGTTGCTTATTTACCCTTAAATTGCTGAATAAAAAATAAATTTCAAGCTATTAGCTTATGTGGACACACTTCAAACAGTCTGGCTAAAGTTTTTCCAAAAATTAGTAATTTCAAAACGGGAAGTGTATGTAGCTTTAGATCATATTGCTAATCTGTGCATGCTGATCTTAGTCCAAACAATCAATATTGGCCATTACATATTTAATTGTCTTAAAGTAGCATCGCATTCCGAGGAAGGAACTCTGAACTTTACAGAATAAGAGATCATTAATTGAAAGCAGGATACTATCAAAAGAATTTCGTTTCCGAACCTTATGTTGTGGGTTCTTCAAGAGTTGATTAGTAAAGGACTAGGCAAGGAAACTCAAAACATAGATCTGAAAGACAAATCTATATCGCTTTCGCCAAGAAAGAAGCCGCGCATGCAAGCAAGTCGATAAAAGCGGAACTTATGATATAGGTCTGTGATAAGGATGGAAACGTTCGCAAAACATTTTGAAACTAACACTAGGTAAGCAAATTCAGATACAATACCCAAAAGTTCTATGCGGTCACCTCATATTTGTCTTGCATCAGGAAGGCCTAAAGACGCAATCAAATGCCCCAACCTTCCAACTCAAAAGTCACACAATTGACAATTCTTATAGAAATTTGGATTGTTTGACAGTTGAAAAACGCAAATCCTATCAATTTTATATACTGGTATATTTGGAAGAACACCTGTGGACTAATTATTTTTTGAAAAAATACCACAACTCTATAAAAAATCCTTAACCTTACAAAACATGTCAAAAATACCTCACTAACCAATGTTAACTTTGGAATCCAGGGTGCTTCTACATTTTTTTTTAAATTTTAAACTTTTTCTTGTTGTATTTATTTACTTCTTTTTCTTGATAACTTTACAAATGCCTTTCCTACATTATTCAAGGGAAAGCGTGTTGAGACTGTGCAACGTTTAGTATATATTTTCCAAAAAAACCAAGTGGCCGCATAGGAGTCTTTAGGAGTGTATATACAAGCGGGTGAATCATTTAAAATGTTCACAAACATATTATCAGGTTTAACGCATGACAGCAATCAAATATTTAACGATCAACATCGGGAGTATACTGAGGTCCAATCGAAGAAGGTAATTCATAATAATTTACATTTTAATTTCGATATATATGTATAATTATGTATAATTAACTATGTATAATTTATTCTCTTTATTTCTGTACAGGTGGCTATTTTAGCCGACGCGATATGTCTGAAAGATTGATAAAATCGGCGGTTATCCCATTCAAACAGTTATCGCAGAAACCTTGGCTAAGGCGTAAAATAAAAATATAGATCAACTCTGCTATTGTTTATAAGTTGAATGGTTTCGAAATGAATTTTGTTTAATACGAGTGTGTGGCCAAAGATTTGAATTAAATTTGAGGGGGATCATCTAATATTGCGAGTTTTGTTCAACTTGAACAAAAATTGCAATATTAGTAAACTCCCATTTAAAAAAATATACATATTTTCCTATGTATTGTCTATACGAACCAATTAGAAGCTTTGAAATCCGAACAGCTCGGAAAAAGCGTAGAATATTTTGGTAAATTGAAATGAAATGTTGATCGTTTTGATCCATATTTGATATTTAATAACGATTTCGGAGTGCTTTTGAGTAATTTGAGTAAGTGTTTGAAGTGAATGAATAAAGCGCTGAGCGAGCGATTAAGAATAATTTAGATCGAGGTAAATGCGTTAACTGTAATAAGTAAAGAAAACAAGAAATTGATCTGCTATTTTAATTCTACGTGTCCTTCCCATTCTTCTGTTTTCTAGACGTATTTTATGATTCGTTTCGTTTTATTGAAATTTATCATTCTAAGAATCACAATTCGAAAAGCTAAATTGGTGGAGGTGGTTCATATAGTTTTTACAGTCTAAGAAAGAAAAATGCATTCAAATTAATTTTAATGTGTTTTCAGGAATGGAAATAAACCAAGCTTACGTGTCAGCTGAATCAGTAACAAACCTTAGATCGACAAGAGATGACACAGAGCAACCATGTTCGAGTGGGGATGTTTATGCTAAAGTTAACAAAATTAAAACGAATGACAAAACCAATGAAGATAATACATATGCTGTGGTAGACAAATCAAAACAGAAAAAAATTGAAGGTATGGCGACTTATCGGTGGTGATTGCAGAAACAATGCGTTTATTTTTTTAGCTCACGGGAGCACGAAGTGCTCAAGGAATCTATTGTGATCTATCAATGTCCGGCGTCCGTCTGTCCGTCACAGTCCAACCTTAATGACACTTGGTCAGAATGTTGGTCAAGTCTCAAGGATGAACCCTATTGAATATGGAAGGGATCCGTGCCATATCACAGGAAAAGGGCAATGACATTTTTATGTTTACACTCTAGAAACCACAAATATGGTCCAATCATCATGAAACATAGTCAGAATGTTTGTTAGGTAATGGGAGTGAACTTTTTTTGAAAATGGGAAGGATCCGTGCCAAATCACGGGAAAAGGAACCTTAATGACAATTTCTTGTAAGAGCTCCAGACGCCACAAATATTGTCCAGTCTTCATGAAACTCAGTCAAAATGTTTGCCAGGTCACAAGAATGAACTCTGTTGAAATTGGGAAGGATTCATGCCATATCACTGAAAAAAGAGTATTAATGATAAGTTACTTGAAATAACTCCAATGGCCACAAATATGGCCCAAACTTTGTGAAACTTGGTTTTATGTAGAAATCTTCTTTATGACATCTGCCTTTTTAATCGATGTGATGTCCCAGTGATCAAAGAGACTCTGGTACCATCATGGTCCTCTTGTCTCACTTTGAACTACTAAATAATTGATTTCATATGATCTTCCCCAGGACATTTGTCATTATTAAAATTTACTCAGGTGATCGATTAAGGGCCCTCAGGGTCCTCTTGTTTTGCTTGCCTGTGCACGAAGAGCTCAATGTTGCTTTTGTGATTTTCTGATGTTCGTCTTGTATCGTGCGTTGTGCGTTGTCCGGGCGCATCCTGTTTTACAAAGAGTCAAAGACAAAAAATCCTGCATGAAAACAAAAAGTAGACATATTTTGTGTATTCCATCATCAAGTTGACATCAACCAAGTGTTTTCGTATTATGCACCTGGCATCATTTTTAGGTTCCAATCTTGCTAACCCCGTTTTTCATAAAAACAACAACAAGCGACAACATATATAGTTGGTATTTACGATAATCTAGTGTACCTCTACCATATTCATACCATTCCACTGAGGTTATACTTAGGCTCAACCCGGAAGCATCCCGTTTTACATAGAAACAAGGGGCATAAATCTTCAAACATCTTCTCTGAAACTAAAAGACAAAATGCTGAAATTCCTTGGTTAGTAGGTTCATCTATTGGCCCTTCAACATGTTCATATCATTCCCAATGGTGTCTTATTTTTGCTCCGCCCTTGTGTATCCTATTTAACAAAGAGACAAAGAAAAAACATATTGTTTCCCTTGGACAAGAAGGCAAACAGCTTTCATATTTTGTACATATCATCACCTAGTCTACTTACACAAATTTGTTCTTTTCATGCTCTTAGGGTCATATTTTGGCTCTGTCTGGGCGCATCTTGTTTTACATAGAGACTAAAAGCAAACACTTCACCGAGACCAGAAAGCAGACTGTTTCATAAATTGTAGAGTTCATCGTCAAGTGGAACTCTACCAAGTATGTATATATCATGCCCCCTAGGGTAGAATTGAGATTCCATCCGGTCGCATCCCGTTTTACAAAGAAACCAATGGCGAAAACATCAAAACCTTCTAAGGGCTTGTTCTTAGCTCGAAATCATTGAATGACATCTCCTCCTGATCCACTGCTCTGATTCAAATGAAAATTTAACAGAATGTTGCTAAGGTTACCCTTTTCAAAAAATTGTTCGCGAAATTTTGATTGGCTGATAGATATGGGCGTGGAAGCCCAAAACGACATCTCTTCCTGAACCACTGATATGATTCTAATGTTCCTTTAGCAGAATGTTCCTTGGGCGATCCTTTTTAAAAATTGCTCGTGAAATTTTGATAAGCCTATAAATATGGGCGTGACAGGGCGTGTCTTTTCTCGAGTCCGATATCTTTGAATGATATCTCCTGAACTACTGGACCAATTTCCATGAAACCTTACCAGAATGTTCGTTCGTGAATTTCTTCAAAGATTGTTCGCAAACTTTTGTTTGGCCCATAAATTATTGGCGTGGCAGGGCGGTCTTATTTGAGTCTCGTCAGTAATGAATGGTTGGGCAGGGTCTATCATCACTTGCAATTTTTAGGAATAGTTCATCCTTGTCATCGATAGACAAATGTGAATGAAACTTTGCAAGAAAGTTATATAGATGGGATCAACTGGAACAATAAAATTTAAGTGAGTGGTTACGGGCCATTCTGACCCACTTGTTTCAATTTTCTTCTCTATATTTTTCTTTCTTTCATTACAGATCAAACTAATTTATATGCGACGCCATTGAAAAAGAGAAAAGTTAAGAAAAAATAGAATATTTATATGACTTTTTTTAAAAAAAATAAAAGTCAATCTCATCCTTTCATAAGTATTCATTTTTCAATTTAAATGGATATTCCTTTTGTAAATGAGCTACCTCGAGGGACACATTCTTGATTGTCGTACTTGAAATGTTTATGACTTTTTGATTAGGCCTAGATAAAGGTAAGTCAGTGTCAGGCCAATACCCATTTAGAAATCTTAAAGGTCTCCTTCCCTCTCTTTACGAACTTGAGTGCCGTTAAAATGCGTTATTAGAACTGAATTCATTAAAAAAAATGAAATCCCTCCTATATGCTTTCAAAAAATATCAATATGTAATTTATTAAGAATTCTCTTTGAATGCAGAATACTTTCATGACCTTCCTTCGATTGACTTTTACTTATACTGAGCGCAAAAAGTTTAGTCATTTTCTCTTCGATGGGATATATTTCAGAATGTGATTTATCTTTCACAAAAAGAATGACATTAATTATAATTCTGTCCAATTTCCTCCCACAATCCAATTTTGTTATGTTAGACGAAAATGGCCAACCGCAATGACATGATTTTAAACAGACCGGTAGAATGGAAAAGTCACACAGTTTAATCAAGGGATTCTTCGTCCAATTTGTATCACAAAAAATGTTTCTTGTGATCAATATCATCTTCGTGTATCTTGTTTCAATAAAAAAAGAGTCGGTTAGAGTATGGAATCTTTCTGGTGACTCTTCATCATCATCTTTACACCTAACTCACAAAAATGCAACCATTGTTTGATCAGAGATAATTTTGCAGAAAATTGTTAATAAGGAAGGAAAAAGAGTTTCTTCGGTTTTTTAACCTCAGAAATTGAGTTATTGTTCTTTTCTGGTTAAGCGATCTCTAACGTTCGATTGACGACACAGTGGCGTATATTAAACAGATAGCAGGTAGGTTCTTTTCAATAGGTTTCCACTGATAAAAAATAAGATTTGAATAATCCTAAGTAATGTTTTTACCAATTGCAATCAGTTGGGATAATGAACGCATTCCATTTTTAACGTAACGGCATGGCGTTCGGCTGCCCTCCTATTGGCGTTTAACAAGATCTGTAAAACGAAATTGGGTTATGTTATGTCAATATTTATTTGCAATGAACGGTATGAAAATAAAAATGATAGTCGCAAAGGCTAAAGTCAATTTCATCATCTCCCAGATATGCACATCGTATTCAATATGTCCATGTGCTATCCATTTGATTTGCGTCATAACTTCGCTCTTTTTCGAAGGATGCAATGCATTTCAGTGTTTAATGTTCACGCGGAATAAGAGTAATCCAATAAAACAAAAAAAGAAATTAATTCATTTTGTTACACGCAGGTATCAACTTAGTTCGTAAAATTCACATTTACGTAATGTCAGAAGTACCTCTGAGAGTGAAATTAAAAAAGTTATGTCAAAAAGAAAGCCAAAAGGATGGCAAATAAATTTCAAATAGAAACTTTCATTTCGTTAAATTGGTTGTCTTCTTTGTGACGTTTTAAAAAGTGCGACTTAACTTTTTGCGTTCAGTATAATATTGGTATGTTAGGGTTAGTAACCATAAACCTACGGTGCGTTATTGTTGCTTGAAAAGGTAAAAAAGGTTATAAAGTTGGAATTTATAACAAGTGTACATAATTATAGCAAGGTAGATACAGACGCGACATGTCCGAAATACTTTTTTAAAATGGTGTAAACACCATTCAACAAACAAACATATCTGCTTGAAGTTGAATCTTGACAATTTTGTTTCAAAACAAAATCTCCTAATTAACCGATTCAACCATTTAATATTTTAAATGAAATACTTATTTACATTTATAAATGCATCATCTCTACAAAAAATGTTCTTCGTACCAAACGAATTCTCACCATATTCTGACGATTTATTTTCTTTTACTTTTTTTTCTAGGAAAAAAGAACGAAATTAAAAAAAAGGAAGGTAAGTCATTGTTAAATGATATGTTGACGGCTGATTCGATTGTAATACCAAAATGTTTGTAATTAAATAAGGATAGCTTCTTTCGAAAGTAGGGACAAGTCGTCAGTCGTTTCTGGTAAATGGGTTTGTGAAAATTTAATTAAAATGTCCTCGTTATCGCGATATAGCCCACAGTTTTATCCGATTTACTTCAGACTACATCTTCTAACTATTTAGCAAATTTCAACAGAATGTTGCCTGTATCTTCCTTTGATGACCCTTTTCAAATATCGATTTTCAAATTCCAATAAGGCTATACGTCACTAGAACTTTATATGCTCTGACTGCAACATCTTTGCCAAATTATTTTTAAATCATTCGGCGTATTCATATCAATAACATCTTGGTCATATTCATAATATCGTCTATAAACTTCGCAATTATGATTAATATGTTGAATTGTAAAAAAAAATACGAGTTGAAACAAGTTTGATCAAGTTTTATTTAAAAACAACTTCTTATTTATTTTTATTCATTTTTTTTTTTTTTTTTTTTTTGAAAATATAAAACATGCCTTATATGGTCATTGCGGGTCAAACATTCGTGTATGTTGATAATTCATTTATTATAAAGATCTCATTAGGCTCTGGTTACCAAATATTTGTCCGATGTTCAATGCTCCGTTGAGCCAAGCGCAAAACATGTCAGATTTGTTTCCGCTTTTTTAAATAATTGATATAAATAAATCATCTATTTTGTTATTGTAATCCGTTTCTAACTTGGGTGAGTTAAGGCAATCCTCAATCGGTTCAGCAATGCTCTCCAGAAGGAATAACTTTGTTACTATAAAGATTACGTAACATCAAAACAAAAATCGGTTTATGTTACAAGAGTCGCCACTCTAGGTGACGCCCAAAAACGTCAATGCAGTTTGGTTTTTTAAAGTTAGACAAGCATCTTTTTTTGTTTTAGTCTTTTTGCGCTTATACTACCTGTCATCATCTTGTATACTGGTTCTGTGCAGCAGTTCACTAGATGTTCGCTGACTTTTAATATTCCATATTTAGGTCACGTATATGTTCTCGATGGATAGACATACGTTTTCGTAGGTCAAGAATTTCACCAATGTACTCTTCTTCACATTTAATACATATTTTAACATATGTTATGTTCTTTTCATCGCAGGTGATGTCTTCTTTCACCCTCCGTGTTTTTCTACATTAAGAGTATAGCATTCATCCTCTATTAGATGAATACAAAGTCCACAATTGGGTCGGTGACATTTACTTACTTTTGGTGTTATACATGTTTCTGAGAATTTTGCTTTTGTAATGATTTTTTAAATTCTGTTTTTAGTATTTGTCCCATGTATTGGTCTCGTTTGAGCAAATTTAAATCTTTATAGGGTTTCATTGAAGGCCTCTGGGTTTCCGGGATTGAATCTGCTGACCTATGCTATATCTCCTATATTTGTTGAATTTGATTTTGGTGGTCGATTTATCAGTTGTAATCGATTAAGTGATTTGGCCTTCTTAATTCCAGCTTGGGTGTTTCGTGATATCTTTGCTTCATCAAGAATTGCTTAAATTCTTCCGATCGTTTTTCAACTGTGGTAGTTGTTTCAGAAAGTCGGTCGTATCTCTTAAAAATGTTAGTACATGTTTTACAATGGAGTTTAAAAATATCTATCAGGTTGCTTAGACGACTGGTTAGGCAAGTTCGATGGTGTTGTTCTTATGTAGAAATCATCTCCTTGTTGACATCTTCTAATTTAAATTGATGTGATGTTCCAGAAGTCCCAGAGACTCGGGTGAGCGATCTAGGACCACCATTGTCCTCTCGTCAATACATAATCTTTAAAAATCATCTACACCAAACCCATTTTGCGATTACAATGAAACTTGGCATGGGTGGTCTTTTGGTGACCTTTTACTTCAATTGTTAATGAAATTTTGATTGAAACCCAAATATGATGAGCAAATTTCATTGAGACTTGGCATGATTGTTTCTTTGGTGACCCTTTACTTGATTTTTAAAGAAATTTTGAATGATCCCAAAATATGGGCGTGGTGGGGATGCTTAATTTTCACTATAAAGTCTTCCAAAATCACAAAACATTGCATGAATGTTCCTTGGTTCCTTTACTTTAATTTATCAAGTTGACAACACCCTTTATATGGGGTATATGTTTTTTTTAAGAAAAATTTATATACTCTTTTCCTCCCATCTCATTTGGCCAATTTTAATTAAACTAGGCATGAATATTACTTAAGTGCATTTTCAATCTAATTGGTCGTGAAATTTAGATGGGCGGGTCCAATTTTCACCTTAAAATCTCAAAATTCCTCTCCCAATCAATTGGACTAATTTTAATGAATCTTGGTATGAATGTCACATGAATGACCTTCTACTTAGATTGTTCCTGAAAGCGTATTAAGAATGTTCTTATCATTGCAATCGACTTAATGTTTTAGTACGATGGGTATAGGGTATGCAGGTGATTGATTACTTGATGCATTGTGAAGTGGATCCAGCCAATCATTGTAAAATAGGTCTTAAGAGATTTCAAAGAGTTGATTTCGTTCAAAATAAGCTTCCTTTAACGAAATCAACCTCGAAATGACACGAACTGATCGTTTGTGCAACTAAGGAATGAAAAAAAAAAACAAATTTCTTGTCTAGAAAATATTTTTGGAATCAGTCTCCGCCAAAGCAACAAAATGTAATAAAAATTCTGTCTTCACATACAAACATCCATGTAGGGACCAGCTACTGCTTAAACTACCCAAAGGTTCTAAGCGGTCACCTCACAGCGGTCACCTCACAATTGTCTATTTTTCTATTACTTTCCGCGATTATAATGAAATGTGAACTTTGCATTTCAAAAGAGTAGCCATTCAGTCACCAGTCTGTCCAATCTTTTTGTAAAGTCATGCATCAGGAAGTCCTAAAGTCGCAATCAAATGCATGTACCCTCAAACTCAAAAGTCACAAAATTGACAATTTAAAAAAAAATGGATTTTTCGACACTAGAAAAACGCAAATTCTATAAAGTTTATGTACTGATATACTTGTAAGAACGCCTGTAGACTTTCAAAAAAAGAATTCTACAAGTCTTTAAAAAATTCCTTAACCTAACAAGGAATGACAAAAATACCCCACTCACCAATGTTAACTTTGAAATCGAGGGTACTCCTACATTTTAAATTATATGTCGTGTTGTTATTCTTTACTTCTTTATTCTTGATATGTAGATATGAGGATTTGCCATACCTGTATGGTCCTATATTTGGAGTATGGCATAAGCGAACTTATGTCAGGTATCTCAACTATAGCTGCCATAGGTAAATTAAACCACATTGGAAAATAAACATTTTCACCAAAGGATTTGTGTATATATTGAATTTGTCTAGTGAGACGATTCTTTTGTCGTTCAGTATTTCAGCGAAACTTTGTCCTCAAAATCTTCCTTTGTTTGTTCCCTCTTTCACATATTAAAGTAATTTATGACTGTACTTTTACATGTTTTTAGAAGAATATCATGACATATTTTCCAAAAGAATTGAAAAAAAAAAATCCTTAACCACACAAGAAATGTCAAAAATACCCCACCCACCAATGTAAATATTTAAATCGAGGGTACTCCTACATTTTAAATTATATTTCGTGCTGTTATTCTTTACTTCTTTTTTCTGATTACTGTATAAATGGATTTCCTTCATTATTCATGGGAAAACGGGATGAAAGTGGCCGCTTATGAGTTTTGAGGAGTGTAGATATTAGGTTTTGTCATACCTGTATGGTCCTATATTTGGAGTACGATATAAGCCAACTTATGTCGGGTATCTCAACTATTGCTACCATTGGTATTTTAAACCATTTTGGAAAATAAACATTTTCACCAAAGGAATTCTGTTTATATTGAATTTGTCTAGTAAAACGTTTCTTTTATCGTTCAGTACATAGGCGAATCTTTTGTCAAACTTTCATTTATTAAAGTAATTTATGACGGTATTTTTACATATTTTTAGAAGAAACTCGTGACATTTTTTCCGAAAAAAAAAATATTTAAAAAATATATATATAAAAAAAAATAACAATAAAAAGAAGAATAAATTTACATCTAAAGGACTTCATCACATGGATGTATCTCGTGATTAAGCGGTATATATCTCTCAAACATGACGCCTTACCTGAAATCTTAAATTTCAATAGGTTCAAAAGATTCACAACGTTATAATTTCGTCTTCTGTACATAATTTTTAATTTTCCAAATTACTTATTTTTTTCATTTTTTGAGACTTGCTCTTTCAGGTAAAGGTGGAAATAGAAAGAAAACAGAAAAGAAGAAAGGTAAACATTACTGCGTCTTCGTCCCTGAAAAACATGAAAACACGAAACTGACAACGTTAGTTAGCATTTAAAATAGAAACGTCCAGTGAGGTTCTTGTCGTAGTCTTGGGTCTTTCATGTATCTGTCCGTCCGTCAGTTAACCTTACTATTTTACATCCTTTTCACTGAAACTTATTGTCTAAAGTCCACTAGACGTTTAAGGAATGATACTTGGAATATGCTCTAATCAGATTCCTTTGTTTAATTCTGATCAGGCAGATAGCATGGGCATAGCTCCTTCGTTTGCCGACAAGGAGATTGTTTTCTTATTTTGCCATTATTTAGTACTTCTTACGACTCTACAGCCTATATCATCCTTGTTATCAGCCGGATTGAGCTGATAATATTGGCTTTACAGGTAGTTTAATCATAAAAATGGGCAAGATATCACAAAAAAGCATCACAACAATGAAGTTCCTCTTTAACTGGCCATGTACATATTTCTGCTGTTTGGCAATATAATGATGTGTCTTGGAAAAGGGGCCATCTTAATAAAGCAATTCTACCTACATTTATGATTGGAGCTAATTTTCCTGGTGCTTCTTCTTAATGTTCCTCAGGTTCCTATTTACGTGACCATGCTCTTGTTATTGCTATATAGTGAAATGATGTGTTTAAGAGGAATGGGTCTTTATGATGTAAAACATCTTTCACATCAGTTTACGCATTACAAAAACATAATTATTATCATCACTCTCTTCTTCCGAAAGCATTGCAATGAATTGACATCATACTTTACTTAGATTAACCTTTAAATGTTTGATGATACTGCGCTTACTGTTACAAAAAAGATTCACCTATAAACTAGGTGAACTTTTAAGAAAAAAATGTCTGTGCAAAATTTCCATAATACTTGAAATAAAAAAGGAGTATAAGATTGTTTAGGATAAAAAAAATGATATCGGGGAAAACCCGGATTTTGCCGTGACGCTTATGTGACGTTTAACTTTACCATTTATAACATCGCATGTTTCTAACGGTCAATGAATTAATTAATGAATTACCGATGAATTCTGTTTGATGACTGATGTTAAATAGGTGCATTACAACACCCACTGGGGTTATCTTCCCTTGATCTAACACTTCTTTCTTCTCTTCTTGCATATAAACTATTTTACTCCCATTCAGTTTACATTCAAAAGGAGTGAAACTTTATTGAAAAATATTGATCACACGATTAAATTTTGAAAGACCTAGTCTTCTTTCAGTTTTCATTCAAAAGATTTGAAACTTCATGCAATCACCTATTAAATCTAAAAGTTTTGGTTTTAAGAATTTTTTCCCTTGAACTTAGACGTATTGCATATGTACTATTCATTTTGTGTCACAAACTCCTTCATTTTTTAGCTCATCTGAGCACAATATTCGTCGTGCGTTTTCTACTATTTCTTTCAACATATTCTAGTGTTTGGGACATGTTCTTTCCTATGTTTAAATCGGGCTGATAATATGGGTACTAAAGAATGTTGATCCATAAAAAAAAGGCCACATGTGGTAAAATAGAAAGTTCTTGTTCTTCTCGGAATTCGACCAAACTTCACAGGAATGAGGCTCCAGACAAGTCCCTTTCACTTATCAGACTGCTTACATGGGATCTAATGTATTCATGTCATTGAAAAAGGACACAATTATTGTGAAATACATAAAATTATTTGTTTTTCTCTTTTTTTGAAAGTACTGGACAGAATTGATTCAATTTAAAAGGAATGATGCTTGGGACATGTTCTTCATAGACTTTGGTTTAATCCCGATTGGGCTTATAACATTTCGCACATTTCAGATTTGGTATTCGACATCATTTTTTTACGTCTTTCAAGGTTCTTCATGTCTATTATGCCTCTTGTGTCATATTTCGTTTTAAATAGAATCATGGAGTGAAAATATTCAAAATCTTCATCTCTGAAGCCAGAAGACAGACGGCCTAAATAATTGTCATGTAGCATAACGTTTGACCTGTGCCATGTTTGTTCATACCATTGTCCCATTGTCATATTTGGGTCACAACCGGGTGTACTCTTAAAAAAAAACAAAGAATGAAAATCTATTAAAAAAAACTTCTCTGAAACCAGAAGACAGACGACTTGCATATTTGGCATAATATACTAGACCTTGAACAAGTTCAAGGTTGTTCAAGTTTCCTGTCATGTCCCCTGGAGTCATAATTCGGCTCAACCCAGTCGCATCCCGTCGTTTAACAAAGAGACAAAGAACGAACGTCTCCAAAAATCCTCTTAGGACTGAAACCTGTTTGTAGCATATTATTCTAGACCTTAAACTAGTTGATTCCTATCATGTTCCCTGGAGTCATAATTCGGCTCAACCCAGTCGCATTCCGTCGTTTAACATGGAGACAAAGAACGAACGTCCCCACAAATCCTCTTTTGACTGAAGCCTGTTTGTAGCATAATATTCTAGACCTTAAACAAGTTGATTCATGCCATGTCCCCTGGAGTCACCCTCTTCTCACCCAATTCTCTTAAGACTGAAGCCTGAAACCTATCATATGTAAAACGTAGCATCGTCTAATAGATCTCTAGTAAGTTTGATCATATCATACACTGGGGGTCTATTCAGGCGCATTTCTTTTTATAAAAACAACAACAAAGAACTACATTTTTAAAAATCCTCCTTTTGAAAGAAATACTGCCCTTTGATGAAAGTCGGTGTGGTTCACGTAGAGAAAAATCATAGACGTATGTTACTTCATGACAGAAGTCCAATATTTTAGGCCATTTTTTTCTACAAAAAGAAATATGTTTCGGGTTATGTAGGAATCACAATGTGTGTCAGTCCGTCCGTCTGTCTGGCTTTTTCATGTTCGCACAATTTCTTACCAACAATGGGACTGAGTTCATTAAAACTTCGCAGATATTATCACTACCAAGCTGAGATGTATGTTTATACCCCCCACCTACGAAGTAAAGGGGGTATATTGGTTTCACCTTGTCTGTCTGTCTGTCAATCCGTCGACGGACGTCCGTAGACCTTTTCGTTTCCGGACTCTAACTCAAGAACCAAATGACTTACAATCATTAAACTTTATACAAGTGTTCCTTATGACCAAAGGAAGTGCCCTATTGTTTTGGGGTCACATAAGTCAAAGGTAAAATCATAGTCAGCCTTTGTTCAATTTTCGTTTTCGGACTCTAACTCGAGAACCTAGTGACTTACAAGCATGAAACTTTATGCAAATGTTGCTTATGATCCAAGGAAGTGCCCTATTGTTTTGCGGTCATATAGGTCAAAGGTAAAGGTCAAAGTCAATTTTTGTTCAATTTTCTTTTTTTTTAATATCGTTGAATTTTTCTTTAGGAGGAAGTAATGGTTTTAATTGAAAATGCTGTCCGCTTGTTTTCAGAATTAAATTGGGGATTGGATTCAAACGTCATAAAAGTCACTAACGACACCTCATTATTGACACGGTACATTTGAGGGGTATTATTCCGCTTTGCGACACGTTCTAGATTCCCAATGTTTAGTTAAAGACAGAATATTTTTTCTTTCAATTGTTTATTCAAAACCAATCGACATTACTTCATGCTGTTCTTTGCTTTTTCTTTTCTCTTGAATCACAATTATCAAGGGTTATCTTTACTTTCGCAATGATAACTCTTGCAGGAAATGGAATGTATGAAAATACAGAGTTAAACATTTACAAAAACGCTAGGCAATCTGACGACGGTGCTAATATCTACGAAAACCGGGAAGTCGGCCAAGAAGACGTAAAAGAAAGGGTAATCAATTTTATGTAGTGATTTAATATTCATTGTTTTTTGCAAATATCAAATGTTATATTCATTATTTCCGTTAACGAAGAAAACTTTTAATGTACATTCGGGTAGGCCCTAAAACAATTTTTTAAGCGTTTTTTCGCCTTAAAATTTCATTTAAAATACAGTCAAACGTATTACCTTTTTTCTATTCAATTAAAAAGAATCCTTCATGGGTACTAATTGACACAAAAATTCATTTTCAGATAAAAGAGATGTTGACTTCTACTTACAAAATTGCATTTTATCGGATTACCAATAGACCCACAGGATGATCGTAAGGTCATTAAGAAGGTTTTAATTTTAAAGGATTCTAAAAGAGTTTGGGTAATGTGCCTTTCGAAAAAAAATGTTTTGATTCGCCGGTTTCCTAACATATTCTATTTTTACCGTCTTTTTCAAATTCCTGACAAGGAAATCTGTTACACTCCGATAACTAAAGAATTATTATTTTTTATCATTTATTTCAGAGAAATCTAAATAAAGATGGTCTACTCTATGCTGACTTAGCTTTCAATAGCAATAATAAAGGACAGCGCAAACTAGAAATACACGGTTTAGAAAACAGAACAGAATATGTGCAGGTCGACTTTACCCAAAAAGCAGACCCACTTCCAGATAGTGACGGGGAATGACTATAAGTTAAAAGATGCATTAATTTTCCACGTTGTCTTTATTTTTCGTTCGTATGTTTGATAAATTTTATTATTGTCTTATTATTGTCTTAAATAATGGAAAATGGATAATATATTTTTGCAGATTTTTTTAAATGAGTTTTATCGTTTCGTTAGCTTACATAAGCACGAAGTGCCCTAGGTGAGCTTTTGTGGTCACATGCTATCCGTCGTCCGACTTTTGTCGGCCGTCGTCAGCATTTACATTGTCGATATTCTAGGGGCCATAATTTTTGTTTTATCAACCTGGAAATTTGTCAGAATAAATGTCCTAATAAAATCTCAAATGATTTTGAAATTGGGTCAAGAGGGGTCTAAAAGAAGGTCACGAGGTCAAATTTTATAAACAAAAAAACCTTGTAAACACTCTAGATGCCTTCTTTTAAGGTCAATCAACCCTGAAAATTTGTTAAATTGATTGTCTTAATAATATCTTTATAAGTTTGAAATTGGGTCAGGAGGGGTCAAAAACTTTTAAGTTTGGAATTGGGTCATGTGGGGTCAAATACTTTCTCGGGAGTCTAATCATACACAAACCTTGTAGACACTCTAGAAGTTTTTTATGTCAATCAACCAGAAAAGTGGTCAGATGTATTGACTTGTTGCAATCTAAGTCAAGTTCGAAATAGGGTCAAGTGAGGTTAAAAACTAGGTCACGAGTTCGAATCCAAGAGGCCTTATTTTTGGCTCAATCAACATGGATATTGTGCAGATTTGTTATATTTATTCATGAAATACAAGTCAAATTAAAAATTGGGTTAAAGTGGGGTCAAATTCTTGGTCACATGGTCAAATCCTAGAAAAACCTTGTTGACACTCTAGAGGCCGTAATCCTTTCCCGATCAACCCGAAAATTTGTCAAATTTATTGATTGGATGAAATCTAATTCATGTTCGAAATTGGGCAAAGTAGGGTAAAAAACTTGGTCTTGAGGTCAAATCTTAGAAAAACCATATTTTGGTCAATCAACGGGAAAAATGATCAGTTTTTGGCTCAATAAAATCTATATCAAGTTCAAATAAGGTCAAGTGGGTAAAAACTAAGAAGCATTGTAAAAAAAACACGAAGCCACTCTAGAGCCTTAATTTCTTGATCAATTAACCTGAAAAATGGTCAGATGGGTTTTATTCATGAAATCTCAGTCAATTTCGAAATTGAGTCAAGTTTTGTCAAAAATGATCACAAGGTCACATTTTGATAAAAAAAAAAAAACCTTGTAAACACTTTAGAGGTCATATTATAGCTCAATCAATCTTAAATTTGGTGTAATAATTGTCTTCATTTAATTCCAGACACGATTGAAAGAAAGTGGGATCATTAATGAGGGTCAAGAGGTCAGACGGTTAACTGGCGTGAACGATTTAGTGCCACTATGACCCTCTTGTTTGTTTTTAATATTTCATCATTTTCTGAAATTCAGCATATTTGATGATATGATATGATATGATATGAATGTGTAGTTTATTCAGAACGTATGTGAAAATGTTTTTTTTTTTAATCAGCAATCATATTGTTCCTCTGAATTTCTATAATGCTTCATATGGTTTACATGTCAACAGACATTAATTTGCCCCCGCACCGATATAAACTTAACTCTAATAGTAATGTCCAAACAATATAATTCAAAATTATTAAAAACCCTGACACGAGTTTTAATCCTTCTTTGCATTTTATGTAAAAAAAAACAGACGGCTTCGTGTGTGGGATGAAATAATGATGCCTCCCGAGACCGTTGTCAAACAGATACGCCTCACTTAACAACACCACTAAAAAAAGTTCGCACCGATGAAAATGGATATAGCATCATTGCGTAGATAACCCATTTCGCAAGTGAGCTGTACCGCATTGCCCACACATAAAATCGGTGTTAAAAAGCTGTTCATTTTGCCTAACAGATCTTTAGTAACCAACTCACATTGCATGGTTGGAAAGTGGGTCGGGTAAGCATTCATCCTGTGATTAATGTAAAAACCAACCTGAAATGGGATAAAACTTGGAAATTAATGCTTAAGGCCGATTGACAAGTTACAGTTGATTCGACAATTATCAAGCAGACTTTAAAAACCCTATTTTCTTTTAGAAATTTGGCTTATAAGGTGCTATTTTGGGAGTTTGCAGGAGACATATTGTCGACCAGATTTGTTAATTGTTTGGTTGTTTGAATGGGTTTTACGCCGCTTTCAACAATTTCGCAGTTATATCGCGGCGGCCGGAGCACCTACCAATGGTTTCCTGGTATTTCTTTCACCTGTACAACCATTACACCTTTTCCTAGCCTCCGACTACTATCTCACATAGGTTTACGATTATTTACCCTATGATGAGAGACAAACGTCGGATAAAGGATATTTGCCGCCACTGGGGATCGAACCCACGACTTCCAGATTGGAAGTCTTACGCCTAACCAACTGCGCTATGGTGGCGGCCTTGTTAATTTTTAGTATGATAATGATTTACAGAACGTCCGCTATTGTAAAACAACAAATTGATTTGATGTCGGTATCTTGTCTTCGTAGTAACGAGCGTAGACTAAAATACATGGTTATTTGCACCAGTCCTTGAAATTCTATCGGAAAACTGTTCAAAGTAGCTTAGATGTTTAAAAACGACTCTTCAAATTCCAGGAATATTTTGAAGTTGTAATGATAGCACGTCTTCTTTCAGTGGTTTGCGTCCATAGACCCAAGTTTGGCTGATGGCGTTCTTGCGTAACATTTGACGTCAGCAAAGGTTTAACGATTTTTAACGTGTTAATTGCTAGGTGCTTAAATGTCTTTCAATGCACAAAAAAATTGAACAAACCTTGTGCATCAGACTCGGCAAGCTGAGGGAACGCGTTCACTAAAAGGACGCTGAACATGGAGCCTAACAGTTCAAAGATCTGCCAACAATAGAAAGCCGGTTTTGACAGGTAATAAAATGAAAAATGTCATTAAGTCATGAACGGTTATGTTATTAGGAAATATAATTGTGGACGTTTCTTTTAGGGTTAATTGCACCCCCTCCCCACACACACACACACACTCATATATATATGAAAAGGTGAAATCCACGAAATAAGATGGAAATCTAAGTAAAAACATGAAAACTGATTCTAATTACCAGATAGATTTTTTTTATTTAATTTCAACTATATATAAATATATATATAACACTTATCAGCACATACCATATTACAATCAAAGGAGAACATTTAGGAATGGTGTAAATAACCGAAGTAACGTAAATAGAGAACTAAGTGATAACGAAGATTTTTTAGAAGAGAGTGCGAGCTCAACAACGTTTACCTGACTGATAAAGCACCAAAAGAGAAAAAGTAAAAAATCATTAATCTTTCCAATCGACAATTATCCCAAGCTGAAATAAATATTATAAGGAATGGGTTAAAATTTGCACCGACACCAAATAGGTTAAATACTCAAGAACTAGACACTGATATATCTGAATTTCATAGAAAATTAAGATTACAGGAATACTTCCATGATAAGGATACAATTATTGATAATTCCTTGGTACTCAACAAAAGTGACTTTCAACCTCCTAAGGGCAGAAATGAAGCTTTAGAAAATTATATCAATATTACAAAACATATACCAGATAATACACAACATACACCGAGAAAAAAATATTTCAAAAGGGGAGCAGTTGGCACTAGGAAATCTTCAAAATGATCAGACTATTGTGGTAAAAGAAGCCGATAAAGGGGGTGGCATTGTGATAATGAATAAAGATTTTTATTAAAATCAAATACTCAATATGTTGGAAGACAGTATCTTCTATAAAGAAATACCATCAAACAACTCAAATGAAATTTTCAAAAAAATACAAAAAATAACAAACCTTTTTGATGAAATAACTAGGAATGAAATAGACTACCTTACAAATTTTGAATATTCGAGTAGATTATTCTATGGCTTACCAAAAATACATAAGAGTAATCTCATAAATAATCTATGTACTACTAGCGAAGGAGATATTGTTGAAATAAATAACCCGCCAGATCTAAAATTCTTAATTTAAAATTTCAAATTGTGAAACACACAGACTTAGTAATTTAATAGACATACTATTAAAACCATTCTTAAAATATGTCAGAAGCTATTATGTCAGGGATGATCTTGACTTTTTAAATTACATACCTAAAACGGTTTCTGAAAGAACGATTTTAGTATTATTTGACGTAACAGCCCTGTATACAAACATTTCGCATGATCTAGGTCTAGAAGCAATTTCATTTTGGTAAGATAAATATCCAAATTTAATTAATTCAAGATTTTCAAGAGAATCTATAATAGAAGGAATCAAAATAATTTTACTCAACAACAACTTTCAATTTGGCGACAAACATTACACACAAATTAAGGGAACGGCAATGGGAACTAAGTTTGCCCCAACATATGCAACATTAGTTTTTGGATATCTAGAAGAAAACTTATATTCAAAATGTAGCGATGACTATGGTCAGGAATTTTCAGAATATATAATAACAAATTGGAAAAGATTTTTAGATGATTGTTTTATATTTTGGAAGTAAAGTCGCCCTGAACTTGAGCATTTTCACGATCTTTTAAATAATCCCCATGATGATATAAAATTTACTATGGAAAACAATGATCATATTCTACCATTTTTAGATATATTGCAAATCAAACAAAACTCACGAATTGATACCGATATTCATTTCAAAGACACCGAAACTAAACAGTACATTAACTACTACTCGTGTCACCCTAATCACACAAAAAACAGCATTCCATATAATTTTGGCCAGAAGAATATGCACAATAGTATCAGACTCGCAAACACGTAACATTCGCCTAAATGAACTAAAAAGAACCCTTCAAACCAGAAAATATCCAAATAATATAATAGAAAATGGAACGAATAAAGCAATCAGCATCCCTAGAGAAAACCTACTTACAACTAAGAGTAACAAAAATAATGAAATAATCCCATATGTCTCCACATTTAATCCAAACAACTATTAAAAGGTTCGGTCTTCTAAAGAATAACATGTATATTTTGAATTCTGATGAAAAAAGGAAATTAATTCTAAAGGACACAAACATAATAAAAAGTAAAAGACAGCCACCGAACCTGAAAAAACTTTTAACTAAAGCTCGCTTCAGAGATAATAACGAAGGCTTTTCCGTAAAAACTTGTGGGCGAACTAATTGCAGCCTTTGTCTATACCTGACCGAATCATCAACTTTCAATTTCAGTGAAAAAATCTTCAAAGTTAATGCGAACATGAATTGTGATTTAAAAAATGTAATTCATGGTTTAACATGTTGTGGATGTGGAGAATACTATATCGGTCAATCGGGAGATATATTGAGAACCCGCAGAACGATACATGCCCAACAAATTAGAGACCCATCTGTCCGACAATAACCATTAAGCACCCATATTGACATTTGCTCTAAAGAAACATTAAAATTCAAAATATTTCCTTTCTTTAAAATATTTTCAGACAAACTTTCAGTCAGGTTAGCAAAAGAAAAATATTTTATCAACTATTTTAAGCCTAAATTGAACGCATGGCGCATAAATTAAAGACTATATTAATTTCTCAGCTCTTCATTGACGTCACGAAGGAAATGACGTCAAAATGACGTTATCTATTAACAACGCCGTTATACGACGTTAACACTGATGAGGCGATAGCCGAAACATGTTTGTATAGCTAAAAATTAAATTAAATATCATCATTATAGGCAAGTGAAGTCTAACTTTTTATTTTCATTTATATATATATATAAATATATATATATACAGACAGAGAGAGAGAGAGAGAGGGGGGAGAGAGACAGAAGAAGAAAAGAAAAATACAGCAAACGTCTCACGATAAAATTATAAATACGTGAAGAAAATAGAACTTTGACTTCACACGCCTTTAATTTTATTTTTTGATGAATTAATAAAAGTATAACATATTGTTTAGCATCAAACACGTCTCGAATTATGGCTCATCAGTGGTAACGTTATAACGTCTTTTGTAACTAAGACGGGGATAATCATTTATTTTTCCTCGCAAAAAATAACGTCAATAGGGGAGAAAGGAACGAAAGCAGAATATCATTAAGTAGTTTCACTGGGTTAGCGGTGAGTATATCAAATGGTAATCTAGCTTCATTCCTCGATAATTCACCTTTTCGTTAGCCACCCTAAATCCGCATGGCCGCCAATTTAAATACGTATCGCTAGAAATTGTGAAATTGTATCTCATTGCGATAAATAAAAACACTCTTAAGTACTCACTTAGCGTTCCTTTCATTCATTCCAAACGCCCACACAAACCATTCAGAATCGCCCAAGTCACTAAAAGATTCATAAATATATTCAAATGAAAATCGCTAGAAAATGTAAATGGTTTATCTGCTTATATTGAATTTGGAAGCGATTGATTTGTTAGTAAAGCCATACATTTAAATTTTATGGATGTTGTACATGTATTAAGGGGAGGTGGTAAATAACACTTATTTGTTCATCTTTAACAATAAGCGACATTGTATTAACTCACCTTGTATTTCAATCATAACTAGCTCATCGCACTCTTTTAATTCCTTAGTATTTCAACTTGTCAATTTGTCGTTTTTAGTTCCACTGGCAAGCGAACTATTATCATGGCGTTGTGTCCGTACGTCAGTCCGTGCGTCTGTGCGTATTTTTATTTCTTTCAACATATTCTCCTCCCAAAGCAGTGGGCGGTTTTAAACGAAACTTAGTAGGAATGATCCTTTGGTGACCCTCTTCTTAAATTCTAAAAGCAATTTTGATTACCCCCCATAAATGTGTGTGACATGTTTGCCCCCCAGAAATGGGCGTTACATTCGTTTTGCGGGGGTTTAATTATGGAAAAAATGAGATTAAAATGAGGAAATAACTGAGTGCTTTGAGTCAAAGTCTTTCAAGAAAAACATATTTTTTTAACTTTACAGTGTAGGAGCGGAAGTGTGTAGTTTGCTTCTTGGAAATTGTCTCTTTCTACATTGGCATTGTGATCACTTGAAGCGATTGACTGCAGAAGCTCGGTAGCACAGTATCTGCTTTAAAGTTCACCTGAGCGCAAAGTGATCAAGTTGAGCTATTATAATCACTAAACGTCGTACGTCAATCCGTCCGTAAACACTATCTTTCAACATCTCCTTCTTAACCACTGGACCAATCAATAAGAAACTTTACAGAGATTTTCTGTGGGTGAGGGTTAAAAGAATTTCATTCCATCAATAACTCCGATTGCCAAGGTTAAACGAATTTCATTCTATCAATAACTCTGATTGCCATGGTAGCATACAGGCCGAACTGCTGAAAATCTTAGAAATCTTTTTCTCCTTCTCAGCCACGAGGCCAATCAAGCTGAAATTTTGCAAGGATGTTCCTTGGGTGCTGCTCTACGAAAGTTGTTAAAAGAATTAAACTTCTTATAAAAAAATCATCTTCTCCTAAGCACGGGCCCAATCAAGCCATTAACTTGGCAGGGATGTTTCTTCGGTAAAGATCTACCAAAGTTATCAAAAGAATTCAAAATTCAATTTTATCAAAACCTCTGGTTTCTATGGTAGCAGAAAGACGGGAGATTGCTTAAAATCTTAAAGAAAATTCTTCTACTCATAAACCACAGCCCAAATCAAGGTGAAACTTGGCAGGGATGTTCCTTTGGTGAAACTTTCCCAAAGTTGTTAAAAGAATTAAATTCCTTTAAAAACACTGGTTTTTGGAACAGAAAATGTCGAAAAATTGCCGAAAATCTTAAAAAAAAATCTTGCCTAATGCTGCGTTTCCATTATATTCCCGACGACCATGGCGGCCCCGCGACTACTTTGGCCGCCGGGGCGAATTTGGAAACTGTCAGAAAATCTGCAACGGCAACTCCGACGGAAATGAGATACGTGAATAAACGAGAAGAAAGCAACAAACCGTGACAGCACGTAACATACCGTAGCGAAACTTGGAAGAGAACCGTAGCGCAACGGCAAGCTTGTCTACAAACCGACAAGCCACGATCGCTACACGTTTTGTTACGTTCCGCCACGGATGTCTCACGTCTCATCCCGTTCTTCACGGCAAGCTAAGGGTAACTTGACACGTATTGTTGCGTTGAGCTACGGAGTACCACGGTGTGTGACGGTGTTTGGTACTTCCTGCTAAAGTGTCTTAATTTATGATACGATCGCCAGGGCGCATGCGGACTGAAAACAATAGATGAAATGCGGAGATCAGCTTCATTCTAGTTCTCAAGCATTTAACGTCATGCTCGACTTAAACATTGCACAGAATAAATGACCAAAGTTCAACGGCGTGCCATGTTTTGGAGAAACGGGACCACCATGGCCGCCGGGAACATTGTGAAAACGCAGCATCAACAATTTTGCCAATCAATTTGAGACTGAGCAGGGATTTTCTTAGGGTTTAGGTCTACTGAAAATGTAAAAAGATATCAATTTCATCATAAATGCCGGTTGTTTTGGGTTGTTTTGGTATCGGAAAGGTTTAAAATTTATGAAAACTAAAAATTCAGTAGGACCATCCGTTTCTTTCAAAACCATCCCAAAATGTACATCAAACAATCTCTGGTATTAACATAATCGACAAGTCATTAGTTGAAACACTCATTTGAGCGATTTAGGACCGTCATGGTCCTCTTGTTGCTCTTTGTATCATATCTAATGGCGAATTTAAATGATGTTTTGCATCGTTAGCGAAGGCGTCAGTAGAATCAATCTCTCTTTTCCGACGAGTCTAGGTTCAAACTCAGTCACCATGATGGCAAAGTACAGGTGTATAGGAGAAGAGGTGAGCGATTCGCTAACGCCTGCATGATTGAAAGATACAGGTTAGATCGTGACAGCATCATGATATGCGGAGGGATAATGGGGAATTTGAAAACCGACCTGGTAATTGAGCACGGCAATCTCAATGCTGCTGAGTACATTAATCAGGTGTTTAGACCTGTAGCTGGTCCATTCATCCGCCAGCACGTTCATGTCACATTTATGCAGGACAAAGCTCTTCCACATACGGCTCGCATCACGCAACAATTTTTGAATTCAAATGGCGTTGAAATCTTGGCTTGGCAAGCTGTTTTCCCTGACCTATCAAGCATATTTTCGGACTGCTTGGTCGAAAAGTAATGGCCAAGAATAACGTCAACTATTTGCATCACCTGGAGCGGGCTCCCCAGGTCGAATGGACGCACATTCCTCCGTTGGTCGTACAACGTTATGTCAACTAAATGAGTCGTCGTATTGTAAGGTAATGCCTCAAAATGGAGGACATACCCGATATTAATTAAATTGTTTCCTATTCCTTCTTTTGAAGGGTCTAAAACATCAATTAAGTACGTTCGAAACCAGGTTTACCGACATTTCAAACTTTAGGGGGTTTTTTTACCCTTACGTAGTTAAATAAATATCGCGTGTCTATACAAACTTTGGCTTCCAAATGAACCATCTCATCTTGTTGATAATTGAATTATCAGCACTCTGGTACCAAAGTTGATTAGGTTTAGCTAAAATTGATGCCTTCAAAACGTCCTCAAACACAATGCCTAGTTTCTTTTACATTTGAGTAACGGCATCGTTTCTGATAAATAGCGTAAACATAGTCATGTTGGCAGTCGAAGTTTACAATGTCGAAGTGTTTGCTTCGTGTGTTTTCGCGTTTGAACAAAGGGGTAATGCAAAATTTACTCATACTCAGTAAAAAAACTAGTAACTACTTTTCATTTGTCAATATCTTCTGTATGATAAACTGAAAAATACATTTTCAATATATTTTCAGGGCTTCGTTTTCTCATGCACATTTTTTATTCAAATAACAAGTAATTTTTGTGCTTTTAAAAGAATATCGAAATCTTTCTTTTAACGTCAACGTACGTACGTGTTCGATCTTGTGATTCTTCTGAAGTGAATGTAATCTCTAAAGCACTGTAGTTTAGAAAATTGAACATTATTTTTGTTCCGTTCCAGGATTGAAAACAGACAAAGAAAATCTTAATCACATACATTCAAAAGTTGTAAAACGTTGAGTAAATTGCACGGGCTTTGGTTGAACGAGAAGAGTAATAAAGACGTTTGCTGACAATTTCTGATAGGATAGTATAGTTATTCAACCTCCTCAACTCTATAGGGTCAGTAGTAGGACGTCATGCTAAATTCGCCCATTCATGGTGACGCGTTTGATTCCATGCTTCATAACTAACTTTTCAAAATGTAAGCGAAATAAATGGGGTTTTTTACCTTGAAAAACGTCAATTTTTGAAACCATCCCAATTGCAATTTATGTGTCACATGGTTTATAATTAGCAATATTTAGATTCAAAGCCTAATCATGATAAATTTTTCGAACCCGACCAGAAAATATTGATATTTAAAGATACAAACATATAATTCTTTATGTCAGTTTCATTACCCAGAGGAAAGGCTCTTGAGGCAATATAGAAAGGGGAATCTGGAACGCAGAAATACTCGGGTCTTTTCTCAGCATATTTCATGAACCTCAACCAGGTCACTTGCAGTTTTATGTGAGAACCATCTTTGTTTCACTCTCCTTAAATCTCCAGCATTTTAAATAGTTTTAGTACTAGAATGGCGTTCATTAAATTCCAATATATTCATAATCAGCATTCCTCTTCAATGTTACATCCCCCATGTGGAAAAAAATGAAACTCATGGCTTCTTTTCACTGACAGAAATTTTAATCTGGCTAAATAGAATATTAATACAGATAGCACAAACAGTTTATGTATTTTCAAGTAAGAATCACATCCAGTCTTAACATTTTTAGCTTTCAAAAGCACAAAGTTGTAGTTTAGGAAATAATGCTCTCAATAAGCTGGCTGTATACACTTCCAACAAAATGTGACTCCTCTCATCCAATCAAAGCACTGAAAGTACTGATGGTGGACGTTTCTGTTGGCATACTAGAGTGATTCTTCAATTTGTTGAGCAAAGAGAAATTTTACATGTAAAATTACCACAAAAGGAAAATGACCTGACCCAAGTTTGCATCTTGCTTCAGATAAACATTTCTCAACATTTATGACCCGTCACGCAAAAGGGACCCGGGAATTCGGTAAAATAAATTTTTGAACAATTAATTGGATCCACCATAGGCCAACCAAAAGTCGAGTTTTAAAAATTCTTTCACTGGAAGGTAGATTGTTTATTCAAGATTCAGAAAATAAGCACGGTGCGTAGAGTTTCGACTCTAGTCAGTCCGCGCAGTCTGTCTAGGGGAAACACTTTACGCACTACCCAGATGGTCCCTTTTTGCACGACAGGTCACATATATCGTCGATCGTCAATTGATTGATTGGTTAAATTGAGTTTAACGTCGCTTTCAACATTATTTCAGTAATGTCACCGCGGCTGGAGCACCTACAATGGTTTCCTGGTATTTCTCTCACCAGGACAACCACCACATCCTTTCCTAGCCTCAAGCTGCTATCTCACATAGGTTTATGTCGTCGATCGTCATCCAAAGTCCTGTAATTACGAGGTTTCGATAACTTTCGGCATTATGCCAGGTGTAGTTTAAAGAGTGATTGTCTGATCCGTTTGGTATAAAAGGAAAGAAATGACAAAAAGATGATCTAGGTAATTATTATCATTCTGTAATGCTAATCAATTCTCCATAATGAATAATTCCGCGATTTTTGTTCTCAATTAAAAAAAGAAAGGGTAAGTGTTCATATAAACATGTATCAAATTGCAGACACTCTCGAGATCAAATCTCGAGGGGCAAATTTCTCACTCTGTCTGAAAAGTAGTTCTACGCAAGCAAAACGTTTCACCGACCTCAGAATTGCATATGATTTCCCACTTAAAAGATGTCTTTGACGTTTTAACAAGGTATGCAGAATCCTTGTTTCAGTCCATTTTTACAATGCATAGTTGTCAGACGGATACAATTCTTGAAAAAGAGTAAAATTAATCTTAGTGAGCACTACTGTTTTGAAAAGCTATTAACATCTGAAAAGATGAAAAGATATATTTGTATCACTAGTGAGGGAAATACGAGGAATCCATTTCGATACTCTAACTGCAGCCATATGATTGAAAAATTATAAAAAGTGACATTTAACCCCTTGCAAACAAACTACATGCATATACTGAAGCCAGGATTGTTCCAATCATGTCCCCTTTGGTATGAAACAATCGACATATGTCACATTGATTTGTCAAATCTGGCTGTCATCCGAATCCTCGTATATGTTCCTATATAGTCATTCCAAATTCTATTTTTGAAATAGCTCCCTCATTCCATATATTTTTTTATTTAAACAAAATTTAATTTCCATATTCATCAGAGCCTAGGATTGTTACTAAATTCAAATATTTCTCTTACACAATCTTTTCCTGAAAACAGAGAATTATTTAATGAAAAAGAGAAATATCTTATTTATGTTTCAAAAGATAAGAGGTTTCATTAAAGGCTAGTTGTCATAATACATGACTTTGGCTTAGCGCTGTGACTATGTTGATTTGACTCAATTGTCCATCTCGGACCCTTGAACTGTTGTACTATTTGTAATTATGAACATTGTTGTTTGCTGCTGTATAATTAAAGTAGACTGACTATACGATCACGTGTTTTATGCTCTGATATATAACGACAGAGCGTTAAAATGTGGTGCTTAGTGACCAGAGATGTTCGACTTGGGCTTGGAAGCCGTTCTGCAAACTGGTTAGTAAAGTTACTTGAATTTCTTTATTCTGTATAGAATGGCTAGTACCGAGTCTTTGCTACAATTGGCAAACAATATTTTACATTTATATCTGTCAAATTCTATAGAAAACTTTTCTGGGGAAACTTCAAATTTTAAGTCATGGATTTAAAGCATAGAAAAGGCTTCCCTCATAGGTAATCTTTCCGTAAATAATCAAAAATTATTTGCCTTCAAATTCAGTACTGGGCTTGTTTCAGATTCTATTCACAAATACATTTTAGACTTCCTTGAGGCAACTTGGGAACAATTCAGGGATTCTCTTGGACAGAAATTTGGTGAGGTAAATTACCAATTTGTCCTTTTTTCAAAATTAGGATTATTTAAACAAAGGGATAATGAGAATGTACATAATTTCGCGGAATGAATCTTGTCCTTTGCTAAAGTAGCATTCGCTGGATTTCAGTCAAATTCCGAGCTAATTGATTTTCAAATTACGGGAATATTTATTGACGGGCTTTTGGACAGTGAAATCTAACAAAAGTTACTCTGTGAAAATCCCAAACCATTCAAAAGCACCATTGATTTAGCTACCTATGAACAAAATGCGAAAATTAAGTGTCAACTAAGATAAGGCGGCGAGGCTGTTTCTTTTTCGAACAGTGCCCTCAATCCAGATAGGTCGGAATTCAAATTCAAATCAAATATGAATGCATGCTCTGACGATAATTGCAATACACGGGTGTCCGATGACAATCTGTCAGTACAATTGAAGAACAGAATTGATATTCTAAGCAATCAAAAGAAATATGATTCAGCGCTATCGTCTTTATCTTACGGTGACACGGGTCATTTTATGAGGTCAGCCAGGGGCAAAATCAAACCTAGGTATTTACGTCGTAATTATCAAACTGGGTATAAAAACGGGAAAATACATGTAATTAGAAAATTTAATTGCAATTCAGATCAGGTTACATTTCAAAAGAAGAATTTAGGTACTTACAATCAAAATTCGCTTTGCTATTTTTGCAGGAGATTAGGTCACTTTAAGTCTGAGTGTTAAGAGTATTTGCATTTGAAACAAAATTATTATTCAAAAAATGTGCTTACTCTGATTGTTACAGGACCGAACAGTCAGAGGACTTAAAACATGTGTCTTACAATTCTCACATTCATGAACAGCAAGTTCCGTGCAGTTGTCTTCTAAAATTAAATTCTGTTTCAGTTAGAGCTTTAGTTGATACCGGGGCATCAATTAGTTTAATAAATAAACGCATCTATAGCTCTTTATGTCCGAGACCCGGTTAAGAATAATCCGTCTTTAGCATTTGATACATATTATCAAATATCCGAGGTAGGTAATGAGCCTAATTTGAGGAGTCTTACTTCTCTTATTCATTTAGATAAGAACAAGCATTTCCTAATACAGATCACAAATGAGTCTTCTAGGATATTTCAGTTGCGTCCTGACAAGTAAGCGCAGTCCAATGTTAGAGAAACAGCCCCCACCAGGAACATTTGTAGAGTTATCTTGCGATATCATTGGTCCTTTGCCAATTACGGTATCACAGAATAGATACTTAATCATGTTTCAAGATAATTATCTGGATGGCCCGAGGCTGTCGCGACAAAACAAGTTACAACAGATGATGTGATAACCCCTTTTATGGATACAATATTTTTTCGCTATGGTTCCCCTTTAAAATTCTTGACTGATAACGGATCTGTCTTTGTATCTCGCAAATGAAAGAGTTTTAAGTTCAATGAATATTGTTCATGTTACGACAAGTACTTACAGACCTCAGAGCAATGGAAAAAATGAGAGATCGGATGCAGTAATCTACAAAGTTATATCAAAATTGTCGGCACTTGACCCTCTGGAGTGGGATAAGTTATTAGAAAATAGCTTGGGGGATTCGTTCTGCAGTGTCTATAGACTATAAATTAAGTCCTTATAATGTACTATTCGCACAAGACCAGATTATCCCTGTTAACAGTCTTATGGGTAAAAGAACACACTACTATGGAGACGATAATTACAAACATCTCTTTGAGCGTGGACATGAAGTTTTCTGCCAGGCATATTAAAGTATTATCAATGCGATAAGAAAAAGAAACAAACATGCAAATATAAACACGTCTGAAACAAAATTTGAAGTTGGCGATGCAGTCTTTTACACAAATTTTAGGCAAAATAAAACTAAGTTTTGTCCGAATTGGCTTCCATACTACAGAGTCGTTAGGGTTGAAGGACCTAAAAATGTTATTATCAAGAATCAGTTAGATAATTCAATAATCCAGTGCCATATTGATTAAGAATTAAGATAATGTAAAATTACTTCTTGGGATCTCCCCGAAGATGATCAAATTCATACTAGGCAAATCAGAAATTGTAGATACATAAAAAGATTTGACTCTAATCAATCCGGAACAAATTCCGATTCGAGTTCTACAACAAAATCAAATGCACGTTTCAAAAGATAGTATACTAAAAGCGATCACGATGCCCGCTATTCCAGTCATGTAACTTGTTTCGAAGATAACATTAATCTGAGAGATTTACAGTCCCGCCTACGACAGATTATTTACGAAAGAATTCATGGTAGAGATTCAGATCAGACACAGTGATCGACTTCTCCTGTCTGATCGTAATCCTCACGAATTAATCTCTACAGACCGTACATCTACAGATACGCATTTAAATCAGGGTAATAGTGATTCAAGTATGTCTCTTGAAAATTCAACTGTTACAGAGAATAGTTCTAGTCACATGCAGTGTGACAGCGTTAAACAAATTACAAATGCAATTACTCGGTACGATAAAACCTGCAAATCGCCAGAAATTTCAGAGTCGATTGCTCAAAGCTTGTTTAGAGAATTAGGAATCACGTGAGATATGAAGAAGACATATCATTATTAATTATGGTTCAGAAATAATAAATATTTCTATCAAAAATGTTAATAATTTTGTATGAAAGTTAAAGGAAAATTACATGTTTTCTCCATTAATTCAATGTGACATGTATGGGTTATGATTAATGTAAGTCGCGGATGTTATTCCTAAGATCAAATTGACAAGTTGTCAAAAAATCATGTATGTATTCAAGTACAAATAGGGTAAAAAGTCCGAGCTTCAAGTGTAAAGGTCCTCTAGGGCAATATTAAGTTGTGTATTACAGTACAAACCTTCAGTTTTGAAATGTATGATTAATATCTCAAGTCGGCCTAATGCGCTTAGTTGTGCATTGTATTAATCAATGACAAGTGAATATGTCTGGGTTTTGAGTATACAAATGTGTATACATGATATTTGATAAGCACCCTAATTACATTTACTAGTAACTAACTTCAATTTAGATGCATTCGAGGGTAATTGGAGATGCCATTTTTTATGATTTGTCAACCTTTAATTGTATATATTTCTTTATTAAGACAGTTCGAATGTAAATGATACATTTATCAATGCTAGTAAAATGATATTAGGATAAGGGACATCTAGAATGACTAAATCGTAGATAACAAATATAAATAATTATGAGTATTGGAGGGAATAATCATAACCAGAAATAAAAAAAAAAAATCACGAAATTTGTATGAAAAAAAAGGAATATGCTAGATTATGCATTATCAATGTTTTCTTCTATCAAATAAAAAGTTGTTGCACATTTGGTAATAGTTATTTCTTGCCAGAATTAGAATGAAGAGTAGATTTGCTATTAAAACCTGTATCGAGTAGCCAAGACTTGATGTCCAAAAAGTCATGTGTGGCCGGAACTTACTTCCACACCATATCTAAAACATGGACTGAAATAACGATCAAATACAACGAATGTGTTTGTTATTCGATGCATTCGATAAACAATGTAGCATCAGCAGATTCTTCACAGCGAGGAAACTACAAACAAATACAGCAATACATAACCTGACAAGAATGTGTGAACTATCATGTCAAGTGTTACAATTCGTTCAACGATTGATTACCAGTTGTCAAGTCTAGACAAATTTTAACGCCCTCATCAAGTTGTTACAGTAGAGCAGTTAATGTCACTGTTCTACATTTACGATTTAGTCTCAGCTCTTGCTGTCGTGATAGTAACGATGACCCCCGGAACCTGTACGTAAGCTGGGAAAAAAGAGATAAACCTTATCAAGTACCGTATCAAACATCTACGAACCTTACCTGTGACTACGGACGAAACACTATCGATTACTATGAACATTATTTAATTACTACGGAATTCATATTTTTTTCCAGAGTGTTATTGAAACGAAAAACTTAACTGTGAACTGATATATTTTTTTCTAAATAATAATTGAATGAATCTTGTATGTGATTTTTTAGCTCACCGGAGCACAACGTGCTCAAGTGAGCTATTGTGATCACCTTTTGTCCGGCGTCCGTGCGTCGTCCGTCAACAATTTCTTTAAATGACATCTCCTCCTAAACTACTTGGCCAATTTTATTCAAACTTGGCAGAAATGTTCCTTAGGTGATACCCCTTTGAAAATTGCTAAAAGAATTGAATTCGGTGAAAAAACTCTGGTTGCTATGGCAACCAAAGTGAAAAAATTTAAGAAAATCTTTAAAATTCTTCTTCTTCTGAACAAGCAGCCCTACAGCCTTGAAATTTGGCATGGATGATCAGCTCATAGACCTTAATAAAAATAGCTGAAATCATATCTGTTGGGCCACCAGGTGCGGAGCACCAGGGGGGAGGGGGTAGTACTTTGGGTAACTTTTTTAAACTTTAACCTTTTTCTTCTTCTGAACATAAAGCCCTACAGCCTTAAAATTTTGCATGGATGATCAGCTCATAGACCTTGAAAAAAATAGCTAGAATTTTTTTCTGTAGGGCCACCAGGTGCGGAGCACCAGTGATAGGGGAAAGTACTTTGATGAAAATTTTGTAATCTTTGATAACCTGTTTAGCTGACCTGAGCACAACTGCTCAAGTGAGCTAATGTGGTCACCTTGCGTCAGTGCGTCGTCAGTCGTCCATCGTCAGTTGTCTTTCGTCCGTCAACAATTTCTTTAAACGACATCTCCTTAACTACAAGGTCAATTTACACCAAATTTTACAGAAAGGTTCCCTAGGTGGTCCCCTTCAAAAATTGCTAAAAGAATTGAAATCGGTGAAAAACTGGTTGCTACGGCAACTAAAGTTGAAAATTTAAGAAAAATCTTTAAAATTCTTCTTCTTTAGAACAAGCAGTCCTACAGCCTTGAAATTTGGCATGGATGATCAGCTCAAAGACCTGAACAAAGTATCTAAAATCATATCTGTTGGGTCACCAGGTGCGGAGCACTTGGGTGGGGGGAGTTCTTTGGGTTAATTTTGTAATCTTTAGCCTTCTTCTGCTTCTGAATAAGAAGCCCCACAGGCTTCAAATTTGGCATGGAGGATCAGCTTATAGACCTTAATGAATATAGCTAAAATCATATCTGTTGAGCCGCCAGGTGCGGAGCACCAGGGGAGAGGGAGTAGTACTTTTGTTAAAATTTTGTAATCTTTAATCTTCTTCTTCTTCTGAACCAGGAGCCCGACAGATTTGAATATTGGCATGGATGATCAGCATATAGACCTTTATGTAAAAGCTAAAATCATTACTCTAGATTCGCCAGGTGCGGAGCACCAGGGGGAGAGGGTAGTACTTTTTTGAAAATTTTGTAATCTTTAACCTTCTTCTTCTTCTGAACTACAAGCCACACAGGCTTGAAAAATGGCATGGAGGATCAGCTCATAAACCGTAATGAAAATAGCTAAAATCATGCCTGTAATGCCACGAGGTGCAGAGCACCAGGGGGGAGGGGGTAGTACTTTTGTGAAAATTTGGTAACTTTAACCTTCATCTTCCAATGAACCAGGAGCCCTACAGACTTTAATATTGGCATGGATGATAAGCATATGGATCTAAATTAAAGTAGCTTAAATCATGAATGTAGGGCCACCAGATGCGGAGCATTAGGGGGGAGGGGGTAGAACTTTGGATCAATTTTGAAATCTTTAACCTTATTCTTCTCCTGGATCAGGAACCCTACAAACTTGAAAATTGTCACGGGTGATCGATATATTGACATTAATAAAAATAGCTAGAATCATGACTGTAGGGTCACCAGGTGCTGAGTGTCTTGGGGAGGGGGTAGTACTTTGGATCATTTTTGAAATCTTTAAGCTTCTTCTAATGATCCAGGAGTCCTATAGACTTGAAAATTGGTATGGATGATCAGCATATGGACATAAATTGAATTAGCTAAAATCATGACAGTAGATTCACCAGGTGCAGAGCATCTTGGGGGAGGGTGAGTGCTTTGTTGAGAATTTTGAATCCCTACAACCTTTATATTTGACAACTCATTAAAGAAAACTTTAAAAGTCTCAGACTCAGCCTATATATCTGGCATAGATTAGCTGATCACAGACCTTTTATGAAAAAAGCTTAAATAAATTATGACCAGGGGAGGAGCAGAGGGGGGAGGATTATTTCAAATGTTATCTGATTGAATAAGTGAAAATCTCTTTTTCTGTGGTTGCATTGACATACCTAGGTAATGAAGCTTTTTTCTCAGGTGAGCGACCCAGGGCCAACGGCCCTCTTGTTTCGTATATATGTTTCCATTTTAGGGAAATATAACTTTTATATATTGTTTGTTATTGTAAGTTACCTTCAAAATTTAACCTTATATAGTTTCCTTACTCAAAAAATTAAGTAAAAAAAATATTACAATAATGAAAAAAAGGGGGTAATTTTGGGAAAAAAGAAAGAAGGGACGTGTCATAATACATGACTTTGGCTTATCATGTTTGACCATCTGTTGTTAAAATGGCATTCTTGGTAACAGAGAATTGTTTCAACCCTTTCTATTCTGGCAGGCTTGCACTTGGATAATGTAGGTGTATTACGCATTCTCTATCTGTTAAGGCTGTCATTGAATGTCACGCATTATGTTGTACACTTATATAAATAGGGACAGTTAAAAACACAAAAGGGGAGTTGGATTTCTATAGGAGATGGGGTTTAACGTAGCGCTGTGACTACTTGTTTTGACTCAAGATCCATCTCGGACCCTTGACCCTTGATCTGTTGTACTATTTGTAATTATGAACTTTGTTGTTTGCTGCTGTATAAGTAAGGTAGACTGACCAAACAGTCATATTCATGTTATTCTTTTTATAATTGAGAAGAACTATAAAATTGATACTTTCTATGTATGTCTCGATCTCTGCTGCTTTTAGAAGTACGCTTGGTTAACTGATGCTAAAAGAAATCCCTTTCATCTTAACTTTCTTATATTTTGAAGAAAAAAGACCTGGTGGACAGCCTGCTGAAATATTTAATGAATATTGAATCAACCGAGATCCGCAATCATGAACTCAGATATGACATATATGGCCAAAAATTAGTCTTATATCTTGAATAGGCTTGAAAAATTGGCAATCTATTAGAAGTTTTTTTTTTGTCAAGTGTTTTTAGTAATTTGAACCTAATTTAACTGATGACCTGGTCTTTGTCACATGACATTGTCTTTGATATCAGCAGATTTGTTTCATCTTGATATACCCTAGTGCAGTATATAAGGCTTGTATCTTAAATAGCCTTGAAGATATATTGACAATTTTAAGGTTTTTCATCTAAGTTTTGCAGACAGACAACAGACTGACCGACAGACAGACAGATGGACCGACATACAAAAGTACAACAATTTTCCCCCGAAAGATGATGATCTTTTGGTACAGAGCATAATAAAAATACAACACCATATTTATGGGCCAATCAAAATTTTACAAGCAATTTCTTCCATGCGACAACATATGTTTTCAATCTTTCACTCATTTCATGGCGGCTAGAGCATATAGAAAAATGTCACTCAAGATATGCCCTTGCCAAATTGATGCTATGCATATGCTAGTTTAAGCCTTGTACAAGCACTGTGTATAACCGTACAGGAAGGTAAACCGGGAGATATATTCCATCTTCATAATATAACAGGGGTGACAACACAAATCTGAAGCAAACTGACAAGTTAAAGCAATTATGTTAATCGACTTTCTCTATTCAAAAGCGGCTTAGGATATTGAAAAGGCTGCCCGACCATTGTTTCTTCTTTGCGCTTTGTGTTAACATGCAACGAATATCTTCCGCAAAATTGTCATGCCAATCATTGATCTGAGACCAATCATATTCGCATAATTGACTTTACCGATATTGTATTTCGTAAATCAAAACATTATTTTTTCTCAAATTAGCTCAGAAAGATATTCTAGATAACCTGTAACAAATACTTTCAATTATATACTGAATGATTCTAGAATTGATCTTTGAAGTGAAGTCCTTCTTCCTTTTACTGAACGTGATAGTTACAACCGTACGGTATCAATAGTTATCAACACAAGTAAAATGAATGCACGAATAGTTCGCTTCACATTTCGCAAATAACATGATAATATGTTTACCTTTTCATTAACACATTATTGAACTGATGTCGACCACAGTTAATTGGAACCTACATGGTCTTTCAATGTAATCCCTAGCAAAAGTTGAGTAGTACATATTGTATGTATGATATTATGAATAGCAAACTGATGCGAAAGAATGACAAAAAATGTCACAGCTACGAAAAATCGGGCGTGAGCAGCAATGACAGAGAGATCGATCCGACAGCCAGAGTCAGAGGAAGTTTTAGAATGCTTGCCTAAATGCTCCTTGTGTGCATCTATTGCTCGTGTGGTACTAGATAAAGAGACTAACAAAACCTCGCATTTCAATGTTATTCAAGCTGTAATAACGAGGTTTGAATCCCAAATGAAACGCAGAAAAACTGTAAAATATTGCAGTCGTTTTTCCGCTACACGTTTTTCCGCTACAAGATATTTTTATCTGTCGAAATACCAAGGTATATCATGAAAATCGCAGGTACCTGCTAGCTATTATTATGTTTTCATGTAGTCATCGTGTAAATCACGATAATGATAAAGGATGGTTATAATATCACCATTATCAGTGATATAAATAAAATTAAAACACACACGAGTCGAATAAAGGCTCACCGTTAACGTCAGTATTCGCTGTAGAACGTTTAGAAGTTGCAATTTACACACAAAATGCCGAAAATCGTTACCGTCCAAACCGTAATGATGTGTAAATAACTCTTTAAAGGTTACAATGTGTCCAAAAGATCTTGGATAAAATCGTAGATTATTGAAGGAAATAAACTATACGAAATTTGCTAAGGATCACATTTTAGCTCACCTGAGCACATCGTGCTCAAGGTGAGCTTTTGTGATCATTGAATGTCCGTCGTCCGTCATGTGTCGTCCTTCGTCCGTCGTCAACAATTAAAGTGTTTACACTCTAGAGGTCAGAATAATTGACAGGTCACTAGGATGAACGCTATTGAACATTGGATGGATCAATAGCATATCACGGGAAAAAGGGGCCTAAATGATAATTTTCTTGTTTACACCCTAGAGGCCCCAAATATGGTTCAATCTCTATGAAACTTTGTCAGAACGATTGTCAGGTCACAAGGATGAACCCTATTGAAAATGGGAAGAATCCGTGTCATATCGCGAGAAAGGGGCGTTAATGACAATTTTCATGTTTACGATCTAGAGGCCACCAATATGAACCAATCTTCATGAAACTTGTCAGAATAATTGTCAGGTCATAAGGATGAATCCTATTGAAAATGGGAAGAATCCGTGCCATATCACAGGAAAAGGGGCATTGATGACAACTTTCTTGTTAACACAAGTACAATTACGATTTTACTGGAAAATTTGGTAAAGTTAATTTAGACAAAGATACACAGGTGAGCGATTTATGATCATCATGGTCCTCTCGTCCTTTTAAGGATATTTTGCTTTTAACATATTGACCCCTTTTTTTCTTTTACTCGAAGAAGGGTAAATATTTGGACTTGGTGACCCTGTAGCCGAAATGTTGATTCGGCATGTATTCTATGCCCGAGGAGCTCGTGAAAAGCATACCCTCTAAGACGTGTTTCATTCAACCTCAATTCTTCAAGCACGTAGGTACATTTTTCAGGCTAGCTTTATCACAGCTTTATCATTTAGTTTCCATTTTAAAATGGCAGACATGCATTTAAGGCGACATCTTAGTCAAGATGAGATGGATAGAGTTATGGCATGCTTATTTCTGGTTGCCTGAGGGTACCTTGCTAATGCCCTTGGTGTGTCCCAGAGCGTTGTTACCCGAATGTGTAATCGATTTATAACGAATGGTTACGCTAGGCATTTGCATACTGGGGATCAAGAACGCACAACCAATGAGGTTCAAGACCTACTTTTGGTGCTTCAGGCACGGCGTCATCGCTTTGAATCAACATAACGTAATGACTTCCAGAACGATACTGGTGTGCAAATAAGTAACTAAACTATCAGAAATCGGTTGCATGATGCTGGACTGAGGTCAAGACGGCCTGCAGTTTGTATTCCATTAACCAGATTTCACATGCAAATGCTTAAGCATGGGCACGGGGTCATGTGAACTTAGATACGATACCGTATCCCTCCTTTGATAATCTGATGTGGGAGGCAGAATATCAGAGAGAGGGGTACATTATTGCAGCTAATGTGAACTGGACCCGAAATGACTGAGACCCGTCCTTTTTACAGACGAGTCCAGGTTTTGAGCGAAACTTTACCGATAGACGCCATCGGTACAGGTGCTTAGGAATGCTCTTCTTGAAGAATGGGATCAAATTCTACATTATAAGATCAGGAGGCTTATAAGCAGTGTGCACATGCGTTGCCAGGCTGTAATCGAAGCGTAGGAAAATCACACGCGCTATTGAAGTGTACATAAATTCTTACATTTTTGGACAAAACAAATTTCTTTATTTTCATGATAACATCGAAATTGTTTATTTTTTACCTATGTCCTTTAAGTAAGCCTTTGTCTTAACGCAAAATCCAGACAATTTTTCATTTAAGGATCAAGAAACTTCAAACACAGAAGTTCTCAGAAACCCAAGAAAACTTGTATAAATTAATCATGGTACAAAATATTCAACTAGAAAAATCATCCTTAGCAAAATTGTGCAGGCTAACTTGGTTTCAAATTTTTCGCATGTTTTTGCATTTTTCGAGTCTTAAATATCTTTCTACCTTCCTTAGCGCGAAGATGAAATAGAACTCCAGTTGATCTCTTTTGGAAGAAATCCTTTTTTTAAAATATTAGTTTTACGGAGCTCCCAGATGGTACCGCTTTGTGTGACGGGTTCAATAAGTTATTTATTACCAAAATTACAAGGTCAAAATCATATTGGATCAATGTAATTTATCCTATTTACAACTAATCATTCCATTTTTTTTTATTCTATTTTTAGCTTACCTGAGCACAAAGTGCTCAAGGTGAGCTATTGTGATCGTACAATGTCCGTCGTCAGCCGAGCGACGTGCGTCGTCCGTCGTCCACAATTATTTTAAACATCTTCTCCTCCTAAACCAGTGTGCCAATATTGTTGAAACTTGGCAAAGATGTTCCTTGGGTCAAGCTCTACCAAAGTTGTTCAAATAAATAAAATCCACCCTTAACTTACCGTTTACCATTTACAAAAAGGGTGAAAATAGGAAAATCTTCAGAAATCTTCTTCTCTGAAACCAGAAGGCAGACAGCTTTCATTTTTGGTATGTAGCATCATCTAGTGGAAACTCTACCAAGTTTGTTCATATCAAGACCCTGGGGTCATATTCGGGCTTTGTCCGGGCGAAACCCTTTCTACATAGTATCAAAAGCGAAAATCTTCTTCTCTAAAACAGGATGGTAGATAGCTTTCATATTTGGCACGAAGCATCATCTAGTAGACCTCTACCAAGTTTGTTTATATCAAGACCAAGGGGTCATATTTGGGCTTTGTCCGAGCACATCCCTTTTAGCTCTTCTGCGCACCAAGGGTAAAAAAAGAAACGTCTTCAAAAATCGTCTTGTCTGAAACCAGATTGCAGAGAGCTTTCATATATGGTGTGTAGTATCATCTAGTGGACTTCTACCACGTTTGTTCATATCAAGACCCTCGGGTCATATTTGGGCTTCACCGAGGCCCATACCTTTCAGCTCATCTGAGCACAATGGGTGAAAATAGGAAAATCTTCAAAAATTGTCTTCTTTGAAATCAGAGGGCAGACAGCTCTCATATTTAGTATGTAGCATCATCTAGTCGACCTCCAGCGAGGTTTTACAAATCAAGACAATGGGGTCACATTTGGACTCTACCTGGGTGTATCCCTTTTTATTTAGAATCAAAGAGTGAAAAGGCATATTTCTTTTGCTCTTCGCTGAAAACATTCCATGATATTGATCTTATGTAGAAATCATCTCCTTGTTGATATCTGCCTATTTAATTAATGTGATGTCCCAGGGGTCAAAGAGATTCAGGTGAGCGATCTAGGACCATCATGGTCCTCTTGTTTTTCATTTATTTTATTTCATGCGGTTGTTTTTCCCCTCTTTTATTTTAATTATTATTAAGATTATTATTTTTTATTATTATATTTTATTTTCTTATTATTTTTAATAGATATATACACAGGGCGTAGTTGTATAATAACCTTATATTTCACTATTTTAAAGTGAATCTATATATCTAAATATTTTTTATTACTTTGCATAATCTTTTATTTTAACAATGCTGTTACTGCAGTCTTTTTTCATCTTTTGCTTTCAAATTGCATTTATCCTGTAATATTGCATCTTTTAAGATCCTGTATCTATTGATTTATTTAATGTATTGTAAAATTAATATTTTTCCGCCACACGCCTTGCCATTTTTTGACGTTGTTGCCGTTGACGTCATATGACGTTAAAAACATCATAAAATGTTATTGTCCAAAATGGTTTCCCATGAAAAGGGTTTGTTTTAAACCGAAACTAGTCCGGTATAAAATTAAATTAAATCAACTTGGAAGTTTGATCTGTCTTTATCCCTATTACGATTTTTTTATAATTCTTTTCGACTCCTGTAGTAGGCCTATTACTTTCTTTCTTTTCCAAATAGCATATAAAAAGCAAGCGAATTACTGAGTATTATCAAATGAAGTACTCGACAATCAAAACTGCCATTCGACAGAAATCGAGGCAGTTATTTCAAAAATTACTGATTTGGGACTAAAACATTGTGACAACATCTAGGGAATACCTGGAAATATGAATTTGTGGTCTGGAAACGACGATATTTTGGATGTTTACCAGTCGGCAGACAGGCAAACTTCTCCACAGTGTGTTCTGGCTTAGTAACGAGGGAAACTTCGAGGATGTTACACGGATACATTTTTCATGTTCGTAGCATTTTTTATACCTCTTGGTCCATGTTTAATATAGAAAATTGTGACCTGCATTCAAATTAGAAATAATGGCGAATCGTTAAAGAAGTGGTCCCTGCTTTGTATGTGCACTTTGATGTAAAGCACTGGCTGTTTTGAAACGGTTGCCAAATATTAGTCATCCTTACCACGGGACTTGGTTTAAACCTATTTATTTTACATCGATTTGGAAACAAGTTCTTACAATTTAGTTCAATCCCTCTCGATCTACTTCCTGAAAAATTCACCAGTACTCGCGCCGAATGAGTTGGTCAATGAAATGATCAAGATCGATAGCCAATCTCGGGAATCGAACTCGGGACCTTTTGCTCAAGAGGCCGACGCTCTACCTGTAGACCACGGACGCCACGGGATTGATAATTTAGCAGAGATAGAAGCACTTACGAGCACTAAAGATTTTATTACTGCATTACACATGGAAAAGCATGTCCATCGGGAGCGCTCGCGACCATTCTACTGTTATGAACTTAGGTTTAGCCTATAATATTATAACATCTTTATAGTTTTACGATTTTATAGATCGACATTCCATAATGACAGAAGCATGTGATAGGGTTGTGTATTTTTTTTCCACGTAAAAGTGTTATCAAGTATTTGTAACCCGCATGGACTATATCGGCGTAAACGGTCACTAATAAAATCAGCAGTAGTCCTTAACTTTGCGTAACGTGCAGCCAAGTAAGCTTAAGTTAGCTTTAGAAATTGTACTACCGATTCACACCTACGCAAATCTTACGAAAGCTGACTTTCCAGATTTGTTTACATTTTAAAGAACTTGTAAAAATCCGCAATAAATAACGAGTTCGCGTCCGCTTACTGAACCTGCAGGAGTTTTATGTACACTTCTAATGAAGATCTGATCTTATGTTTAGGGATGTCGCAATTAATTAATATTAATTTTGACAAATTTTTCAACTCACTCGTGATGCACTTGTGAAACACACAAAAGATGTATGCATCTTTTTATTTGCAGTTTGCGTTTGTGCCATTTAACAAACATTCAAGTTTTCAAGGTTATATCTTCAGTAGCAACGAAGTTATGTACAAGGTATAAGTTTATAACAGCAACATTACCAACTCAAACACCTACACAGCGCACTGCTTTTTTCTACTACAGACTCATGAAAAAGAAAAATCCCGAGGTGGTCGTAAATAAGAATTTTCAACAGGTAATGAGTTGCTATAAAACCTTCTTGACTGAGTAAAGCATGTAAATAAAATTCACTAAGTGAATCATAATTTTGAACAATTCGTACAGTGAAAAAAGTCGACATAAGACACTATCCCGTACAGTTGGTTTAAAAGGATTGGTGTTTTCTGAAAGCAATCATTCGAAGATTATGGTATCTTTTAACAATGGGGTTGCAATAATTTAATGAAAATGGATAGAGAGTCATTTTAACAATTGAAATTCAATCTAAATTGTGTCTTAACATGTTTTAAAGAGGGAAATCGCCTGCGTCTTTAAGAAAAAAATCAGCTCAATCGGATGATCCGCGTATCAAAATGCGAATTTGAGATAGGAGTAGAAAAGCCTTACCTTGTACAATAGTCCAGAGAAATAACCATAAATTTCCCCTTATATGGGCCAAAATCGCATCTCAAGATGTTGCGCCGATTTTAAGATACTTCGATTTAAAATTTCCCATTTAAGCGAGGCTAACTTCCGGTTAAGAACACTGTACAGTTATACACAGTGTAAAAAATTTCAGAACTAGATTTTACTTAAATAAATTTGTGGAATATTCAGATTTAAGCAGAGGATGGTGACCTCAAAGGTAAAAAATGTAAGTTTGCTTCTTTTTTGTTACAAAAGAGTTTTCTCTCAGATGCATGAAAACTGAGGAGACAATCCAAATCTTTGACAGGTCGTCTAGCAGTTATTTTACCTGATTTTCATGATGATATTTTCAACAGAATTGAACCAAATTTTTTAAGGAGGGTAATGAAATATTGATTGATAGAAATTGATATTACATGGTATGAAAATCTTTCCGAGTACAGGGAGGGTTAAAAGGCTTACATGCACGATAATTGAGGTGAAGTGGATACATTGTATATTAAGGGTCTGTGAGTGCATGTAGGCGTCCGAGTAGCTCGGCCAGTAGATTACTCAACTTGTAAATGAGAGGATCTGGGGTTGAGCGCCAGACTTGCTACATTTTTCTCTCACATGTGGCTAAGGTATTCTCGTTTTCAGTCAGGTAATTTTTTGTTTTACATTTATTTTCATTTCAACAACTCGACCTTTGGCATTTATATCTCCATCTTTGAGTGCAGCATGTAAACTCCACTAAAGCAAAATATTGAGAAAAAGCTCAATTTGAAACAAAAAATATTACTAAATAATTCAAATGTTCAATACCTTTTGGACCAAATAAAACTTTTGAAGTTTAATGTTAGCCGAGTTGTTGATGGTCCGAGTAAACAATCGGCCTAGTTGACCTGTCACCTGACTGTTTGTAGATCAGATAGGTGCGGTTTTGAACTAAAACCGTAAGACTTAAAATATAATAGTTTAATATCGATGGGATCATTTTTCTAAGATTTTCAAGGAGAAACTTACTGAAAACGATGTCAAACGAAAGGGATCTGGACTCCGACATTGAAAACGCCAACCTAAATAATCGGGTACCAATGCGAATTTTCGACGTCACCATATCAACAGAAACAACTTTCGCTTTCATTTCTCGTAGTTTTTGGTGGACGTTTACGTTCACCAGTGTTAATACCGCGTAAGAACAATCCTGTCAGATATTTATAGGTTTTCAAAACAGCAGTGCTCACTAAGATCAAATTTACTCTTTTTCAAGAATTGTATTCGTCTGACAACTATGCATTTTAGAAATGGAGTGAACCAAGAATTCTACACAACTAGTTGATACCTCAAAGACATCTTTTAAGTACGAAATCGTATGCAATTCTAAGATCGGGTGAACGTTTTGCTTGCGTAGAACTACTTTTCAGACAGAGTGAGTAATATGCCCCATTGTTTCCAAATGGTGTATAGGAGGTCACTCATGAAAAGTTGGTGAATGGAATTACTGGAATGGTATCCTCCCCTGAAACTACTATTGTATATTAAACAATGGCCAATTAATGGAAATACCGGAATACACATGAATACCGATACAGCCCGAGCAGGTAAAGTAAACCATTCAGGTCGTGCGATTTTACTTTACTTTTCAACACGCGACAGCCAATCTCGAGACGAGTGTCTGCAATTTTTTACGTGTTTATACCCTTTCTTTCTTTATGTAAGAATGAAAATCGCGGAACAATTAGTTATTATGCTTTTATAGAATTTTTTAAGAAGATAATACCATAATTTCAATAATGATATTACGGAGCATCGACTCTCATTACAATATAAGAATACTAACCTAGATCATCTAATTATCATTTCTTTCCTTTTATAACCAATGGATCAGACAATCACTCTTTTAACTACAACTGGCATAATGTCGAAAGTTATCGAAGCCTTGTAATTACAGGACTTTGGTTGACGATCGACAATATATGTTGAGAAATATATATCTGAAGCAAGATGCAAACTTGGTTCAGGTCATTTTCCTTTTATCGTAATTATACATGTAAACTTTCTCTTTTCTCAACAAATGGAAGATGCGAACAGAAACGTCCACCATCAGTACTTTCAGTGCTTTAAATAAAATCGTTTTGGATATAATGGAATTTCTCTAATTACATGAGAAATAAATAAAATCAAATTTTGTTATAATAAAGCTTATTAACAATAAGAACATTCAGGATTCTTGTATTTTTGTTAAAAGTTTCATACTTGAATCCAAGATGTTGGCGCTCAGTTCCAAGAAAGGTTCACTTTTTTCTCATAGTAAAAATGAGTGGTCGGTTCTAAAACACTTATTGGAAAATCTTCTTTAAAAAACGGTACTACCGCGAAAAGATCGTGAAACGAGACACGATCTGCAATCGTTATCAAAATAAATTATTGACTATTTCTTTGAGGGTCTGTGATTTTTGAAAACGATCCCCTGGCTACGTTTACGCCCATAATTCGATAGCGGCTTCTTCAAATCACATAAAACTTTTCAAATGTATTTCCAAATGGTCCTGGCTTAATATGCAATATATTTCAATGAAATTTTGTGTATACTTTTAAAGTAATCCGAAGTTCTATTGGGTGTATACTTTTTTTTACGTTGCTCAGTATATATCTCAAAACGTAGGCTATAGGTTCGCATTAGCAGTAACTTTCCTTGCGTGACAGACGGAGGGATGTGAGTGCAAAGTGCCTAAAATGTTGTAACAACAACTCTAGTCCAACCGCAGTATTCGAAAACGCTTGAAAATGCATTTTAGCCAGGAGTAGGGGACGACAGAACTGAAATTTAACAATCGTGATATAACGGTACTTGATTACAAATGTTATCACAGATATACTTGTAGAATTAAGAAGCTCATCACGAAAACATGTTTTTCTGCCTACGGATATTCAAAAATGTCAGTAGTTTTGCGTTTCTTTCATCTTTCAGTATAGTCAGAGACCGTGACAGCAAAAATTTCGTTGGTCCCAATTTATATATATATTAACTCGTCGAAAGTCTTTTTATAAACATTCGAATTGCGTGGCTTACAGGTAGATTTTGGGCGGTGAGCAGTGAAATCTACTTTTAAGGGTTAAATTCCCATGCTATTCCTTCAAATAGATAAAACAGGTTTAAACAATACCTAAAAAGACACAATTTACCTTTCAAATGAAACTAATACTTTTCTAACATCGTAAAAGTTACTAATTCATGTGCTTTAAAAGTTATAAAGGAGGGACCACATTCAATTTCTATAATGTGCTTTTTTACATATATCTGAAATACCTAAACGCTTACGTCAGAGCCCAGTTTTGAAAATACACCTATACCTATAGTTTATGAGCGACAAAAGAAGATTCTTTATCTAAATGCAGCGTGGTACATACAATTTTAATTGCAATACACTGATTTGCTTCTGTTAACTCTTCTCATATTTCCAATCGAGATAAGTTCAAAATATGATAAACTATTACTAGAAAACGAATCTTTCACTCAAAATATCGAAAAACTTTCCTTACTGTGTTAAACCATCTTATTTAGCGGGATTTTGCATCTTCTCTAAGGAACACACCTCTGGTTATAAATTTATAGACTGTGAAAGAACTGAGGGTATATAGCACCACGCAAATGTGTCTTCAGCTTCTAACATTACCAGAAGATTCCATTATCAAATTGGAATGCATGATTGAATGAATGAATGAATGAATGGTTTTTTACGGCCCGCGGACAGCTAAGGTCATGTTGGGCGCAAAATATTTTTAATAAATAAACAATTTGTAAACGACGTCAAGGATATATTAAAACTTAACTAGGCAAAATCATTATAAAACAATTCATGGTATATGGGATAATACAAATCAGTTTAAATTGTAAAAATGTAAAGAAGCATTTTCAAGTCTAAAATGAAATTAAGATTAAAAGATCATTCAAAATAACTTTAAAAATTCACATGAACGCTTTATAATCTAAGAATAATTTAAATGGGTAGAATAAATTGTACAATTTTAAGAAAACTTTTGATTTTGAAAACTAAGCAGAAAAATGGTCAATATAACCTAAAATTAGATTTTGCTATATAAATTTATTGACTTCAAAAAGTCAAATATAAGTTCAAATTTTACAGACTCGAACAACTGCCTCATACTATTAACTTTAAAATATCTGTCTCTAATAAAAGAAAAATCAATACAATCAATAAAAATATGTTTGATAGTAAGAGGAGCGTTACATGGAATGCACATTGGCATCTCTTCGCCCTTTAAAAGATATGAATGTGTTAGACGTGTATGGCCAATGCGCAACCGAGTCAAGATAAGCTCTTCGCGACGGTTTGACCTGTAACCAGGTAACCAATCGCCGAGGTCCTGTCGAACAGAATATAGCTTATTATTTTGGTTTGTTGGATCATTCCAACATTTAATCCAGACATCATGAACGAAACTATTAATAAGGGGTTTAAAATCAGTAAAAGGTACTTCAAATGGTAAAATTTCAAGTGATAATGCCTCCTTGGCAGCTCTATCTGCCTCCTCATTACCACGAATACCAATATGGCTTGGAAGCCAGCAGAAAACAAGGTCAACATCATTTAGCTGAGCTATTTTATCAAGTAATCTAACGATAAGGGGGTTGTCAGTTTTCTCGTGCTCAATCGCTTGCATACTTGACATGGAGTCAGTGTATAAAATATAACGAGGGAATCGTTCTGCGATTATATGATCGAGTGCGAGATCAATGGCCTTAAGCTCGGCTGAAAAAATGGAAGAGTTATTAGGTAGGCGGAATTGATATGTATCGCCATCTAAAATAGTGGCTGAGGCAACTTTTTCGCCATCTTTTGAACCGTCCGTGTATATCTCTTCATATGATGTGTATTTTTCTTTAACTTCCAAGAATTTTGTTTTAAAAATAGATGGATCTGTTGTATCCTTTTTGCTTGAAGCAAGATCATAAAGAAACGTGGGACTTTTATATGTCCACAAAGGAACATCAGGAACAATATGTTCTGCCACGTCCTCTAGGTCAAAATCTAGAGAGCTCACATCGGCTTCACAGCGCAAACTAAAAGGAAGTATTGGGTTCTTTTTCTTTTCAAAAGCCTCTCTATATTTAGGTTCAAAAACAACCTTATGAGTAGGATTATCGGGATTTGATTTTAGTTTTAAATAATATTGCATGGAGAGCTTCTTCCTGCGTAAATTTAAAGATGGCTCATTTGCTTCTGTATAAACACTGTTAATTGGTGATGTTCTAAATGCACCCAACGCCAAACGCAATCCCTGATTATGAATAGTATCAAGTTTACGAAGGTATGAAGGGCGTGCAGAACCATAAACAACACAGCCATAGTCTAGCTTTGATCTAACAAGTGCCCTATAGAGGCGCAATAGAACCTTTTTATCGGCTCCCCAATCCATACTGGATACAACACGTAAAAGGTTAAGTGCCTTTTGGCATTTATTTTTCAAATTGTCAATGTGTGGAATGAACGAAAGCTTAGAGTCAAATAATAGTCCTAAGAATTTAAATTCCTTGACAACTTCAATCGGTACCCCGTCCAACTTTAAATCTGGATCAAGGTGCATTTTTCTCGATTGGCAAAAATGCATACATTTAGTTTTAGTCTTCGAAAACTTGAAGCCGTTTTCATTTGACCATTTTGAAAGATTGTTCAAGACTTGTTGCAATTGTCTTTCAATTGTATGCATATGTTTTGATCTGTAACAGATACAAAAGTCGTCAACGTAGAGAAAACATTCCACACCAGGGCAAACGGTTTTAACAATGTTGTTTATTTTGACACTAAATAGTGTCACCGATAAAATACTCCCCTGGGGAACACCCATTTCTTGTTCATGGGGATCAGATAAAGTATCTCCAACACGGACTCTAAACTGACGTTCATCCAAAAAAGCTGAGATGAAAAAGGCAAGGCGACCTCGAATACCGAAATCATAGAGGTCGTTCATAATTCCATACTTCCAAGTGGTGTCATAAGCACTTTCGAGATCGAAAAAGACAGAAACAACGTGTTCCTTCTTTATAAAGGCTTCTCGAATAAATGTCTCGAAGCGAACAAGATGATCAAGAGTGCTCCTCTGTTTACGAAAGCCACTTTGGACTTGCGTAATAAGGTGGTTCTTTTCAAGAAACCAAACAAGACGATCATTAACCATTCTTTCCATGGTTTTGCAAATACAACTAGTTAAAGCAATAGGGCGGTAATTTGCAGGGTTTGTGGAATCTTTACCTGGTTTAGGTATTGGAATAACGATAGCTTCCCGCCAAGAGGCTGGAATGCTTCCCGTTTTCCACACCTGATTATAAATTTCAAGTAAGCATTGAAGGGAACGGGATGGCAAACGTTTGAGGAATTGATAATGAATAGCGTCTGATCCGACAGCAGTGTCGTGACACTTTTTTAAAGCTTTTTTCAATTCCTTAACGGAAAAGTCTCTATTATAGTGTTCCAGATTTCTGGAACTGAAATTAAGTTTTGACTTTTCTTTTTCACCTTGAAACTTCTGAAACGTAGGTGAATAATTAGTAGAGGAAGATTTCTTGGCAAACGTGTCTGCCAAGACATTAGCAATATCATGTTTCGAAGAAACTGTATCATCTTCATCTGTTTTAAGATGACCAACACTTAGTGATGTATTCTTCCCACTAATTTTACGTATCATGTCCCAAGTCTTTTTGACAGATGATCTAGAATTTAATCTAGAGACATACTGTCTCCAAGACGAACGCTTACTTTGTTTTATAGTACGACGGGCTTTTGCACGCGCAATTTTGAATTTGTAAAGATTTTCCTTTGAAGGCCTTAAGCCAAACGCTCTTAGAGCACGTTTCCTCTTGGCTATAACCTTTTTGCAATCGTCATTGAACCATGGCTTGTTTGGATTCTTTGGGTCAGGCGATGTTTGTGGAATACTTTTTTCTGCAGCAGAATAAAGTAAAGATGTAAACAAGTCTGCAGAGTTTTCACAGTCATCAAAGGCTTCTGGATTTATCGACTGTTCGCAGGTGGTTTTAAAAAGTTCCCAATTGGCCTTATGGAGTTTCCAACGCCTAGGGCGCTCCTGAACAGATGGTCCTAATTCGGAGATCTGAATAGGGAAATGGTCACTACCATGAAGGTCGGAAAACACTTTCCATGAAAAATCAGGGAAAATATCAGGACTGCAAATAGTCAAATCAAGTGAAGAATAATTTCCTGTTGCAGGATGAAGATAAGTTTTAGATTTGTCATTCAATAAAACAAGATCATGCCTTGTTACAAAATCCTCAACAAAACGACCTTTGTCGTCTGTATTGGAGCATCCCCATAACCTATGGTGAGAATTGAAATCCCCCATTAGTATAAAAGGTTGTGGTAGCTGGTCAACTAGATTATCAAGTTTTCTACCATCTACAGGGGAACTAGGAGGAAGGTAAATAGAACACAATGTAATTGTTTTATTTAGAGAGACACTTACTGCTACTGCTTGTAGAGAGGTATTTAAAGTAACTTGACGGTGAGGAACATTATTATTTACAATAATTCCCACACCACCAGATGCTCTCTCACGTTCTGTAAAATTAGTCAGATAGCAAGAATGATTTTTCACAGAAAACTTATCTGTATCTTTTAAAAACGTTTCTTGCAAACAAACTGCAACTGGTTTTTGTTGGGAAACTAGAAGATTAAGTTCTTCAAAATTGGCTTTGATGCTGCGACAATTCCATTGTATAATGTTATTCGCCATTATGGTGGTTAATGTAAAAATAATACCACTTATCAATGGAAGCGAGAAATTACCCATTATTTTACTGCTGTTAAATTGATTTTGTTCACACCTTGCCTTATCGCATCAGCTTTTTGATTTGATGGTGTGGGGTTTGAAGGAGGAGGAGCGGGTACATCCATCTCTTCCTCTTCATCTGATTCGCTTAATTCAGTGAAGCGATTTTCTGTTGGAACTGGAGGAGGGGAAACCTTCTCCAGATTAATGCGAGTCCGTCTCTTACTGACGGACTCTGAGACTGATTTAGATTTCTCTTTCTGTAACGGTTTACTAGTACTTTTGTTGACAATAACTTTATTTTGTGTAGGGGCATGTGCTATCTTTTCAGACTCAGGGGCTTTATTATCAACTGTCTTTGGAGGTTCTGTGCCATTCAAGGGCGTTTCCCCAGCTAATACTTGGTCAAGCTTACTACGCACTTCAGGAAACATTTCAGTGAGAATTTTTAGCATTCGGTCACAGGATGTACATTCTTTTGTTTTTGGAGTTGGGGTCGGTTCAGGGATAGCTTTTGCTTTACTTGCATAACTTTTGGCATCATCTCTGGTTTCAACTATTTTCCTTGCCTCAAAAAAGGAAACAGATTGCCTAAATTTTACATTTAATATTTCCTTTTCTTTTTGGAATTTAGGGCATGATCTTGAATTAGCAGGGTGTGCCATTCCACAATTGATACAATTGAAATCATTCTCACATTCCTCCTCGTCATGCTCATCAATATCCCCTTCAAAGCCACATTTTCTACAGATTTTAGTCCTTCTACAGTTATCCTCGTGATGCCCAAACTTCTGGCAGTTAAAACAGCGCAGAGGGTTTGGAACAAACACATCTACTTTAACAATTTGAAAACCCACTTTAATTTCCTTTGGTAGAGAGGGCTCATTAAAAGTAAGAATATAAGTGTTTGTTTTTGTTTTCTTGCCATCCTTCATAAATTCAACCCTTTTAACTGCTGTTACACCCTGCGATTTTAAGTTTGTCTCAATTTCGTAGATCAGACATGACGACAATTCCCTGCACCGAATGACACCCTTAGAACTGTTTAACTTTCCATGTGCATATACTTTGACTTTATGATTGAAAAATTTAGTCATTTTCAGAAGATTGTCAGCCTGAGCCCTTTTGGTAACTTCAATTAATAAATTTCCATTTTTGCAATTTTTAACTGATTTTGGCGTTCCAATTATTGCTCTTATCTGCTTTTCTATTATAAAGGATGAAAGGTCTGCTATTTCTATATCTGGGTCATCACTTTCGACCACTATGAACTTAGGAAAAGGCGGTTGATTAATATTCTCATCCTCTGAGTCTGAAAGAATCCTCTTGGTTTTTTTGGTTGATGCCATAATAATTTGAGTTTATTTCAGCGGCGATGCTCCAACCACCCGCCCTCGGAGTCCTACTAATGGGGACACCTAACCCGGGGAATTCCATCTCAGGAGAGGTGCCGGGGATACATCGCCGATATACTCGGTGCAAAATGGCTAGATCAAGCAAAATATACATCCGATAATTAATTCACCCAAGCATGAAGAAATAACGGAAAGCATAATTGTCGATCAAACACCATGTTTACCCGATTGGCCCATGAGCCACCGCCTTCTAAGGCATGTGAAAAAAATAACATATTCAAATGAAGACGACGGTTTGTTGATAAAGGGTTAATTAAAACGCCCTAGGGCAAGACATGACCAGCCGATTGATCGGGTCGGGCCCGCCCGACCTCCCGTTTATCCCAACTCAGGGCCAAAGTGGTGTGTTGCAAAAACAGGGCCTAGCCAATCCCTGAGTTCACTCAACCACCAGGATCCCGTCATCAGGCATTACGGGTCGCAGCCCACGGCAAACAGGCAGGTCCATTTGTTTGGGGTCATACCATGTACTACATGGACAGCAGCCGACTATTTCTATCCCCCCGCCCAGCTGGGGGCAGAATGCATGATTGAAGGTTCAATGCACAGACCTAATCAACCTCAACTTTTTGATTGTGGTATCTTAGAGAAACATCATATGCACTCTCGAGGGCACATTTTGCCCAATCGATCTGAAATTTGGTCAGAATAATCATCTTTATGAAATCTTAGACAAATTTGAAATCAGGTAAACTAGGGTCACAATGTAGATCACAGGGTCAAATCTTAGAACAAAAGTCTTTGTGCACTCTAGAGACCACATCCTTTGTCTGATCAATTTGAAATTTAGTCTCATTAATTGTCTTGATAAAACCTCACACAAGTTCAGAATTTGGTCAAGTGATTCATACAACTTTGTAATGGGGTAAAATTTAAGATTCAAAACGATAAACGCGCTGAAGGCCCGGTTTATAAAGAGGCAATTTGACATTTGAAGGCATCCAATTTTCTAATCTTTTTAGCAAGGCTTTTTTAGGCGAGGGAAACCAAGTGTTCAATTTACTAATAGGGATCGTAAGCCACATTCCGAACTCACTTCAAAAGAAAAATGTCGAACGGTATGCTCACCATATAAGGCTGAGTCCGCCAAAAACAGCTAATTTCCAAGGTATAGATTACTACGCCCGATACCGCTTTGCAGACAGGCGCAACTCGCGTTTTTATAATCTTAGTTGAGTTGATTGGTTTGCTACTAGTCAGTCAAATTATCCATTTGATCATTCCGTCTACCAATCGTAGTAATGCTGTTTTTTTCTAGGGGCACAAGCTCGTCGGCTCTTTCTTCTACATTTAAATGAATTCCATAGAGAAGTTGTATTTTACTGTGGAAACTGTCGCGATACGACTTAGTACCTTTCACTTTGTCGGTGCCCTGCCAGGCGAACATTAATGTAAGTGTTTTATGCTCCGGGCATTCTGTACCTGTCAAGGTCCGTCATGAAATGTCACGAATTATATGGTACACTGGTATAAATAGGGAAAGTTAAATACAAAAAAGAAGATGGGTTCCTAGCTTAGTGCTGTGACTACGTTGTTTTTGATCAAGGGTCTACCCGGACCCTCGATCCGTTGTACTGTTTTCAGTTACAAACTTTTGTTACTTGCTGCCGTATAAGTAAAGGGAACTATACGACCTCGTGCTTTTTGCTCTTATATTACGACAGAACACAAGAAATTGATAGGGTTTATTTCTCCGTTTCCCACAATATGGTTCACCCATTTACTAATACCCCATATTCTTTTAATTGCTACCCTAGATATATATCAAATTAAACTAATTTTGATTTATTGTTTGTAACCTGTTCCATGCTAGCCCAGTTTAAAATTTTGTCGTCTGCTGAAGGGTTTAAGGATCGGACAAATCTTTGAATACTTTCTTTTAATTTAGATTAATTCATTACAAGACAACAAATGCTTAGACATGTCCAAATTGTAAATGGTTGAAGATTACATACAATATGTTGGCAAATTAGTAAAATTGGTAGCAGAAAGGGTAGAAAATATTAGAGAGAAGGGAGAGCGTTAGTTAGCAGCATTTTCTTTTTTTCCCTATTAGCAAGGTCATCCGTCAAGCTCAATTATAAAACTATGTATCTTTAACACAGCAGTGATTTTGGCAGAGATAAGTAAGAAAACATATGGTATACTTGATCAGGATAAGTTGAAAAGCCAAGGTTATATTCCAGAAAACTGACCTCGTGTGTTTTTTCGTCTATTCAGTTCCCTCGCCGTCAGCACTATCAGTACTTTGATTTTAACTTAGCGTAGTGATATGCAAGCACTGTGTTGAACACACAAAGCACTTCGTGTCAAACAAAAGTTAATGACGTATACAAGACCTTTTTGCGCGCGCGTGGGCACAAAAAGCTACGTAGTACACACGTTGTTCGGTTTCTGACTCGATTATCTTTCTCCTAGGCAATTTCCAGGATACAGGGTTGTTTCCTATGGCCTACTTATCCAGGCTAAAAACCTTGTATACGTACTTAAGAGAAACACTTCTTATCCGATCAACATGAGTTTGGTAAGAATGGTTGTCTTAACGAATGTCTTGGCGATTTCAATATAAGATCATAATTTGGTCAACTAAGGTAAAAAGGTTGTTCACTGGGTCAATCTCTTAGAAAAAGATTTTATGCGACCATATTTAGGACCAATCAATTTAAAAAAGGCCAGAAGTATTGTCCAATTGTATAAGATCAACAAACTTTGTTTTAGCTTTGTCATCATTCTTTTTATTTTTTATTTTAAAACCTGCCTCAAATTGGTCGGTTCACTCTCACTCGAAGAGCGATTTAGGGCTACTCGGGCCCTCTTTTTATTTATTTTTTTTAATAGATGAATCAATTAATAAACTGTATTTCATGACCCCTCTTTCAATATCCTTTTTCTATACATTTGTCGATATTATTGTTATTATTCTTTTGTCACCAGCACTGTATAAAATATATATTTCATGAATGAAATAATAGGAGAAAAAAATCAATTGTTATACTTAAGGTGGCAATGGACATCGGCCGCCCGACTCTATGAACCGGAAGTGGATTTTCGTTTATTTTACGGCTCTTTTTGCGCGTTGTTTAATAAGACCGGTTTTCATAAGATTGTACTTATGGAAAAAACGTAGAATCGTGATGCTAAAATGTCAAAATTTTGCTTCTTTTCAACATTTATATCAATTGAATGACTGGATCATTGAATTCAACAATAAAAATACGCTTTAAGGTCATTTAATTAGGAGGGAGTTATTATAAAATAACGAAAACTTTCTTATTTGCATGGAAAGGTATGCTGAGTTTTTTACCAAATAAAGCAAAAACATGGTTTTTAAACATATCAGAAAATAAGAAATAATCATTGAGTAATTTCCTCAAAAAATAGGTTTTAATGGCATTTTTCACGCTTAAAATTGCAAAAATTGGTGCATTTTCAACTTTTGAAGGAATACAATGCAAATGCAATTGATTAAAGAGAATTTTCTTTGGCAACAGCCATTGCGTACATGTACAAGGTCTATCAACCTGTATGTGTTTTATAGTTATCGGCTGATTCTGAGTTTATACTAAACCTAAAACTAACTTAAACGTTTTACTGAAAAATGGCCAGTACCACTCAAGGGCAGACAACTCTAGCAAGAAAACGACCACGGAAAGGTACCTTCAAATTTTGATATAATGGCCATACAATGATATTCTTCTACAAATGTAAACAAGAAAAAAATTCACTGGGCGGGGAAAATGTGTCCATTGCTACCTTAATGCCCCCACCCCATTTAACAAAGCCGTAAGAGCAGTTCTATAAAACGATTCACAAGTCATTCCGGATCTCTCAGGCGCTTTACATTTTAAGTAAATCAATGAAATATATGAGCTTGTGTGTGATATTTTTTTCGCATGTGCGGAAAGCAAAGATTCTTGTCAGCCTGTGCAGCTGCACAGCCTGACCAGAGTCTTCACTATGCACTATTAAGATAGATAGGGCCTTAAGCTAGTGGACCCGTAATTGTTCCGCAATAATTCGGGAGTAATGAACTTTAACAGTGTTAACCGAGGTTTCCTAATGATATTCATTGCAAAATCTCGGTCAACATTGTGCAAAAACATGAGGTCCGAAACGTTGCGGAACTATTACGGGTCCTTTACCTTAATCTCCCCTCAGATGGTCAGCATATATTACCTATTTCATTGTGTCGTTATCTAATATTCATAAGGATTGTGCCTCGACTACGCGTGAAATCGTTAGAAATGTCACGCACAGGCTTATATGATATTTTGAATGAAGAAGTGGGTGTTATGGACGATTTCCGAGGCGTTTTGCCTCTTGAAGTGAGTGTTTTTATTGCTTGACCAGTACCTCGATTTAAGTGTCAGTTTCATTAACTAAAACACTCACGATATTTAATTACAAACCGTAAATATAGCTTATCGAATATAAATTCATGATATTCATCCATGTTTCATATTTTACTGTAATTAGCAAATTAACATGGTTAAAAATATATTTTATTAACAGGATTCTTAAAGTAAAATGGTAAAATTTCTTTGCCTTTGTTGATGTTTCATATTTTTAACATTAAGATAAATACAGTAAATAATATCGTGAATAAACGGTGGATGATTTTTGAATGATTTTTTAATATAATTGAATGAGTGCGATGAATGAGTTTTTAGTGAAATAAAAGGTGGGTGTCAGGTTGAACAAATAAACGCTTTTTATTACCCCCCTTTAATTGATAAAATTGAACGCTGAGTGGAGCGATTTAGACTGATTATGATTGAGTTGAATATCAATTTTAACAATGTTACTTACTGATATTATCACAATGTAACAGGCTGCATGTCCATCCACTGAAATGGGCTACTCGATCCTCGTTGTCTCGTAGTAATCAATGGAGTTAGAACAAATTTGATATGTCGAGGGAATATTTTTTTGTGTTCATGGAGGCATGAAACTCAGAACAAAATCACACTTTATAATTTGCGAAGCGGGTTCATACAAAAGTATCGTTAGGTTTAGAACTTCATATTCCTTTTTACAATTCTACCAATTAGAAAAAAAACATATTCCCTATCTTATGATTTTATTTAAATATGGTAGTAAAAAGGTTTTACTCGAATATTTTTTTTTAACAATCAAAATCTTTAAATGTTTACATTTAATAGCGGCTGTACAGTGCATAAATCAACACATAGACCATATATATGTAGGCGGGGGAGCTAGAACGTAACATACGACGTCATTATTAACCCTTTTCTACTAAGTCTCTGCTAACTCTAATGCCTTTCTGTGTCTGATACACCAACGTGAAGAAATTTTTCACATACCTGTAAGAATCAAAATTGTGTACAATTTCTTAAAGCATGTCGTTTCTATTAAAGTGAAGACCCATATACAGTACATTTACCTTGAAAAATAATAAGAAACAATAGGGAACAGTTCGTTTGTTGAAACTCCTGAATACCATTCTAAATTCTCCTTTGAAGTCTTGCCCTCTTCGAATACCCGGGATAGTTTTAGGAAAAGTTCTCTTATGCACATCTTTATCATCTTTCTAAATTATCTTAAATTTTTGGGTTTGTGAAAAACATAGAACCTGACAAAATTCGAAAAATAAACGGCATTCATTTTTTGGTGCTGACGTCTAGTCATTTTTTTCCTCGAATATTCAGAATTATTTAAAATACCATGTGCCCTTAAATTGTCTCACAGCAAACTTTGAAATATGACAAATAGTCTTCTTTTAGCTTCTTATTTAAATTGGCCACGGAATTTCAACTAAAGTTTCAAAAAAAAATACAGAAAATTTGATTTATTAAACGGATTTTGAATATTTTTATACGCTCCCCCGGCTTAGCATACAAATGTTTCTATGGTAACTCTTAGGCCGCTAAAGATAATGCTGCAAAATTAATAAAATTTATGCTCTCCGTTAATACTAAACTGCTCATTTATTAAATTGTATACTGAACATGCGAAAAATGCGGAAGTCATTGGCTTATTTTACGAACTTCTGGATCATCCCTCGTAAATATCTTAATATAGTCTTTCTAGGATGAAAATGAATATATGAGCCTGTGCGTGACATTTCCAACAATTTCGCATGTACCCAAGCAAACACTCTGGCCAGCATGTGAATCTACACGGACTGAACAGGATCTTCACTTTGCGCTTTGTAGAAGGATAAGGTTCAAAAGTGCCTTTAGAAAGTCAGGCAAACTTCTAAGTACACTACTCAAGATTAGTTAGTGTTGTCCCTTCATTCACATGTCAAATTGTTGAAAATGTCACGCACAGGCTCACATATCTTTAGGATTTATGGGGGTATTAAAAGCTTATCACATTAGGTATAATATTACGCAAAGAATTGCGCTTCGTGTATTCATACCGTATAATTAAATTTCTATGAATGTTTCATACCTCCAAGACTAAATATGTGACCCGACTGATGGAAAGGGACCATTAGGGAACTCAGATAAATAAGAGAGAGAGATTCGATCCATTAGCGGTCAACCGGAGGGTGGTCAACCGGAGGGTGGGTTTGAAATAATTTGAGCATGTGCGTGAAATTTCCAACAAGTTAAAATGTTCGTGAGGTGCAACCCATTGAGTAGCATTGACAGCCATACTGTATATAAAGTAACCTGATGGCCTACAGATACTTTGATGGCTTATCTATCTACTAAACGCATAGTGAAAACTCTGACCAGACTGTGCGGATGTACATGCCGGTCAGAGTCTTTGCACATATTCGAAATTGTTGGAACTCTCACGCACAGGCTCAATTTATACGGAAATTTAGAAGATCATTCTATATAGTCAGGCAATCAATCAAACCAGAGAAGTTTCGACCATAGTCAGTCTGTGCAATCCGCGTAGTCTAACTTAGGTCGACACTTTAGAACTAACTGTAAGGTTCCTTGACGCTTGATGGGCTACATATATTCTCTTCGTCACCTAAACGAATTGAGGGTACATGTACATGTTTGTTGATGGGACTGGTCACCACCAGAAATGTGTCGTTCATATAGACTGAAAAAAACATATTTCCCTCCCTTCATGAGACGAAGAGAATGTTTGTTGGTTTCATGAGGTATGAAATTGAAACATAACCACATTATATGAATACGCGGAATGGATTCAAACATGAATGTGAAATGGTTTTTATTTTGACACCTCAAAAAATGAACAAAGATATTCTTTTCAAAATTCATAATTCAATATCATGAAGCAAAAATTTAAACATTTGTAAAAAAAAAATAAAGAGGGCTACTTTTTGCAGAAGCTTACAAAAAAGGGTGAGTACTCAAAATTGTTTCCATTCAGTAATAACCTTCAGTTTATCCGAATGCACGAAAATTGATTGAATCATCTAAAATTAAATTATACATTTATAAAACACATTATGTCAAAGAAACATCATTTATAAGTAAATCAAATCTGTCGAATGACAGCGAAGCTCGACTGTCCCTAGTGCCTGATAGTCACAGCAAATCAATATCAACATTTGAATATTCCATTAAATGAAAGTTAGAGTAATAAATCTTTATCTTGAGTTTGATATGGCCAAGCAATGCCTTATGTAGAAACAGATATTTAGTCAGCGTCACTGGAAAGTAACTACCAACAATAACACCCAAACGTCATTAAACATTTCATTTACAGCAAAAAAAATATATTTAATTCATTGACAATGAAGTACTGGGAAAACACAAACAACAACGGTTCTTTAACAGTGGCTAGGAGAAAACGTCTCTTATTGTTTTGGCTTGGTAAAACTTACCTAAAGTTGAAAAGTCGGTATCAATAACTTCTGAATTATTTCTGAACGGAGAATTTCAGTAATTCTAATCACACGTTGTATACGTTATTTGAGAATAGGCTGCCATTCGTCCGTAAGACCATTGATGAGCTGCAGCTGGTTCCTGATATGACGTCAACCGTCAAACATTGTACGTCCTAAATGGCACCGAACATGCTCTGCGAGATTGCGATCTGTAGAGAAGGCAACACAAGAAAGTTGATTGACATTATTGACTCTAAGAAAGCTTGAATCAACCTTGAAGAATGAGGCAGAGCGTTGATCTGTGTCGGAAAACGTCAATGTTAACTTGTTTCATTGAGAACGGGCAAACAAATGGTCTCATAATGTCGTCAACATAAAGTTTCGTTGTAAAACTTCATCGACCAATGTTAAACGTAAAATATATCTAATCCCTAGAAAAATGTTGCATGGTAGAAAGCTTAATATGTCAGTGTTCTAAGATATAAATGTTGTCTGGTTCCGAATGTGAGAAATTATCATGTCTCGGTAAAGCCATTTCATGATAATTTCTCCCAATCTCGACCAGTTAACATTGATATTTTAAGACTAAAATTGTAGTCTCATTTTTCTTACTTGTACCACTGCACCATCTAATCTGAGCCTTAGATGATCATGTGGCGATTCAAGAGATACGTTTAGTATACAGTTATTTCACTCTCAATGACATCCATTGTCCCGAGATGGAGGGATGGCGTTCTTAATAGTTGTTGAAGCCGACGACAACTTTTCAGAATTTCTTGCCATACACCGAGGGCAAAGTTTTTCACTGTTGCCATGTGATTAGATGTGCTATAAACAAGTTCGAAAATGTCAACATTTGAAATTCAAAATATATTAGAAACAAATTGTGAATTGATGAATCGGTGTATTAGCCCTTTGACCTCCGTCATAACATGATCTTCAAATATCTGACCTTGGGCCCGTTTTACTAAACTTCTAACGAAAAATTAAGCATAAGTCAAAATCATAAATCGTACCTGGTGTTCATTATTAGATTCTGTCTTGCAATATCTCATTCGAATCGTCTTCTTAAGAATATCTTGGCATTTTGTATATTTAGTTACTACTGTAGAAAATAACTTTAATTTTTGACTTACGCGAAAATTGATCGTAAGATGTTAAGTAATACGGGCCCCAGGGTAGTGGAGTCCGACACGGGCTTTCCACTTGCAAGTAAGTTTATTTTTCTAGACCTCTTGTCCGTGGACAAGTACCTGCCAGAGCAAATCTTGATACAGTACTAAACAGATCTAGAGGAAAACTCATCCTCTTGTTTGTATCAAAGGAGAGAGAAAACATTGTCTGTAATAAAGAAAATGCTGAGTTACAGCGTTTCTTCATTAAAAACAATGGGTATTTTTTCAATATTTATTAATTAATATCTTGTTAGCAAGTTTATTTTGATTCTGGACAAGTAGGAAATCGAATTTTACTTGTCGATTGATAAGTGGAGAAAAGACGTATTTCCAGACCAATGTATAAACGGTATTTTTCAGAGAAATACAAAGCAATTGAAATGCGCAGTTCGTTGGAGGTCTTGTCCAAGCGTGTATTACAACGAAAATAGCTGAAACAAATTGGCTTTAAGTGTCGAAAGTTCAACAGTAACTACACTTTAAAGAAGTTTTCTGAATTGTCGACTGATTTTTTTTTCTCATTTTTTTTTAAATCGATCTGTTCTTTTTGGACATTTCAAGCAGTCCGGCACAATTTTTCCCTGTAAAAAGCGAGAAGAGAGCTTCCAAAACGGATAAGACCAGAGCCCGATGTTATAAACATATTTTCGAACTCAAATGAGATAGTTCTCAAATTTAGAATTCAAATAGATGTATAAACTTAAAAGATGACATTTATTAGCTTTTATTAATATTGTTCTTTATGTTCATACATTTTTATAAGTATCACAAAAGCTTGAATCAAAAGTTGAAACTGAGAAAATATTGAGTTGAGAATAAGAAAATTTTTATAACCTTGGGCTCTAAAGTAAGCATACTGTATTATACCATACAATGATTCTGTGTATACCTAGTCTTTGAGTAAGGCAGGCATTGACACCAACACATTTCTCGGGCACCCAAACTGCGGATTTTTCTTAGGTGGACTGGTTGTGAGCTTACATTTTGCACGTCCTTCAATCCTGTAGGCTTATTTCTAAGGGATACTTTTAACAACACCGTGTAAATGGCGAGGTACAAAATCGGTAAAGATCAGTGTTATATACCGTATGATATACCGTATAATGACACTGTGTATACCTAGTCTTTAAGTAAGACAGGGATTGACACCAACACCATTCTCGGACAACAAAAACTAGATTTTTGAGAGGACTGGCAGTGAGCTTCCATGTTGCATGTCCTGCAAAGCCCGTCGGCTTATTTCCAAGAGCTTCAGTTAACAACATCGTGTAATTGGCGAGGTGGCTTTAAGTTTTATGTTTACTCCCCGTTTGTGCTCCAAAAACTGCTATTTGCTTTCGATTGGTTAGAGATATAGCCTTTATATTCAACACATGCAGTGCCTGTGACATGACCTTTCTTTTGATACCAAATTTAAGGTCATCTTGGTCTAAATCATTTTTCAACGTCAAAATTTTGGAAAGATAAAAGTTTTACATACGATACGCCTCTGTAATGGCAAGGGATAAAGCCTTCAAATTAAACATTTATAATGCTAATGACAAGACGTTTCAGTAGATATTAAGGTCAAGGTTATCAATAATCATGTCAAAGGCCACTTATTTTCAACATACAAAATGGATATATACCATCCTTTCTGGCTAAGCGCCTACTGTGATGCGCTAATAGTTCATCACCCATCCACGAAAATTGTCGAAGAAAAATCCTGAAAATGACGGGAATCAAAAGTCATCTCATTTTAAATGTAGACTGTTCAATTGACTTTTATTTGATTGACTACTGCTATCTTTAAATGATCTATCGGTTTAAACAAGAGGGCCATTGTGGCCCTTAATCGCTCACCTGAATTAACAATCTAAAAAAGTTTTTTGACCCGTGACCTAGTTTTTGACCCCATTTGGATCTTGTCCGAGATTTCATCAAGATATTCATTCTGACCAATTTTTAGGGTTGATTGGGCTAAAAATATGGCCTCTAGAGTGCCCACAAGGTTTTTTCCAAGATTTGAGCCTGTGACCTAGTTTTTGACCCCACTTGATTCAATTTCGAATTTGTCCGAGATTTGATCAAGATATTCAATCTGACCAATTTTCAGGTTGATTGGGCTTAAAATATGGTCTCTAGTGTGTCCACAATGTTTTTCTAAGATTTGACCCTGAGACCTAGTTTTTGACCCCACTTCACCCAATTTCGAACTTGTCCGAGATTTCATCAAGATATTCATTCTGACCAATTTTCAGGTTGATTGGGCTAAAATAATGGCCTCTAGTGTGGCCACAAGGTTTTTCTAAGATTTGACCCTGTGACCTAGTTTTTGACCCCACTTGATTCAATTTCGAATTTGTCCGAGATTTGATCAAGATGATCATTCTGACCAATTTTCAGGTTGATTGGGCTAAAATAATGGCCTCTAGAGTGCCCACAAGGATTTTCTAAGAATTGACCCTATGACTTAGTTTTAATTGACCCCATGACCTAGTAATTGACCCCACTTGACCCCATTTCGAACTTGTTCGAGATCTTATCAAGATAATCATTCTGACCAATTTTCAGGTTGATTGGGCTTAAAATATGGCCTCTAGAGTGTCCACAAGGTTTTTCCAAGATTTGACCCTGTGACCAAGTTTTTTACCCCACTTGACCCAATTTCAAACTTGTCCGAGATTTGATCAAGATATTCAATCTCACCAATTTTCAGCTTGATTGGGCTAAAAATATGGCCTCTAGAGTGTCCACAAGGTTTTTCTAAGATTTGACCCTGTGACCTAGTTTTTAACCCCACTTGACCCAATTTCGAACTTGTCCGAGATTTTATCAAAATAATCATTCCGACCAATTTTCATGTTGATTGGGCTAAAAATATGTCCTCTAGAGACCCTACAAGGTTTTTCTAAGAACTGACCCCATGGCCTAGTTTTTGACCCCACTTGACCAAATTTCGAACTTGTCCGAGATTTCATCAGGATATTCATTCTGACCAATTTTCGGGTTGATTGGGCTAAAATAATGGCCTCTAGAGTGGCCACAAGGTTTTTCTAAGATTTGACCCTGTGACCTAGTTTTTAACCACACTTGACCCAATTTCGAACTTGTACGAGATTTTATCAAGATAATCATTCTGACCAATTTTCGGGTTGATTGGGCTTAAAATATGGTCTCTAGTGTGTCCACAATGTTTTTCTAAGATTTGACCCTATGACCTAGTTTTTGACCCCACTTTACCCAATTTCGAACTTATCCGAGATTTTATCAAGATAATCATTCTGACCAATTTTCAGGTTGATTGGGCTAAAATAATGGCCTCTAGAGTGGCCACAAGGTTTTTCTAAGATTTGACCCTGTGACCTAGTTTTTAACCACACTTGACCCAAAATATGGTCTCTAGTGTGTCCACAATGTTTTTCTAAGATTTGACCCTATGACCTAGTTTTTGACCCTACTTGACCCAATTTCGAACTTATCCGAGATTTTATCAAGATAATCATTCTGACCAATTTTCAGGTTGATTGGGCTAAAATAATGGCCTCTAGAGTGGCCACAAGGTTTTTCTAAGATTTGACCATGTGACCTAGTTTTTAACCACACTTGACCCAATTTCGAACTTGTCCGAGATTTTATCAAGATAATCATTCTGACCAATTTTCGGGTTGATTGGGCTTAAAATATGGTCTCTAGTGTGTCCACAATGTTTTTCTAAGATTTGACCCTATGACCTAGTTTTAGACCCTACTTGACCCAATTTCGAACTTATCCGAGATTTTATCAAGATAATCATTCTGACCAATTTTCAGGTTGATTGGGCTAAAAATATGGCCTCTAGAGTGGCCACAAGGTTTTTCTAAGATTTGACCCTGTGACCTAGTTTTTGACCCCACTTGACCCAATTTCGAACGTATCCGAGATTTTATCAAGATAATCATTCTGACCAATTTTCGGGTTGATTAGGCTAAAAATATTGTGTAAAACAAAAATATCTAGTGTGTCCACAAGGTAAATGTTGACGATGCACGACGCACAACGCACAACGGACGACGGACGACGGACATCAAGTAACCCCAAAAGTTCACCTTGAGCACCTTGACATGTATATTATAAGGCGTTTGCTTAATGAAGCTGTTAGTAATTTATGGGAAGAAATCGCAAACGTCGTTTTTCAGAATTCACTTGTCAAATTCCATATTTCATTATCAGAAGGAGTAATGGAGCTATTAGTAATTTAGAAAAAAAATCACAGAAATTCATTTTCTGTCACTTTTGAAAGAAAAATTGAAAGATACAATAAAACACAATAAGAATGGAAACGTGGTTCGAGAGACAAAGAAGAGACCGTATACTAATCTGAGAAACACATGCTGGTCTGTCTACTTGCGCCTAACCCTTTCCTGTATAATCCCTGTTTTTTTAACGTGCCCGTGGTTTTATGATTGAGAAAACATTGTGGAAAAAGAAAAAAATGATTGTGACAAACAATTTCTTCTTTTCCCACACTTTTTTCTAACCTACTGAATGGTTATTAAATTAATCCAATTTAGATTTTGATCTACAAATCCATTGAATTTGGACAGGTCTAAAATTTTGTAAAACAGGAAAGGGTTAAGGCCAATGTCTAGTTTACGGGGGTAATAAAAATACGTAGACTTACACAAAGAATCTAGGTTACAGAAATTTGGATTAAACATATTTTGAAAAAATATAAAAGATACAAATACCCAGTCAGTACACTGTTGCATTTTTCTGTTTATCATATAAATTTGGATTTAAGCCACCGAGTTGATCACCTGCAGTAATTATTCCAAATATTTGTTCATTTGGTATGGGCGTATAATATGATTGATGATACTACGGTATTGACAACCTCAGTTGCAAGCCAGCACTTTTCAAAATTACCCAAAGCTTCTGTATAGTTTCAGCCATTTGATAAGTACTATTTGTATACCATTCTTTGTCAAACGGAGGACTAGTGAACGTTCAGTGTAAATTATTGCTTCAGTCTTTTGATAAGTACTATTTGTAGACCAATCTTTGTAAAAATGATAAACTAGTGAACGTTCTGTTTAAAAGATCACGCAGAAATGTATTTCTGTGCCATCCACAGACTCAACGATCGAAAAGGCGTTTCAATGTTCTCCAAATGTCATATGTCAGAAACTTTCTCCATTTCGAAAATAAAATCAAATCATTAAAGCCTTAACGAAAGACGATTTTTGGTTTCATTTGAGGCCGTGTAAGCCATTTTCATTATTATCTCAACGCATAGGTTAGTTTTTTTGTTGTTTTTTTTCATAGGTCCAAAAGAAAAATATTATTGCCCCGCCGAGATTCTTTAACCAAATGTATAATTTGCTTAAGAATACGTCCGACTACTGTAATTTGTGCATTTACACATTCAATTTCTGAATGTTCGAGATTTTCGGAGGGGCTTGTTTCCGAGTGACGGGGTCATAATTAGTGTGGCCAATCGTTATGTCAAACCTAAATCAGTTTAAGTAATATTTTCAATGAACAATGTCTAACTTACAGATAATACTTCTCACGTCTTGCACAATGGCTACAATAATAGAGAAATTCGAGCATTTTGAGCGATTTGATGATCTTGATGGGAAGATTTGTGAATCAGCTCATCTATTGTTCAGCGAGTCCTCTCCTGATATGTTATACTGTGGTATTCTGTGTGGAGCGGAGACAAACTGCAGTAGCGTGTTCTTCGTGGGGGCCGACAAAATATGCCATGGTTGCTCTCGTGCATATTTTAAAGGCGACCATCTGCCTACCGCAATAGGGACGGAATATGCACACGGTAGGTTTTTTTCCCTCAAGCGATTCCATATCACGCGTTCAAGATGACAATGTTTGTTGGCTGCTAAAAAAGATTCTCGGTTGTGCACACAAATGTACGGGTAAAGCCGGGTACAGTTTTAAACGTGAACGAACATGTGCAAAAGGGATAAAGTTTTGTTATCCCGACATGCAGAACATTATCGTGGATTTAATCGAGCGAATGCATTAAACATTATAGTTTAATGTTCGTTTTGCTGAAAATGTAGGAGTTGTCAGTTCGGGGGCATTCTTTTTAAACAACAGGGGTTCGGGGCGCCGCCCCTGACAAGCAAAAGGTTAAAGTGATTTTAAGAACTTATTGCATGTAGCATATGATTTTATTGATATTTGAATGCCTTTTACATGTTTTGACGAAAATGTATGGGTCTAGGGACACTACCTGTAAAAAGACTCAAATCACTACATAAAGATAACTATCAACAATTTAATATAAGTTGTCCACATCAAAGTATAAATATTATGATCATGCATAAGTCGCATTCATTATGTCTTTGTTGCCCAAACGCAGTGTTCTATTTAGTGGCATCGTTTTTGTAACTGACCAGCTACATATTTTATCTAGATCTTAAAATGAAATCTTTCAGTTTAATATACAAAGAAACAAAAAAAGCCGATCCACTATGTCATGAAGGTGTTTTAAAAAATTTTACGGTCTATAAAAATAAAATGATAATGTGGTTTTTACTTAAAATTTGAAATGGAATAGTTACAGTCGATCGTCTGCCAGATTCCATCAGATTGCGTATAAATCGCAAAAGTATCTTATGGTCTTTTCTGGTCATCTTCTTCCGCTTGAAATCGGAAACTAGTCGTTGGCGCTTTGCAGTCGTATCGGCAACATCTATCCGATTTATATCACGGTACCTTTAATTGATCAGGCAATTTTTGGTTCATATCTGGCCAAGAAATAAGACATCGTCCGTCGGCGCGAAGCCGCTGGCAAACGGCGTGGCTGCAGCCATTTCTATATACATCACTGACATTTAAGCCCACCTGAGCACGAAGTGCTTTAGATGGGCTATTGTGATAGGTCAACGTCCGGCGTTGTCTGTCCGTCCGTCAACAAAAAAATCTACTCCTCTAAAACCACTGATCAGAACATGGCCAAATTTCACAGAAATGATCCTTAGGTCAAGTTTTTTCCTAAAACACTTTAAATAATTTGAATCGTGGTCAAAAAGGGGTCCAAAAGGTGTCAAATCTTAAGAAAAAAGTATTTTCCTCTGTAACTATTGTACAAAACTTGACCAAACTTCTATTATTCAAAAGATTTAATTGGGGTCAAAATAGGTCTGAAAAAAGGTCAAAATTGCATATCTTAAGATAATCTTCTCCGCTGAAACAATCTGTCGGACTTTTAAGCAAAATTCAAAGATATATATTCTTGGGTCACACTATTTCAAAAAAAAAACTCAAATAATTTGACCCTAAGTGAAAAAGATCATAACGGAATTTACAAAAAAGGGGGGTCAAAAGGTCAAATCTTAATTTGCCCAAGAGGTCACAATTTTTCCAGGCACTTGAAAGATCTCTGTTGTTTTTGGTCGAAATCCATGTCAAGGAAAAGGGTACCTTACACACAATTTAATTGTAACTACTCTATAGATCACAATTTTTGCACAATCTTTCTTAAATGTGCTTATGATGTTGTCTAGTCATAAGGAAGAATCATATTGATTTCGGTAATATTCAGACTTGTAATGGGAAAAGAAGCTTTATAAAAATAATTTAGTCCGGTCATTAACGAGTCTTATTGATTTTCATTTCAATCCAAGGTATGTCATGTGTAGGAGGCTTATACACTACTCAAAAGTTCTAAGCGGCCACCTTATATTTCTCTATTTTTCTCATATTTTCCGTTCTTATTTTGAAATGGGAACTTTGTCATTTCAAAGAGTGGCCATTCAGACACAAGCCAATCCAATTGTTTTGTAAAACCATGGAACAGGAAGTCCTAGAGACGGAATCGAATGTCTGTGCCCTCAAATTCAAAAGTCACAAAAATGACAAATTTTACAGAAATTTTAATTTTTCGACTCTCGAAAAACGCAAATCCCATTACTTTTATGTACTGATACCAGTGGGAGAAAGTCTTTGGACATCTAAAAATTAAAAGAAATTACACAACTTTCAACACATTCTTTATACTAACAAGAAATGTCAGAAATACCCCACCCACCAATGTTAACTTTGAAATCGAGGGTACTCCTACTTCTGTTAAATTTTAGAACATTTCTTGTTGAATTACATCCTTGATTTTTTCTTGTTGATTTGATAAATGACTTGGCTACATTATTCAAGTGAAAAGGGGATGAAACCTTGCGGCATCTTTAACATATGACAAAAGAAGCATGTGTCCGCTTAGGAGTTTTGAGGAGTGTAGATAATGCACTTAATCTATTTCGGTGGATTTTTGCTATCTAATCTTATTGTCATACAGTTGTCAAGGGTTTATCCTGGTTTTTGATGTTTGCTTTTTTCATGATCAAAGGGAAAGAATCCATTATGTTTAATTGAAGAACATTGTTATGTGTTGTGGTATCCTGGTTTTTACATAGAAATATAGATCAAAAATCCTCTACTTCAAAACCATTAGGTTAAAACTCAGATATTTTGCATGACACATAATCCTAAGAATATTTAGTGTGCCAATGTGGAAATAAGCCAGACAGCCCTGTGTTGAAGGGTCCTTGATGTTACAACAGAATAAAGAAGGAATCACCAAAAATCTTCTGTTTTAAACAGCGAAGCATACATTTAATAAATTTTGCCAATGAGATAGGGTCCAAAACCAAACATTGTAAATTGCTTTCAGCAATTGTTTGGAGTCATTGTTGTGTACAAATATCAAGAACGGATTTTTGAATAAAACATTTCCTTGGAAACTGTCGGGCCTACTACTTCCATTTTCTGCTAAAGGGGGCTGTCATACCGCATCGTATGGCACTAAGGTATGCGAACGTATGCCCATACGCTCGCAAACGCTGATGTACGCTAGGCGTTCGTTACTCATCAGTCGCATACGCTACAAGTACGCTAGTATACGTTGGTATACGCAGAAGACCTAAGCATTTTAACATGTCAAAAGATTTTTCAACGTATGCCAGCGAATAGAAAATACGCTAGTCATATGGTATACATACGGTCAAAAGACTAGGGGCCTAATTTCAAGACGTTCCTCAAGCTTTCCTCGACTCGAACTGCTCGAAATAATTACCTTTAATTGGTGCGTGCAGACCGTTTCGTGAACGATTTTCATGGCTAAGGACGGATTGGTATTCCAGGACGTAAGGTAGGTTCGAGGCCACTCGATAAAATGAGGGTTTCTCGAGGAACAGCGACCAGTCCTTCAACCTTCAACGCCACTCAATCACGCGTTTTAGAAAACCACTCAAATATATAGTAGTATTGGACGGCGATTTGCGCAAAAAATGAAATAAAAAAAATAAAAAATAAAAAAAGAACAACAAACAAAAAACAACAACAACAAAAAAACTAGTATCTCCGACTCACGTTTTAGGATGGAGTGAATCAAATTGAAATTTGAAAGACTTTCTCCTGATTTTGACCTGTAGACCAACAGCTCTCACTGGCTTCTGAATAACTTGCAGTCTCTAAGTCGCGGATAAGAAAAATCTTAAGCAGAGTATGCGTAGCGATTGCGTCCGAAAGAACAGTAGCCGAGAAATAAGCTATATTAGATCACTGCGTTCAAGATGAAAACATTCGCGAAACGTTACAAAATTGTACTAACGTTCCTATATGCAAAGAGTCGTACAATACTTAAACATGTGCAAACGTTAAATCGCACCCTGAACACGGGTACTTTGTTTTACTTATATGAGTATCCGGTCATCATAGACAATTTTGGCTTTGCTTCATAACGAGAACACCCCATAAGTCCACCCCAACCCTTGTATTTAAAAAGATAGTTTTAGCCAAGATTACTTGTGCATGATTGCATTATACCCCCCACCTACGAAGTAGAGGGGGTGTATTGGTTTCACCATGGTTGTCTGTCTGTCCATCCGTCCGTCCATCCGTCCGTCCGTAGACCTTTTCGTTTCCGGACTCTAACTTGAGAACCAAGTGACCTACAATCTTGAAACTTTAAACAAATGTTGCTTATGACCAAAGGAAGTGCCCTATCGTTTTAAGGTCAAATAGGTCAAAGGTCAAGGTCACAGTCAGCCTTTGTTCAATTTTCGTTTTCGGACTCTTACTCGAGAACCAAGTGACATACAAGCGTAAAACTTTATGCAAATGTTGCTTATGATCCAAGAAAGTGTCCTATTGATTTTTGGTCATATAGGTCAAAGTCACAGTCAATTTTTGTTCAATTTTCATTTCTGGACTCTTACTCAAAAATCAAGCGACCTAGAATCATGAAACTTCATGCAAATGCTGCATATGACCTCAATATTTGTTACAAACACATCATGCACTCAAAGCACTTGCATTCTGACAAAGTGCTTGTGGGGTTTTTTAGTCCGCTCAGCGACAGTTCTTGTTTAACTTGAATTCGAAGACATTTCCATCTAGACTCTGCACAACAATTTCTTATTTTTGCAATATTTCTATTTCTTTTAAGGAGATAATAATCGTATTACATATTTTGTGCATTCTTCTTTATTTTGACAGAATGTCGAGTTATATAGAATTATAAATATCACAACATCTTTCCTTTTGGGCATTTTGTCAGATACCAATTCAATATCCGCTTGTAAAATTATCCGGGATTGAAGTTATATACATGTAGTTTTCACAACTTCGACTGCGGTTTGGTACCGCTGCATCAATTTAAAAGAATCACAGGCAAAGATTTTGAGTAGACATCGGTTTCGAAACAAAACTGGTTTTATGAAGCGATTTCGCTTTGATTTCGCAAGATGTCAAAAAACGATTCCCACACTCATTTTTTAATACATTTATATTTCTCCCTTCTATTGAAACCCGTTTTTATTTAGATCGCCGGAAGTAGCTTTTATCGTTAAACATACATGTATACATATCTTTTTAATTTAAAACTTTTTTTTTTCTACCTTTTACAATGGTAAGGCTCAGAATGCTTTGATATGAATGAAAAATACTCTCCAGCCGATCTTTCAGTACTTTAATATACATAAAAATGCGGTAAATATCAAGAGTCACGTGTCTTTCATGGAAGAAGAGATACTCTTTTGTCCCTCGAGAAAATGGAGGGCAGTTGACGACTCGGAATACAAATTAGTCACTCGAGGGGACGGACCTACATGTAACTGGAGGACTCCTCGAGAGTTCCTTAAGGCTTCCTTTTACGAATATGAGTCGAGATCGAGTGGAGGAATCGTTTTGAAATTGAGCCCTAGATATAAGATGCTCATAAGTAAAATACGCTTGTCATACGCTAGTATAAAATTTTCATTTTAGCTGTAATTCAAGTACTACACATTTGTTGTAAGGCTGCAAGATTTTTTGGTTCTTTTTTCTTTCCTTGAGAGTGATTTTAGAGGCAGAGTCAGCTTCAGATGGCGGAGAAGAGTCAAACGCTCGATCACAATAAAGAGAAGAGCAATCGATACAATTAATTATACCTTCAGCAAATTGGTACTTTTTTGTCCCGGGGGTAAAAACATCTTAATATCTCCCTTTCAACCCACCTGGTGACATATTAGCTCCACTTACAGAAGAGCAGCAGTCATGGGGCCTTTTTGTGTCTGTCCATCTACCATTGCCTCTGTCAGCCCTTCCGTAGATTTTATCTTGTCATACAGTAAACAGCTCTTTATTGAATAAATGTGTCACACATTAGATGGTGCATCGAAAGGATTTATCCTTTTGAAATTCGGCTAGGCCATTTAAGTATTTTGGGAAATGGGACTTTTTATAAGATGAACAAGTATCCAGAATGACTGAAATATTATTTATAAGGATCATTCCATGCGAAATAGGGTGAGGTCCTTCAAGGCTGACAGGGAAAAGAGACATTATAACATTTCAAAATGCTTTCTTATGGAGTCAGTAGAGCGAATCGGGCACTTGTTTCAATCCTAGAGTTTTATCGACGTTTACCTAAGCTGAAGGATTTTAGATATTAATAAGCCAAAGTAAACGCATACGTTATTCATACGCATTCGTTCGTTATCCATACATTACTCTTCGATTGCATACTCTACTCATAACTCGATAAACGTAACCTTTCCGGTGCGAACGTCGATGAACGCTTTATTTCGCTACGTATACGCTTGTCATACACTACACGAACGGTGCGTATTCGCTATTCATTCGTCTAAAATTAAAATCCGGTGGGGTCCCTAGTTATGCGCTGAAAAATTGTGCGTATAAGCAGAAATTCTCAATTTTTCATACGCAGGACATACGTTACTATCATACGTTGTGGTGTGACAGCTCCTTTAATATTGATATATGTTCTCTCCAATAATGTTTGAAATTATAATCCTGAAATCGAAATAAGCCCCATGAAGTAGGGCCACATTTATCAAAAAGGTGATATGAGAACGAGTTCTGAAAGTTTTCAAAGTGAAAATTTTCAAAATCTGTGATATTGTTTCACTTTGATTACAAAGTAATTTCTATTTTTAAAATGGGAGCTATAGAGCTATAGCACCTATGCCGTTTGACCATAAATATGCCACAGATTAAGACTTTAAAACTTGGAACTCACGTACTCAGGTGCGTGATGAAGGGCCATCATGGTCCTCTTGTTTGTCTTTTTCAAGACGTTTGTAGTTCCGTTAGAAACCGGAGACTAGTCGTCCGCGTTTCAGCGACCATAGACGACTTCGCCTCGCGAACCCAAGGGGATTCTACGGATTAGACCTCGGGAATAGTAAGAGCACAGCCATTGAAACGCGTCGTTTTGCATGCGGATTTGTATGACTTTACAATTGTCAATGTGACGTTGAAAAAAATCAACGAACAATTTAAAGAAAATGACATATTATAACTTGATACACAACGAATTGTTTTAAGTTGCGTTCTGTTTTCAAATTCTAACATACCCAGAAGATACCCTAAGGCATCCAAGAGCAACACAAGGATTTTTTAATGTATTGGCCAATGAACTGCCGATTTACCTAAAAAAATAAATCAAAAATTATTTCGCTTACGCCCAAGGAATTTTTCTAGTGTATGAAAAATTCAGGGTGATATTCCCGCTGGCGTATCGAAGCATGTTTCATAGAATTGATCATGTAATTCCTACTAAGAAATATTTACTATCGCATGTTCTCGTTCGTAAAATAGTTGGTAAATTTAAGTCAAAAATAGTGAAACAAACCAATAAACAGTTTAACCTTATTTTTTTTAAAAATGGCGCCCTGCGTTCGTTAATTTTTATAAATGTATTCAGGAGTCAGCGCAATACTATTGTGCCTATAAATAAATCGACACTTCCAATAGTATTGCAATGACAAGTTGAATATAGATAGACACAGCCGGTTCAAAAGCTTCTTTAGCTCATAAAATATAATGTTATTTGTCTTGTCGACTTTAAATAAATCTAATCTTATCACATAAATTTGAGATTCAAACAAAAAACCTCTATAATGTTGTTATATAGACCCGTCTCAAGTTACCACTACCACGACTAGTACAACAACGTCTACAACAACCAGCACTTCTACCAGCACGTCAACTAGTACTAGTACGTCAACCAGTACCAGTACTTCTACTAGTACCACGACCACTCCACCAATATGTGATGGTGATAACGGATGGCAGTATTTCCAAGGTTATTGTTATATTTTGGATAGCGCTTCGGGCAACTATCTGGAGGCTGTGGTAGGATTTTTTTTTTTACTAATTGTGGCCTAGTTCTACCATCAGACTATGATATATCACTGTCATGATAATATATCCCACGAAATAGTGAATTGATTTTTTTTCATAATAAAATACAACTCTGACACCAACTGGAGAGTCTTTTCTTACTTATGCTGGCATGGTTTTGCCACGAGATTATCAGATTTCATTGTCGCGTTAATTGCGGTAGGATTTTGAATAATTGTTGCGTAGTACTGCAAGGAGATTGTCCGATATCATTTTCGTTTTATTTTAAGACTATTTTGAAAAATAAATCTGCGAGATTTTAAGGTGCAAGTCAAATTTTTCGTGATAACTTGAGACTTAAGCAACTACCTGGAGGCTTTGGTACATTTGTGAGGTTATGCCACCAGATATGAAATAACATTGCCTTCAGGGCTCGTGATAAACCCTGAAGCCATAGTTTTGACCCTCGAAAATCAGAAATATAGTACTTTTACCATGCTACATGTGTAATTTTCTATCGAGGGCTCATTCCGACCAATTTAAATTTCAATGACACATTCTGTACCTAGTTTCATATTCTACGCAATATTATAATAAATAAATGGCGATAAACTGTTTAAAACTTATTTAATGTTTAAATGATTTGCTCAATTTGACCCCTTTAAACCTATTTAGGTTCCTATTACTTAATAGTCAAAGAGTCAAAGATCCCTAAATTAAAAAAAAGCTAACACATTTCCTAGTAATGGCAATGAGGGATATCGGTTGATATCTCCCTTGATGTACTCCCAAAGGAGGAAGTGTCCTATTCAGGGGTTACTTTGGGTGTTATCCCTAGTTAATTTGTACTATACTGTCGAACTAAAGTTAAGGGCCGGCTTTGAATTTTCATATTATTAGTCGAAAGATTTATGCCAAACCATGAAATATAATAGATAATGCAAATTGTGTTTTTCTGGTGCATGTTCGTCCAATAAAGCAATAGATTGACATTGTTTTGAAAGCACTGGAATCCAGCATCAGTGCTCCTAGGGCGCTTTAAAATATGGCACAAACAGGAAATACCCGTTGAAAGGTTTTCGAATTTAGCCGTTGATTCAGAACTCCGTAATCTTTTGCACAATCATCCGGTGATTAAACTGAACACATTTCGACAAGATGATAAACTAAGAGGGTCTTTGAGGCTCCGATTGGGGCTTATATTTGACATGCTTCAAAAGATCATACTGAAAACATTGAATGTAGAGAAGGCCCTCAGAAAACTATCCAGACGACTTACGATAAGCCCCTCTGTTATTCAGCAGCAATATGAAAATTTTCAACTACTGGTACGCCTGATAAGTTATCCCCGTCTGGTATTCTACATATACAGATCGAAGGGACCTTCTCTACCGTCAGCTATGTCTTCTACATACCATTCCATCACCCGTATGTCCGGCAGCTTATGAAGCACTAACAATATCACCATAGGTTTAGTGCCTGAGGCGATAGGTGGGCCTGCATCCAGCGTCAACTGTTATTCAAGATCACATCAATCTGTGTCATTTTTGGACTCCCTTTCACACTCCATTTCTCAATATGGTTCTAAACATAAGCACAATAATGGTAAAGATGAACCGTTGAGCCATTTCAACATGTTTCTAAATATTGACCCTTGTGATATCCTTCGGTGCCGGTTGGGAAAAAGGAACTTACACAAGCTTGTGTCAATCATCTCTTCCGTCTTTTTGCAGAAGTTGTCGATAGCGACTCAAAATCAGGTGCTACAGAAACACTGCTACATGTAACTCAATCTTTCCTTGGATCATTTATTGCTTTTCAGAAGACGATTTACTCACCCGGTCCTGAACTTACTAAAGCCAAGAAGTTTTTTGCAACTTTATTAAAGGGGGTTTGGGTACTTTCGGCGATTTGAGAACATTTGTTCAAAAAATGAGCATTTGAAATTTTGTTTGCAGTTTTTGAAAGCCAAAATATCGAATTCAGCTCTTGCTAAAAATGAATTTTTTGCAGTGTGTTTTCAAGGAAAGACAAGTGATTATTTTCCTGGCCATTATATTTAGTTCTGCAGTATATAAAACTGAAAGACAAACTCTAAATCAAATATTGCGATATTAAAAGATACATTTGATGTAAAATGAATATTTATTTTCTACTTTACTATTGAAGGCTTCATCATAAATACGAATTACATAAATAAGTATTTCGTTTTCTCAAAATAAATCTTCGCAACTTCCCAGAAGAAACAATGGACAACATCCAAGGAAATTTTCAAAAAGGACCACAAATGATTTTTGAGCACCTCTGATTCAATCCACAGAAAAACAAGAGTTGTCAGCAGACAACGTAGCTCGCCCAAATTGCTGCTTGTCACAAACAGCACTTGAGCAAAGATCTAAGTTCAAGGTCATTATTTTTTGTTAAAGTCCATGACGTAAGATATATCAGTCTGATTTAGAAATAAGAAAGAAATAAAGGTATACTGGCCATGGTATAAGCACTCAGAAAATATAAGCAAGATTAAAGTTTTTTGTTAAAGTTTTTATAAGTACATATAAGGTCAAGGTCAAATTATCAAGTACCTTGGTTACTAGTGAAAGCCTATAACTTGGTGAGTTTGTGTAAGGGGCTATGATGTCCCTAGGTAAAAGCACTCAGAAATTATAAGCATGGTTAAAGTTTTTGGTTAAAGTTTTTATAAGTACATATAAGGTCAAGGTCAAATTATCAAGTACCTTGGTTACTAGTGAAAGCCTATAACTTGGTGAGTTTGTGTAAGGGGCTATGATGTCCCTAGGTAAAAGCACTCAGAAATTATAAGCATGGTTAAAGTTTTTGGTTAAAGTTTTTCTAAGTCCAAAAAAGTCAAGGTCAAGGTCAAAATGTTCAGGAACTTGGTGTCTGGTGAAAGCCTATCAACTAGTGAGTGTGTATATTAAGTAATGATGTCCCTAGGTAAAAAAACCCAGAAAATATAAGCAAGGTTAAATTCTTTTGGTTAAAGGTTTTGGTTGAAGTTTTTCTAAGTCCATAAAAGGTCAAGGTCAAGATGTCAAGGACCTTGGTAATCAGAGAAAGCATATCACCAGTTGACTGTGTATGTGAAGTAATGATTTTCCTAGCTATAACAATCAGAAAATATAAGCAAGTTTAAATTTTTTTGGTTAAAGTTTTTCAAAGTCTGTAAAAGGTTAAGGTTTCACATAGTGAGTGTTTATATGAAGTAATGATGTCCCTAGGTAAAATCATTAAAACAATTTAAGCAAGATTAAAGTTTTTTGGTTTAAGTTTTTGGTTTAAGCATATCACCTTGTTAGTGCGTATATGAATTAATGATTCCCTAGGTAAAGCATTCTGAAAACATAAGCAAAGTAAAAAATTTTGGGTTAAAGTTTTTTTTGTTAAAGTTTTTGGTTAAAGTTATTTTAAATGGTCAAGATCACTGTCTCAAGGTCATTTTGACATGGATGCTTGTCTTAAATGAAGGCCTATACCCTACAGAGTATTTATGTAAAAAATAAAGCCTCCAGGATTAATATTGATAGAAATAAAATCTTTAACCTAATGCGAACACCGACTCTGACCTCGACGCTGACGTCGACGCCGACGCTGACACCCGAGGGTATGACAATAGCTCTTCCGAGACTTTCGTCCCGGGCGAGCTAAAAACAAAGGAGATAAAACACAAAAAGCTCCAATTATACCACCACAAAAATATATTGGCCCCGCGAAATTTAGAATGGAAATGAAGAATGTTCTTAATAAATGCAACCTCAACAGCTTTCTTTAGAATAAACTATTTGGTTTGTGTGACTCACTGCCATAATATGGCATGGCCCTATCATGATGATTCGAAAATTAAACTCGAAAATGTAGGGATACCACTATTTGCGAGATTTTCCTGTCTCCCTTTCCTGTTTTACAAAATTTTGGACCTGTCCAAATTCAAAGGTTTTGCAAACAAAAATTTAAAGTGGGTTTAAATTGAAAAATAACCATTCAGTAGGGTCGAAAATAGTGTGGAAAAAGAAGAAATTGCTTGTCAGAAGCAATTTCTTCTTTTTTCACAATGTTTTCTCCATCATAAAATCACAGGCACGTAAAAAGCAGGGATTAAACAGCAAAGGGTTAATTAGTAGATAATTGTTTAATCAGCGTACAGTTGATTAATCTTTCATTGGGTGAACAGCAAAAGCAATTATATTCGCGGGTAGCTTTTGCTGTTCACATAGTCCAGTCAAATTATGGTAGGACCCAAAACAAATTGCAACAAAAACAATGTTGTGTTTTTTGACATCCATAGACATACCCATTTAACATATATAAAGTAGGACAAAATCGGAAGATACGTATTTTGATTTTTTTCGTGATTTTTATCATAGATTTTTCCCAACTAGACCTGTAAAGACTTTTTTTACAGAAAACATGTTTAATTCTAAATTAGAAGTTGCTGGTATATCAAAAGCCATGAAGTGGATTGTAATAAGTTATTGGGTGATTGAAAATAGGATATCCTTTGTTATTTAATCAGTTTTAGAGATAATTTGAAAAACATCTTACCCCACCCACTCACTTTAACATTAAAAAGACGTAGAAAATGGTCTCTTTGGCAAAAAAGGGGCTTTGGCTTCAAGAAATAGGTCTGAAACATTTTTAACAGTCCAAAGTCTCTCAATGTCCAAGTTAAAGTAGATTTGAACATTTTTTACCCCCCCCCCCCCCTTCCTCCCCCATGTACAAAATTTTAGGTGAGCAAGTGTAACTAAAAATGGTTGTAGATATAATCACCAATCTTATATATCACATCAAAAACAAGAAATCTTTCCAAAATTTAGATTAGATTTTATCTTAACCTTTAGATATGGTCTTGGGTTGACATGTTCTCTAGAATATATAAAGAAATGACAAGAATGACGTATTTCATGGGTTGTCCGTCTGTCATACAAAGCATGAAGACATTCATATATATGAAGTTTGGAGGGGGGGGGGTAACTTTATGATGAAAAAAGCCCAGTTTTCACACCAAAAAGAGCCTGGTAGCGATAATGCTAGTATTATGGGAAAAAATGTTGCAAGAACACACTAGTTTCACCTTACGTTTGAAACATTTTTACAAATGCTAGATTTGATATGCGGAAACGTTAGGTCTGAATGTTTTGGATGGGATACTTTTTTTTTAGATAATCTTAGTTCTTTTCACAAATTCCAAACTTAAAGCTGTTTCATATTTTCGAAAGCATACGATTCACACAAATTTGATAATTTTTTTTTTTAATTCAAAGCCGATAAAAAACAACTGTTTTGTTTGGATAGGATTTAACATCTGTATTAACAATTTCATCACGCTGAAAACAGAACACTAAGCCATGGTTCCTGGTATTTTTCACATCGCTACTAACAGGAAATTCCTTCCCGGGCTATACCTTTCTTATCCCAGATATTTTTTACTAGTTTCTACCCGTTGGTTGGAGACAAGTGTCGGACAGGGTGTGCTGCTGTCAGAGATCGAGCCTTGAAACCCATAACTTGATTGATTGATTGATTGAATGGAGTATAACGCCACTTTCAACATTTTTTCAGTTATATTGCGGAGGCTGGATCACCCAATAATGGTTTCCTGGTATTTCTCTCACCAGTATAACCACGTCATCCTTACAATTATCAACCTTTTGGTGAGAGACAAATAATGACGAAAGATTGAGTGCCGCCGTCTGGGATCGAACCCGGGAACTCTAGATTGATTGTCTGGCGCTCTACCAACTGCGATATGATGGCGGCTCCCCTGTAACTGGAATCCCGTAACTGGAAACCCAGCGCACAATCATCTGGGCTGTGACGACAGTGGAATTGTCTAGTACTAGTTCTTTTGAATGCAATGTGATGTTGGCCCCATTCAATTCATATTTTAAAGTTAATTGACAAACTAATAGTAAGGTTAACTGTGAATGTCAAAAGTTTGCGTTTTAGATTTTGCGATTTCCATATTAGGCGTTAAGAAAGTTTTAATTGAAAATTTTTAAACAAGTGCATCACATCAATGACTTAGGAAACAGCTTTTGTTTGTCATTTGATGAGTTTCGAAAACATTTCTCAAAACATTACATGTTAAATTGAAGAATGGCATAGGAATGAATTGGAAATAAAGTGCTCCGATTGCCAATTCATTGGAAGTTTTGATTTTATTTAAAACAAGACTCAATAAACTTTTTTTGATGTGGATAAGTATTTGTCATCAATTAAAACAAAGAGAGTATGCTTTATTAGTAGCAAAAATAAGAAATGATTTAAAACCTTTTGAGAATGCTCTGCAAGCCTATCCTTTAAAAATGAATGAAGAATAAATGATAACAAGCTTGTGCTTCAAAGTTTTTCAACAAGTGAATGTTCACAAACAATTTATATCGAAATTATTAAAATGACAGACTATGTGAGGCATAAATATTAAATTGGAATGAAGAACTTGTCTAACGAATCTTTCCTAGTACACCATGCAGATCGATTACAAACGCCCCTTATATCACGAGGTATAAGATTTGAAATGCAAAAAATGCTTTTATTTAAAAAAAAGTTCAGGAAACCACAATCTTAGTTATAAATCAATTGACTTGATCATGGGCTAATAAATTAAACATGAATCAAGAAATAATTGAACAGGTTTTTGAATTTGACCTCCTAGCCAATTTGCGTAGTATATTTCCACAAGATAAAAAAGAAAAAGTTTTTTTTTTAATTTTTGAAAAACATATCAAGGACCCTAACCATAACATTACTCGATAATCTACCAGCTTTGTTAATAAAGTTGCATTAATTTTATAGTAGGCTGTAGGCCAGGAAAGGATGTAATGGTGGTACTGGTTTGAGAATACCAGGAATCCATTGTAAAGTGCTGCTGCCACCGCGATATAAATGAAATTGTTGAATACGGCGTAACCCCCCATTCAAACAAACAAAACTTGACATAACTTGTCTTGGTATGAATTAAATAATGTTAATTAGGTGTTGTAAGAAACCATTTCCAATTTCTACCATATTATTCTTTGATTTGAATTAATGTAAGAAAAAGAGAGGGATACTTATGAAAATTTCAAATTTAATCAAAAATGATTCACTTAGAGAACCTAAAGAACAATTTGGGTTATATAAACGTTATTAGAATGCAATCTAGGACACATAATTTAGTATCGTTTTTTAAGCTTCAATGGGTTTAATTTTAGACATATTATTACGAAGATTAGAAAAGTTTGTACAACTGAAAACTTAAGATTTTTAAAGTATCTGAAATTACAACGAAATTTCCTATTGTAATGTAGCTGTGGTAGCCCCTTTAAAGGTTATCAAATAACCAGGGTTCCAATTGCATATCTTTCTTTTGCAAAGCCTCTTTTAAAGTTTTAGATAAGGAAATCTCAGTATTTTAAAAGTGTCTTTGTGTCATTGTTATACTGAATTAAAAAAGAAATGTAGCACTAGGCTAGTGACATATATACCTTCAGTCTGAATTGTTTGGAATTGAAGTTTCAGAAAATTATTCTAATACAGACAGATCACAGACAATTTCATTATCCAATTTTTGTCAAATACACAAATGTGCATAACCATATAAGACAATATGTCAAACTAGTCCCGTACCTCAGCAACTCTCACCATTTCCGGCATATTTTTCACAATCTGGTAACAATGAAAAGGAAACTTATCAAGAAAAAATAAGCTGATGACACTGTTGTCAAAATAATTATTAGACTAAGGAATCATCAAAATTTAAATTCAGTGACTACTGAATGAGTTTACATGAGCAGATGTTGGATACGTGGTCTTTTTTCATGAAACAATTGCCTGTGGGACAGGCAAACATACAAAAATTGATCATCCAATAAAACAATTTTGTTTTGAACTTGTTGATAAGAGTGTATATGAAAATGTTTCAATACCAGAAGCTATTTTTCTATCCATTCTAATGTTAAATCAAGTGGGTGGGGTAAGATTAATTTGAATTTGTCTTTTTATGTTTAAAACGCAATACATTTTACTCAAACCATCAATAAAAGTTGTGGTTAAATTTCTAAAGGTAATTCAACAGATATTTGATAAGTTTTGCTTGCACAAATCAGTTTTATTCCAGGTATTTTACACATTATTCTCATCAAATTGGTTGTACTACAGGTATTACTACTGGGTATCAAAATGTATTAAAAAATCGGAATACGTATCTTCCGATTTTGTCCTACTTTTAGTATGTCATCTAGGGAGGGTCAAGCTACTCAAAAAACTCAAGAACGTTTTTGTTGCAATTTGTTTTGGGTTGAGGCCATATTTCGCTATTTTGACTGGACTAACATAAAGAAATTTCAATCGATCTTACTCGAAAAAAAAATGATTATTCTATTTCTTTAATGCTAAAACGAGAATAAATGATAAATTTTAGGACACATTTTCTTGAAGAGCATTCTTTTGCACGTCATTACTATGCAACTGCTTGGGCTCCCCTAGATAACGTCATATAGGGTAAAATGAACGCGGAAATATAAGTTTTTAATAAGAAAAAGTGGGTTTATCAAAATTAAAATCCACCGTTATTTCTCGATAAACCGCCGAAGAGCATTTAAAAAAAAAACTGCATTTGTTTACTTTGCAACGTTGTGACTTCATGAGTATGATTGCAGCATAGATGTCGTCAAAAATGGGGAAATGGACGAAAGCAGTTAATAATCTTTTTATAATTTCACTAGTCGTATGGTGAAATTACGTAATGAAAATCTCGCGAAAGTCTTAAAAATCAGCGGTTAACATTAAAGAAACTGCATTTGTTTTCCGTCCACAGGATACTTGTAAAGATTATGGAGGAAACCTAGTCCACATCAGCTCGTCAGTCGAGAATTCATTTGTTGGACAAATGGTGAAAGCAATAATGGGAAATAGTAAGTCAATAACAAGATTACAAAAAACTAAGTAATTTTGTGTGTTTTTTTTTCTGTTAAAAATGCTGTTGGCCTTATAAATGGTTTAATCACCCAATGATAGTCAAAGTCTAAAAAACTGTTTATACAGATAAGGACATTGTGGAAATGACAAGGTGAATGATTTTGGAGTGAAAATGAATGAGTGCGATGAGTTAGGGAGGTAAACCAATATCGCTAAATTTGTTCATGAAAAATCAAATTTGATATATTTATGAATAATTTGAGTCTGTGGGTGAGATTTACAACAATTTAAAAAATGTATGTGTAAAGCAAGGACTCTGACCAGCCGTACTAGAGTCTTTACTATGCGATGAGTAGATAGATAAGGTCTCAAAGAATCTGTAGACCATCAAGTAGTTTTATATTTACAGTATGTGAGTACCTTGGCTACTCAATGTTTGCACGTCACTAACATTTCAAATTGTTGGAAATGACACACACAGGCTCATTTAATAAAAGATTATTACAATTCTATGAATAGCTTATTATGTTTCACGAACTGATCAGACGCTTACAAAATTCAATTAATTCAGTTATATCGAAGATTTTTCATAATTTATTTTATTTTTATTTTTTTTATTTATTTATTTATTTTTATTTATTTATTTATTTATTTTTTTTTTTTTTTTGAAAATAGCTTTTTGGTGTTATCGTTTTAAGTGATTTTTTAACTTTTTTGAATGGTTTGAGTAAGTGGTTCGAATTAATAGGCCTAAATGAAATACTGAGTGAGCAATTTAAAGTGTCGCAAAGAGTGTCAATTTCACGATGTTATTAATAAAAGTAATAAAAATCTAAAAGCGGGGTCATGGCGTATTTTGTCGAAGGTCGATGAAGAATCGAGCCATTCCGAGAAATTTCAAACAAAATCACAAATGCCCAAAGCAGACTCTGATCAGCTTGTGCATCTACACAGTTTGACCAGAGTATCAATTATGCACTTTGTAGATACAGTTAACAACATCCTGAAATTCACAAGGTGAATGACCTTAAAATGGTTTTGGAATGAAACTGAATGAGTGCGACGAGTGAGGTTTGAGTAAAATGAATGGGGGATCCATTTCCGCTAATGGTGCTCATTCTGGACAAATTTAACGATATTTATTACCTCCCTTTGATAAAATATGCGTACGAGTTCTATAGATTATTTCCCTTTTCTTCCTATTTTCGATAATTTTGACCATCCAAATGTAAAAAAAAAGAAAAAAATAGGCAAAAGATATTTTCGTTTTTTGCTGAATAAATATATCCTTTGGCTTACGCAATTTTGCAGAGGAGGGGCGTGGCAATAGGAGACTGATCCCTTCCCTTGAGCTCCGCCTCGTTACACCACTAAGATGTTTAAGGGACATATGTAAAATATATTGTACCTCTCATGAAACTGAAATAAATCAATGTTTAGCGACCCAAACATCGTTGCTTCAGCTTCTTCCAAGAACAAGTAAAAGACAAAATGATTGACATTTATTTTATTATTGACATCAGCCATGTACCAGCCCGTTTAGTAATACATGTAATTACCCGTTTCGTAATAACTATTACAAAACGGACTGAAATAGCATCATAGCAATTCGGACAGGCTGTTCCTTAGCCATCTGCGAATTATCAATGTTTTCAGAATTTAAGATATACATAGGCCTACACGATATGGCAGAGGAGGGGACGTTGCGATGGGAGGATGACAACTCTCTGGTGACCTACCATTACTGGCATGATGGTGTAGCTACTGCTATAGACGACCAAGACTGTGCTGGGTTCGTGAAGAATATGATAGGGGAGTACGAATGGATGGACGTTTATTGTTACATGGATCGGAGATTCGTCTGCGAAAAGCCAGTTTTAATTGGTCGCCCGCCAGAATAAAAGTAACAGTTACACTAAGTTACATCATGAAATTGACAATCATTCCGATCGAAATCATTCTAAATCGCTCACTCAGCGCTCCATTCATTCTTTCAAAACACTCACTCAATTCGATCAAAAACGTTCAAAAATCTTTAGAAACATTTCGAAACCGACCGAGACAATCAACATTTAATTCAAATCGATCTAATCATTCTACGATTTATTAGGCCTGAGTGGGATTTTAAGTGTCTAATTGGCCCATGAAGACACACAAACAGAAAAATACTTATGTTTTATTAGAGAGAGGTGATTAATTTGCTGATTTTGTTAACCTTGAATAAAGTTAGCCATATTGGTTTACCTCCCTTTAATTTCACTCATTACTCGTTCCACACACTCGTTCAATTTCATTCATCATTATTCCAAAATCATTCATCTTGTCAATTTTACTATGTTGTTACCGGTAAGAGCATTGTGAAATTAATATTCATCTCGATCAAAATAATTCTAAATCGCTCACTCATCATTCAATTCATTCATCCCAAACACTCACTTTAACTATTCAAAAATGCTACGAAGTAATTTCAAAACGATTCGAAATCATTCAAAACGCTGAACATTTCATTCAAACCAATCAAATAGTTCCTTGATTTTATTGGCTGTTGAAGGTTTAAGAAGGCCTGATAGGGACGCGAAGACCCAAAAATTCGAAACAGCGGAGTTTTTTTTTAAGATAGATAATAAACTATCGCAAATTTCGTCCGTTTTGGACGAAATTGTCGATAATGTATTATCTCATTTAATTTCACACAAAACTCGCCCTTCACACGCATTCCCTTTCATTCCTTAATCATTCCAAAATCAACACCTTGTCAATTTTACGATGTTGATAACTGTAGCAGATGTGCTCATGGAACTCATAACATTCGTTAGAGTCCATATCGAAAAAATCGATGAGTCATTTAAGATATCGATGACGATTTTTGCGAATTTAACTATGCAATTGATAAATTTTCTTTGGCGCTTCTTTGAAAATATGTCAGAAAGCTCACTGTCGGTTTGTATATCTAAATAATAAATTTCTAACAGTTGATTATCTTGTGTTACCTGTATAAATATTTTTTCACGCAGAAATAATTTTTTAAGTCGAAATAGGCGGTTCACTCTTGCAGACCACCAGAAACGTTGACCATCATACTTTCGGTACTTTGTTTCCTTGTGGGAAGGTAAAATTGAGTTATGAGTAGACTTATGTGTAGGTATGCCTTAGTCACATGGCTTTGCAATCAGCTTATTGAATAAGGGTTAAACGTCAACTTCTGCCATCTCATTAAACTATTCAATATCCTGGGTTTGTTTATTTTGCACTTCAACTTTCCATTTATTTTAATGAGTCGCTATTTGATGTTTTTATTCAAGAGAAAAAAGGTAAAATTTTCAGCCAGATTTTGGTTGCTGATTCAATTCGGCACATCTCTTGACGTGTTCTCAAAGGTTGAGATACTAAATAATTTAACCTTTTTAAATCGTTTTTTTTTTGCATTCGACCCTTTTCGCTAAGACCTGATGATTTTTAGCGAAAAGACAGATGTTATAGGGGGGTGGGGTGGGGGTGGGGGTTAGATATTGTATTTCACCCCTTTAAAACATTCAAAAGTCGCTAATCTCTATAATTGAACGTCCTTTCGAAATACGTAGTTCCAAAACCATTCACATTGTCTGTTTAACGATGTTGTTACCTGTATTGAATACATGTAAATATAGAAAATGACACCCCTCTCCCCCCACAAAATTAATTTTTTCTTATACAAAAATAGTTTTTTGTAGTCAGATTTAAAGTCACTTACAGATTTTTACTGGGAAATTTAGTTGAAATCTATTCTTTGGAATTTGAAAAAAATCAGCTCCAAAGATAATATCTATATATAGAAATGACCTCCCCCCATAAAGACACATTTTTTTTCTATCAAAACATGTTTATAGTCTGGATTCTTTCAAGAAATGCAGGCAAGATTTCGAGATAATAAATTTCAAAACTTTCACTCTCTTTACTCCATAAGGAAATAACCTCCGCATATAACAGCCATATTTTTCAAAGGATCAGGATTACAAATACAGTCTCACAAATGGTCTCTCAAGGATTAGTCCTGTAAAAAATAAAGGTATGATTTTATGTAAGAATAAACCAATTCTTACAGTTAATCAAAGCACTGAAAGTACTGATGGTGAACGAACCTGGTGGCATTCTAGAGTGATATATTGAATTCAATTAGAAAAGAGAAATTATGAATGTAAAAAAAGGAGGGAGGAATTGTCTCGACAAAATTTCCGTTATTCGGAAATTTCACTGCAAATTCAAAGAAAGGGAGAGAGAAGAAAAATCTTGTTAGAAAAAATATTTGTTAGAATATGAGTTGTTACTCTGTGAAAATTTCGTTTACACATTTGAAATGGGTACATTTAGTAATTAAACATAAATGGGGAAAACGATTTAATCCTATCTCAAACTGTCTTCAACCTATATCCAATGGTGTTTGTTTTTACAAAAGTATTTGTTATCATGTTTAAGCTTATTTCAAGTAATTTTGTTGTATTTGTTTTAACTTTTTTTATCTATCTTTGTTTTTTCTCAGAGGATGAAAAGGTCTTTGAGTACCAACCAAAGAAACACCTATGAATATCGGTCAGTCCTGAACTGTACTCATTGTTTAAAGTTATGATTTGTTAACTTATTAATAGTATTTTGAACCATAACCTGAGGGATTCATTTTTATCATATCTGAAGCCAAAACCACTTCCGTGGTTGACACTTTTGTCGTTATTCACTTTTATAACACTGCAGGATTTTTGCTGCTGATATTAGACTTTTCTGCTCTGAGCTAGTTTATGCTTAAACTGTAGTTAACCAATTTTCTTAACATATTTTGGGAAGGATGGAGCCAGTTTTCATTCATCGATTAAGATTTTTATGATTTCTGTAAAAAACGCAATGACTTTTCCAGAAAAAATTAACAACTAAACCCGCCTGTCGAATTGTAAACAAGTGCATGACGGATCTGGTCCCCCCTTGACCACGGCAATATCTACTCGTCAATTTGAGTGGTATCTAGGGTTGAATATTTAGCTATCATTTATTCAATTTTCAAATAAAATTTTGAATTGATATGGTTTTACAGATTGAAAAAATGCAAAATAGAATGGCCCGTGCCTGTCGCATTTGGTATTCGGCAATATTCGCTTCTGAGACTGACGAATACGAAACGTTTTCGCTGGGAATAAGTTCACCTAATATTCGAGTGTATCCTTGCAGCCCTACTTCAGTCAACGCAATTTTACAGAAAAATCTTATAAGCGCATAGCGCAGTTGGTAGCGCGCCGGACTGTCAAACTAGAGGTCCCGGGTTCGATCCCCGACGGCGGCACTCATTCTTTCTGACTATTTGCCTTTCACCAATGAGTCGGTAGTCGTAGACCGATGTGAGATAGCGGAGGCTAGGAAAGGATGTAATGTATGGCGCGCGAACGGGGTCAAAAGTAAGAATACCGCTATACCCACAAAATAATGGAGGTATACCTCTAATATTATATCGGTATACCGCTAAAAAATGTGGGTAAACCTATAAAATAAGGGTAAACCTGTAAAAAATGGAAAAATTTTTACCGGAAAGAAAAAATTATTAATTATGAAGATAAAAACGATTCAGTCCGAGACTATAATGTCATTTGCATATTGTTGCTAGGCAATACTAAACATGTGGTAAAGTGAAAGCTGATTGGTCGCTTAATATTCTTATATAAACTTCATTTGCCGCGTTCAAGGTACAGTTTGAACAGTTCGTCGGAGTGGAGAAGTCGATGACAGAATTTGAAATTAATCCGATGAAGTTATTGTCTCATTGTCTAGAGAGAGCTGCTGATTTTGACTGTAATCAGCCACTACGATTAACATCGATTTATTTTTAGAAGAAGTAGGAGTTACGAAATTGACATTCGAACAACACCGCCTGGGTCGCAGAAATATAAAGGTTAGTCGGACATGAGTGAGAGGCCACGTAGAACAACAGCTAGGAAAGATTACCGTAAGATGGCAGACGGAAGGTGGTCAGAGGAGAGTTTCGACGAAACTAAGTATGCGATAGGGGGCGGAAATTTTGAATTGGACAATGAGTCGGAGATGAGGGTAGGCTTCCCTTCAACTTCGGAGGGGAAACAACCGGAAGCAGATTTCATGGGTGACGAAGAATTACAAATGATGAAAAATGAACTTCTGGAACTGAAGCAAGAAGCTATAAGAGTCGAAAGACAGGTTGAGAAAGACAGACTTAGAAAGGAGATTGCTGAACAAAGACAGCGTGTCAAAGACTTAAAAGGTAAAAACAATTCTGAAGGAAGAATCTGTGAACAAATGAATGTGAAAGAAGATTTAAACTTGCATGACCTGAGAAATAAGAATTCTATACAAAAAGCAGTTCAAAGGGAACTTAGAAATTTAGGTTTACAAGATTATCTGGGTTCCTCTGTTTCTTCAGGAGGCGAGTCGGATGTAGATTCAGTTTTTTCTGATGAAAAATCTGAAAATGGGAAAGATAGGAAAAGGAGGAAACAGAGGAAGTCTGGCATTCATATGAAATCATCTGATAAAGTTCGTTATCCGCAGAGGTGGCCTCATTCTCATCTGCAATTCGAATATGTTAATAAACATCTGGATTATGATGATCTTGATTTTAAGATGTTCGTTGCGGGTGAGTTGGAGATCATCTCTGCCGATGATATTTCCAAGAAAGAAAGAAATGGACGATTAGAATTTTTGAAAAAACTGGTTTATTACAGTAGCTCGTATGAGTTCACTGGTTTGAAAGCATTCTATGCGGCAAGGCTAAGAGAGATTGAATTGGGAAAAAAAGATTGGTCCGATGATTCTCAAAACATTGAATCTGCAATTTTGACAAAATATTTATTAAAGCCTAAGAGCTCAAATTCTTATAAAAAAGATGATTTTAAAAGCAATAATGAGGACAGAGTTTGGTTCTGCTCGGATTACCAACGAAATAAATGTCAACATAAATCATCACATTTAATGGTGGTGAAAGGGAGACAACGACTTGCATGCCATATTTGTGCAAGTTGTTGGCTCAAGGACAAAAAGAAATTAGAACATCCGGAATGCTCGAGCTCTTGCCCTCACATGTCTGCTTGACTCAAAAGTGGGTTGTTTACAATTCAAGAAAAGTCAGGGAAACAAATGATAAATAGTAAAGAAGATCCAGTGAATATATTTTTTCCAAATTTTTTGATAAATTCTGAAAAGAAACATGAGAGTAGTGATGTGAATTTAGAAGGTTCTGTATGTAAATCAATATGTAGTCATTCAAATAAGTGTTCGGTTTGCAACGCTACGAAAAAGAATTTAAAGAATCAAGACATTAATTTTTTAGTAGAAGCTCATCATAAAGTAAAAGAATCAGGTAAATTTAATTTTCAAGATTGTAAGATATCAGTGAATGAAAAATTAAATATTGATTACTTGCGTTCTTTGTTGCATGACTATAAAGATAGAGAAATCTGCGACCTATTAGAATTTGGTTTCCCTATTGAATTTACAGGTGACGACAATATGTTTGAGGAATTTGACAAGAAACAAATGTGGAAATGTAAAAATCACAAGGGTGTAAAAGATCATCCTAATGAAATGATTAATTACCTACGAAAAGAAAGTGAAAATAAAGCAATCGTAGGACCCTTTAAGGAAAACCCTTTTAAAACGGGTATCAAAATATCCCCAGTTAATTCATTACCCAAAAAGGACTCTACAGAAAGAAGAGTTATTTTGGATTTAAGTTTTCCGAAAGGCAAATCGGTGAATGATTTTGTTAGTAAAGATTTTTATTTAGGTGAGAAAGTGGATTTAGTTTATCCTAAAATAGAAGATTTCATTCAAATTATCAGACAAAAAGGTAGGGGTTGCTTATTATTCAAGACTGACTTAAGAAGAGCATATAGACAACTGCATATTTGTCCGTCTGCTTATAATTTAGTTGCTTTTATATGGAAAAAACATATATATTTTGATTCCGTGCTCAGTATGGGGTCGCGATCTTCTGCATTTTGCTGTCAGAGATTTACCAACGCTTTAGTGTTTATCATGTTCAAATATGGCATTTCTGTTTTAAATTATCTTGATGATTTAGCTTCCGCTGAAAAGAAGGAGAATGCTTGGTTTGCATATAAACTACTTCAAACAGTTCTGGAAAAATGTGGTGTTGAAGAGGCAAAAAACAAAGCCTGCCCGCCAACAACATGTATGTCTTTCCTCGGAGTTCTTTTTAATACAGTTACCATGACAATGGAAATTACTCAAGAAAGATTAGAAGAGTTAATACAATTGCTTTTCATTTGGTTAAACAAAGAGAAGGCCACAATGAAAGAGATTCAGTCTTTATTGGGTAAACTTAATTTTGTATCTGCATGTGTTAGGCCGGGTAGAATTTTTGTTTCCAGAATGTTAAAGTGGTTAAAAGCCTTATATAAAGAGGATGTTGGTTGGAATCCAATTCCAGATTACGTGAAGAAAGATATCAGGTGGTGGTACAAATTTTTGCCCCAATACAATGGCATATCAATGATGATTTATGAAAATTGGTCCTTGCCAGATGCAGAAATATCCTCGGATGCATGCTTGTTAGGATGTGGTGGTTTCTTTAAAGGTCAATATTTTCATTCCAGTTTCCAGCCCAGTTCATAAAACAGGGATTTAGTATCAATATTCTGGAAATGTTTGCCATATTGGTATGTTTAGTTCTTTGGGCTAACAATTTGAAAGGAAAGAAAATACAAATGTTTTGCGACAATGAGTCTGTCTGTCAAATCATCAATTCTGGTAAAACAAATAATGAGATTATGCAAAGTTGCTTAAGGGAAATTGCGTTTTTAGCAGCAAAATTTGAATTTCAAATAAAAGTAATACATTTGAGTAGTAGTTCTAACAGAATTTCAGACAGCTTATCAAGATGGGAGATAGACACCAGTTATCAGCAAAAATTCTTTGAATTAACCAAAGGTATAGATTTAAAAGAATGTGTTGTAACAGAGGATATGTTTTATATTTCCAATGATTGGTAATTCATAACCAATCACATTTGTTTCAGATGGACAGTTGATGTCTTTATCCAAAGATATGAAAAAATCCAGACAAGCTGCTTTTGCTAAGGGGACCTTAAAGAATTTAAGGATTCAGTGGGAGACATTTTTAGCATTCTGTATATATTTTAATTTTTGTTTTGTGCCAGTTAACACAAGAGTTTTGAGTCTTTATGCGCAGTTTTTGAGTAGAACGTTTAAATCAGTAGAATCCATTAAAAATTATTTAAGTGGAGTGAGAACTATGCATTACATTTTGGGATATGATACCTTAAAAATTAATGAATACTTATTGAGTTTGAGTGTTAAAGGAATAGCTAGACTAAACCCTTACTGTATAAAACAAGCTAAACCTATTACACCAGATATTTTAAAGAAAATGCATAGATATTTTAATTTTGATAAAGAAGTTGATATAGTTTTATGGTGTTTATTTTTGTTTTCATTCTTCTTATTTGCAAGAAAGTCTAATTTAGTACCAGATTCAAGCAAGGATTGTAAAGGCTTAAAGTTTTTACGCCATGAAAATGTTTCAGTTAAAGGTAACATTGTATTAGTAGAGATGCTTTGGACTAAAACTATCCAATTCGGAGAGAGAAAACTGATAACTCCATTAGTTAACATTGATGATTCTATTTTGTGTCCAGTTGCAGCTTACACTGCGATGTGTGAAAGAATCAAGGTTAAAAAGTCTGCACCGTTGTTCAGCTTATCAAATAAGAAATTCATAACATATAGTATTTTCCAAAGAAAAATAAAAGAATATATAAAGAAAATAGAGTTAGACCCTACAGAATATTCCTCACATAGTTTTAGAAGAGGGGGAGCCACTTTTGCATTCGAAGCAGGAGTCCCTTCTGATTTAATCCAACATCATGGAGATTGGAAATCAGATGCATATAAAAAATATTTAGCTTTTACGTTACAGGATAAGATAAAGGTTGCAGAGAAAATGCGTAATAGAATAATGTCTTGATTCTTTAGTTCAACAGATGTTCTGATTATCTATCTTTATTTTGCAGTGTATGTCTACTTGCCATGGAGCTGGTGTAGTGTCTGGATGTGTTCACTGGGTTTTAAGTGTTCCTCCAGTCTGTTTTGGTGTATAATGCTTAATTAAAGGTAGAGTATCAGATACAACTGTATTTATCTAAGGTTATAAATTTTGTACTTACAGGATTAAGAAAAGTAACAATTATCAGTGACTCTATAGCTAAATACGTGTCAAACATAGAAGGGTGTACTGTACAAGCATTTAGGGGAGACACAATTGCAAAATTGACAAACAGATTGTTATCAAAAGAAGCAAAAATAGAAAAGTTCAATCATGTGATTTTTCATGTAGGGACAAATGACATTGGCAATAAGTGCTCTGTTAAACAGATCTTGTCAGATTATGGAAATTTGATTGGTGTTTGTCGGAAATTGAATAGTGCTATTAATATTGTTATATCTGCTATTATTCCGAGGCCTGTAGACCACGATTTTTCTGACAAGAAAATCAGAGAAATCAACAATTACATGCACAGGAAAATGAGCAAAGAGATGAAATTTAAATTTGTTTGCACTTTCAAGCCTTTTATACGAGCTGGAGAGGTAAAGGTTGAACTTTTTGCCAAACGAGATGGAGGGTTACATTTGAATACTGCCGGTACAAGTCGGTTAAAACAATTCTTTTTGAATGTAATTTCACATTTGTAGATAATTAAATTGATGTTAGGATATTGCAATAAAAAGTTTAGTATTTCATTTTTGTATCTTTTAATACTATGTTATTTTGCTTTTTATAGTACAAAAACAGATATGAAAAGCTGTATAGTAAACAAGATAAGGTGATAATTAAGGTTATGTTGTTTTGCATTCAAATGCTGCATGTATGTTTATGCTTACAGTTGCTCAATTTTATGATTTCTTGGCTGCTTGAATTTCAGTTTATAGGATTAAAACTTAGTAATTATATATACCCTCTTTTTGAAGCAATTTTGCTTTGCTCTTTTTTGTCGGTTGGTCCGTCGGTCAGTCCGTCCGTCTGGAGACAGTTTTTTGTCCAGGTCATGTTTCAAGAAGTCTGCAAGCAAGAATCACGAAACTTCACATCTCTTGGAGAAGTGTGGTACACAAGAACGATAACTCTATATTTATCATATTTATGGGTTATTGCTCTTGGTGGAATAACAAAGAATAAACTTCCGACCTGTTTTTATGGGGGGCTTTTACGTTTTACAAACATGTCTTGCTTTCGTTTTTTGATACAGTAAGGTAGAATGACTAGAAGTGCATCAAGACAAGTAGAGAAGGAATTGTTTCAAAGTTAATAATTAAGAATAAGAAAGGTAGACAAATTTCATTTTGTAAATTTTTGCTTTTAAATTATTTATGCATGTTATTTGCTGAGTTTAGCTTTGACTATTTAGTTCGCTTCTAACTACGTTTTGCTATTATCCCTCTTTCTATCGGATGACAGTCCACATTGTATTAATTCTCATTGGCTAAATTTGGGGAAGTATTTAATTCGGAAAAATTAAATACTATCCTTGTAATAAACAGATGCTTAGAACTAAGTTCAGTCTGCAAAGATGTGAAGACTTTGTGCATCCATAAGTGGAGTTAGACTGTGTCCGTTATGATAAAGGGATAAAAATCATTATTTGGTTAAGTTATTATGTTTTGTTGTTTGTTTATTCCTTTTTTGTGGTTGGCCGGAGGGTTGGCAGGATGGATTTGGAAGATATATTTTCGAAGGGGGTCTTTGAAAATATATGCTTCTTTATTCATTTATGCACAGTTTGAAATGTATTGAGTCAGTAATAATTTCAATGTTGTGGAAATTAGTATTACTATGATTTGTGTTGGTTTATATGACTTCTCTAAAATCTTGGAACTGATCAACCACTATTAAATTTCATATTTATTGAATTTGCTTGTTTGTACATTCTTATTCCCTCCTTAAGTTTCACGATGAATAATTGGAAAATTTTTACCGGAAAGAAAAAATTATTAATTATGAAGATAAAAACGATTCAGTCCGAGACTATAATGTCATTTGCATATTGTTGCTAGGCAATACTAAACATGTGGTAAAGTGAAAGCTGATTGGTCGCTTAATATTCTTATATAAACTTCATTTGCCGCGTTCAAGGTACAGTTTGAACAGTTCGTCGGAGTGGAGAAGTCGATGACAGAATTTGAAATTACCCTCCCGCCCACCCGTTATTTCATTGTAAATCTATAGTTAGCAATATCTCATGTTTGTTTTCATGTTGTTAATCATCCATTAATATCATTGATTGATGAAATTAGGTGTTGAAGAAATGCCTATGCATTTCATGATAGGTTATGCATTGAAAAATTTGTTGTATATATGCATGAGTTGGTATTGTAAATGTTTGTGAATGTTGAGTCCTATATTTGTTAATGATAGAGCATTTAATTGTTTGAACAGGATCATGTTCATGTAAGTGTTTAGGCAGGATGGATTTGGAAGATATATTTTCGAAGGGGGTCTTTGAAAATATATGCTTCTTTATTCATTTATGCACAGTTTGAAATGTATTGAGTCAGTAATAATTTCAATGTTGTGGAAATTAGTATTACTATGATTTGTGTTGGTTTATATGACTTCTCTAAAATCTTGGAACTGATCAACCACTATTAAATTTCATATTTATTGAATTTGCTTGTTTGTACATTCTTATTCCCTCCTTAAGTTTCACGATGAATAATTGGAAAATTTTTACCGGAAAGAAAAAATTATTAATTATGAAGATAAAAACGATTCAGTCCGAGACTATAATGTCATTTGCATATTGTTGCTAGGCAATACTAAACATGTGGTAAAGTGAAAGCTGATTGGTCGCTTAATATTCTTATATAAACTTCATTTGCCGCGTTCAAGGTACAGTTTGAACAGTTCGTCGGAGTGGAGAAGTCGATGACAGAATTTGAAATTACCCTCCCGCCCACCCGTTATTTCATTGTAAATCTATAGTTAGCAATATCTCATGTTTGTTTTCATGTTGTTAATCATCCATTAATATCATTGATTGATGAAATTAGGTGTTGAAGAAATGCCTATGCATTTCATGATAGGTTATGCATTGAAAAATTTGTTGTATATATGCATGAGTTGGTATTGTAAATGTTTGTGAATGTTGAGTCCTATATTTGTTAATGATAGAGCATTTAATTGTTTGAACAGGATCATGTTCATGTAAGTGTTTAGGCAGGATGGATTTGGAAGATATATTTTCGAAGGGGGTCTTTGAAAATATATGCTTCTTTATTCATTTATGCACAGTTTGAAATGTATTGAGTCAGTAATAATTTCAATGTTGTGGAAATTAGTATTACTATGATTTGTGTTGGTTTATATGACTTCTCTAAAATCTTGGAACTGATCAACCACTATTAAATTTCATATTTACGATGCTGTCCGGTGATCTTGCGCACTTAAGAATGCAAACTCCCATAATACAGTGGAAAGGCTAACAAGGGTATTGTGGCTGTTTGGTGTGTTAGAATGTTCTATTTAGAATTCGTTGACGTGAAAGTTTAATAGAACTTGAGTTAGAACTTGGCAGGATTCCATTGTGTAAACACTTACCACCATGTTTTTTTCTCTGCATACAACTGTCCGGTGAACTTGCGCAGTCAGACAATATGACGTCAGTCTACTAAAGATTTAAGGTATGGTGGCCAGTTAAAGCCATAAATGTAAATAAAATATTTTAACAAATATAACAATAAATTTTATCAGGTAATAAACTTTTAAGTACAACTTTAAATAAACATGTTATCAATGAAAGGGAAGTAATGTCTATTGTTCACTACAACAAATTGGGCATTAAGAATCACCATTTTCATCCAATATTTCTTTTTCTATTAAAAAACATGGCATTTATTGTCCTCCGTAGATTAAAAAATCGGCTCACGCCACCTGGGGAATTTCCATTCATGATTTTGACAATGGCGGGAATTTGAAGCGTAAGCATGTCGGCTGCTCAGGCCTGTATAAAACCTACAGATATCGAGTTAAATGTGATTTTCGTGACTATGATTTTTGATTAAAGGGAGTTTTGTATATTTTCTTTGTGGTTGGACTAAATCACTCGCTAAAAAAGACAGACGAATTCAAAAAACGAGCGTTCAAGGAAAAGTAGGGCAGACTTCATGAATATTTAATGAGGATGACGTCATGCACAAACAAAAATAACACCGGGTATTTTTTATCATTCAAGTTACCTTAAATTATTCTGGAATGAAAAATTTTAGAAAAGTTGTCGGAAACTATGAATGTTTACTATCAAACAAACTTCCGGAATAGGAAACAACTGACTGCGCAAGATTACCGGACGCGCAAGATGACCGGACACGACAGTATTGAATTTGCTTGTTTGTACATTCTTATTCCCTCCTTAAGTTTCACGATGAATAATTGGAGTATACCGATACAAAATGGAGGTTTACCGTTAATTTACAGGTGCACCCTTATTATTTTTGACCCCTTTCATGGAAATGTCATTATCCAATCAGAATGCGCGTTGCATCCTGTCTTTTCGGTACTTTCCGTACTTTTCTGCGGCGCTGTTTTGTTTACACTGGAGACCGACAACCGGTTTTAAACCACGAAAAATCAGTTTAACTAGCATTTAAACAACGATTTCAGTAAGTTACGGTAAGAATTAAAGATTAAAAACTATTTCGCGATAACACTTTGTTAAACGTTGCAAAGAATTTGTATCAACGAAAAACTGAATTCGTCCCATCGAATTTCGTTCCAATCAATCAGTGACATAAACTTCTACAGAAGGGCACAGAGACATATGATAGAATTATAGAAACTAGGTAAATAGTGCTGTTCCTGTCAACGAATACGAAGAACCTGGCAAGCTCAGCCAGTAATGCATTTGGCTGACTTTCAACAGCATGGGGCTGTGAGTTTGAACAAAGGGCCAACTTATTTCTTACCCTGGGCGGGCGCAAAATCAGAGTATCTCTCAGAAAGGGGGCTATCAGTGTTCCCAAAAACCCCCAAATGGGGGTGATTTACCCTTAAATTGCAGCTTGTACCCCCATTTTTTTCAACCAGCCTTCTTTGTGTTATATAGAGGGGGTACATGCACTCTGTAAAATAACTATTTTCACCCCCAGATTGAAATAGCTGTGGGAACACTGACATATCGACTATCAGAATAGCCAAGAATAGGCTATTCTGCGACATTTAGACCAGTCTACACCCGACCCGAAAGAGGACCAGAAATAAGTTGGCCCAAAGTGTAGTGATCGACAGTGGGTAGACTCATGATCTGGTAGTAGGTACCCAGCTAGCTCAGTTGTTAGGGTTTACAGTTAAAACGGCCTAAAGTCAAAACGACCCAGAGTCAAAACGGCCTGTAATTTGGTCAAAAGGCCCAAACCAGTTTTTACAATTGGTCAAAACGGTCAAAACATTTAACCTGTTCCATTTTCTTTTCTTTTCCAATGAAAATATATTTTATAAAACCATTGTAGCCTTTGTGAAGCTAAAAGCTTATATTCATATATGTTATAACTATGTAAATGATGTAAGTAAACATGGTTGACATTGTTTAAGAAAGGTATATAATGGCTTCAACGAGGCAGAAAATATTTATTACCCTTTTGTGAAACGAATAGGATTAGGTGTGAAATTACAATCACATGTATAATCACACTTTTTAAAGCACATAATTCAATCCGGAAAACTATTTTGTTTCTAATGTGTGACGGTCCTTTGAAATATCAAATAAAATTACCCAACTTGATCTTTATTATCAATTAATTCAACATCGAACTATTTCCATCATGCTTGTCTGAGATAAACATGATATAGAACCAACAAGCTTTGTGAGGAAAAGGTTAAGGAGATTTGATTACTCCTAATCAAATAACTTTCATTTATCAAAGGGATATTTGGTCTTTACATACATCACAATCATGCTCTTTCGAAAGATATCAGTAATAGTCCATTTCAATTGAAAATAAATAGAATAAATTGTAACACAATGGAATCCACCTACTATTTAGAACTTTGCAAATAGGTGTCAAAAGGCAAAAAAAAAATATTGTCAAGATCAATTTGCTTTCAATTTTTATTTTATCTATGTTATATGCAATCTCAACCTTCCTTCATATTGAAAAAAAGACAATAAATGATCAATTTCACAAAATTAATCATTAGCGTAACATTTATCTTTTTCACTTTGAATATTGAAATAAAGATCATCATAAAGAGATTTAAAGAATCTTGTTTGGTATAATTTGCAAACACTTATTTTTTTTGTGAAAAATTCTTTTTAGGCAGTTTTGACAAAATGTAAAATCTGCTTTCCGCCATTTTGATCATATTACGGGCCGTTTTGACTGAAATTCGGGCCATTTTGAGTCAGGGCCGTTTTGACTTTGGACCGCTTTGACTTGGGCCCATTGTTAGAGGTCCGTGCTAGTGTTCTGCATGTCATGTTCGTTGTGCATTGTCTGTCATCTGTCGTCAGACATCAACAATTTAAGTGTTTACACTCTAGAGGCCACAAAATGTCACGCCCCACAACACCCAAATTCAGGGGTCAATCCAAATTTCTTTACCAATTTTCAAAGAGGGTAACCCAAGGAACATTTCTACCAAGTTTTGTTATCATTGGCCCATTGGTTTGACAATAGCTCGCTGGCCTTTGGCCAGTGGTGCTAAAAATGGTCCTTAGTGTTAGGAGAACCCAAGTTCAAGGTGAATGTTTGCAAAATATTTCAAAAATGTTTTCTCACTTAATATTTTAAATGCCAAATAACTGTGAGCCAAATATTTCTTAAACATGCTGTACATGCAAAGTCATCCTTTTGTCAACCATAGTATCCGTGAATTCACATAAATTGAATATTCTCAGCATAAAGAAAATTATACATAGAGCTTTATAATTTGCATGCAGCGTCTATATATCCCCACTTTTGTTGTGTTTCAAATTCATTGAGAATTGAAAAAGCCCAATTGTTGGATTCCAGATTTTACATACAGATAAGTATAAGGGGGAATCTTTCAAAATCACTTCTTTACCAAACTGTTAGGTCCACAAATTACCGATTTTGCATTTATTTAATGCTTTAAGAAAAACATTAAAAGATTAATTTGAAAAATTGGGAATTCTTTGCTTTGTACCAAGCTAATATTCAGTTACACATTCACACAGGACACAGCCCAATAATAGTCAATTTAGCTATCATTATGGAACTTATCAATTCCTACCCTGCCTTCAGTATTACATAACATTTCTAAATATTTGAGAAATAATAACCTAGTTTGCATGAGGAACTATTTGAAAAGTGAATTTGAAGAGGAATGGGGGGATGACATGCTGAATGCAGTGCTAGTGTCCATGTGTTTTGACAAAATAAGATTTTGAAATAAAATCAAACTAATAGCAACTCAATTTTATCAACACATTTGATACCAGTAAACAGAATTTGCCATCAAAATATATATTTGTTCTTAAAATCTATTGTTTGTTCACATAGTCAGACACAGTTGCAAGCAAGCAGTGAAATGCTACAACCAGGGTAACAGTTAAGATTACTAGTTAGAAATACCAGGAATCTATGGTGAGGTGCTAAAGCTTCTCTTGTTTCTATTTACAACCAAGTATTTCTCTGAGTGTTGCCAGTTAGGAAAATTTATTAACCAAAGACTTTCGTAGGGTCTGTAAACAAAGTTTCAATCTATACAAATAAAGGAGTGTGGACATCCGGTGCACATCCATGTATTTGCACATGCAAATATATCTTCAGTATTCCTTAAGGTTATGGACCCGTAATAATTATGCAACATTTCAGAAGTCATGAACATTAACAGTGTTAAAGGAGGTTCCCCAATGACTTCATTAGGAAATCTTGGTTAACATTGTGAAAGATAATGCGTTCTGAAATGATGAGGAATTATTATGGGTCCACTACCTTAATAGTTCAGAATTTTCTTTGCCACTAGTTTAGAACATTTTGCTGTCCTCATTTCAGCTGAAATGACATCAAAATGAATAGAAAATGAATCAATATTATCCTATTAACTACACTTTTCCATTAATATTTTAAATCATTATAGTAAATTGTGTTATGGAAAAGTGTATGTAACTCAAGTTACGACAGTTTTCCGTTTGTAAAAAAATAAGCTTTCACTTACGACACTTTTGCACTAACAAAATTTAAGTCATTTAATGAAGGAATTCAACACTATGATTTTTTCAAAATATGTATAATAGTAAATGAATGTCAATTAATCAAAAAAATCATTTTTTGAAAAAATGCAGTTACGACAGTTTTCCGTTCACCCCTCGAAATATTGTCCAATCTTCATGGAATTCGGTCAGAATGTTCTTATGGTCACAAGGAAGAACCCTATTGAAAATGGGAAGGGTCCGTGCCATATCATGGGAAAAGGGGCCTAAATGACAATTTTCTTGTTTACACTCAAGAGGCCACAATTATTGTCCAATCTTCATTAAACTTGGTCAGAATGTTTGTCAGGTCACAAGGATGAACTCTATTGAAAATTGGAAGGATCCATGCCATATCACAGGAAAAGGGGCCTTTATGATATTTTTCTTGTTTACGCTCTAGAGGCCACAAATATTGTCCAATCTTCATGAAACTTGGACAGAATGTTTGTCATATCACAAGGAGGAAGGATGAAAATGGGGTGGATCTATTCAATATCAGGGGAAAAGTGGCCTTAATGATGATTTTCTTGTTGACACTCTAGAGGCTATAAATATGGTCCAATCTTCATGAAACTTGGTCAGAATGTTTGTCAGATCACACGAACGAAATTGGAATGATCTGTGCCATATCATGGAAAAAAGGGCCTTAATGATAATTTTCTTGTTTACACTCTAGGGGTCTCAAATATGGACCTATCTTCATGAAACTTTGTCAGAATGTTTGTCAGCTCACAAAAAATGAAGCCTGTTGTAAATGAAAAGGATCTATGCCATAGCAAGGAAAAAGAGATCTTAAGGACAATTTTCTTATTAACAGTCTTAGAAGCCTCAAATCGTAAAAGTACAACTTTGCTGGAACATTTGATTTATTAAATGAGACAAAGATCCAAAGGTGAGCCATATAGGACCATCATGGTCCTCTTGTTTAGCTCTCCTGAGAACATTGTGCTCTAGGTGAGCTTTTGTGATCATTGAATGTCTGTCTACCGTCATCCGTCGTGTGTATATGTCATCCAGCGTCAACAATCTAAGTGTTTACACCCTATAGGCAACAAACATGGTTCAATCTTCATGAAACTTGGTCAGAATGTTTGCCAGGTCACATAAAACTTGCTTAGAAAAGGCTTGAAACTTATGCAGGGATCATAGGAATAGAAAAATGTCTTTCTCCGAAAAATTTAATGATCATTAAATGTTTTCATTAAAAGTTTTGCTAAGGGAGGAATCAAAGAGACAAAGGTGAGCGATATAGGACTGTCATAGTCCTCTTGTTTATTGTTCGCATTGATAGATCGGGGCATATTGTTTTACCTAGTCCGCTGTCTGTCCATCTATCTGTCTGTCTGCAAAACTTAACAAAAAAATTGCCAATGTCTTCAAGCCTATTCAAGATACAAGGCTCATATTTGGCATGATGATATTCTAAATGATACTCATCTGCTAATACCAAAGTCAAGTTCACGTGACAAGGTCAAGTTCATCTGTCAAGGTCAAAGAAGTCAAAGACAGATACGAATCAAGATCAAGGTGACAAAGTCAAGTTCATCTGTCAAGGCCAATATTGTGAAGAAAAAAAATGCTGTTGTGGGGGCTTTTATTTTGTCATGTTTCATGTATGTATGTAATATGTATTTTGCCAATGGCATAATTTTTTGCTTAATGCCTCATAAAGATTATGTTATGTTATGTGTTTCACAAACACATCTTGTTAACTTTTAAAATATTCTCCTCCCTACTAATTTTGGCTACTTTCAATGAAACTTGGCTTGAATACTTCTTATGTGACCCCTCAATATTCATGAAGTTTTGATAGGTACATGAATATTGGCATAGCAGGGTTGGGCCAATGTTCACTCTGAAAACTTAAAAAATCTTTTCCTCCTAATCAATTGGCCTAATTTCAATGAATCTTTGAATGTTCCATGATGTATGACCCTTTGCATTGATTGTCTTTCATTATTATACCCCCCACCTGCGAAGTAGAGGGAGGTATATTGGTTTCACCCTGTCTGTCCGTCCATCCGTCTGTCCATAGACCTTTTCATTTCTGGACTCTAACTCAAGAACCAAGTGATCTACAATCTTGAAACTTTATACAAATGTTGCATATGACCCAAGGAAGTGCCCTATTGTTTTGGGGTCACATAGGTCAAAGGTCCAGGTCACAGTTAGCCTTTGTTCAATTTTTTGGTTTCCCAACTCTAACTCAAAATTTAAGTGACCTACAATCATGAAACTTTATGCAAATGTTGCTTATGACCCAAGAAAATACCCTATTGTTTTTCGGTCATTTAGGTCAAAGGTCAAGGTCACAGTCAATTTTTGTTCAGTTTTTGTTTACGGACTCTAACTCGAGAACCAAGCCACCGAGAATCATGGAACTTCATGGAAATGCTGCATATGACCTTAATATTTGTTACAAACTCATCTTGCACTAATAGCACTTACATTTTGACAAAGTGCTTTTGGGGGTATAAGTCCACTCTGCAACAGTTCTAGTTTTCAATATTTCTTTTCCAAATTTCAAAATGTTATAAAACCCTTGGGATGCTGAATCATTAATTTTTTCCTGCTATGGCAGGAGGTAAAGACCATGATCAGCCTGCACACATGTGCAGTCTGATCTTAGTCTATACCACCTGGTTTCTATTTTGAACTGGAAAAGAAACACAGAAAAATGAATTTTCAAACTATAAACGCTTCGCAATTAGTGCATCCAGTAACTATTCTTTTTTATTCAGTATGACAAGGGTTAAAGCCGGCAGAGAGCAACAGTCAAAGCGCTGTGGTAGCACATCAGAATATTATTAAAAAGGTCCCAGGTTTGATTTCCAATGTCAGCACTCATCCTTTTCAACTACATTGAATTTGTCTTCCACCAATGGGTTGATAATCATAGACCTATGGGATAGCAGCTTGAGGCTGGGAAAGAATGTAATGGTAGTACTAGTGTGAGAAAATCCAGGAATTCATTGTTAATTGCTTCAGCCACCAAGATATAAATGAAAGAGTGTTGAAATCAACCTAAAGCCATCTAAGAATATTTCTTCTAAAATTGCATTAAGCCCAGATATGTCAATTTTACAATTTTAACAAGATTCTCTCATGGTAGTATTCCTGTTTACAATTACAGAGATGTAACTATCAGCTTGCAAACTGACTTTAAGATCTATTTTCTTTGTGTTATTTTCAAAGATTTTCAGTAGTCAAGCAAAATAGGCAAGTGAAGATTTTTTCCTCATAGAAGTTCATTCAACACATTTCCCTGAAAATAGGGGCCCAACTCCCGACCCCCATGCATAAAAAGAATCACTGATAATAGTTTTTTAAATGCACATTATTATCATTCGCTCATTGCAATTATTAATTAAAAAAATACTGCAGTAGATACTTTTATGTTGAAATCCTGGGTGCGGTGGTCAAAACTTCACATTCAATGATAAACTATCAAGAACGACAGTATGTTGAGATTTCCATTTAGCAACAATACATCAAAGTTGGATGACCAGCTGGTGGTTTGGACTAAATGTTGTGGTTGTACTGGTGTCAGAAATATCATTGATTCTATATCATCGTCAACCATAGTCAGTGCCATAGTAGATATGCTGTATGCAACGGACTACAGAAATGATGGGAAACTATGGGTAGGTCCATGTGCTGCAGCAATATAACTGCAATAATGTTGAAAGTGGTGTTAAACCCTTGAAAATTTATCTAACCAACAGATAAGTTTTTACTGTATATATGTCAAGAAAATAGCAACAGTTATAGCATACTTAAACTTGTTCACTAGATAAAAGTCTTGGTCACCCAATCCTGGTAGTTAATAAAAAAGAAGGGAGAATTGATACAAGTATCATTTTCCCTGCTTCAATAGATCAGGCGCATATTTATTCACTGGTGTCTGTCTTTCTGTCTTGGAAAACCTAAACTGAGAACTAAACATGTTGCTGTATCTTCAACACTATTTGAGCCGCCGTCATAGCGCAGTTGGTAGCGCGTCGGACTGTCAATCTAGAGGTCCCGGGTTGGATCCCCGACGGTGGCACTCATTCTTTCCGACAATTTGTCTCTCACCAATGGGTTGATAATTGTAGACCTATGTGAGATAGCAGCTGGAGGCTAGGAAAGAATGTGGTGGTTGTACTGGTGAGAGAAATACCAGGAATCCATTGTTAGGTACTCCAGCCGCCGCAATATAACTGAAATAATGTTGAAAGCGGCGTTAAACTCCATTCAATTAATCAATCAACACTATTTGACAGACAATGTTCTCATCAATGCACTTCATTCAATGTCAAGTTCATAGGTCAAGGTCATAGGGTTCGACATTAGTCTAGGAGTTAAGAGATCCAAGACCCCTTGTTTAGCAGTTGAGACTCCCTTCATTTTGTAAGCAAGGACTCAGATAGACTCCCAGGATCACATGAGAGTATTTTGAGAAGCAAAAGATCTTAAAAATTATTACAAAAATTGTTGAAGATAACATATGCTTGGAACTTGTAGTGTTTTTTAAAGAAAACCAAATTCTTTGGGGAAGAAACTTGTGGCAAAGAAGAGGCAAAGAAGAAATGGCATGTGACAAGGGATTTTTTCCTTTTCCATTATGTTCTCCAAATATTACAATTCAGACTCCTTACTTTGAGATTGGACTACTTGATTCAAATAAGTTGGGAGTCTGATTGACTCCTGACTCACAGAATTTAGTATTGATCCCTTAGGGTTGTGGGTCAAAGTCAAAATTACAAACATAAATGTTGTATCAGTCTCATTCAGGCATAAGTGTTTTATATGAGCACATCTTGTACTTATTTTCTTCTTAATTTTCTGTAAGATGGCAGCCTTGATAATATTATCATATTGATTTTAACTTTTAAATAAACTGAAGTTACATAATATTACACTTGTTTCAGAAGTCCTGTTTGTTGTCTGTATCAGGGTATTTTATTTAATATTGTGGAACTGAAGAGCTAATTCACACAGAAAACAAAAATAGAGCTTTATAAACTTGCATAATTATGAACATGTATTCACTCAAATTAAGGGGAAATTCAACTAGTTTTTGAAATGACATTCTCAATCATAAATCTGCATTATAATTTCAGCCTTCTTCAATGAAAGGTGCTTCGTATAACCCTAAGTTAGAAATTTTTAAGTTACATTTGTCTTGTATACTAGTTTATGACCAAGAGAAAGATTTTAGGGCCTTATTTATTGGCATTATTTAGGCTTGTTCTGAATGAAAGCCTTACCAAAGTTACCAATGACAATTCCTTTCAGATATCACAAACCACATTAAAAGGAACTATCAGGGGACTACTTAAAAACATTTGAAAAAGAGGTTATATAGCAGAGGTCAACCAGATATAAATAAAAGAAAATTATCTCATGGGAAGGCAGAATGCCCATTCTAGAACCAGGAATATTTTTACATCCCATATCTTTAAAATCACTAGCTTATTATTTATCAGTTTCTGTTTCTCTGTCTGTCTATTTTTCTTTCGTGTGGTTATCTATTGCTCTATCTGCAAACCTCAACCATAAAACTTAATATTGCCAATTACTTTGTATCTTTTCCTGATGCAATAATCAAATTTTGTGTGATGATAGATTTCACTGAATTGATATAAATTATCTTAGGTACTAATTTCAAGGTTATCTGACAAGATCAAGAACATCTTTCAAGGTCAAACATGAGAAAACTTATCATTTTCAAATTACTTAAATTACTTATTCAGCAAGATTAAAGATCTCATTGACAAGTGATTGCATATACTTATGTCAAAGTCATATGAGTAAGTCAGTCAATTATCTATTAAAGACACAGAAAGCATACCATCTTAAAATGATATCCAACTTATTTAGTATGCAATCCTATATATTTGACATGCTTATAAATCTATTTGAGCCTCATATGCAGCTAGGAGGGTCAAGATTATCTGACAAGGTCAGGGCAATCTATCAAGGTTAAACAAGGCAAACCTAAATCAAAAACATCATATTCAAAGTACTTCAAGTCTGTCTCTAGGACAAGGTCAATGTCCATTCTATCAAGGCATCTTCAGGGGTGAAGGGGTATCTAATTGATACTTTCTTCAAGTAAAACACTTGCAACTCTTTGTACCACATTATGCTGTCACAGGAAAGCAAAGCAACTCTTTAAATTTTTAATTCACTTCAAAGAATCACAAAAGTAACAAAAGTTTTGATCCTTGTCAGCCAAATCATGCCACACAGGAAAGCAAGGATTAATAATTGCACTTTAGCTTGATGGCCCAATCTTCATGAAACTTGATCAGATTCTTGGCCAGGTCACAAGGATAAACATATTGAAAATGGGAAGGATCCATGCCATATCACAGGAAAAGGGGCCTTAATGATAATTTACTTTTTTATACTCTAGAGGCCACAAACATTGCCCAATCTTCATGAAACTTAGTCAGGTCACAAGGATCAATCCTTTTGAAAGTGGGAAGGATCCATGCCATGTCATAGTAAAAGGGGCATTGATGAAGTTTTTCTTGTTCACACTCTAGAGGCCACAAATATGTCCCAATCTTCATGAAACTTGTTCAGAATATTGGTCAGGCCACAAGTATGAAGCCTATAGAAAATTGGAAGGATAATTTTGATATCACAGGAAAAGGGACCTTGATGAAGATTTTCTTGTTTACACTCTACATGCTCTTTATCCACTCTAGGGGTTATTTATCAGTATTTCAGTATGCTCGCCTTATCAAAGGAAGAATCCCTTCATGAAACTTGTTAAGAAAAGGCTTGAAACTTATGCATGTATCATAGGGATAGAAAAATGTATTTCCTTGAAACATTTAGTGATCATTCAATGATCTCCAAAGCATTTAAATTTGCTTAAGGAGCCGTCAAGAAGAGGCCAGTGAGCGATATAGGACTCTTATGATCCTCTTGTTTTCTCTTTTCAGGAAACAGACACCAAAGTGGAAGATTTATCAGCAGTAGAGATTCCACTGAAAAAGTATTCTTGTATGAAGATGATGCTATGCATAATGACAAAGACTAACTAAGTTAAAAATCACAGTGAAGTGTGTCACAGACTCATTAACCACAGAAACAGATGGATGAATTCCAAAAAGCATAAAAACTGATGGACAGCTAGTTCATGAACAGAGAAAATATATACCATTAAATTATAAAGATTCTAAATGCCCGTGCTGAGAAGAAAGAAATTTAATGGGCCACAAGTTGTGAATGTTATGAAATTCTATTTTCCAAGAGAAAAAAATGCAAGAATGTAGCAAAGAACTGTGTTAAGGTGGTTTCAGTTAACATATTAGAAACTCTTAACATGTGATAAATCAAATTATTAAAACATTCTTGTTTTGTCTAAAATCATACCAGATACATTTGAACAATTTGTGTTTAATTGTTTTAAGCTCGCCTGAGCAGAAAGTGCTCAAGGTGAGCTTTTGTGGTTGTGTGATGTCTGTCATGTGTTGTCTGTTGTGTGTCATCAACATTAACCTTCTAAGACACTCTAAAACCATTTCTTTTGCTCAATCAACCTGAGAATTTGTCAGATTGATTGTCCTGAAGGAATCTCAGTCAAGTTCAAATTGGGTCAAGTGATGTCAGAAACTATGTCATTAGGTCAAATCTTAAAAAAAAAACTTGAAACTACTGACAGTTTGTATTGCTCAATCAATCTGTAAATTGGTCAGATTGTTTATCTACCTGACAATTGGTCTGATTGATTGTCTTGATGAAATCTCAGTTGCTTTGAAATTGGTCAAGTGAAGTAAAAATAATTGGTGACTAGGTCAAATCTTATAAAAAAAAAACCTTGTAGACACTCATGATTCCATATTATTTGCTAAATCAACCTGAAAATTAGTGAGATTTGTTGTTCTCCTAAAATTCCGGCATGTTTGTCAACTGTTGTCAACAACGTGCTCAAGGTGAGCTATTATGATCATCCAAAGTCCGTCATCCACAATTTCTTCAAATATCTTCTTCTCCTAAACCGGTGGGCCAATCTTGATGAAACTGCGCAGGGATGTTCCTTGAGTCAAGCTCTACCAAAGTTGTTCAAAAATAAATGAAATCCACCCTTAACTTTCCCTTTACCCTTAACAAAAAGGGTGAAAAATGAAAACCTCCAAAAATCTTCTTCTCTGAAACCAGATGGCAGACAGCTTTCATATTTGGTATGTAGCATCCTCTAGTGGACCTCTACCAAGTTTGTTCATATCAAGACACTAGGGTCATATTTGGGCTCCACCAGGGCACAACCCTTTTTTAGCTCGCCCGGGACGAAAGTCTTGGAAGAGCTATTGTCATACCCTCGGATGTCGGCGTCAGCGTCGGCGTCAGCGTCGGTGTCGGCGTCCGCATTAGGTTAAAGTTTTTTATTTCTATCAATATTTATCCTAGAGGCTTTATTTTTTACAGAAACACTCATTAGGGCATAGGCTTTCATTTGAGACCAACATCCATGTCGAAATGACCTTTAGTCTGTGACCTTGACCCTTTCAAAAAAACTTTAACCAAAAACTTTAACCAAAAACTTTAACCAAAAAAACTTTAACCTTGCTTATATTTTCTGTAAGCTTTAAACTAGAGACATCATTACTTCATATGCACACTCAGTAGGTGATAGGCTTTCGCCATAGACAAAGGTCCTTGACAATTTGACCTTGACCTTGACCCTTTGTGGACTTTAACTTCAACCAAAAAACTTAAACCAAAAACTTTAACCTTGCATATATTTTTTAATGCTATAACCTAGGGACATCATAGCTTCATATATATACTCACCAGGTGATAGGCTTTCAACAGAGACCAAGGTCCTTCACAATTTGACCTTGACCTTTACCATTTGTGGACTTAGAAAAACTTTAACTGAAAACTTTAACTGAAAACTTTAACCTTGCTTATATTTTCTGAATGCTTTAACCTAGAGACATCATTACTTCATATACATACTCATTAGGTGATAGGCTTTTGTGAGAGATCAAGGTCCTTGATAATTTGACCTTGACCTTTTATGAACTTAGAAATACTTTAACTGAAATTCTTTTACCAAAAACTTTAACCTTGCTTATATTTTCTGAATGCTTTAACCTAGGGACATCATTACTTCATATACATAGTCACCAGATGAAAGGCTTTCACCAGAAACCAAGGGCCTTGACAATTTGACCTTGACCTTGACCTTTTATGGACTTGGAAAAACTTAAACTGAAAAACTTTAACCAAAAATTTAACCTTCCTTTTATTTTCTAAATGCTTTACTCAGGGACATTATTACTTCATACACATACTCACTTAGGTGATAGGCTTCTACAGATACCAAGGTCCTTCACAATTTGACCTTGATCTTGACCTTTGGTGGACTTAAACAAATTTTAAAGAAAAACTTCATGTTTGATACAAAGAAATTCCATTGGTAACCCCATCTGCTGGTAGGCTTTCACTTTACCCTTACCTTATACATGCAATTAAAACAAAAAAGTTTTTATATTTCTTAATTACTACTCAAACAGATATATATTAGATCATGGACTATAACATTGAAAGAAGCCACTTTGAACTTTGGTCTTCGGTCAAGCGCTGTTTGTGACAAGCAGCTGTTTGGGCGAGCTACGTTGTCCGCGGACAACTCTTGTTAATTGAATCAAAGGGTGAAAATCTTTAAAAATCTGCTTCTCTGAAACCAGATGGCAGACAGCTTTCACATTTGGTATGTAGCATCAATTGAGGATCCCTACCAAGTTTGATCATATCAAGACCCTGGGGTCAAAAGACTTATTAGCCAGCCCAAGTTCACCTAGCTTGGTAGCAGTTGGTTTTAACCACTGCACTCTCTCAGGGACGAGAAACTATCAAGATTGATTGCTAAGACCCTGGGGTCATATTTGGGCTCCACCTGGGCGCATCCCTTTGAGCTCATATGAGCATGATGGGTGAAAATAGGAAAATCTTCAAAAATCTTCTTCTCTGAAACCAGAAGGCATACAACTTTCTTATTTTGTATGTAGCATCATCTAGTTGACCTCTACCAAGTTTGTGCATATCAAAACTCTGGGGTCACATTTGGGCTTTGCCGAGGTGCATCCCTTTTTACATAGAATCAAGAGCAAAGGGACATATCCGTGTTGCTCTTAGCTGAAAACACTCCATGTTATTGATCTATTAGCCTAAGCTATTGTCATGGTGTTGTGTCTGTCATGCGTCCATCCGTCCGTCCATGCATCCGTGCATGCCTAAACTTGTTCTTTAAACTTCTTTCCCTCCATAACCATTGGGCCAGTTTTAACAAAACTTGGTAGAAATGATCCTTTGGTGACCCTCTTCTAAATTTGTTAAAGAAACTTTGATTGACACGAAAATGTGGACGTGGTAGGGCGTGGCATTTTTCACTGTGAAATCTCTAAAAATCTTCTCCCCCAAAAATATTGGGCCAATTTCATTGAAACTTGGCATGGATGTTCCTTATGTGACCCTTTACTTTAATTGTTAAAAAAAAACATTTGGGACGATTACAATGAAACTTGGCATAGATGTTTCTTGGGTGACCCTTTACTTTAATTGTTCAAGAAATTTTGATTGACCCCCAAATATGGGCCTTGAGGGCATGGCTTATTTTCAATTGAAAATCTTTGAAAAAATTCTTTAAAAATCTTCTCCTCCCAAAACAATGTGCCAAATTCAATGAAACTTTGCATGTGTGTGTTTGGGGGACCTTTACTTTAATTTGTAAAGAAATTTTGATTGACCCCCCAAATATGGATGTGGCTTATTTTCACTAGAAAAGCTTTAAAATCTTCTCCTCCCAAAACATTGGGCAGATTACAATGAAACTTGGCATGAATGTTCCTCGGATGACTCTTGACATTAATTGTACAAAAAAAATTGATTGTGCTTTAAATATGGGCGTAGCAGTTGGAGGCTTTTTTCACATTCAAATATTTAGAATTGTTCTATGCTCTTTTAGGGTCAATTTTGACTAAACTAGGCATGAATATTCCTGAATCTGCATGTGACAGGGTGGGGTCAATTTTAAATTTAAAATCTTGAAAAATCTTCCCACAATCAATTGGAATAATTGAATCTTGGTATATGAATGGCTCTTAACTTAAATTGTTTTACTAATGAATGTACTAATTGCAATCGCCTTAATGCTTGTAATATAGCATGGCAGATAAGTGAAAAATCATACACTTTGTGATGCAAGCACGATAATTTTATAGAAAAAAAAAACAATTAGAATGGCAATTACCGTAGACGTCTGTTTTCTATGATCTAATATCTGAAAACTGAAAAGACCCTTTACATTAAAATTGTCAATGGATGCTAAATCATTTAAATCACGTTTTTGCTTTTAATTTAAAATGTACTTTTGAATAGGGCGGGGGGGACTATCCCTGTCAGCCGGGTGTCAGCGTCGGTTTTGGCGTTATGCTTAAGCGTTATGCTTTAGTTAAGGCTTAAGGTGCAACTGTGTCAATCCTCTATTTCTACTGAAGCTAATGGTTTGAAACTTTACACATGCTTCTGTGACAACATGCTTCTGTGACCATAATATCAACCTCTAGACAAAGATTCATTACTCTGATACTGAAATCAGTGAAGTTCAAGTTTTAACCATTAGAGGACTTAGAAATTCTTGGTTAAGTTTTACGTGCAACTGTTGTACGAGGGATGATCCAGAAGTTCGTATAATTGGCCCATAACTTTGGCAATTCTAGCTTGTTCGATGTAAAAAATTTTAGTGTGTGAAGTTCAGTATCTACCAAAAGGACAAAAGGACAAATGTTATAATTTTTTGCAAAATTATATTAAGCGGCCTTGAATTTCGTTACTATAGTAACAAATATAGTCTAGAGTTATAGAAATCTGATACATAAATCAATTTTTCTGAATGTTTTCGTAAATTTTATTTGAAACTTCTTACTAGAAATAAATAAGACGTAAATAGGTAATCAATTGTCATAATTTAAACATTTTTGGAAGTGTTTTTACGGACACAGATTATATTTTTTTAAGAAAAATTATTTGCGAGTGAATAGTGACCTGACGTCAACACCAAAATGTGAATTCCGTTTATTTCTCCAATTTTGTCACAATCACGAGTCAATCAACGACCCAGATAATTTGGAAAAATATTAATATGTCAAACAGGGAAGTTTTTCTTAAGTTACCATGAATATTCAAAGAAAATCAGGCTTTATTAGAGGATTAAGAATGCTAAATCGGAGTTTCAACAAACGAAGTCGTCACAATCAATCTTCAATATTATCCAAACATCAAAGCCTAGCATCTGTGTCTACACTTCACTATAAAGACCATTCATAAAGATATTGTAGACAAATTTGAATCCAAAATGGAATGGAGACATTTATGCAAGTAAATTTAATAGGCGCAGAAAGGCATGCGAGCAAACAGATACTATGTAGAAAAGAGTTTATAATGACGTCGCCCTCGACGTTCTTGCTCCCCCGCCTACTTGCGGGGTCTATGTATCTAATAAGTCACTTTATAGCCGCTATATAACTTACAAATTTGAAGATTTCCACATTTATTACACAGATGTTGCATTAAAAAGATGTATAATTTTTATTTTGATAGTCATCTTTTCTGAAGATTTATAACACCATTTTACGAATTGCTGGATCAACCCTCGTATTTTTATTATATATCTATTTTTCACTCATCGGCCGATGTAAAATAACGCCGACATGTCGCCATCGCCAATTTTAATGTAACTATCATTAGCGATTGAGCTAGACGGGCTCGGCAGTTCTGTACTGAAATTTTGATATGTGAAATGTCAGCTAAGAAGTGCCTAACTGAATGTCGACGTGATTTACAGACATGCAAGCCCTTAGCACAACGGCAATCTTATTTCTGTCCTTTTAAGTCAACTGAGCACGAAGTGTTCAAGGTTAGCCATTGCTGTTAGGTTGATGTCCGTCGTGCGACATTTGTCGTCAACATTTACCTTGTATTCAAATTTTTGTCCAATAAACTGGATATGGTCAGTATGATTGTAATGATGTTATAATCTCAGGCAAGTTCGAAATTGGTTCAACAAGGATCGAAAACTGGGTCAAATCCTGATGTGTATGAAAGATTTTTCTTCATATGACCAAGAAACTATTATAAGTCGGGCCTCGTAAGACGTTAAAGAATAGACTTCTGGGAATTCAAATTATGACCTTGCCAAAATGATTTCCGGTCTTATCTCTACTGACTAAATGTCAGAACAGAAGAGCTTTTGCGATACCGGTTTTCCGTCCGACGACCGTCCGTCTGGTTGTCCGTCTGTTAACTTTTGCTTGTTAACGCACTAGAGACCATTGTCCCATTGTCTTCAAACTTGGTCAGAATGATAGGATAATCACAAGGATTGTTCGTTTCGAAATTTGGGTCAGATCTGTCAAACATCGTGGGAAAAAGGAGCCTAGTGAAAATTTTATTAACGCACTAAAGTTCGATTTTCTTTAAAATTGATCAGAATGATAATGCCATAACAAGGATCGTTCCTTTCGAAAATGAGCCCGATCCGTCAAGTCTCACGGGCAAAGGGGCCTAATGAAAATTTAGCTAAAAATCCTTGTAAACACTCTAAAGTCCACAGTTTTCTTCCGATTGTCTTCAAACTTGCTCAGATAGATTGTACATGTACTAGAGCTCGACTGGTTCATTGCGAAGATAGGCCAGGTCCCTTAAGCGTCACGGAAAAATGATCCAAATGAAAATTAAATTAGAAAATCTTAGTTAACACTCTTAAGTCCATACTTTTCATCCGATTGACTTCAAACATGCTCAGAACGATTGTACCAATACAATGATGGTTTCTTTCCAAAATGAGCCCGATCTCTCAAGCGTTGGAGGAAAAGGGGCCAATTGAAAATTTAATAAGACAATTCTTGTTAATGCTTAAAGTAAACGTTTAAGTCAACAGATTTCGACCGATTGCTTCAAACTTGATCAGAATGATTGAACCATAACAAGGATGGTTCCTTTCGAAAGAGAGTCTAATCTGTGAAGCGTCATGGGGTCTTTGTACTCTGCATCACGTGACCATGGGCATATTGATGTGATCTGGCAAGTTTATACTGCGTAAAGATAAGGGGATCTAAATGTTAACTCCCTTGTTAAAATCAAAGTGCTTAAAGCGCTGAAGGCGATGTGGCATTTGAAGGCATGCACTCCAAATTTTTAATCTTTAAAGCATGGCTTTTTTAGTCGAGAAAACCAAGGGAACCAAGGAAAAATGTCGAACGGTATGCTCACAAAAAGCGTTGAGTCCGCCAAAAACAACCAATTCCCAAGGTATATATATATAGATTACTACGCCCGATACAACAGCGAGGTGATATGCAAGCACTGCATTGAACACACAAAGCACTTCATGTCGCAAAAAAGTTGATGACGTACGAGGGTTGATCCAAAAGTTCGTATAATGAGTTTATAAATCTACAGAAAAGCTTACTATCTAAATAAAAATTATACAGTCTTTTAATACATCATCTGTGTGATGAACATGAAAATTTTTAAATGCTTACATTCAATAGCGGCTGTAAAGGGCATAAATCAAGACAGAGACCCTGCATGTAGGCGGGGGAGCAAGAACGTCAAATGCGACGTCATTATTCACTCTCTTCTACATAGCCTCTGCTAATTCTTATTTTTTTCTGTGCCTGATACACCAACTTAAATAAATTATCCACATAACATTTGGAACCAAATAAGTTTACAATTGCTATATGCATGTTTTTTTAATAAAGTTGAGATCCAGATACAGGGCCTTTATTTTGGGGAAAAAATGATAATCATTGGGATAAGTTCGTTCGTCCAAACTGACTTACACCATTCTAAATCCTTCTACGAAGCCTGGTCCTCTTTTAATATCCACAATAGCCTCACAAAAATTCTCTACTGCACATTTTTAGCATTTTTCTTAAATATCTGAAATGTTTGGGTTGGTGAATAATATAGATCACGATAATAAATCGAAAAATAAACAGCATTCATATTTTGGTTCGACGTCTTGTCATTTTTTTCTCGAATAGTCTGTGTAATTAAAATACTCTGTATCCGTAAAAGGCTCCCATCAAGCTTTAAAAGATAACAAATATTTTTTCTATTAGCGTCTTATTTAATTTAGCCAAGGATTTACAACAACATTTTCAGAAAACTTACAGAAAACTTGATTTATTTAACAGATTTTCAATATTTTTTCACGCTCCCCCGCTTAAGCATACATGTGTTACTATGGTAACGTATCCGTAGGCCGCTAAAGATAATTCTGCAAAAATAATACTATTTATGAGCTCTGCAGTTACTTAACTGCACATTCACCAAATTATATACTGAACAAGCCAGAAATGCCAAAGTTATTAGCACATTTTCGAACTTCTGGATCATCCCTCGTATTCTAGACCTAATTTTTTGCGCGCGCTGAGCACAAGACTTACGTAGTACACACGTTGTTCGGTTTTTGACTCGATTATCTTTCTCCTGGCAATTTCCAGGACACAGGGTTGTTTCCTATAGCCTGCTTAACCAGGCTCTTTTATTAATGGATTCATTCACGAGAAACTTTCGCAGAATATTTCATTTCCATCGACTATGTGCATTTGTGGCTGATTAGTTATATGCCGAGCCAGGATAAATGAAGCCTTTACATATATTTACGTTATAATCATTGTTGACACTGCTCCTTCCTGTATACATGGGAGTTAACGAAATGTTCACTAAGTGTTCTGCACCGTGTGACCATGTACATATTGGTGTGTTCTGAGGATTTTTACTGCGAAATAGAAAAGGTGGTCTCTTCATTTATTAATGGTGTATGGGATACGATGTGAGCGATTAGCTAACGCCTGCATTGTTGAAAGACCCAGGTTCGGTGGGGGCAGCGTAATGGTGTGGACTGGGATAAATGGGAATTTGAAACCCGACATGGTAATTGTACACGGCAATCTCAATGCTGCTTAGTACATTAATCAGATGTTGAGACCTGTACCTGCTCCATACTTCCGCCAGCACGCCCCTGTCACATTTATGCAAGACAATGTTTGCCCGCATACGGCTCGCATCACGCGGCAATATTTGAATACAAATGGCGTTGGAATCTTGCCGTGGCCAGCCGTTTCCCGTGACCTTAACCCTACCGAGCATATCTGGGATCTGCTTGGTCGAAAAGTAAACTTTTGATATCAAAAATTTGTTTAGGTTAAGGTAATGTATACTCTTCAAAAGAGTTCTTTGACATTGAATACATATTTTCATTAAGACAAAAATATGTTTATATATTTTGAGTAAGTCACAGATGGTGAAGCTCGGCCATCTTTCCACTAAATGAAATCAGAGTAAACGTTTATTGATCAAATAATTGAAATGGTGCCGTCGATTAAGACCGTTACGTCGAAAGTGTCGCAGGCCTGACCTCTTGAATCTTGCTCTACAATTTTTACTCCGGAGATTTTACGCCGTCAAGAGATTAAGAAGTTCTTTGAGGTTACGGTACCAGTGAAAAAAACTCAACCGACGTTGCGATATTTGCCGTGCTGGAAGAACGTTATTTTAATACGTCAGACTTATCTAGCTCATAAAGCAGTGAGTCGATTAAATTGGATATTATAGGTGGGAGAAAGTGTGTCCCGAAACAGCAAAATCATTTACAACGGCTTTTGTCTAATGAATCCTGCCTTAATACGACCTTTAGCATGATGTCGTCGTTCCTTCGTACATTTAACCATATTTCATATCAAAAATGTGCAAAGACGTTTGATTCCAAATACGATTTAGGAGTGGCATTTCATTCACAGCACAGTGAAGAACTTTCAGGACTATCCATTGAATTTGAAATTACACGTGCTATGAGAAAAGAACAGATTTTGTTTAATTAGACGTTGACGTCGTTATGCAGAAACCCGATCGAGTATTCATCACAATATGCGTGAATTTCTTGAAATACAATCACTGTTTACAAAACAATCAACTTCCATCGAAGAATTTATTTTACATAAGAAGAAATCGATTTTTAATCGATGTCAAAGAACTTTTTTGTAGAGTATATCATTGATCTACAATGATCTGGCACTCATTAGATATTCCTTTTGGTCCCTATTATTTGTTGACATATGCGTTTTAAACTCACGAAGTTTAGATTAAAGACAATGTATTAATAAACATCATGCATACGGAAGTTTGGTGCAGGTGGTATTGATGTTGTTCCTAAACTGGGAGGTCATAAGTTCAGGCCGGATCCTGACCAGTTATACATCTATTTCTTTTTAAGGACAACGCTGTACCATTAAGTATCATTTAATTTTTATACAATAGTGTTGTATTTGGCTATCGGTTTTTTGCACAGAAATCTTTCAGATATTTATTTGATTCATAATTTGATCCTTGCTAAGTACTGTCCATTCATCACTGTAAATTAAATTTGTGCATTGAGAGGTCGTACTGGATACGCAATCAATTGTGTAGTTCTTTTTTGTAGTACAAAATACATCGCAAGCGAAAATGAATAACTGAAAATTTGACATATATTTATATCTAATGCAGGCGATTTTTTTTCAATTTAGAATGGTTTGATATTGAAAATATATACTTGGTTTGGATAGAATAATCGAATTTTTGTCTAAGTGTGATTATGTTATTAATATCAAATACTTGATTCTTTTCATATCTAATAATTCAATATCATGAAGCAAATGACATTTCTATTGGAACCACTTTTTAGTGCAAGCTTACTAAATATTAAATGTTGCTTTCCTTGAGGTATGAAACCAATACAAGTTTTGGTTGGTGCAAGCAACCAAAATCGAATTATAAAAGAATGTAAAATATTAATTGAAACTGACAAAAAACTGATATCAAAAGAATAATTAAAAGGGTAACTTTAAAAAATAAATGAAAAAAAAATCAAAATATTAATTGAGGATTATAATGTTTTCATGTCGGGTATTGAACTCGAACCGACATCTTATTGCATTTCGGGAAGGCGTCTGTAACCAATGTTCTACAGAGACTTCATTAGTCTATGTGATATAATAAGAATACAACGGTAAAACGATATTTTACATGTCGAAATGCTAGAACACTGACGGAGGTTAATGAGTGCCAATATGGCGCGCGAACGGGGTCAAAAGTCAGAATACCGCTATACCTACAAAATAATGGAGGTATACCCGTAATATTATATCGGTATACCGATAAAAATGAGGGTGAACCTATAAAATGAGGGTAAACCCATAAAAAAATGGGAGTATACCGATAAAAGATGGAGGTTTACCGCTAATTTATAGGTACACCCTTATTATTTTTGACCCCTTTCATGAAAATCTCATTATCCAATCAGAATGCCCGTTACATCCCGACTTTTCGGTACTTTCCGTACTTTTCTGCGGCGCTGGTTTGTTTACACTGGAGGTCGACAACCGGTTTTTAACTCCGAAAAATCAATTGAACTGGCATTTAAACAACGATTTCAGTAACTTACGGTAAGAATTAAAGATTAAAAGGTTTTTTTTTCGATAACACTTTGTTAAACGTTACAAAGAGAATTTGTATCGATGAAAAACTCAATTCGTCCCATCGAATTTCGTTCCTATCTAGACAGTGACATAAAATCACACACATCTACTGTTGAGCAAGAGAGATATTTATCATATGATAGAATTAAAGAAACTAGGTATATAGTGCTGTTCCTATGAACGAATACGCAGAACCTGGTAAGCTCAGCCAGTAACACAGTTGGCTGTCTTTTAACAGCATGGGGCTGTTAGTCAAGTTGAACCAATGAAGTGTAGTGATCGACAGTGGTTAGACTCATGATCAGGTGCCCGGCAAGCTCAGTTGGTAGAGCGCCGTGCTAGTGATCAGAGGGTCATATGTTCGAGTCTCATGTAGGGCACAACTTTTCTTCCTAAATTTACTTTTAAGGCTCATGCAGCTAACTTTAATGCAACATTTGACATAAGTGGATGACACAAGTTCTCAATAGGGTCATATGTCACCCAACAATATAGGTATGCTCATTAGTATCCTAGATCACTCACTTCTCAATAGGGTAAAACACGGTATGAATTTCTCTTTTGTTTCCAGCAAAATGATTGACCATATGCATTTTAATTCCACTCAAGTTATGGGGAAATCCGGTGTATCGTCTTAAGCTGCACAGTTATATAACATCATGAAACACAAGAAAATAGCCACAAAATCTAAAAGCAAATTACCTGTTTTGTCATGTTCAAAAAATTAATCACTAAATCAATTTTAAACACTAAGTTTGCATGGAATTATACAGAAAAAAAGATTCCTGACTTTTATCAGTGTTTTTCTTTCACAGGTATATTAAATATTATTTTTCTGAACTGCACTTGAAGTTAGATTCTTTTCTGAACTGCACTTGTTTAGCCGACAAAAAGTGTGTCTATTAAACACAACAGTGTCTTTAAAATCACCGGATTCTGTAATTCAAGAGACAGTTTCTTCTTGATAAAATACCATTTACATTGCCAAAATAATTGAAAAGTTCAGTTGTGTATTGAATTTTTGTATATATATGCAATATTTCATATATTTACATGATTGATGTACTTGACTTTCTTTTGTGCAAAGGTATTAACCAACAGGACTGTAAATTTTTGTTGAAAAATTTTAGCACTTATAAGAAATAAAACACACTCCCTTTGTCGTCCTTGATAAATAACCTTTCCGCAAGATTATACTGACTTCATTTCTATACATCTACATTGTGCGTCTCGCAATCAAATCTGGACCATTACGCGACGGGTTAATAAGAGGAACCTTATCCAATAATGATATCTATTTTAAGACATGAATGTAAGATGATTAAATTAGAATAGGAAAAGATGGCTGAGGTAGAGACGAATAGGTAATATTGAAAATTTAATTGTACATGGATAATGAAGGGTTTTTAGATCCACCAACCGAAGGCCAGCAAGCTAAATTGTCATAGCATTGTGTCAATCGTGTGTCTGTCTGTGCTTGCATTAATTTTTCTTAAAACATCTTTTCCTCACAAAGCAATGGGTGGATTTTAAAAGTTACTTGATAGAAATGTTTCTTGGGTGAGCCTCTTCTTAAATTGTTAGTGAAAAATTTATTGAACCTTTAAGATACAAGGCTCATATTAGGCATGGTGATAGATCTCAATAATATGCATCTGCTGAAACCAAAGTCAAGGTCATGTGACAAGGTCAAGGTCATCTGTCAAGGTCAAATAAGTAAAAAAAACTTAACAAAAAAACTAACATTAACAAAATCGTCAAGCTTATCTCATATTTGGCATGGTGATAGATCTCAATGATATGCATCTGGTGAAACCAAAGTCAAGGTCATGTGGCAAGGTCAAATTCATCTATCAAGGTCAAATAAGTCAATAACTTAACGGAAAAACCTAACATTGCCAATATCGTTCACCTTATTCAAGATACAAGGCTCATATTTAGCATGATGATAGATCTCAATGATATGCATCTGCTGTTGGTACCAAATCAAGGTCATGTGACAAGGTCAGGGTCATCTGTCAGGTCTAATAACTTAAGATCTTAACAAAGGAAACTTAACATTACCAACAACTTCAAGCCTATTCAAGATACAAGCCTCATATTTAGCATGGTGATAGATCATACGCATACGCATCTTCTGAAAGCAAAGTCAAGGTAATGTGACAAGGTCAAGGTAATCTGTCAAGGTCAATATTTTCAAAAAAAAAATGCTGTTGTAGCAGGGGTGCGTTTCACAAACACATCTTATAAACTTTAATAATCTCCTCCCTACTCATTTTGACTAATTTAAATGAAACTTGACTTGAATACTTCTTGGATGACCCCTCACTTAAATGTTCATGAAATTTTGATGCGTATGTGAATATTGTCATGGCAGGGTTGGTCCAATTTTCACTTTGAAAATTTAAAACGTCTTTTCCTCCAAATCAATTGGACTAATTTCAATGAATCTTTGAATGTTGCATTCAAACTGGAGGTCTCGGGTTTGATCCCCCATGGCGACACTCATTCTTTTAGACTATTTGTCTCTCTCCAATGGGTTGATAATCGAAGACCTATGTGAGATAGCAGCTGGAGGCTAGGAAAGGATATGGTGGTTGTACTGGTGAGAGAAATACAGGGAAACCATTGTTAGGTGCTCCAGCCTCGGCGATTTAACTGAAAAAATGTTGAAAGAGGTGTTTTGCTTCATGCAATCAATCAATCAAATGAATGTTCCATGTATGACCCTTACTTCAATTGTCTTTTATTATTGTGCATATCTCGAATTCAAATCTTGAGATGTTATAAAACCCTTGGGATGCTGAACCGGGATTATTTCTGCTTTCAATGGCAGGAGGTAAAGACCATGATCAGCCTGCACATATGTGCAGTCTCATCTTAGTCTATATCACCTGATTTCCATTTTTAACTAGAAAAGAGACAAGGGTTAAAACCAGCAGAGAGCAACCGTCAAAGCGCTCCGGAAGCACATCTGAATATTATTAAAAAGGTCACAGGTTTGATTCCCAACGTCAGCACTCATCCTTTCCAACTACATGAATTTTGTATTTCACCATTGTGACCAATGGGTAATGGATAATCATAGACCTGTGGGATAGCAGCTTTAGGCTAGGAAAGAAGGAAATGGTAGTGCTAGTTTGAGAAAATCCAGAAATCCATTGTTTATTACTTTAGCCACCATTAGATATAACTGAAAGAATGTTGAAAACAACATAAAGCCCAATACAAACAAACTAAGTTAAAGCCAGTGGAACAATACAGGCATCTATTTCTTTTAACTAAGATAGTGGGGCAAAATATTGCCCCCCTCCCATCTGAGAATATTTCTCCTAAAACTGCATTTACCCCTGAAATGTCATTTTACAATCTTAACAAGGTTCTCTCATGATAGTATTTTTGTTTACAATTACAGAGCTCTAGCTATCAGCTTGCAAACTGCTTTGTAAATATATTTTCTTTGTGTATATAAATTATTTTCAAAGATTTTCAGTAGTCAAGCAAAATACACAAGTGAAGAATTTTTTCTCATAGAAAGTCATTCAACATTACCATTTCCATGGAATTAGGGGCCGTGCTCCCTTCCCCTATGCATGAAAAGAACCATTGCTATTAGTTTTTGAAATGCACATTATTATCATTCATTCATTTAATTTAAGAAAAAAATACTGATTGGATCTGGAGAAATGCAGTAGATGTAACTTTTATGTTGAAATCCGGGATGTGAAGGTCAAAACTTCTAATTCAATACTAAACTATCAAGAACGACAGAAAGTTGAGAACTCCATTTAGCGACAATACACCAAAGTTGGATGACCAGCTGGTGGTTTGGACTAAATGATGTGGTTGTACTGGTGTCAGAAATGATAGGAAACTATGGATAGGTCCACATGCTGCAGCAATATAACTGCAATAATGTTGAAAGTGGTGTTAAACCATTGAAAATTAATCAAAACCAACAGATAAGTTTATACTGCATGTACATGTATGTATAGAAAATAACACCAGTTAAAGCATACTTAAACTTGTTCACTGGGTAAAGGCCTTGGTCACCCAACCATGCGAGTAAATACAAACGAAGGAAGAATTAATACAAGTATCATTATCCTTGCTTCAATAGATCAGGCGCATATTTATTTACTGGTGCCTGTCTGTCTTTCTGTCTTAGAAAACCTAAACTGAGAACTAAACATGTTGCTGTAACTTCAACACTGTATGAGAGACAATGCTCTCATCAATACGCCATCTCCTCCTATACTTCTCAGTCAAAATCAACCAAACTTGGCAGAAATATTCCTTGGATCATCGGGTCCCTTGTAAAAATTGCTAAAATGAAAAGGATCCGTGCCATATCACAAGAAAGGGGGCCTTAATGACAATTTTCTTGTTTACACTCGGGATGCCATAAATATGACCCAATCTTCATGAAACTTGGTGAGATTGTTGGCCAGGTCACAAGGATTAACCCTATTGAAAATGGGAAGGATCAGTGCCATATCATGGGAAAGGGGGCCTTAATGACAATTTTCTTGTTTACACTCTAGTGGCCACAAATATGGCCCAATCTTCATGAACATTGGTTAGAATGTTTGCCAGGTCACAAGGATGAATCCTATAGAAAATGGGAAGGATTTGTGTTTTATCATGGGAAAAGGAGACTTAATGACAATTTTGTTAACACTCTAGTGGCCACAAATATGGCCCAATCTTTATGAAACTTGGTCAGAATGTTTGTCTGGTCTCAGGGATGAACCCTATTGATAATTGAAAGGGATCTATGCCATATCATGGGAAAAGGGGTCTTAATGACAAATTTTTGTTTACACTCTAGGCTCCACAAATATGGTCGAATCATCATGAAACTTGGTCAGAATGATTGCTACGTCATGAGGATGAACTCTTTTGAAAATGGGAAGGATCTGTGCCATATCACGAGAACAGGGGCCTTAATAACAAATTTCTTGTGAGAGCTCAAGATGCCACAAGTATGGTCCAATCTTCATGGAACTTGGTCAAAATGTTTGCCAGGTCACAAGATGGAACTCTGTTGAAAATGGGAAGGATTCATGCCATATCACAGGAAAAGGTCTTAATGATAATTTACTCGAAATAACTCAAATGGCCATAAATATAGCCCAAACTTTGTGAACCTTGGTTTAATGTAGAAATTAACTTCTTTATGACATCTGCCTTTTTAAATGATGTGATGTCCCAGTGATCAAAGAGACTCAGGTGCGATCTAGGACCATCATGGCCTCTTGTTTTGTTTTCCAATTTTTTCTCCAAATGTGAAATTTCAGACTTCTTACTTTGAGATTGGACCTCTTGATTAAAATTAGTTGGGAGTCTGATTGACTCCTGACTCACAGAAGTTAGTGTTGATCCCTCAGGGTCGTGGGTCAGTCAAATAACAAACAAAAAATGTTGTTTCAGTCTCATTCAGGCATAAGTGTTTTAAATGAGCACATCCTGTACTTATTTGGCTCTTATTTTCTTCTTCATTTCTGTAAGATGGCAGCCTTGAAAATATATTCATATTGATTTTAACTTTTAAATAAACAGAAGTTTCATAATATTACACTTGTTTCAGACAGTCCTGTATGTTGTCTGTATCAGGGTATCTTATTTAATATTTATAAATTTATAAACTTGCATAAATTTGAACATGTATTCACTCAAATTAAGAAAAAAAATCATCTAGTTTTTGAAATGACATTCTCAATCACAAATCTGCATTATAATTTCAGTCTTCTTCAATGTAAGGTGCTAAGTCAAACCCTAAGATAGAAATTTATAAGTTACATTTGTCTTGTATACTAGTTAACTATCAAAATTGAGACAGATTTTAGGGCCTTGTTTATGGACATTATTTAGGCTTGTTCTAAATGAAATTCTTACCAAAGATACCATTGACAATTCCTTTTTAGCTCGCCCGGGACGAAAGTCTCCGAAGAGCTATTGTCACACCCTCGGATGTCAGCATCGGTGTTGGCGTCCGCATTAGGTTAAAGTTTTTTATTTCCATCAATAAAAATCCAAGAGGCTTTATATTTTACATTAACTTTCAAGGGTATAGGCTTTCATTTAAGACATGCACCCATGTCAAAATGAACTTGAGATAGTGACCTTGACCCTTTTGAAAAAACTTAAACCAAAAACTTAAACCGAAAAAGCTTTAACCAAAAAACTTTAACTTTGCTTATATTTTCTGAATGATTTTATCTAGGGACATCATATACACAGTCACTAGGTGATAGGCTTTCACTGGTTACCAAGGTCCTTGACATTTTGACCTTGAACATGAGCTTTTATGTACGTAGAAAAACTTAAACCCTAAAACTTTAACAATGCTTATTAGCTCTATGAGCATAAAGTGCTCAAGGTGAGCTATTGTGATTGTACAATGTCCGTCGTCTGTCGTCAGTCATCCGTTGTCCGTTGTGGGTCGTCCACAATTTCTTTAAACATCTTCTTCTCCTAAACCAGTGGGCCAATCTTGATGAAACTTGGCAGGGATGTTTCTTGGGTCAAGCTTTACCAAAGCTGTTCAAATAAATGAAATCCATTCTTAACTTTCCCTTTACCCTTAGCAAAAAGGGTGAAAATATGAAAATCTTCAAAAATCTTCTTTTCCGAAACCAGAGGGCACACAGCTTTCATATTTGGTATGTAGCATCATCTAGTGGGCCCTTCCAAGTTTTTTATTATCAAGACCCTGGGGCCATATTTGGGCTCCACCAGGGCACACCCCTTTTAGCTCATCTGAGCAAGATGGGTGAAACCAGGAAAAACTTATTCAGACAGTATTCATATTTAGTTTGTAGCATCATCTAATGGACCTCTAACAAGTTTGTTCATATCAACCCCCTGGGGTCACATTTGGGCTCCAACTAGGTGCATCCCGTTTTACATAGAATCAAAGAGCGAAAATGCATATCTGTCTTGCTCTTGGCTGCTAACATTCCATGGTATTGATCTTATGTAGAAATTATGTCCTTTTTGACATCGGCCTTTTTAATTAATGTGATGTTCCAGGGGTCAAAGAGACGCAGGTGAGCGATCTAGGACCATCATGGTCCTCTTGTATTTTCTGATTGTTTTACCTAGGGAGTTCATAACTTCATTTACACAGTCACTGAGTGATAGGCTTTCACCGCTCACCAAGGTTCTTGACATTTTGACCTTGACCTTGACCTTTAATGGACTTGAACCAAAAACTTTAACCAAAAAAAACATTAACCTTGCTTATTAGCTCACCTGAGCACATCGTGCTCAAGGTGAGCTTTTGTGATCATTGAATGTCTATTGTCCGTTGTGTGTCGTGTGTCATGTTTCGTCCGTCGTCCCGCGTCAACAATCTAAGTGTTTACACTCTAAAGGCCACAAATATTACACAATCTTTATGAAACTTGGTCAGAATGTTGGCCAGGTCACAAGGATGAACCCTATTGAAAATGGGAAGGATCTATGCCATATCAGGGGAATAGGGGCCTTAACAACAATTATCTTGTTTACGCTCTTGAGGCCACAAATATAGCCCAATCTTCATGAAACTTGGTCAGAAAATTGGGCAGGTCACAAGGATTAAACCTATCGAAAATGGGAAGGATCTATGCCATATCACAGGAAAAGGGGCCTTAACGACAATTTTCTTGTTTACATCCTAGAGGCCACAAATATGGCCCAATCTTCATGAAACTTGATCAGAATCTTGGCCAGGTCACAAGGATTAACCCTATCGAAAATGCGAAGGATCCATGCCATATCACAGGAAAAGGGGCCTTAACAACAATTTTCTTGTTTAAGCTCTAGAGGCCACAAATATGGCCCAATCTTCATGAAACTTGGTCAGAATGTTGGTCAAGTCACAAAAATGAAGCCTATTGAAAATGGATAGGATCCATGCCATATCACAGGAAAAGGGGCCTTAATGATAATTTTCTTATTATGACTCATAAAGGAAATAATTTTAACACCAAACCAAGTTTCAAGAAGTTTGGGCAAAAATGGTGGCTTCTTGAAACTTGGTTTGGTGTTGAAATTATTTCCTTTATGACATCTGCCTATTGAAATGATTTGATGTCCCAGAGGTCAAAGAGAATCAGGTGAGGGATCTAGGACCATCATGTTCCTCTTGTATTTTCTGATTGTTTTACCTAGGGACATCATTACTTTATATACACACTCACTAGGTGCTCCTTAACATTTTGACCTTGACCTTGACTTTTTTTTGGACTTAGAAAAACTTTAACCAAAAACTGTAGCCTTGCTTATATTTTCTGACTGCTTTGCCTAGGGACATCATAACCTAATACACAAACTCAACAGGTGATAGGCTTTCACCAGTAACCAAGGTCCTTGATAGTTTGACCTTGACATTTTATGTACTTATGAAAACTTTAACAATAAACTTTAACCTTGCTTATATTTTCTGGGTGCTTAAACCCATGGCCATTATATCTTTATTTCTTTCTTATTTCTAATTTCAGACTGATATATATTAGATCATGGACTTTAACAGAAAAAATTGACATTGAGCTTAGATCTTTGGTCAAGTGCCGTTTGTGACAAGCAGCAGTTTGGGCGAGCTACCTTGTCTGCTGACAACTCTTGTTGATATGACCAACCACATGAAAATGAACTATCAAGGTACTACTTGAAACATTTTAAAAAGAGGTTATATATAGCAGAGGTCAACCTGATATACATTTAAGAAAATATCTTATGGGAAGGTAGAATACCCATTCTAGAATCAGGAATATTTTTGCATCCCATATCTTTAAAATCTCTGGCTTATTTTTTATTAGTGCCTGTTTCTCTGTCTGTCTATCTTTCTTTTTGTGTGTTAATCTATCATTCTATCTGCAAACCTCAACCATAAAATTTAACATTGCCAATTTCTTTGAATCTTTTCCAAATACAATAATCAAATTTGGTGTGACGATAGATCTCACTGAATTGATATGAATCATCTTAGGTACTAAGATCAATACTCCTTCATAGCGCAGTTGGTAGTGCATCAGACTATCAATTTAGAGGTCCCTGGTTCAGTCCCTGATAGCGGCACACAGTCTTTCCGACTACTTGTCTCCCACCAATGAGTCAATAATCTTAGACCTATATGGGATAGCAGCTGGAGGCTAGTCTGGCCGGCCGTCCGTAGACATAATTTTGTGTCCTCTTCTCCTCCCACAGTTTTGGACCAATTTTGCTGAAAATCATATGAAGTTGTGCACCTGCAATTTTCATCCAGATCCGGTCATTAGTTTGAGAGTTATGCCACTTTGAGCTTTTTAAGGAGGGGTACATTTTTTCTGATTTTGTGTCCTCTTCTCCTCCTACAGTTTTGGATCAATTTTGCTGAAATTTTATCAGGATGTTTCCCATCATATGAAGTTGTGCACCTGCAATTTTCATCCTGATCCAGTCATTAGTTATGCCATTTTGAACTTTTTATGGAAGGGGGGGAAGTAGTCAAAATTTAAAATTGCAAAACTCAGTAACCATAAAGGGAGTAACCAAATTGGGTAATTAATCCCATCATATGAAGTTGTGCACCTGCAAATTTCATTGTTTTGGGGTGACATAGGTCAAAGGTCAAGGTCACAGTAAATTTTTGTTTAATTTTCGTTTCCGGACTCTAAATCGAGAACCAAGCGACCCAGAATCATGAAATTCTATGTAAATGTTACTTATGACTCAAGGAAATACCCTATTGTTTTAGATCACATAGGTTAAAGGTCAAGGTCACATTAAATTTTTGTTCAGTTTTCGTTTCCGGACTCTAATTCAAGAACCAAGGGATCTAGAATCATGAAACTTCATGCAATTGCTGTATATGACCTCAATATTTGTTACAAACACATCTTGCACTTAAAGCACTTACATTTTTACAAAGTGCTGGTGGGGGGTATAAGTCGGCTTTGCAACAGTTCTATTTGTGTTCGTTATTTTGAGGACCTATTTGATGATATAAGTCCATTCCTGTGTTAAGGTTGGATAAAACAGCACAAACCGTATGGAGATTATACTCCAGTTTGCATGCAAGCTTGTGCACATGCAAATCAGGGTATAATTTGCAAAGAGTATGCAAATTTTGTCATCCTGCACTCAAGGAAAGTTCATCTGAAAAATTGAAATAAAAGTAGGCACTTAAACATTGAACATTGCTCTAGAAAGTTTGGGGATGATGCTTTGAAAATATAACATATTCTTGTTTTCTTACTCTTCTTACTAAGGTTTTGCTTTGATATCAAAGCCAATGTAGACATGTACAAGCTAAAATTTCGATATGGAAATTTAAATGCATGGACATTTATTTGTCTTTCACAATGATCCTGGTGTTTTCAAAGGTTAGACTTTTAATTGCCACTCTAAGTGTAGAATTGGGTAGCAGTGGATTATAGCCAGAGCTTCTTTCACAGTAACTTTAAGTCTTCAAGAATAATTTAAATAAGTAAAAGCTCTTTTTGAAATATTTAAAAAAATCAATTGGTAAAACATTATAATATAGTTTCAGTTGCAAATGCATTTTATTGCCATGCACATGATCATTTTTTGTTTTGATATATAGTTTATTCACTTGTAAATTAAACCAAAATTAGAAGTAACTATTAAACATCAAGATCATTTTTAGCTCACCTGAGCATGAAGTGCTCATGGTGAGCTATTATGCTGTAGCTGTCTCTGGCGTCCGGGCATCTGGTTGTCTGTCAACATCTTGTGTGCACTCTAAGAGCCACATTTTTGGTCGAAATGTCTTGAAACTTTGTTAGAATGTTTGTCTCCATCAAATCTCGGTCTAATTTGAAATTGGGTCAAGTGGGGTCAAAAATGGGGTCCTTGAGTCAAATCTTAGAAAAACCTTGTGTGTACTCTAAAGGCCATATTTTGGTCCAAATCTCTTGAAACTTTGTCAGAATGTTTGTCTCCTTCAAATCTCAGTCTAGTTTGAAATTGGATCAAGTGGAGTCAAAAATGGGGCCCTGGAGTCAAATTTAAGAAAAATCTTTTGTGCACTCAAGAGACCAAATTTTTATCCTAAATGTCTTGAAACTTGGTCAGAATGTTTGCCTTTATCTCATCTTAGTAGTCAAAATTGGGTCAAGTGGGATAAAAAATGGGTCAAGGGGTCAAATTCTAGAAAACCTTGTGTGAATTCTAGGGGCCACATTTTTTGGTAAAATTTTTTGAAACTTGGTCAGAAGGTTTGTCTCCATTAGATCTCTGTCAATTTTGAAATAAGGTTAATTGGGTCAAAAATGGGGTCAAATGTTAGAAAAACCTTGTGTGCATTCTAGAGACCACAGCCCAAATTACATGAAACTTGGTCAGAATGCTTGCCTTTATCAAATCGTAGTAAAAATGGAAATAGGGTCTAGTTGGGTCAAAAATGGGTCATGGGATCAAATTTTAGAAAAACCTTTTGTGCAGCCTGGAGGCTTTATTTTTGGCTCAAATTTCTTGAAACTTTGTCAGAATGTTTATCTCCATTCATTAGTCAAGTTCGAAATGAGATCAAGTGGGGTCAAAAATGGGGCCAAGGGTAAAAATTTAGAATCAAAGTGCTGTCAGCACTGTAAATCGGACATAATTGAGAGGCTGGGATAGTGCAATAGTTCGCCAATCAAAAGGGCTCAAATTTGGACAATAAAAGTTGGTAAAATATTTGCCCAATTTGTGAGTTTTTTGTCTTAACACTTCATCTTTTCGAGGACATCGCCGGCTCATCCAACCTCGTGGGTCCGATTTTGGAAGTTTGCTGATTCGATAGCCCTCTGCTAGTCTAAATTATTTCTTAGCAGATTTTTTTACGTTGTTATAATGAGTACACGCCAAGCTAAAAGCTTGTCTGTTAATATTATTCCTCTCTCTAGAGTTTAAAAGCCTGTTTAGCAACAAAACATTTTTCATTAAACTATTTACAATTTTGATTACCAACATGTTTGTTTTTCAAGCATTGGGTTTTCCCAAATACTATAAATGCAATTTCCCTCAAGAAACACGTGAAATCGGCAACTATGCTATTTATATCTTTGGTTTCTGACCAATCAATTAAATCTAGCAGCACTCTATGATTATTCATGAGTTATTCTTAAAATAGATCGCTCTTACTGCTATCCTTTATCAGTTTATCGTATGTTTTTGTCGGTTTATTTGTTGTTGAATAATTTTTCTTCATACTCAAATTTGAATTTATTGTAAATAGGATTGGAGCGTGATCAGAGTGCTCATTGAAATCAAATATTTCAAAATTACAAAATTATTTCTATTTGTTAACACATAGTAGACAGTACTCATTCCACCAGTAGACTTCCCACGCTCCCTGTCAGAGTGCAGACGACCATTGACAAATGACAAACAACTTAATTGACACATTTCTAGCAGACGATGTCCATTGCATCTACCACGTGGTGTGAATTTACGCGTGGGTTTTGACCGAGTGATAATCATAACAGAATTTGATTGGTTGTCAGCCCTACAACTGGTTAATGACCGTTCGAGAAAAAAATCAGAGTAGTAACATTGTAAGTGCTACAAATTTATTTTACAGTTAACCTATTGTACGTTTCAACTCCTTTACTCAACCGAAAATCTTGTTATAAACACTGAAAATACTAACTGTAATTACTAAAAGCGAAAATTACATCAAATTTTGTATTAGCCTCTTCTCTATTTGTCGAAAAGTAAATAAGATAAAAACAAAGTTTGTAGATTGTGACTGAAAAGGCCGTTTCTTCGGTGTTTGAAAACACATTATTTGGTTTGAACACATTGCTCAGAAGATAAAGGTAAACATGTACTGGGTCAAACAGACTGGATTTCTGGAAACCGGTATAAATCTCCGATTTAAAAACCTTGTGTGCATTATAGAGGCCACATTTTTGGCCCTAATATCTTGAAAACTGGTCAGAAGGTTTGTCTCAATCAAATCTCGGTCATGTTCAAAAATGGGTCAAGTGAGATCAGAAATGAGGTCAATGGGTCAAATCTTAAAAAAAAACTTATGTGCATTCTAGAGGCCACATTTTTGGCAATTTGAGGCAACATATTTTACTCAAATGTCTTTTGTATCAAATTTAATCGCAATTTTTGTCTTCTTGATATCTCGGATTTTTGTTAAGCCAGTCATGATGGACACATGCCATATCACAGGAAAAGGGGCCTTAATAATAAATTTTTTATTTAAACTCTAGAGGCCACAAACATTGTCCAATCTTCATGAAACTTGGTCAGAATGTTGGTCAGGTCACATGAATTAATCTTTTTGAAAATGGGAAGAAACCACGCTTTATCACAGGGGAAGGGGCCTTAATGACAATTTTAAGAGGCCACAAATAAGGTCCAATCTTTGTGAAACATGTTCAGAATATTGGTCAGGTCACAATTTTGAGCCCATAGAAAATTGGAAGGATCCATGATATCACAGGAAAAGGGGCCTTGATGAAGATTCTCTTATTTACACTCTAGAGGTTACGAATGTGGTTCACTTTTGTAAACTATGTCTAATTGTCTGATGAGTCACAAGAATCAACCCTTTTGGAATTTGGAAGGGTCCTTTTGATAAGTTTTATTTAATTCAACCCCCTCTGGAGATGTCGTTCAAAGATTTTGGGCTCAAAATATTCCCTCCTGCCATGCCCATATTTATGGGCCAATCAATTTTTCATGATCAATTTAAGTAAAGAGTCTTCCAAGGGACATCGTTTGGGGTGAATAATAACATGCATAATAAACAAGAGGACCATGATGGAAATGGGAAATGGGGTCTTAATGATAATTTTCTTGCTAACACAGCAGGAGCCACAATTCTGGTGAGAATTCATATCTAGCCTATTGAAAAAAGTATTGAGCCATGAGAGAATACAGGAAAAGGGGCCTTTATTCTCTTTATCTACTCTAGGCGTTATTTTCTCAGTATTTCAATATGCTTGTCTTATCAAAGAATATATTGTTTCATGAAACTTGTTTAGAAAAGGCTAGCAACTTATGCATGGATCATAGGAATACAATAATGTATTTCTTTGAAAATTTAGTGATTATTAAATGATCTTTAAAGCATAAGGAGGAGTCAAGGAGGTGACAGTGAGCGAAATAGGACATCTGGTTTTCTCTTTTCAGGAAACAGACACCATAGTGTAGGATTTATTAGCACTAGAGATTCCATCAAAAAGTATTCTTCTATCGAGATGGTGCCACTCATAAAGACAATACATAACAAAGTTTAAAAGTCACAGTGAAGTGCGTAACAGACTCAATGACCACAGAAACAGATGGACCAATTCCAAAAAGCATAAGCACTGGTGGACAGTTCATGAACAGAGAACATTTATACCATTGAATTAAAAAGATGCTAAATGCCCGTGCTGAGAGGAAAGAACTTTAATGGGTCACAAGTTGTGAATGTTACGAAATTCCATTTCCTAAAAGATAAAGTTGCAAGGAGTTGCAGAGTACTGTAATAAAGTGGTTTTAGTTGAAAGATTAGAAAGTCCTAAAATGTGATAAATCAAATTATTAAACATCCTTGTTTTGTCTAGAATCATATCAGATTCATTTTGAATATTTGTGTTTAATTATTTTAAGCTCACCAGAGCAGGAATGGCTCAAGGTGAGCTTTTGTGGTTGTGCGATGTCTGTCGTCGTTGTCCGTTGTGTGTCGTCAACATTAATCTTTTAAGACACTCTAAAACTATTTCTTTTTTCTCCATCAACCCGAGATTTGTCAGATTGATTGTCTTGAAGGAATCTCAGTCAAGTTTAAAAGTGGGTCATGTGATGTCAAAAACGATATCACTATGTTTAATCATAAAATTAACCCTGGAAACTCTCTACATGCCTTTTTTTTGCTCAATCAACCTGAAAATTGGTAAGATTGATTATCTACATGAAATTTTGGTCAATTTTGAAATTGGGCCAAGGATTGTCAAAAACTAGGTCACAAGACCTTATCTCATTTAAAAAAAATTGACACTATAAAGGCAGAGTTTTAGTACAATCAACCTGAAACTTGGTCTCATTGATTGACTTCATGAAACTCGGTTGCTTTTGAAATTGGTCAAGTGGTGTAAAAACTTGGCTACTAGGTCTTTCACCTAGTATTCATTGTTTTCCTTAAATTCTGGACAAGTTCAAAATGGGGCCAAGTAGGGAAAAAATGAGGTCAAAATATCAAATGTTAAAACAAGAGGAAAAAGATGGTCATAGATTGCTCACCTGAGTCTCTTTGACCTCTGGGACATCACATCAATTAAATAGGCAAATTTCATGAAGGAGATAATTTCTACACAAAACCAAGTTTCATTGTAGTTTGGGCCAACATTAAGGCCTCTAGAATTATAATAAGATAATTATCGTTTAGACCTCTTTTCCTGTGATATGGCATGGGACTTTCCCATTTTCAATAGGGTCCATCCTTGTGTGACCTGACCAACATTCTGACCAAGTTTCATGAAGATTGGACGACATTTGTTGCCTTTAGAGTGTTAACAAGAAAATTTTTATAAAGGCCCCTTTTCCCTTGATATGGCATGGATCCTTCCCTTTTTCAATAGGGTTCATCCTTGTGTTTTGGCCAACATTCTGATCAAGTTTCATGAAGATTGTGCCATATTTGTGGCCTCTAGTGTGCTAACAAGAAAATAATTAATAAGGCTCCTTTTCCCTTGATATTCCAATTTTCGATAGGATTCACCCTTGTGACTTGGTCGACATTCGGAAGAAGTTTCATGAAGATTGGGCCATATTTGTGGTCTCTATAGTGTAAACAAGAAAATTGTCATTAAGTCCCCTTTTCCCGTGATTTGGCATGTATCCTTCTCATTTTTGATAGGATTCATTCTTGTGACCTGACCAACATTTTGACTAAGTTTCATGACGATTGGGCCAAAATTGAAGATTGGGCCACATTTGTGGCCTCTAGAGTGTAAACCCTTAAATTGTTGACGACGGACGACAGACGACGCACGATGGACGACGGACATTCAATGGTCACATAACCTCGTCATGAGCACGATGTGCTCAGGTGGGCTTAACATCCTTGGAGATACTCTTGAGACCATATTTTTATTTAATCAACCGAAAAATTGGTCAGATTGATTGTCTTGCTGAAATCTTGATTTGTTCGAAATTGGGTTTAGTTGGGTAAAACATGAGATCAAGAGGTCAAATGTTACAAAACCATGTAGACTAGAGACCATAAATTTTGCTTATACTCGTTTGTCATTCAATCCTCTAGTGTCCGAGGATACAATACAGTGATATTGAAATCAGTGAAGTTCAAGTTTTAACCATTTGCGGACTTCGAATTTCTTGGTTAAGTTTTTACGTGCAACATTTGTATTTCTATTAAATATCTATTTACTCATCGGCCGATGAAAAATACGTGTCGCCATCGCCAATTTTATGTGACTTCAGCATTGCCGATTGATTTAGACAGGCTCGGCAGTTCTGGACTGAATTGTACTGATATGTGAATTTTCAGCTCAGAAGAGCCGAACTGAATGTCGACGTGATTTACAGACATGCAGGCCCTTAGCATACCCGAAATCTTATTTATGTCCTTTTGGCTCAACAGAGCACGAAGGGCTTAAGGTGAGCTATTGTGGTTAGGTTGATGTCCGTCGTGCGACATGTGTCGTCAACATTTACCTTGTATTCACGTTTTTGCCTGATTAACTGAATATGATCATAATGATTGTTCTAATGTTATCTCAGACAAGTTCGAAATTTGTTCAACTAGGGTCGAAAACTGGGTATTGGGGTCAAATCCTTATGTGTATGAAAAGCTATTGCGATACCGGTTGTCCGTCCGGCGACCGTCCGTCTGGCTGTGCGTCTGTTAACAATTGCTTGTTAACGCTTTAGAGACCTTTTTCCGATTGTCTTCAAACTTGGTCAGAAAGATTCGATAATCACTAGTATTGTTCTTTTCAAAAATTGGTCAGATTTGTCAAACGTCAGGGGAAAAAGGGGAGCCTAATGAAAATGGAAATAAACATCTTAATTTTGATATTCTTCAAAGTTGCTCAGAATGATTATACCATAGCAAGGATCGTTCCTTTCGAAAATGGGCCCGGTCCGTCAAGTCTCACGGAAAAGAAGCCTAATGAATATTAAGTTAAAAAGCCTCTTAAACGCTCTAAAGTCCACAGTTTTCATCCGATTGTCTTTAAACTTGCTCAGAAAGAATGTACTAGAGCAAGACTGGCTCCTTGCGAAGATAGGCCAGGTCCGTCAAGCTTCACGGAAAAAATGACCAAATGGATATTTAATTAGAAAATCTTCGTCTAGAGTCCACAGTATTCATCTGATTGACTTCAAACTTGCTCAGAACGATTGTACCCATTGTACAATGATGAATCCTTTCCAAAATGGGCCCGATTTCTCAAGCATCGGAGGAAAAGGGGCCAATTGAAAATTTAATTAGACAATTCTCGTTAATTGATTTAAACCTATTTATTTTACATCGATTGGGAAACAAGTTCTTACAACTTAGATTAATCCCTCTCGATTCTGCTTCCCGGAAAAATCACCAGTACTCGCGCCGAATGTGTGGGCCAATGAAAGAACCAAGATCGATAGCCGCTCCCGGGAATCGAACTCAAGACCTTTGGGTCAAGAGGCCGACGCTCTACCTCTAGACCACGGACACCACAGTCACCAATTCTCGTTAATGCTTAAAATAAACGTTAAATGTCCACAGTTTACACCCGATTGCTTCAAATTTGCTCAGAATGATTATACCATAACAAGGATGGTTCCTTTCGAAAAGGGATACAATCTGTGAAGCGTCATGGGGTCATAGAAAAATTAATAAGAAAGCCTCTATAGCAGTATAGAGATGGCACTTTTAATCGGATTGCCTTTTAACTTGCACAGAATGATTTTATCATCACGATGATTGCTACCTTTTTAAATATCATGACAAGTTATATTTCTATTCCTTTTTTAGGGCAATGCTGTTTTACTTACCATTTATTAATACGACAGTGTTGCATTCGGCTATTGGTGTTCTGCACTGAAATCTGTCAGACTTTAATTTGATTCTTAATTTGATCATTGCAAAGTACTGTTCATTCATCACTGTACATTAAATTTGTACCTTGAGAGGTCGTACTGGTTACTTAATCAGTTGTAGTTCAAAATACATCGCAAAAGAAAATGAGTAGCTGAAAATTTGACATGTATTTATATCTTATGCAGACGATTTTTAGCTCACCTGAGCACATTGGATGTCCGTCGTGCGTCGTCAGACGTCAACAATATAAAAGTTTACACTCAATATGTACCAATCACCATTAAACTTTGTCTTAAATTTCTCCAGGTCACAAGTATTAACCCTATTGAAAATGGGAAGGATCCGTGCCATATCACGGGGAAAGGGGCCTTAGTGACAGTTTTCTTGTTTACACTATACAGGCCACAAATATTGTCTAATCTTCATGAAACTTGGTCAGAATGTTTGTCGGGTCACAAGGATGAATCCTATTGAAAATAGAAGGATCTGTGACATTTCACAGAAAATGGGGCCTTAATGACTATTTTCCTATTAACTCTATAGAGGCCACAAAATATGGTCCAATCATCATGAAATTTTGTCAGAATGATTGTCTGGTCACAAGGATGAACCCTACTGAAAATTAGAAGGATCCATGCCCTATCAAAGGAAAAAAGGGTCTTAATACCATTTTTTATGCCCCGTTTCGAGAGATCGGGGGCATATTGTTTTACTCATGTCCGTCTGTCTGTCTGTCTGTCTGTCCGAAAACTTGACCTTTGCCTTTTCTCCAAAAATATTTGACATACAAAGCTCAAATTTGGCATGATGATAGATCTCAATGATCCGCATCCGCTGGTACCAAAGTCAATGTCATGTGACAAGGTCAAGATCATCTGTCAAGGTCAAACTTTGAAAAAAAAAAATTGCTGTTATGGGGGCATTACAAACATATCTTGTTCTTGTTTACACTCTAGAGGCCCAATCTTCATGAAACTTGGTCAGAATATCTGTCAGGTCACAAGGATAAATGCTCATGAAAATGGGAGGCTGAATGGTATATTATGGGAAAAGGGGCCTTATTGTCAATTTCCTTGTTTACTGTCTAGAGGCCACAAATATGATTCAATCTTCTTGAATCTTGGTCATCATGTGTTTCTTGTCACAAGGATGAACCCTATTGAAAATGGGAAGGATTCATGCCATTTCATGGGAAAAGGGGCCTTAATCACAATTTTCTTGTTTACACTCCAACAAATCATAAATTTGAAATTATGACTTTTGCTAGAAAATATGATTATTATCTATTATGACAAAGAAACTAACGTGAGCGATAAAGGACCATCATGGTCCTCTTGTTTTCAGCTCACCTCAGCACGAAGTGCTCAAGGTGAGCCTTTGGGTTTACTTGATGTCCGTCGACTACATTTACCTTGTGGACACTCTAGAGGCCATCTTTTTAGCCCAATCAACCTGCAAATTGGCCAGAATGATTATCTTGATGAAATCTCGGACAAATTTGAAATGGGGTCAAGTGGGGTCAAAAACTAGGTAACTGGGTCAAATCTTTTAAAAACATTGTGGACACTCTAGAGGTCATATTTTTATACCAATCATGCTGAAAATTGGTCAGAATGATTATCTTGATGAAATCTCGGACAAGTTCGAAATTGGGTCAAGTGGGGTCAAAAACTAGGTCACGGGGTCAAATCTTAGAAAAACTTATTTTAGATTGTCAAATCAGGTGAACGATTAAGGGCCACTATGGCCATCTTGTTATTGTTGTTTTTTTTTGTTGTTCACTGCCCCCCCCCCCGTTTATGACGGTATGAAATTAAAAACCTATGCTGGAATTGAATGGGTTAATCGAATTCTTGTTTAACTGTAATTAGGTTATTAATTTCAAATACCTGATTCCTTCATATCTTATAATTCAATATCATGAGGCAAATGGTATTTCTATTGAGACTTCTTTTTAAAGCAAGCTTACTTATTAATAAATGTTGTTTTCATTGAGGTATGGAACCAATACAAGTTTTGGTTGGTGCAAGCAACTAAAATTGAATTATATGAGAATGTAAAATATCAATTGAAACTGAAAAAAAAAAACCCAATTACAAAAGAGTATTTAAAAGGTAACTTAAAAAAATATTGAAAAAAATATCAAAATTCAAAACTCAATCCTTCCACTCATTCAATTCCATACAGTAAATGGGCAGTAATTCTAACTACAGCTTTGTTTCAGCTGCTGTGGCGTGATTTTGCTGGCTTATTGATGAACACTGTAAAATAACTTCATTTTTAAATTGACACCTGAACAAAATATAGATCTGCTTGTGCAGTTTACAAGATTTAACCAACCCTGCGTCAAAGATATTGAAAGCGCTAGCTCCTGCGTTAAGGATATTGAAGGCCGTCGCTTTCCGAAAATGATAAGTAACTAGTCAGCGAAAATGCCTCGACCAAGAGATATTTTTCTAAGATGATTAAAGAAAAGGCCCTACAGTTTTCTCTTAATCGATAGGATTAAATTAATCCCAGCCAGCAGGGTTTGCTATGCGTGTCATCTCGCCAGATCGCTCGCAGAATAACACGAGCGCCCAAGATCGAGCACACCGTTCAACTTCCGCAAACGTAAACCGTTTGGTTAAGTTAGCGAGCGCGTGCGTATCCTACGCTTTGGGCATCAAAAGTTCGGTTGTCCTAAAGTCCTAAATGAACCATGGGCTAGTCCTCAATGAACCACGGACTTGCTCAGTAAATGTATGAATTATCCATTTGTCTAACACGTAAGATCTTATTAGTCTTGTGTTCATAATTCTTGTTAATGGGTCATGATCACTTCTTAGTAGGCAATGTAAAGAACGAGGGATCGAGTCCGGAAATCCACGAATATTAAGTTTTGAATAAGATTAAGGTGTACCAATACGTTCCTTTGTGTAACATACAGGACTATGTACTTCTAACCGTTGTTGAGACGGGAATTAAGCCTAGTTAACATTTTGCTTACGGAGCCCGTACGGCGAAAGTAAGTCGCCGTATCCTCAAAATCGTTCGGTGCCCGTGCGATGGCTTACCGTGTCCGTGCGATCATCGCACTGTTTTACGGGTGCCGTGGACTCTTGCGATTTTGTATAAAAAATAGAAATACAAATTTGTTTTTTTTTTTAATAAAAATAAAAGCAAGACGGCACGGTGACCATAGCCTGTAGACACGCCGTTGAGGCATCGCACGACCCCCGCACGGAAATCACATGGCCACCGTGCGATCTTTTGCCTATGAGTCTTCGGCGGATCATTGTACGATCCCCGCGCGGGTACCGTACGGTGATCGTACGGCGGCCGCATGGTTTACAGACTATGGTAGACTATTGACAAATCGCACGATTACATTGAGATCGCCGTACGGGCACCTCAATGATTCTTGAAATAGTTCTAAGAAAATTAGTGCGAACACCGCAAAATTTTGTGAACACATATGTCGTAGAAAATAAAATCCTACGATGTCAAAAATATCATACAGGAAATCGCAGGAAGCAATATTGTACGGAAACCGTTGCAAATGTTAACTAGGCTTTAAGTTTTGTTGGAGTACGGTGGTGTTAACAACTGCACGACATTTAGTGGGTTTTCTTATTTATTTTTCGGTGTTTTAGTTCATCTATTTGTCCGTCCGTATGTCCGTTCGTCTGCCCGTATTTCTGATTGACTGTTTTTTTGTGTTGTGACATTTTGGCTTTTCATCTGATTTTACACCCATATAGAAAGTTACTTTGAATATTCATTATTCTCACACTTGGAAATTTAATCGGGTTCAAATGAGGATAAAAAAAATAATTATATGTACACGTATGCAGCGCTAGAATTGCATGTTATTCGATATGTAACGCTCTCTCACCACTGGGTTGATACTCGTAGACCTATGTGAGATAGTAGCTGGGGGGCTAACAAAGGATGTGATGGTTTTACTGGGGAGAGAAATACCAGGAATTAATTGTTAGGTGCTCCAGCACTTTTTTCGATATAACTGAAAAAAAAAGAAAAAATGAAAGCGGCGTTAAAATCCATTCAATCAACCAATCAATCTATCTTCAACACAATATTTGAGAATCCAAAGGTGTCGCAGACAGCTTGTGTTACTCGTGCCTTATATTATATGAATAATTAAACAAATCGTTTCTTAATATTTATCAATGCACCTTTTCAATTTCAATATTTTTTCATTTGTATAAATGGTGAATCCGGAATAATATAATGAAGGGAAATTTTGATACATTATCGAAATATTTCAAACAAAAGAAATTTTCCGCAATTTCGTGGTATAATGAATGTGTGCTAGATTTGCAAGCGTTTCTGAAAAGCCAAAATAAGAAGATACTGGTACATATCATAAGACAATTTATTTTATGGTTCAACTAATGAATGTATCTGCGTTTTGCCCATGGACGTTTTTGTAAAGACTTTTTGGCTAGGGCGTTTTGGTCATGACGTTTTGGCCACGAACGATATGGCCACTATATTTTTCAAAGTAGGACCTTTTGGCAAAATATCTATTATGAGAAGAAATAAAATTATATGTGACCCTTAATAGTTATTAACATTTTTTTTCTTAATTAACTTAATGTCCACAGGAGAAGTTTACTTTTGAGATTCAGTTATTATGACATAAACAAAAAAGTTGTGAGAAAAGGCGACAGTTTCTATTAGTGTTTACACACTTACTTTTTAGCCAAATATTTGATGTAAGATTCAATATGAAGTGCTTTTGATTTCACCTTTTACTAAATAATTTATCCTTTTTGTGATAAGTTTTTTTTTTTTATTTAAATATTTTTTTATTCTTATTAAGTTATTGATTTTAGACATTCCGTTTCCTTTTTTATTTCCATAGTAAATAATCAATCTTTTCACAATCATTATCGAACTAGACGAGCATAAAAAAGGCATGTATCTAACATAGAGAAAAATCATGATTTTTTTTTAATTTATTGGGTATAAAACTAAAAACAAAATAATATTGTAGGAACTCGCGAAGCGGATTCATACGTAAAGTGATAGTTCTTTTGGTGCCATACCTCAATTTTTTTTTTTTAGAAAAAATCTCTCCACACCTCAATGAATTCAAAAAAAATATTCTTTTCATATCTTACTTCTTAATGATACTAATTGATCAAATAAAATTTTTACTTGAAGTTAAGGAGTTTCATAGCGTTACGGGCGCATAGACAGATACTGCGTACTAAAAATTGTTCTGGGTATGAAACCAATGTTCAAGCAAATAAAAAATGCAAGGGCCTTGTTGGACACAATTTAAATCTAATTAAATGACAGTTTGATTATCGATCTATTGAAACATGATTTCGCACACATATATTTGATTTTTAAACCTTTGACAAATTTCTTTCTGGCATCTTTTACTACAATAGATTCCGCACTATTCAAAAACAAATTGTTGTAGTACTCTAAAAGTCATTAAATACCGTTTGATAAAAAGAATTATCCATCGATCAATCATTCTGAATAATTTATAATCTATTCATATATATATATTTTTTTTTTCTTTTTCAAATTTATTTATTTTGTCGACTTGCCTTCATGAATTCATGAAATATATATACTTTTGTTATTTTTAAATAGATATTCATTTCATTTAATTATTTCTACAGTAATGTATAAGGTTAGATATTGAAATATATCACGTGTCATAAAAGGCGATGACAGGTATACACAGGAAATTGGTCAGACTTTTATTGTCCAATGAATGTTAATTTCTTTGTTTCACACATATTTGTCCCTTTAGGATTAAATTACCAGGTTCATTTAATTAAGAAGTTATGGTTGATTTAAAGAGATGTGAAATAAATGGATAAATGGCTCATTTCCGCAAAATACGATACGATGTCATTCATAGATTTACAAAATTGATTTTTCTTTTGCTGTTTATTTATATTTTACATTTTTGTTGTTGTTGTCAAATCATAAATCTTTCAAATATACATACATTTTATTGACACCAGAATAATCACGAAAAGTCGCCTAATCAAACACTTATTTTATAAAGTTAAAAATCGGATAACCTAACAAGTGCGTGTGACGTCATGGAAACACTAATGAAATACAAAGTGTGAAAAAAGGTAGGAAAAACACTCAATTATTAAATTATTATATTCTTCTAACTCAAATATAAAACATATACATTATTCTTTGATAAATTTTACTTTTTCCATTCCGAAATACTTACGAAAAATGCCCGTGACTGTGATAGAAAATGCTGGATAAAACGCCTTCTCTGATTGGTTGACGGAAAAAATATAGGTATACCCTCATTAATAACGGTAAACCCATAATAATACCGGTGTACCGCTAAATATTGTAGGTATACCGGTAATAATATGGCGGTTTACCCACAATTTGTAGGTGTAGCTCCATTTTTATCGGTATACCGATAAAAAAAATCTAGGTATACCCTCATTTTTATGGGTATACCTCTATTATTTTGTGGGTATAGCGGTAGTTTGACTTTTGACCCCGTTCGCGCGCCATATGCCAAGTTATTTTAGCACAATGCATGCCTTTAAAAAGACACCAAACACAATGCCTAGTTTCTTTTGCGTTTGTGTATATAAAGAGGGGAATGGGACTGTATTAAAAATTTAACATATCACAAAACGCGGGAACATTTTTACGGCATACAAATGAAATGATTGATATTACGGTGTGTTCATATACAGACAGATTAGCCGCCGTCATAGCGCAGTTGGTAGCGCGTCGGACTGTCAATCTAGAGTTCGCGGGTTCGATCCCCGACAGCGGCACTCTTTCTTTCCAATGGGTTGATAATCGTGGATCTATGTGAGATAGCGGCTGGAGGCTAGGAAAGAATGTGGTGGTTGGACTGGTGATAGAAATACCAGGAATCCATTGTTAGGTGCTCCTGTCGCCGCGATATATCTGAAAGAATGTTGAAAGCGGCGTTAAACTTCATTCAATCAATCAAAATACAGACAGACAGTCAGTTAGTGTACCCCGCCCACTCCTTTACTACAGAGTATAGCAACAATAAACAAGAGTTGTCCGCGGACAACGTAGCTCGCCCAAACAGCTGCTTGTCACAAACAGCGCTTGACCGAAGACCGAAGTTCAAAGTGGTTTCTTCCAATGTTAAAGTCCATGATCTAATATATATCTGTTTGAGTAGTAATTAAGAAATATAAAAACTTTTTTGATTTAATTGCATGTATAAGGTTAGGATAAAGTGAAAGCCTACAAGCAGATGAGGTTACCAATGTATCAAACATGAAGTTTTTCTTTAAAATTTTTCTAAGTCCAAAAAAGGTCAAGATCAAGGTCAAATTGTGAAGGACCTTGGTCTCTGTAGAAGCCTATCACCTAGTGAGTATGTGTATGAAAGTAATAATGTCCCTGAGTAAAGAAAGCATTTAGAAAATATAAGCAAGGTTAGATTTTTGGTTAAAGTTTTTCAGTTTAAGTTTTTCCAAGTCCATAAAAGGTCAAGGTCAAGGTCAAATTGTCAAGGCCCTTGGTTTCTGTTGAAAGCCTTTAATCTAGTGACTTTGTATATGAAGTAATGATGTCCCTAGGTTAAAGCATTCAGAAAATATAAGCAAGGTTAAAGTTTTTGGTAAAAGAATTTCGGTTAAAGTATTTCTAAGTTCATAAAAGATCAATGTCAAATTATCAAGGACCTTGATCTCTCACAAAAGCCTATCACCTAATGAGTATGTATGTATATGAAGTAATGATGTCCCTAGGTTAAAGCATTCAGAAAATAAGCAAGTTAAAGTTTTTGGTTAAAGTTTTCAGTTAAAGTTTTTCTAAGTCCACAAATGGTAAAGGTCAAGGTCAAATTGTGAAGGACCTTGGTCTCTGGTGAAAGCCTATCACCTGGTGAGTATATATATGAAGCTTTGATGTCCCTAGGTTAGAGCATTAAAAAAATATATGCAAGGTTAATGTTTTTGGTTAAAGTTTTTCGGTTAAAGTTTTTCTAAGTCCACAAAGGGTCAATGTCAAGGTCAAATTGTCAAGGACCTTTGTCTATGGTGAAAGCCTATCACCTAATGAGTGTGCATATGAAGTAATGATGTCTCTAGTTTAAAGCTTACAGAAAATATAAGCAAGGTTAAAGTTTTTTTGGTTTAAGGTTTTGGTTAAAGTTTTGAGTTAAAGTTTTTTTTGAAATGGTCAATGTCACAGTCTAAAGGTCATTTCGACATGGATGTTGGTCTCAAATGAAAGCCTACGCCCTAATGAGTGTTTCTGTAAAAAATAAAGCCTCTAGGATAAATATTGATAGAAATAAAAAACTTTAACCTAATGCGGACGCCGACACCGACGCTGACGCCGACGCCGACATCCGAGGGTATAACAATAGCTCTTCCGAGACTTTCGTCCCGGGCGAGCTAAAAAGTATTAGTTGTTAGTTAGTTACAGTTAATAACATCGTGAAATTTACACTCAATCCTCATTCAGTGGCGATCCAAACATTCCAAAGATTCTTTCCAATCACTCGAAAACACTCCGAAATCATTCAAACACACTTCAAATTATTCAAAGCGATTAACATTTCATTCAAATCGCTCAAATCATTCCACTATTATACGGGATGTTGTTAATTTTACAGATGAATGATCCATGAAGTTTTAGTCCTAAAGCGATGTAGTAAAAAACTAATTTCGTAAAGATTGCCGAAATTGGCGATATTGTATTAACCCCCCCCCCCCCCCCCCCTTAATTACATTCAAAACTCGATCCTTCCACTCTTTCAGTTAGATACGTTAAGTGGGCAATATAATTCTAACTACAGCTTTGTTTCAGCTGTTGTGGCGTCATTTTGCTGGCCGTTTGGTGAATACTGTAAAATAACTTCATTTTCAAATTGACATCTGAAAAAAATATGGATCTGCACATGCAGTAAACCAGATTCAACCAGTCCCGCTTCAAGGAAATTGAAAGCGCTAGCTTCTGCGTTAAGGATATTGTAGGCTCTCGCTTTCCGAAAATGATAAGTAGCTTGTCAGCAAAAATGTCTAGACCAAGAGCTTACTTTCAAGATGACTTGTATAGAGAAAATAGCCTATATTTTTCTCATAATCGACAGGATTTAATTCATCCCAGCCAACTTAGTTTGCTATGAGTGTTACCTCGCCCCCAGATCGAGCAACTTGCGAAAACGTAAACCGTTTGGTTAAGTTAGCGAGCGCTTTCGTATCCCACGCTTATTACTAATTTTGGGCATTAAAGTTTCAATAAATTAAAGTTCGGATATTAGTCTTATATGAACCACGAACTTGCTCAGTAAATGTATGATGTATCCATTTGTCTAACACGCAAGATCTTAATGGTCTTTTGTGCATACATATTGTTGATAGGTCATGATCACTTCTTTGTTGGCAAGGTAAAGAACGAGGGTTCGAGTCCGATTATCCACGATTATTAATTTTTGAATAAGAATAATGTGTGTCAAAATGCTTCATTGTGTAACATACAGGACTGTGTACTTCTAACCATTGTAGAAACGGGATTTAAGCCTAGTTACATTTAGCTTACGGGGCCCGAACGGCGCCCGTAACTCGCCGTATCCTCGCCGGTGCCCGTGCGGCGGCTTACGGTGTTCATGCGATCATCACAAGGTTTTACGGATGCCATGGACACTTGCGATTTTGTATGAAAATTAGTTATACAAGTTTTTTTTAAAAAAAAAAACGCAAGACCGCGCGGAGACCGTGTCCTGTAGACACGCCGTATAGGCATCGCACGATCGCCGCACGGTCATCGCACGGCGACCGTGCGATGTTTTGCCTTTAAGTCTTTGACGGATCATTGTACGATCGCCGCGCGGGTACCGTACGATGATCGTACGGTGGTCGCAAGGTTTACAGTGCAAATAATTGATAAATCGCACGGACTTCGTGCGATGATCGCACGATTAACTTGAGATCGCCGCACGGGCACCTCAATAATTCTTGTTACAATTTTATGAAAATCCATGCGGACACTGCACGATTTTGTGAACACATACGCGGTAGAAAATAAAACCGTACGATGTCCAACATATCATACAAGAAATCGCAGACTGCGATATCGTACGGCGACCGTGGCAAATGTAAACTAGGCTTTAGGTTTTGTGGGGGAACGGTGATGCTAACAACTGTGCGACATTTAGTGGGGTTTTTTTACTTAATTTTCGGTCTTTTGGTCCATCTTTTTATCCGTCCGTATGTCCGTATTTTTGATTGACTTTTTTTTTTTCATTCTGGCTTTTCACCTGATTTTACATCCATACAGAAAATTAGTTTGTATATTCATTATTCTCAAACTTGTAAATTTAATCGGGTTCAGATGGGGAAAAAAAGTTAATTATATGTACACGTATGTAACGCTAGTATTACATGTTGTTCTATCTTCAACGCAATATTTGAGAATTCAAATGTGTTGCAGACAAGTGTAGGACAAAACCCCGACAGGACAAAACCCACCGGTACAAAACCTCACCAGACCAAACCCCACCAATACATATTTTAGCGTAAGAGTTGAAAGTGTAAGTGCTATTTAAAAGTATATTTATTTATTCATTTAATTCTGTTATTCTTTTACCACACAATTCCATTTTAAAGAGTATTGCAAAGGACAATTAGAATGTACCTTATAAATATAAAGTTTAAAATAAAGCGAAAAAAACTCTTTAAGTGATTTGTTTCTTTGTTTGAATGAGATTTTTACACCGATTTTATATGACTGGAGCACCTAATAATGAATTGATGATATTCCTCACACCAGAACTACCATTACGTCTTTTTCAAGACTCCAGCTGCTTTCCCGCATGATTACGATCACCATCCCATTGAAAGGGGGGGGGGGCAAATAGTCGGAATGATGATTCCTCCATTGGGAATTGAACCTGATATCTTAAGATTTACAGTCTGCGCGCAATGCTTATCTTTGACAGATATTAAACCAACTTTAAAACAAGATGTTTACTATTTTATAGTTTAAAGGAAAAAACTATTAAATTAGTAACTGGAATTTTTCACAATCACTGTTTCAACAAAGTAAAGAAGGAGTCAAAATCTGAAGAAAACAAACTATTCAAATGATTTTGATGAAATGATTTAAAACTGAATGGTGATATTCATTAATTGTATGAAAATATAATTGAATCACTATAGATTCCACTCAATATATTCATATGAAAGAGTACCGGGGTTTTGTCCAACTTGCCAAATGTAATGGCACCTATTTATTTCATTATTTTTTTCATTTGTATACATAATGAATCCGGCATAATACAATGAATGGAAATTTTGATACATTTTCGAAATATTTCAAAACAAAAATTCTCTGCAATTTCATTTTATAATGAGTGTGTGCCAGATTTACATGCGTTTCTTAGAAGCCAAATTAATAAGATACTGGTAAATATCATATAAGACCATTTATTTCATGGTTCAATTAATGAATGTACAGGTCTGCGTTTTGCCCATGGACGTTTTTGCTAGGACCTTTTGGCTAGGGCGTTTTGGTCATGACGGTTTTGCCACGAAGGATATGGCCAATATATTTTCAAAGTAGGATCTTTTGGGCAAAACATGTATTATGAGAGGAAATAAAATTATATGTGACAATTTATTTTCATATTTTTTTTCTTAATTAACTCATTGTCCACACGAGAAGTTTACTTTCGAGATTCAGTTATTTTGACATATACAAAAGTTTGAGAGAAAATGAGACAGTTTCTATTAGTATTTATACACTCAACTTTTAGTCAAATATTTGATGTATATTACGGATTGCTTTTGAATTTCCCCTTTTACTTAATGATTTGTCCTTTTTGTGATATTTTCTTTATTCATTTATTTTTTTTTTTCTTATTGAGGTATTGATTTTAGACTTAGTCCATTTCCTTTTTTATCATAATAGTGAATATTCTATCTTTTCGTAATCATTATCGAACTAGACAACCTAAAAGGGACATGTATTTAACTTTTAAAAATCATATACATTTTTTTAATTCATTGGGATATGAAATATTGGGGTATGAAACTAAAAACAAAATCATTTTGTATGAAATCTCGAAGCTGATTCATACGTAAAGTGATACATGTAGAAGTGTGGGTGCCATGCCTCAATAAATTAAAAAAAAATATCTCTCCATACCTCAATGAATTCAAAGAAATATTCTCTTCATATCTTATTACATAATGATACTAAATGATCAAATAAAATATTATTCTACAGTTATACAGTTCCATGGAGTAATGGCTTAACGGGCGCATAGACAATAACTGTGTACTAAAAGTTGTTAACATCGGGGAATGAAACCAATGTCCAAGCAACTATAAATGCAAGGAACACAAATAAATTGAATTACATAAATGTTATTTTGATAACCGATCTAGTGAAACATATATTTGATATTTCTACCTTTGGCATATTTCTTTCTGGCATTTTGTACTACATTGAATTTCGCACTAGTCAAAAAAAATGTAGTAATCTCAATGGCTTCAAATAAAAAGAATTATCTACCGATCAATCATTCTGAATGATTCTATGATCTATATATATATGTGTGTAAATATATAACGTTAATTTTTAAAAATAGATTAAGTTCTCTAACAGCCCTGTTGATATTAAATCATTTATTCAATTCTACAGTAATGTTTAAGGTTAGCTATTGAAATATCGAGTGTCATAAAACTCGATGACAGGTATACACAGGAAATTGGTCAGACTTTAATTGTCCAATCAATGTTATTATTTTTTTGTTTCACACATATTTGCCCCCTTAGGGTAAAATAACTGTGGTCAGTTAATTTAGAAGTGATCGTTGATTAAAAAAGATGTGAAAAAAAGTGGATAAATGGCTCATTTAAAACAATCGGATACTAGATGTTATTCATAGCAATTCTATACATAATGGATCTTTCGTTTGCTTTTTATTTATTTCTTATATATTGTTTGTTTTCAAACAGGAATCTTTCAAATAAATTCCCTTCATTGACACTAGAATTATCACGAAAAAGTCGCCTATTCATACATTTATTTTATAAAGTTAAAAATAGGATAATCTAACAAGTGCGTGTGACGTCACGGGAACACTAATGAATTATAAAGAAAAAAAATGAAAAAAAGGTAGGAAAGCACAATAAAGACTCAATCATTATTTTATTATATTCTACTTACTCAATAATAAAATATTAACATTATTCTTTGATAAATTTGACTTTTTTCATTCCGAAATACTTCCGAAAAACGCCCGTGACTGTGATAGATAATTCTGGATAAAACGCCTTCTCTGATTGGTTGTTGGAAAAATTATAGGTATACCCTCATTATTATAGGTAAACCCATAATAATACCGGTGTACCGCTAAATATTGTAGGTATACCGGTAATAATAATGGCGGTTCACCCACAATTTGTAGGTGTAGCTCCATTTTTATCGGTATACCGATAAAAATATGTAGGTATACCCTCATTTTTATGGGTATACCTCCATTATTTTGTGGGTATAGCGGTAGTTTGACTTTTGACCCCGTTCGCGCGCCATAGTAATGGTAGTACTGGTGTGAGAAATACCAGGAATCCATTGTTACGTGCTCCAGCCGCCGCGATATAACTGAAATAATGTTGAAAGCGGCGTAAAACCCTATTCAATCAATCAATCAATCAATCAATCAATCAATCAATCAATCAATCAATCAATCAATCAATCAATCAATCAACCAACCAATCAATCAATCAATCAATCTTAATAGCTGCGTTCATCCCTATTCAAATAAAAGGTACAAGAAAGGTTGTACATGTAGAACACATGTCGAATCATTCTTAAAACCCGTCTCGAGACTGACTGTCGCTAGTTGAAAAGTTATGTAACACCGCGTTACCGTTTCTAATGACACAAGGTGTCTTGATGTGTCATTCGTCTGAACTCGGCCGATTCTGTAACCTATATTTAAATCGGAGACGTCGGAGATCGCCCGAGTATTGCCGAATGTAAGTTCAAGAGGACATGACCTAAATAAACACGTATTTCCGGCTAATTACTACAAGTTGCATCAGCGCAGGCTTGGTTCAAAAACATAGTATCTGTCTCTACGGTGTTTAGACACAAACTTTGTTTTTGCTTAAAACTCTCGACAAGCTTACGCCGATCAAAAATTCCCTTGATAAACATTGCAAGATCATTTTGTGTTTTTCAAGGCGAATTTTCATTATCTTCACTTGATAAAGAATAATAGTACCATGCCATTCAAGAAATAAAGAGTGATTTTGCGAAGAAAAATATTGAAAGATACTATAGTCCGTTTGACTTCTATATGGACCAACATTTTGACGAAAAACTCAGAAATGAAATAATGAAACGTAATTTTTTCTTGTCGTATCATATATTCCATCTAATACCATGACGAATTATGTTTTTTTAGAATTTTTGAATGTAAAATAATGATTTTGTCCGTCCGTCTACATGTTAACTCTCAGCCTTTCATACCTCCTGGTATACGTATTTACCGGAACAGCGAATTGTATAACCAAATATAGTTCTGATTTGCATAGGGGTCGAGTCAAAATTGTAAGATTGTAAGCGAGTCGTTTTATAATAAAACCGAGTACTTTTATAAAATTATTTTTTTTCGAAAATTTTTACTTCCCTTACAAATCAAATCTGAATATATTCTCTTTTTGTTCAGAAACCGTTTGACAGATAATTGATAATTGTTTTTATCTATTCTGAGATGAACCCCATATTCCCTTATTTAGACCAATCAAAAAGCATTATTCAACGAAGTCGATGGGAATTTCACGAGGAAAACTTGATAACATGGCGAGTAATAACGGTAAAAAACACGCGATATTTAAGTTTAAGATGACGTGGACATCGATATGCTAATTAGCATGTCCAAATAAGGATCAATGGACATTTCATCTGTCAAATGTTTAGTTGGAAACCACGTGTTTTTACGATATGTTTATAATTCTTACTTCTCAACAGCCAACATCACCCCTCGTGTCTAAGCACGAAAAATGCGAAAATATTAACGTTAACTAGATAGACAAAATCATTATTTTGAAATCATTTTATTTTCAAAAAATATTTTTTGGAATGGTATCAAGCTGAAATTAAGATTTTACCACATAGAAACATTCATTCAAACGCAATTTTATGTAATTGAAGAAAAGGTTGGTCCATATAGAAGTCAAACGGACTATAAATTGAATTTTAAGAGGCGCTACTTTATTTCAAATGTATTAACATCCAACAGGATTTTCCTGACATGGTATATAACACTGGTGAACGACGTTCGTTCACCAAAAACAGGGTGAAATCGACAAGGTGAATAATTTTGGAAGGTTTTTAATGGAATTGAATGAGTGTGTGGAGTGAGTTTTGAGTGAAATGGAAGTGAGGTAATCCAATACCGCTCATTTTGTTCAGGATGAACAAAATAAGCGATTTTCATTACCTCGCTTTATTAAAATATGCATATACGCTCTATAGATAGCTTCCTATCTCTTGACGAACCAATCAGATGTTTACAATTTCAATTATATCAGTAAAAAGATTTTTTTTTCTATTTATATTCATTTTGAATGCAGCTATTGATTTTATCATTTTTAGTAATTTTGGAGCGTTTTCGAGTGATTTGAGTGAGTGCTTGGAATGAATGAATTGAACGCTGAGTGAGCAATTTAGAATGATTTTGATTGGCGTAAATGTCAATTTCACGATATTACTTTCTGTACCACGCTGATATTTTCGTTCAATCAAAATCAAATGAAACGTTCAAGTAAGGGCCATTTAAGGCAAGCTGACGCGAAGTTCGGATAATTGATTTAGGAGGAGACTAAAAAATGAAATGTGAAAATAAGCATGGTCCTGTCACGTCGATAATTTCGGCAAATCAAACTTTCACGATCAATTCCAGTAAATACGTCACCAAGGAACAACCAAGCCAAGTTTCAAGATATTTTCCATATAAAATTTAATCAGTTGATTAGCCTCTTACATGGGTAGCCCCGGGAATTTTCGAACATAAATGTTAATCTCAATAAAGTATTTTCGACAAAGAAGAATTAAAATTATTGCTTGAAACAAACACCGTCCACTGTGTCCGAAATGAGCCTGTGTGTGACATTTCCAATAATTTCAAATGTATGCAAAGCAAAGACGCTGGCCAGTCTGTGCATCCGCACAGTCTTACCAGGGTCTTCTCTGTGCAATTTGTAGATAGATCTGGTCTTAAAGTGCCTTTAAATAGTCAGGTAATCATGTAAATGTACTGTGTGATTGTCCAGGCTACTCAATGTTTCCGCTTCAGGAACATGTGAAATTGTTGGAAATGTCACGCACAGGCTTAAATATTTTCGTCATGCACACAGTAAGGAACATCGTGAAATTGACATTCATCTCGATCAAAACCACTCACGCAGAGCTCTATCAATTCAATTCAAACACTCACTCAAATCACGAAAGAACAACAACAAGAGATCATGATTTTCCTAGATCGCTCACCCGATCAAACAGGCAGATGTGAAGAAGGAGATTATTTCTACATTATATCAATGCCATTGAATTATTACAACAAAGATTATAGTCGGATTGATTTTCTGCTCTTTTTTTGTAAAAAGGATATGCCTTGGCACAGACCGTTTCTAAGCATAGGGGTATGTAATGAAACTAGAGTGAAAAAAGAAAATATCAACCAAGGCCCCTTGTCCTGTGAAATGGCAGGAATCTTTCCAATTTTCTATAGGGTTCATCTTTGTGACCTTAAAATATTCTGACCAAATTTCAAGTAGATTGGGCCTCCCTTGATGCCTCTGAAGAGTAGACAAGAAAATGGTCATTAAGGTCCCTTTTCTCGTGATATGGCGTAGATCATTCCCATTTTCTAAAAGCTTAATCCTTGTGTCCTTACGAATATTCTAACAAAGATCCATGAAGATAGGGCCATATTTGAACTCTCTAGAGTGAGAACAAGAAATAATTTTCATTAAGGCCATTTTCCCGTGATATGGCATGGATCCTTCACACTTTCCATAGAGTTCATCCTTGTAAGCTGACCGACATACTGAAAAATGTTCACGAAGATAGGGTTATAGTTGTAACCTCTAGGGGGTTATCAAGAAAATTATCATTAAGGCCCCTTTTCCTGTGATATTCCATGGATTCTCCCCATTTTCAATAGTGGTCATCCTTGTTTCCTTACGAACATTCTAACAAAGATTTGTGAAGTTTGGGTCATTGTACGACATTCTAACTAATGTCTACTTCTTTTCGTCTACAAACTTTTGAAAAACTGCCTCAAATTTCGAAATGGTGAAAAAGGTTTATACGTGTACTTGAAAAAGAAATACCCAAAAACTGGAAAACCAGTGGAAAATTATATCGGAATCCTATTTTCCGGAAATTCCTAATTTTTAAACATAGATACGTGTCTATTTATTCATAGGCTATTATCAATATAAGGTTGTCTATTTACCGTATATTATCTTTTTCCAAATGACACCGTTATATTTATGTGTTTTTCGAACCTTCCCTATTTGCATTAATATATATACTAAGACGAAAAAGAAACGCCGGGATACATAAAATATGCAACATATATTTCATTGTTTGGCCGAGAATTCACATAATCAGCATCGGAAATCAATTGAAACTTCAATAGCTGGTTCAATACAGATGACATTTCATACACTTATGAATATAATAACCCAATGATACAATTCATCCCAAACATTATAGATTACGCGGCGTTTCTTTTTCGTCCTAGTATATAATCGTCTTCCGAAGCTTTCCGACATCGGTGCGAAATTTCTCATTAGGGTGTACATTATATAAATAGAGGATATTGAATGAGTGGTCATTACATACCGAATTTATTAAACGAGTCATCTATAAATAGATAAAAACGAGGCTGTGCCGAGTTTTTATCTGTTTTAGATGACGAGTTTAATAAATTCGGTATTTTATGAACACAAATTTGATATTCTATTTATAATATGACCCGAAATTTCGCGAAAAATCGTCAAATTCTTCAAATTCGACATTTCAATTTTTCCGCGAAACTTATAACGCCGTTTCAAGATGACGTCACAAAACAGAGATTATGACGTCATTTTCGTGGTTACAAAATAGCGTTGGTATTCGCTCTGAGTTCATTTGCATAGTTATTCCACTAGTGTAATAACACCCGTGTAATATCAAAAATATTCAACGGGATTATTTCTTCCCGGCGTCGTCGGTCATATTATAATATGTGCTTTGTATGAGAAAAAATATCTAACGAGGTTGGGAGAATTGATCATTGTCGAGGCTCTGCCAAGACAATTATCAATAGAGGTATTTCACGTAATTATCTCCCTTGCGTACTCTCCAGTCAAATTTACATAACAATGCAAACGAGGGGGCATCCTTCTTTTCTCCACTCTTTATTTCATTGAAATTTATCCGAATAAATCAGTCGATTTCAACTATTAATAAAATAGATCATTAATCTTTTATAATTCAAACCAATACTTAAATGTCATTAGAAACTATTTCGACCGCTTTTAGTAATTTTTATTTTTCAAATATTGACAAAAAGCGACGTTTGATTTTAGTTGGGTGGAATGAATTGCAGATATAACTCTTCAGAGTTTATCTACTTGATGAATTTATATTTAGTCGAAACAGATATCCTCCATCGAAAATCTACCGTTTTGAGAAAAAACTTCAATATGAAAGTTTGTATAGATTTCTTTCATTTTGACTATTCATTTTCATTATTTCAATACTAGAACTAGTCATTGTTCGTCACAAATCGATCGTAATTGATTAACTAAACAATACAAAAAAAAATGATTGAAATAAAGAGATAATAAAAAACAGACAACAAACACGGCAGACGACAGAATGCAAATTTGACACGTTTATTTCTCTCTCTCTCTCTTTAACGAAAAATAAAAAAAAAAAACACCACGAAGCCATATCGAGAGTGAAAGATAATGTGAAAAGGGGAGAAATAGTTCCACCGTAGGTTTATTATTACGAGTTGCTATTTCATTTTAATAATGATTCAAATTTGAACACATACTTGCCTTGGGAAGGGCTTTTATGTACATTGGAAACGTGCATTCGTTGTTTCGAAATTAAAGATTTGTAGTTCTGAATTTCCCTTGATTTCTTTTCGTTCATCCCTTTTTTTAACACTCACCTTTAACGAATCCAATTAATTTTCCAAATTCAAGAATTATTGAACGCATTATTTAGATACCCCTTTTATGGATATATATTGATATTGAAGATGTGATAGAAGTTAAATGCGATTACGTAATACCATATGTCACATACGACGCTTATTTGTCACCAGTACATTGTTTATTTAGCGCACGTGTTGTAACTTATAACTGCTGCATTAGTGTTTTACCGCTCTTTGATCTGGGGTCTATGGCATATTGAAAAACCCTTTCTAAAATCATAAACAAACATGAAGATTAAATTCATCTCTACATCTTTTAACGCTTAAGTTTTATCAAGCAATATGAAAAACAACAGTGCCGCAAGGGGCTTGTGCTAAAATATTTTAACGACTCTAAATGAGTATGAGATATGAGATATATGGCCCGTATACGATAAAAAACATTAATCTTACTTTAACTAAGTCTGGTCTTTCTGTGCTTGTTAAAAAATACCAGGTATTTATCTATTTAATATTATCATTAAATATTTCCTTAGTATGAAAATTTCTTGTGCAAAAAAAGCCCGCTGTTGTAAATAGAGAATATTTTCACAAAGAAATATATATTGCACGGTCAAAATACATTGTATCACATAGGTTTACTTTTCCGCAATCATGATTCACAGAGTGAAAGATCGTCAATGTGTTGGTTTCAGTTTTCTCTTTTTGCCACGAAGTTTCAACAGCGCGATATCACAAACAATCTATGAAACGAGGTGGCGTATTTGGTTGGGTTATTCGCTCAACGATTTATTTATTTATTTTATTTTTTATTATTACTTTTTGCAATAATACATTTCCTTGTCTCAGTGTGTTAATTACGATGTGATGGTAATAATGTTTTATAAAAAGAAATTACTATATAAAGATATGATTGAGAAGGCTACGTATTTTTTTTTGTTGTTGTTGTTTTGTTTTGTTTTAGTAATACATGTATTGGTATTTTAATGAAAAGAGCGAAATAAATGATAAGATATGAATAAAAAAAGGGAATAAAATACAAATAAACGTATTTCAAAGACAAACTTTGATGACAAAATTAAAAAAAAAAGGCAGTACATTATTACCAACAAGAAATACAAAATACTTCGTCATAGGCCAGGAACGCGAAATAGAGTTAGATTAATATAAGTTAATCAAAAGCAAAAAATAGAAAAATGACAAAAATAAGCATGAAGAATTAAAGCATTAAAACTACATTCTTATTATGTGTAAAAACAACTTTGATTTCGTTTATAACGACGAGTATTTTGTGGTTTAAAATATATTATTTTTCTATAAACTATTTATGGACTAAAATGACATGCCCCCTCGTTTGTATAAGGGGCGGAGTCGAGAGATTTCCGCGCATGCGTAGACTTATGTGAAATAGGTCTATTCCTACAACCGAGTTAGATATATTTTCATACAATACACTAAGTACGTATTATATTTATCTTATAAGCTCTATTTGCCTTGTTGTCGCAGATGTTTCCAACAGAAATGCAAGTTTCTACAAATAACCACATTATATAATTTTTCTAAAAATAACTATGTGATAACATGAAAAATATCATACGGGATGTTATCATACGGATATTTGTATAGTTATAAGATACATGTACATGTACACTTCTCTAAATGTATCTACAGTTAGCTGCATCGTGAAATTGTTATTCATCTCAATCAAAACCATTTTAAACTGCTCAATCAGCGCTCCACCCATTCATTCCAAACACTCACTCAAACCATTCAAAAACGCTCCAAAATCACCAAACGAATAAGATCAACATCTAGATTCAAAATTAATATTCCTTAAGAAAAATGGCGATTTTACTGACATATAATGAAATTGAAAGCGTCTGATTGGTTCTCGAAGAAATAGAAAGCGAATTACACAACTTGTATGCATATTTGATAAAAGGGAAGTAAATAATATAGCTAATTTTGTTCATCCCGAACAAAATTGGCTATATTGGCTTACCTTCCTTTCATTTCACTCAAAACTCGCTCCACACACTCATTCAATTTCATTCCAAAAATAATTCAAATTTCATTCACCTTGTCAAATCCACGATGTTGTTAACTGCGTACGATTGTACAGTTAGTAAAATCGTGAAATTGACATTTATCGCAAGCAAACCCGCTCTTAATCGCTCACTCAGCGCTTAATTCATTCACTCTAAACACTCACGCAACTCGCGACTTCACTGTCAAAATTGAAATTGTTAACGTCTTAACTGTTTCTTGGAGAAAAAGGAAGCTATTTATAGAACGTGTATGCATATGTTTTTAAGGGGGGAGGGGAGAAATAAATATCGCTCATTTTTTCATCCTGAACAAGATTAGCGACATTTATTACAGCCATTTAAATTCACTCAAAACTCACTCATCGCACTCATTCAATTCCTTTCCAAAGAATTCCAAGATCATGAAACTTGTCATTTTCCTGGTGTTGTTTTCTTATAGACTGGGATCGGTTGGGCCTCGTCAGAATACAATTTTCTTAATCCGCTCATGCCTTTATAACCTATCATGGATAAAAGACAGGGGCTAGTTTCATCAAAACATTTAAGACGTATTTTTTTTTGTCTTACTGATGACTTTGGAAACAGTTACAACAACAATCACTTAACATAGGTATTGATAGATTTGTGATACGTGATTTTTGTGATTAACATGTGGTAAGCCGTAGGTAAGACAAAAATGCGTCCTAAATGTTTTGGTGGAACAAGCCCCAGATTACTTCATATTATGGAAACCCAACACCCTTATTTATTACGCATGCGATCGCATTAAATTATCGATCTATTGGAATCAGCTTTTTGAAACGTGATTTAGAAATATCAATGAGTACAGTCAGACTAAGCGTGTAAAGACTCATCTCTCTCTCTCTCTCTCTCTCTCTCTCTCTCTCTCTCTCTCCTCTCTCTCTCTCTCTCTCTCTCTCTCTCTCTCTCTCTCTCTCTCTCTCTCTCTCCCTCCCTCCCTCTCTCTCTCTCTCTCTCTCGATCGATCGATCGACAAATAAGAACATTGTTCCCAATTCATTTTTACCTTTCTTTTGCCTTTAAATAAATCTCTGACATGGGGAATTAAATCTTGGATAACCGCAAACCTTTACACTTGAGAAAACGGATATATGCCGTTTATTATATACAGGATTTCAACTATTCAAATCAGGTTTTATCAATACAAATGATCTTTTCTTCAGGAAAACCTGCCAACTTGACGTTTCTTGTTATTTCATTAGTCTAACCTAGACACTACTAAACAAACAATTTTGGACTAATTCAACTTCGAGGAATTTGCAGACGTTAAATCAATGTGTGTTGAAATTGAAAACGACTGCATTATATTGAAGAAAGCGTTGAGGAAAAGGGAGAAATTGCTTGATTGAAGCAATTTCTCCTTTTTTCTCAATGTTTAACTCTTATTAACTTGTGGTCTCCGAGTTCTAGAGGTGGAGCGTCGGCCTCTTGACCCAAAGGTCGTGAGTTCTATTCCTCGGAGCGGCTATCGATCTTGGTTCTTTCATTGGCCCACACATTCGGCGCGCAAGTACTGGTGAATTTTCTTGGAAGCAGAATCGAGTAGGTAAATCTAAGTTGTAAGAACTTGTTTCCCAATTGATGTAAAATAAATAGGTTTAAACCAAATACTTGTAGTGCATAAACATTTAGATTCGAGGGTAAATGGTAACACAAACATGTAAAAGCTTTTTGGGAAATAAGATATCTTTTCTTGTTTTCTGAATAACAAATATTACATTTTCAAAAGTTGTTTGTTGCTTTCTATGGCCAAGAAACCCTTAGAACATCACAGAAAATACTAACGACTGTCTTCAAGGCCATCAATAACCAATCACCAGTTATCATTTCTGGACCCAATGTTATAAAACTTTTCTCAGGCTCAGGCTCAATTTCTAAAAATTTAAATTCAAATAAATGTATGAAAATAAAAGATGATATTACTAAGTTGTTATTTATAACAACTTATTTATATTATTTTTTATGTTAATACATTACAATGAGTATTAAACAGAATTACGGCTTTAATCTCAAATTGAAAATTGAGAAAATTTTGAAATTAGCCTGAGAAAAGTTTTATGACCTCGGGCCCAGATTACTCCACCAACCAGACAAGGTTAAAGATCCCACAACCAGACATTTATTGAGATACAGAGTAATAGTGAACAATATAACTCAGTGCGAAGAGTTGTAACTGCCTATATGTTTATAGGCAGTTAAAACTGTTTCGCACTAAACCATCGAAATACAGCTTCCTCCCAAGGACGATCAGAGATTGGATTTCCCTTCCCCCAGACCTGGTGACTGCAACATCTGCGGACGTATTCAAGCAACGTCTGCAGCAGTACATGGCCTAAGACAAACAATGGGTTTTATGGTTTTTAATCTAAATTAGTGTCCCCATTGCTTTTTCGATCTGGGGGTAAAAATGGGTATTTTACAGTGTCCTTGTACCCCCTCTTAATAACACAAAGAAGGCTGCTTGCATAAAATGGGGGTACCGGAATCAATGTAGGGGTAAATCACTCCCATTAGAGGGTTTTGGCGAACACTGTTACCTACACTTTATTGTTTATTTAGTTTCAGTTATATTGATTACTTAAAGGGTTGAAAAGTTTTCATGTTTTGCTCTTTTGTGACCCCCACAAAACCAGTTTTGACTCCCAGAATTTTATGGTCAAGGGGTCAATGAATCCCAAATTTAAAAAGCTAGCACAAGCCCTGCGATGTACGTGAATTTATGCAGTTTTATATTTAACAGTAAATAATCAGGGTCTTTCTTCCCTTATGCGACTGTTATAAACGAACAATTGATCTAGGTTTATGCACTACACAAGGCTAATGCTGAGTTCGCATATCGCAAGCTTCGGTCTGGTAATGGAAACGTGTAGGCGAACCTTGGTCGAATAAGGAGGGCGTAGGGACAGCCCGTTGATTTCCAATGGACTGGCCTGAAAATTAAATAATAATTCTTTAAAGGTATGCCCAGCTAGTTGTAAAACGTATGATTTATGGACATTTGTCATTTCAAACAATTTCGCAAAATGTTATCCGTCACGCGAAAAGGGACCGCCCCAAAACTCCGTCTAATTATCATTTTGGTTTAGTAGTAGTGCAGACCATTAAGAGGTCGCATTTCAATTTTTCACAGGGATGTAGTTTGATCCCTATCTTTTCATGTCGAAATCTTGTCATTTCTGCTCCAAAAAATTAAATTAAAAGATATGAAAAGAGTATTTATTAATTTCACGGAGGAATGAAATTAAAAATCTAATCACACGTAAGAATGAATTCGCTTCGCGTATTCATACAGTATGATTAGGTTTTTAGTTTCATTCCTCCATGAAATTAACGAATACTCTTTTCATCTCTTAGAAAATGTATGTCGCTGACCGGGAAGTTTTATGTTTTTTCAGCACATCACGTATACCTTAAACCGTTAAAGATGCCCAGACAGGTCTATATTTTTGACCCGTCAGGCGAAAAGGGGCCATCGGGATAGCGAATAAAGTACTGCCTTTAGTTAGGCCAGGCGCAGTGTGCAGGCTGATTAGGGTTCAACCTTTTCGCCATTGGCTGACTCTCGGTCTTCCTGTCAAAGACTTCTCGAAATGCGTACTCCGGATGACAGCAGATGTTGGCAACTACTTGCACCAATCAAATTATAATATATTAAGGTAGCGGAACCGTAATAGTTCCGCAACATTTCAGACCACAAAATCTTTCACAATGTTGACCGAGGTTTCCTAATGAAAATCATTAGGAAACCTCGGTTAACACTGTTTAAGTGCATTACTTCCAAAACTTTGCAAAACTATTACGGGTCCACTACCTTAAGTTCTACTAGAACTTCTATGAGAAAAAACTTGTTGAAGTGCCCTTAAAATGGCAATTTGTCTGAAACCAAATCGAAATTCAGCAGGAAAGGCGACGTATTGATTTTCTCCTGATTAATAAGTGAAAAAGTAACAAATATAGCAGCTTAAAACCATACCTCATGAAACTAGTAAATAGGGGAATACGCTATTCATGACTATGGTCAAGGCGAGCGCGAATATCCACACACTGCTCCGTATTATTTCGCCGCTACTATTATCATTTCCTGTTGCAGAGACGGGGGTCACTTCTGAAATGGATCAAAGAAAAAATGTATTTAATGCTAATTTAATCTCTGGTCCTCGAGACAATTCTAACAAGACATGGTATTTGGTCGAGGGAAGGAAAATTTGGTGCCCAAAGTAATATATTCAAAATGAAAATGAAACAAATCACTGCTTTTTATTTAAAATTTGGTCCGAAGCAAAATCATCGTTTTATTTAAATTAGGTCTTAAACAAATTCCACTGTTATACTACTTCAAGGCTTATTCTTCCAAAAACATAAATCTCTCGTAATGATTTTTTAGGAACCAAATATCTCTTAATGAAAAAAGCCACAATCCTCTTCGCGTATTCATACAGTGTGATTATGACCTCCATTGAATTAGAAAAAATTAATTCTCTTTATCTAATTATCAAATGAATAACTAAAGATGGTGTTTCCTCACATTTTTATCCTTGAAATCTGCAGCAAAAAGTCACCAAGTGTAGCGATTTTGTAGACCAATTTTTACGATATTTCAAAACAAAGCCGTTAGCTCAAATTATAGTCTTATTTTCTTTACTGCATTTTAATGATATATAATTTTTAAGTTATGATCACCAGTTTTTTGTGGATTCTGGTTGTCTAGAAAAAGGTCCTACTTCTCAATTCAAACAATTTTGATAACGTAGCTACATTGTAAGATTGAGCATAAACCAGTCCCTACGACAATCTGGCCCCTTTTGGAGAAATCTGTAAATTTCTACTTCATGATCTTACATCAAAAGATAAGAAGAGAAGAATGTTCATAATTGTTGAGGTATAAAGGTTAAAAGCCTAATTACCTTTATGTATGAATCTGCTTCGCATATTAAAAAAGTGTGATTAGATTTCCAGTTTCGTGTCTCAATGAATTAAAAAGAATATCTTCATATCGTATGTAGGACGGATCCCAGAGTTTGTCCTTTTTGGCCATATTAAGATTTTGACTTCCTACCTGTTTGTGTACAATCGACAGTCACTTGATTTGATTCCAGAAAGTTGTGGGTACATGAGAACGTGTTGACGTCCGTCTCATTTGTATTGAAAATCTATAGAACCAGTCGCCCATTTATTGACGTCCCGTTATATTTGCCATGTAAACCGTTATTCTGGTTATGATCATAGACTGGCGCCTTGGTCGGTTCATGAGTGTGCCATTGGTATTCATCTCCCGTATTTATAATCGAGCTGGTACAGGATAAAGTTGTCACGCCGCCACACCCCTCGGATGAAACAGTGAGGGTTGGAGCTGTAAAAATTACAAATGAGCATGTGATATTTCCAACAAATTACATTTGTACGAGGCACTAGCATTTACCAATATTCGCTGACTGGCTGAGGAGGATTTGAGACATCCAAGATAGTGTATCCGTAACAGTTCCACGACGTTTCGAAAATCATGAAATTTATTAATATTTACCGAGGTTTCCTAAATATTTCATTAGGAAACCTGGGTTTCCATTTTAAAGTTTATAGCGGCTTCCTAAAACACGTTGATACATGGTTTATTGCGTGTATGCGACTTTAAATCACGTAGAAACCTTAAGGTTAACATTAAAAGCTCCCGAGTTCAATAATGTTATGAAAATTTGTCGGGTCCACTACCTTGATAAACAGCGTGTATAGTAATGATTCTGAGCAGACTGTGCGAATGCCCGGGCTGACCAGATGCTTTGCTTTGTACATATGTGACCCGTCACGCGAAAAGGGACCATCTGGGAATTCTGTAAATTGAATTATTGAAAAAGATATTTGATCCAGCATTGGTCAACCAGAAGTCGCATTTCAAAAATTCTTTCACTGGAAGGTAGATTGGTCATTCTAGATTCAGAAAATAAGCACAGTGCATAAAGTTTCGACCCAAGTCAGTCTGCGCAATCCGCGAAGTCTGACTACGGCCGACACTTTACGTACTACCAAGATTGTCCCTTTTCGCCTGACGGGTCACATATATGAAATTTTCAGAAATGTCACTTGCAACCTCAAATAATTTGTTGTAAGTGCGGTATCAGGGGTGATAACATCCGACATTTAGCATGTCAGTTTGATAGTCACCATTTTGGTAGGGATATGTTACATGTTATTTGAATCAATTTTAGTGACGCTTTGGAATATAGATTACGCTGGCTATGACTTAGGCCATAGCAGAGGATTACCATGTCTAGTCGCTAATTGGGATTTATTTAGATCACATTATCAATGTTTAGGTTTAGATCGCCAAAACTGAGTTTTATTTTCTCGCTTTAGACAAAAGATATACTCACGACAAGGTGAATCTAACGTTACAGCGTTGGAGTCGGTAAAATTATAACTACATGTATAATTATTAGCATCAATCTCGGTAGTATCAAGTATCTGCAGTTCTATGCGTCCGTTGGTAATGGTTGCAGTGAACTTGTTGTTTAACAAGTTGCCATTCTGCGTATTATCATAGATGGTTGTTTTACTTGGTTTCCACTTAAACCATTGGTATGGCTGTCCGACTACTATATCTTGACTAGTACATGTTAGAATTGTCACTTGTCTGCAGCCGTCCGGCGTGATTGTTAGTTTAGGTGCACCTATGAAATACAGAAAATATTGCTCAAGTGACCACATCTATAAAGCAACAATTTTTTCATTAAGCGACCGTTTTCAAAACCCCATTCTTTCAATTAAAATATTGGGAAAATTGATATCATTCGTCTAAAAATATTGGAAATGAATCCTATGTTGATAAAACTCATTAGAATCGTCTCATTGAGACGATTATTTTGAGTTTTAACAACTTAGGATTATCTAGAAATTAGCAATAACTTACATATTCATTCAAAATAATGTTTCCATTTTATAAACAAAACGTGTACTAAGCGACCATTCTCTTTAACGACCGCTTTTTGGTGGTTCCATGAGTGGTTGCTTAATACACGGTTCACTGTAATTAAAAAATAATAATAATAATATTTCGTGTCATGCTGAATTCTTGCTTTTGTAGGGGATGGTGATAAAATCAGTCAGCAAAAAATGCTGTCTTACCTTAAGTCTATTCCCACTGTTATTTTTTCCTTTATTGACCAGAAAAGTTTTAAAATTATATTTTCAGATAAATACTGACTCAAACTAATGTATGCAAAGTTTAAAGCACTGGGGGTTATTCAGAAGGACAAGGGTTAAGAATCAAAATGTTATTCTATTTTTTTTAAGATGAGATTTAAAGGTATTACACAAGTGCGATTAGGTTTTTAAGTCTCATAACTCAACAAATCGCTTGTTCAAGATACCTGAAGCCGTGGATTAAATGAGCCTGTGCGTGACATTTCCAACAATTTGAAATGGTCGTGAGGTGCAAACATTAAGAAGCGTAGACAGCCACAAAGCGTAAATATAATGTTATATAATCTAATTGTCTATGTACAGATACTTGAGACCTTTTCTATCTACTGGGTGCATAGTGCAGACTCTGGTCAGACTGTGCGGATACACAGGCTGGTCAGAGTCTTTCCCTTGCACGTATTTCTAAATTATTTGGAAATCTCAAACACAGGCTCAAATGGTTTACGCATCAAAAGGCACATTTTTATTTCATTAAAATTGAGATTTTGAAGGAGTCAAAAAAAAAAAAATAGAAAAAGGGTTTAAAAGTCCCCCCCCCCACACACACACACAGAGAGAGAGAGAGAAACACGCTACATGTACATGTACTTACATTTTACTGTAACTGCTATCATATAAAATATCAAGATGCCCAACAATGTCGTTTGTGTATTCATTCTGATAGTTCTTTACTTCTGTAATATAAAACAATACGCTATTAAGATAAACTGTAGTAAACGCCAATTGGTTCAATTTGACAGTGCGACGCATTCTATAAATAGATACATCGGAAAACCCATTGATAATTTTGGGAATATAAGATTCAAAATCACGAGGCCACAAACTCTTGAAATAAATCAAATTAAAATCGTCTGATTTAAAAACAAATATAGCACAACTTCTGTTCATGGTTAATTCATTTAAACCTTGCTTTGCATATAACTGCAGTTAGCAACATCGTGAAATTGACATCCATTCCGATCAAAATCATTCTTAATCATTCACTCAACGCTACATTCACTCATTCTTAACATTCATTCAAATCCATCAAAAACGCTCCAAAATAATAAGAAAACATTTCGAAATCGTTCAAGACGATCAACATTTATTTCAAATCGATCAATTATTGTACGACATAATTGGCTGGTTTGACTTATAAAGTGTCTGATTCATTAAAGAAGACACAAAAACAGAAACGGCGGGTGTAGATCAATGCAAAATGAATAATAATAATAATAATAATAATAATAATAATAATAATAATAATAATAATAATAATAAGTTTATTTAGGTAAAAGAGTACAGAACATGGCATAGTAAAAGTAGTATAACGTATAAATTTTGCATCGAGAAAAAAAGTGTAGAAAAAAAACACAAAATGACCATGTTATGCCCTCAATTTCCAAGGATAACACAAAAAAAGGAGAAAACTAAATCCTCTTATTTCCATTGTGGTCCCAGATAATGGAGGCATGGCACAGAATTATATTGACGTTGGCAGAATTTGACATAAGACGAAATACGCCTCAGTATCAGGCTTCCTGAATTGAGATGTCAATTAATTGCCAATAAGTAAATCGGCCGTAGAATGAAATGATTGAAACCAAAAATTGCTAATCCTAAAAACGCAACAATGAATTAATATTCGCGGATAAGAAGAGTAAATTTCACACACATATTTTAGAAATTCATATTACTTAAATTCAATACTTACATTTATGATATAAATGATAAACCGTATAGATCTGCCACCTTAAACTTACTAAAGATTACTGACTTGAGTATAGAGCAAGTGTTAAATTGTATATATAATTTTTGTTCTAATTTTAAAAAAGATATGGGAGAGGCTGGAAACCCAACAATTGTGAAAGACACAGGTATCTTTGTGCGTTGCATTCCATTGCCTTTTAACAAAATCCCAATATTTCGTCTATATAGAACATGCGACCCAGCTTTAACAAATCGGGATTCGATCGGTACCCTTTACCTACGTCATTGATGAATCGAACTGTTTCAAGTCATAAGCCTAACTTTATCATCCTCTTGCCGTTCATGGAAAAATCTGTTTTACATTAAGCTTTTTCAGATAGTTTAGACTAGGACCAGTCTGCATAGACATGCACGTACACTCTAAATCGTCTACCTTCTAATGAACTGCTGTGGGCACAATGTGAACCAAAGGCCAACTTGTTAATAATATATCCGAAACATTGTCAATTTATTTGAAATGAAATCCAGATTCACACGGAAAGTTTTTTTGAAATATGTTCTAATTTTTGCCTCCTTCATTTACTAAAATAAAAACGACTTGGTCCTATCCATGATGGGGGTCGATGTCCGACTGAAAAAAAAAATCTTAAACGAAGTTTGGGTAACAATCCCTCTGATGTATTGATAGATTTTTACATGCCGCCGTAAATACAATATGATCTTAGCCTACACTGTCTGCATTCTAATCAATCAATTTGGGAAAAAGTTGAATTTTGCCTACTGGTTAATATGTCCGAATACAATCCAAATTCGTCAGGATAGTTGTTGGAATATACTGAGTTCCATAAGTAAGTGTGCACTTTCACTTTTTGCATTTCTCTTGATTTTTAACAAGTTGAAGGAAAATTATGGAGTAAATTTGATACCATACTTTAGTCAAGACATTAAATTAAAAGTCAAATCAGATTTGGATAAAGTCATCGCATGCTGCATACGCACTGGCAGAACTTAAATTGTTGAGATTTGACCTCCTTACAATTTTTTTATTGGGTAAGAGTTTTGTGTTGATGTTGCCTTATAGAGTTTTAGAAGCTATTTCAAGCCATTTCCAAACAAAAGATTTAATTTTTATGCAGACGTTAATTGTTCGTCAACGTTAGACATTGCTACATTGTGAGGCCAGTAACTTGTCGTTGAATGGTGCTATGGCGTTATATGACATCTCAGTTTGCTTATTAAACGCCTTTCAAAATGATGACCTATATTTCTATTGGAACATGAATGTTCAATCAATTTTATTGACGTTCTAAATCTGACAAGGTTCTATTTTATTTTACTACGTTTATTTGTAGTCAAACAGCGCTGCAGCATCATGCACAATTGTATTGAAGATGTGATTTTATGCTTAGGAAAGCCGCAAAGATTAAACTGAATGCATGTTCATCATTCGTCTGATGCGTGTTACACATATAAAACATGCAAAATGAAACGTCTCAATTTAGCAGAAACGTTTTGCTCATCGCGTGAGTTTTGTTTTCAAATATCGTTTGCCCATACTCTTGGGGATAGTCATACGACATTTCATGTCGATAGATTGTGTAATTTCAGAAATATTCAAAATTCAAAAGTGCACGCTTTCTTTTGGAACTAAGTATAAGTTTGAATGTACGTTCTAACTTTTTTCTCCTTGATTTCCTTTAAAAACAAACCCGACTTATTTCAATCCAACGTAGGGTCGATGAGCTACCAGGAAAAAGAAATCGAAATTGAATCTTGACTTAGCTAGAATTGTGGGTTTTTCATCCTTCTGGTGTAATCAGATATTTTTATTATAGGGATGAATGTCTTTTTCACTGCGTTTATTGGGGTATAAAGTGCAATTGCCTTAGCACATGGCAAATAACGCCCGTAGGGCGTTATGATTAATGTCGTATAGTAAAACAAGTGATACACGAATGAAAGACAACATTTAAATTCGTAGAGGTATTTATGACAAAAAAGGTTGTTTCTGCCAAGTAAGTCTGTATTTTTAAACGAAAACGGCGTGGTCGGTCTTAGTTGAGAGGGTTGCTTGAAGGTCTTCGTCGACTCGCTGTTTTCTCAGTTTAGGTCGGCTCGGAATCAGAACTGCATGCTTGTAATCGTAAATTCTTTCGAAAATACATTAATTTATAATAGATTGAATAGCAATGTTGCGTTGATGATCGAAAAATAGGTTAATTCGAGTTCCTACAACACAGGACTTGCAGATCGAATTTCGGGGGGTTTCCGAAAGACCTATTGCATTTTATACAGAAATAAAGTGCAATGAATTTCCCCACGTGATGCAATTTAAACCAATCAGAATTATGTATTTTATTAGATTGCAATTATATGACGCGGAAAGTCGACGTATATGTATGAAGTAATCTCATCTGTGTGTACTACGAGGAAATTCGAAAAAAAAAGTTAGAACTTGGCTAGGACGAATCATGTGTATGTTTTGGGATCGCATTAGATGCCATTGATAACTTTCCTTTTCATGGAATGTTTTATGCCTACATATGCAAATTGAGAAATATTTCTCAATTTGCATATATAGGCATAAAATATGCCACGAAAAGAACAGTTATCTCATTATACACATGTCAACCAAATTTGATGTGTTATCAGTGGCGGGTCCTAGAGGGAGTTCGGGGGTTCAAACGAACATCCCTTGTATCAAAATCACCTCATTTTCGTAGAGAAATTCATTTAAAATAAAGTTATAGCTAGGAAAACGAAGCTTCTTTCTAGTGATCGAACCACATAAACTCGGAATTTTACAAAAAAAAAAAAAAAAAAAAAAAAAGATATCTCGTGTACAGAGCAATTAGTCCTATGGTATCCCTATCTGAATAGATGGGAATTATCATTTAAATTCTGTCGGCCTTCGTCGAACCCTTTTTAAGGAAATCCTGGATCCACCGCAGGTTGTGTCTGCGCAGTTATGGCACTAAAATCCAGCCCACACTGTATGAAAACACAAAGTGTATGTTTTTCTCCCCAATGTACCCCATACAGTAAATCAAAGCGCTAAAAGCGCTGAAGGCCTGTTTTATAAGGAGGCAAGGTGACATTTGAAGGCATACCAGCCTGATTAGCTCAGTTGGTAGAGCAACGGACTTCATATATCAATATCAAATTACACTCATGTTGATTTATTGTATGCAACCTGTTCCAAGTTGGCCCAGTCTTAAATTTTGTCGTCTGTCTAAGGGTTTAATGATAGGACAAGGCTTTTAATTTTTCTAATTAAGATTAATCCATTTCAAGACAACAAATATTTAGACAGGTTCAAATTGTAAAGGGTTGCAGATTACATACAATTTTTGGGCAAATTAGTACAAGGACAAGGTAAATGATCAAGGTTATATTCAAGAAAATTGACCTCGTGTGTTGTTTCGTCTATCATCATTACCATCAGTAATTTGATTTTATTACAGCGTAGTGATATGCAAGCACTACTTTGAACACACAAAGCACTTCGTGTCGCACAAAAGTTGATGACGTTTACAAGACCTATTTTTTGAGCACATGAGCACTACGTAGGCTACGTAGGCTACGTAGTAGACATGTTGTTCGGTTTTTGACTCGATTATCTTTTTCCTATGCGATTTCCAGGACACAGGGCTGTTTCCTATGGCCTGCTAAACTAGGCCAAAAAAGGCGTGGCTTAATTTAATCATTTTCAATGATTTTAAAGTTGATCGTTTTGAATGATTTCATTTTTTTCGGCGATCTCGGAGCGCTTTTGGGTGTCTTGAGTGAGTGTTTTTGGATGAATGAATGAATGGGGCACAGGGTAAACGATTGAGAATGGTTTTAATCGAGGTGAATGTCAATTTCACGACGTTTATATAGGGTCTTATACTGTTAGAGGTATACTAAACAGCAAACTTTTTGGGATGAGTGTCTTTTTCACTGCGTTTATTGGGGTATAATGTGCAATTGCCTTAGCACATGGCAAATAACGCCCGTATGTGCCATGTTTTATACTGTTAGAGGTATACTAAACAGCAAACTATTTGGGATGAGTGTCTTTTTCACTGCGTTTATTGGGGTATAAAGTGCAATTGCCTTAGCACATGGCAAATAACGCCCGTAGGGCGTTATGTTTTAGCCATGTGCTAAGGAAATTGCACTTTATACCCCAAAAACGCAGAGAAAAAGACACTCGGCCCTTATAAATGCAATCATCTTGGTAGATCTAAGAAACTATTAAATTACTCGGCTAAACATTAAAGTTTCGAGTCTACTTTCTGCGGGTATAGATTACACAATCTATTTTTAGATCGTGTATTTTTTCTCGCTTTTGAAGTTAAAATGCATACAATTAATCAAATGGTACACAAATAAACGACAATTTGACATTCGTAGAGGTACTTGAAATAAAAAAAATAATTTTGACAAGTTATTCCGCATTTCAAAGCGAATCTATCGTGATCGGGCTTAGTTGAGAGGGTTGCTTTGTGGTCTACGTCAACCTGCTGTAAACATCGACTTAGAATATGAACTGCATGCTTTTAATCATAAATTCTATCGAAAATATCTTAATTTCTAATAAATTGAATAGCAATATTACGATGTGGAAGGGGAACGAGAGTTTTTCGAGTTCCTACAACACAGGACTTGCAGATCGAAGGTCGGGGGTTTCCCGAAAGACCTATTGCATTTTATACAGAAATAAAGTGCATTGGATTTCCCAACGTGATGCGATTTCAACCAATCACAATTCTTTATTTTCTTGGATTGCAATTATTAATTTATCAAAGATAACAGAAAAATGCAACAAAATCCAATTAAGATTATATGAATACGCGCTTTTGAAAGAAAAAAATGCTCGTATATTTCTTCACCAATTCTAGAAATATCGCAAAATATCTAATATTTCGCACGAGGACAACGTCGATACGATTGATTGATAGAATGGAGTTTTACGTCGTTTTCAACATCTTTTCAGTTATATCGGGACGGCACCTAACAATGGATTCCTGGTATTTCTCTCACCAGTACAACCATCACATCCTTTCCTAGCCTCCAGCTGCTATCTCACATAGGTCTACGATTATCAACCCATTGCTGAGAGAAAAATAGTCGGAAAGAATGAGTGCCGCCGGCGTCGATACGAAGGCTATAGAAATACAGATAGGAACAGCGTAAACTTGACAAGATGAATGATTTTTGGAATGAAATGACTGTGAATGACTGTGAGTAGCGCTTTTAAAGACCTGTCACACTAAGGCGTCGATACCACGGTGATCTGAACGCTTCCAGAGCGCTATTAGAACGCCGTGACAACGCCTTAATCACATCAGGCAGAAGCGATGAGTCGCAGTGGAAACGTCCATTCTGAAAATCACTCGGCCATTTCCGTAAACTGCAACAGACCTGGGATGTATGTAAAGCGGATGGGTATGTAACAAAATTGTGCATTTCGTTAGGCGGAAACAGTGTAACAATCAAAGTACTGAAAGTACTGATAAGTTGGAATGCGTTCAAGAGACGGTGACCTCAAGCCACTAACAAAGCTGACGCCTCCCGCCCTCCACATGTGATCACATAATACATCGCGTCTTTTTACGGGCGCATATAAATCAATGTATTTCAACAACGAGATACGCTGAAACCCCTGAATCGATTTACAGGCCTGAATATGATGAAAGAAAAATGATAAAAAGGAGAATCATACGATCCATACAGTCGACTAATGGATGCACAGGCAGACACTTATACACTCAAAACAGTTACTATGCTATTTTTCAAATGGCTTCTGCTAAATTTGAGTTATGAATTACATTTTCAATTAGAATTGTCGCAAAGTGGACCTTTAAAGCGCTTGGTTCCTGATTAAAATCTATTTTCGCAGGGAAGTCTTTTGCTTCATGAGTTGGAATCTCAAGAACATTTTTGGACGAAGTTAAAATGTGACTTCGACCCCCGTGACTCCAAAATTGGGTTTTTTTTTGGTCATTGACAACATTTGTGTCAAGTTTTATAATTTGGGTCAATTTGCTGTTCAGTTAGAGTGGAAACTGTTAACAGTTTAAGCTTACTTATGGCCTTGACATGTATGACCTCGAAACAATAGGGCATTTCTTTGGGTCATGGGCAACATTTGTGTAAAGTTTCGTTATTGCAGGTCAATTGCTCCTCCGTTTAGCTAGCGGAAAGCAAATGGACAATGGACAGACAGACATGATGAAATCAATATTTTGCTCTTCTACTTCTGAGTTAGGGGTATGATGGTGCTCTTAAATGTCTTCAAGAATGTGAAGAAAACAAGTTGATTTAGCAGGTTTGTTTCAAATTGCAAATTATTTTGGCTATGGGATACAATTTGGCAAAGATATTCATAATTCCATTAAAGATGTGGTTACCAAGCTTTTATTGGATGAAAAATGGGTTTTGACAATGAAGCATACATGTAATATGACGGAAAACAAACTACATATGTTGCACTGAGAAATCACATCAATTAAAATAGTCTAGGAGGCAAAAATTGAAAATTTCGATCCGTTCAACATACCTGCCAGAAAAGGTTTGACTGTAAAACTGGAAAGATTCATCTTACTACAACACATTTAGGCACGTTGTAATGTCAAATTGTGGTAGCAGTTTTGTGTTAGATGGCTATGTTTGAACCAAACCTCCTCAAAAATATTCACAAGCCGTAATACCTCATTTTGCAAATGATTGTCCAAATATCATAATCAAAACGACTTATTGTAGCGTTTTCTATCTTATTTATTTGAGATAGAATGCGAATAAGATTATTATTCAACCAATAAACTAATAAATTCGGTTAATCTGTTATTTGTCAGCAAAGAATTACCCCACCCACCAATTTAACATGGACCTACAGAATAACTTCTTATTAGTCTAATATATAAGTCTGGGCGTCCTTCCTAGTGTATTTTTTGCCATAACCATTATATGCAGTTATTAAAGTCTGTCATATTAAGCTTTTGGAGATACTGATCCTCAACAACAACAACAACAACAATAACAACAAAACCTGGCGCATAGGATTACTACTCAATTGCAACGCATACTGACACACGTTCAATTCAATATTAACTGTGCCTAATTAAACTAGCAAATTGAATTTTTCATTGAAGTTTATTTAAATACAGATGGAAATTAAATATTGATGCCTGTGCGTAGAGTTTGAGGTCTGACACCCCCCCCCTCCTCCAAAAAGCACTTGTTTCTACTCGGCCTTAATCGCAAAGCCTAGAACTTTCATATTTGACATGTCATGCAGAATTGTTATTGTTAGCTTATACCTTCATCTATATCTTAATTCACTGTTCCAAAATAACACATAAAACGTCTTTATTTATATAACATTTTTTTTTTCTTTTTAAGCCAAATCATTGTATAAGGCTTATTTATCATGTACAGAGTCCCTGTGCTTTTTTCACTCTGACTGAATTCTAGGCCAATAAAAATAGTCGTTGAATGCGGTTTGTCGACCATAATTTGCGGGCTGTTAGCTTGTTTTAATTTTTTTTATCATTTCAAGAAAAGGAATTGGGCATAGGATTGGGCGAATTGAATGAAGAACATGAGTTTGTATGCGAAAAAAGAGAAAAAAATAACAAACCGACATATGGTGGTGGAAACGGAAAAAAGCTTGTTCTTTATTTGCATTAGTTGCGTGATCGTAGATTCAGTAGGAATGAAAGTCAAAATATATTTTATCAATAGTAATTTAATGAGAAATAAATAAATCAAACAGATAAAATGAAGTGTGTCTGCAATTATGAGATTGTATGAAGTTTTGAGTGGATGAATGTTGATGGTATGAGTGCGCGTGACTAAGTTGAGTGTAATTGGAGACTGCTAGAGGAATTTTGTATCATGTATTATTTAAAATGAGTATTTGTAAAAGTCTTTTTGGGATAAATTGTAAGGATATGAAATATTTAAAATGTTCTCATTAGAAATCATCCAGCAATTAAATCATACACGTAGGATTGGCTTATGGTTCTCAGATTAGATACTTGAATTAACATCTCAAATTGAAAAAAAATGGAAATAGTAACTCTGTTGTGTTCATCGTACTGCACTTGAAAATAGAGAAGGTAGTTTTTAGAAACTTATGTCTAAAACCATTCGGCCTATAGCCTTAAGATTTAGATCTCAGAATTATCATGTATTCCTTACAAAGATACTTGAAATGATCTCCGTTGCGTTAGAGAACTCCAAAAGGTGTATACATCTTTTAATTTAAAAAGAAATGAACAAAAAAGAAAAACAAGAAATCTTTGAAACTGTTTCACAAACAACTTTCAATGTCGGCAAGCAGCAGTTTCTTGTGGGTCTATACATTTTTTGTCCCGAAATCTAATTAAGCCGATTACCGTGAGATCCTTAACTTAGATAAGATATATATTGTAGCTTGAAAGGTTTCAAATCAATAGTTTGCTATTTTCGACTCGGATGACTGTTTCCAAACTTTACTTCCACTCTACGCACTTGCGAACCAGAAACATGTTTGACGGGACAACATCATGTTTAACACTGCGGTGTGAAACGACAATTTGGATTGCTTCGGTTTCTGAAGGTTGGGTTTTTTAACAGACTCGTTAGGTTTTGTGTGGACCTACATGGTTTCCAGGGAAGCGTTTGGTGCATTTTGCGGAGTAGCCATTCTTAATTTGCTTTATTGCATAGCACGAATTTCGAAATGTAAGTGACGGTCAAGGATGGTATCTTTATTGGTGAAAATACCGAGATCTGCGTGGCTAACGTGGATTCCAAGGTTCAGTGGTTAGGACGGTGGCGTTGGGATCGGAAGGTCCTGGTATCGAACCCCGGCTAGACCACGGGAATTTTCTAGGAAAAAAACTATCTCCACTCAGGTGTAAAAGTTGGAACACTTAAGAGCCGAAAACCAATGTACTGTCGCTGCAAATGGCCCCAAGAATTTACAGCCGACACAGCGTTACTAAATGATTGAAAGTTAAATGTAAAGTCGCTGTGCGAACCATCGGTTTGAAAGCAAACTATAGATTTAAATTTGTAGCTTTTTTATTGCCTACGCAAACCGACGTCCGAAAGACGGAGGAAGTTCGAATCTAAGTGGTTTTACCTTAATCTGATTGTGTTGGTGGTTATTTTATTGAAATGGACGGTAATGCCTATTGACTATAAATAGCTTTAACGTGAACGAGATTTTGTCTAATTACGATTGGCGACATACCGTTAACGTCTCCCTGTAGCTCATAATGATCATATTCCAGCCTGAAATGGTGAATGGCAAAGACTTACTTAACGGCTTCACACAGATTTGATTTGAAGCATGTAAATACTATATTGCAAAAATAGAGGAGATATTAATTTTTTACATTTTAATTTGATACATACAGTAAAATAATATGACTTCAGGCTTCTTATTTTTACAACTTTTCCATTTGAAATGTTTTTAGCGAAGCTTTCTCTTGTTATGTTGCTTTATATTACGACTTAGTTATTACCGAATTCTGACACAGTATTTAAGACGCATTGGACAGAAAAATGACCGTTAAATCGAAGGGTATTATCAAAATAAAAATCAAAATGATAATCGAAAACTCTCTTGTCCGATGTATACACTGCAAACAGCAACTTCGCTTCTTCTGCCTTTTGTCAATAAAGGGATTAGAAATATCTATTATTTAAACCAGCTGCTGCTCTCTTTGAAAATTAAATCAGTAAAAGTATGCGTTAAGTAATGGCGAAAAGAATAAAACTTTAATGCTAAGAGTTAGTTACGTTTGGGATCCCTTTTTGCCTAGCAAGTCGTGGGTTTATTTCAAAGTACCTTTTTGCCCGATATGTCATGTACAACTGAACTGCAAAAAAGAAGAAGGTGAAGAAATAACGATGTATTGATTTAAAAAATAAAAAATAAAAAAATTAGTATGTGAAAGTGTGATTTCCTAAAGCACGCGTTCATAAAATGTTGAACTACTTCTTATTTGATCTCTATCAACTGACATAATTTAGATAAATCCCCTTTCCAAAAAAACAATTTCGACCCAATGATCCATATGATTATTGCATGGATCTGTATGAGCTTTTCTACAAGCTATCCACTCTATCCGATAAAATGTGATCATTAATCAATAAGATAAATGAATTAGTCCAGAACAAGAGTAATATTGCATCCGTTTTATACGTTTAATTCTGAGATTTGAACATCTTGCCAATTTAAGTTCTCTGCGTACACCAAACATACTTATGATCAATTCTTATATCAAATACCCTAACAGAATAGCAACGCATTATCGAATAACATTTCTGAAATCACCTTGACCTAACACAATGTTATATGTTGTACAAAATATAAGTCGGGCAGAGGAATTTTCGCTTTTTATGATAAGGTGTTTTTCATATAACATCTTCTAAGAGCTTTAGATGCAGATCTCAGCCCAAATTATGTGCAAAAAAAGTATTATATCTAAAATATAATGAAAATGTTTCTGGTTTCTATCATAGATAAGAAGGGGGAAAACAAATCGCCGATAAAATATAATCCAGCTCATGTAATAATAGTATTACTTCTCTGTGTACACTTTACCACCATACTTTTACATAACGTTAACATTGGACAACACTTAAGGTTCTAGAAGTGATTAAGTAGAATAGAGTAACGATTGTGTTAAGGAGTGAAACAGTAAAATACATTATTAAAAGAAATCTCTAAATACACGAATCATTGAGTATTAAAAGACGTTCATGTAATTTGAGGTTTCGTCAGTATTTCTCTGCGTGAACTACACAAATGCTTAATTAAATTTATTTCGAAAAGATAACAGAGCCTGATAAATTACCAACTGACTTTAAATGCGATTATTAGGTAAATGCGTTAATGCACTTTTTTCAGAAAGTTACAAAAAGTCACATAGTCGTTATAAGGTGGTGGTTGGGGTAAATTAACAGATGAAAAAGAGCGTTTGCCATGATATAAGCGTGGTTAGAATCTTATATATTATCTCTTTATCTACAATTCTCAATAAGCAATGATAAGAACTCATAAATATGTCTCAGAAATTTCTTACATGGTGTTTATAATAAGTACTTGGGTTCGAAAGTCACTATTTTTCTTTCATGATTAGCGCATAGGGTATGACTAAAAAGGGGCCCGTAACAAAAATTGTATACCACAATTTGATATTACAACGTGGCTGGTCGTGTCCAGGAAGGTTTAAAGATTGCATATCTGCAGTCAGACCTTTTCTGACAGGTATGTTGAACCAAGTCGAAAAATAAGCCTCGTACAGAAAATGCCGCCTAGTCTAAAAAGGCAGATGTCATAAAGAAGATAATTTCTACATAAAACCAAGTTTCATAAAGTTTGGGCCATATTTGTGGCCATTAGAGTTATTTCAAGAAAATTATCATTAAGACTCCTTTTCATGTGATATGGCATGAATCCTTCCCATTTCCAACAGAGTTCATTTTTGTGACCTGGCAAACATTTTGACCAAGTTTCTTGAAGATTGGACCATATTTGTGGCATCTGGAGCTCTTACAAGAAAATTGTCATGAAGGCCCCTTTTCCCGTGATATGGCATGAATCCTTCCCATTTTCAAAAGAGTTCATCCTCATGACCTAACAAATTGTCTGACAAAGTTTCATGATGATTGGACCATATTTGTGGCCACTAGAGTGTAAAAAAGAAAATTGTCATTAAGGCCCCTTTTCCCATGATATGGCACGGATCCTTCCCATTTTCAAAAGAGTTCATCCTCATGACCTAACAAACATTCTGACAAAGTTTCATGACGATTGGACCATATTTGTGGCTTCTAGAGTGTAAACGAGAAAATAATGTCACTAAGGCCCCTTTTCCTATGATATGGCACGGATCCTTTCCATTTTATCAATTTTCATAAGGGACCACCCAGGAATATTTCTGCCAAGTTTGGTTGATTTTGACTCAAAAGTTTAGATGGAGATGTCGTTTCAAGAAATTGTTGACGCCGTGACGGACAGACGGACAGACGGACGCGGGACATTGATAGATCACAATAACTCCCTTGAGCACTTCGTGCGCAGGTGAGCCAAAATCCGTAACCGAAACAAAATATCTATATTACACGAGAATGCAACATCAAAGTTTGAGATATACAGGAGAGGTGTAAATTGCCGGAATAGTTGAGAACATAAGTCGTCTGGTATTGGGGTAAATTTTACTTCATATATATATAGGGACATTCCATTCGTTTGTAAACTTAACCTTTTGTAATTCATGAGTACACATTTCATTCATAAAAGGGTAGATAAAATCGTAGTAGGCCATATTTATTGGCCAATTAGAATATAGCGACAATTGAGAAAAGGGTCACCCAGGGAACATTCTGGCAAAATTTTATTGAAATTTGCCCAGCGGTTTAGAAGAAAAAGAAGTTTTAAGAAAGGTGACGACGGACGACGGAGTCAGGGTGATCCTAAAGCTCCCCTTTAGCACGTTGTGGTAAGGTGAGCTAAAGAGGAAAAAGATGGTTTTATAAAAATATAGAAATGTTTTCAACACTTGCGAATTAGATTTTTTTTTATATGTATAACTTAAGAGACGAGATGTTTTGTCAAGGTCACGTCAATCCTAATTTTTGGAAAATGTGTATGGATCTAATTTCAGAAGGAATTTGTTTTCATTTGAATTGGGTTTTATGTCGCTTATAACAACCGGTCATGTACGGTGGCTGGAACACCTAACAATGGATGCCTGGTGTGTTTCTAACATCAGCACTACCATTACATCCTTTCCGAGCCTCCAACTGCTATCGCGCATAGGTCTACAATCATCAATCTAATTTATTGGAGACAAATTGTTAGATAGGATGGGTGCGGCCGTTGGAAAACGAAATATCGTCAACACTTGCTAATTAGATAACCACCTGTAAAATTTTAACAGTATTTATATGATGAGCAGTTTTTTTCAAGGACACGGCAATCCTAATTTTTGGAAAATGTGTATCTTTTTTATTTCAGAAGAAATTTGGTTTTGTTTATTTGAAATAGCTTTAACGCAGCTTCTCATAATCTTTCAATCATGTCGCGGCAGCTGGAGTACTTAGCTATGGATTCCTAGTATTTATCAAACAAAAAGATGGGAGACAAACAGTTGGAAATGATGAGTACCGCTTGTACCCGGAACCTTAAGACGATGGCGCTGGATTTTGGTTAATAAGTAAATCCATGTACATTGGGATTCGTACGATTTCTTGTCGGTGCACGTGCCCTATTAGTGTTTAGCCCTGACGTAGTTTTTGGTCGCTCTCAAAAATATCTTTCTTTGCGATCTCTTTCAAGAAAATAATTACTTATTTCGCCAATCCACATCAACTGTAGTCAACCTTTCGGGAAGTGGACTTGCAGGGTTGTGGCAATACGAGTTTTCTCCACTTGTCCCTGGACAAGTAAAAGCGGATTTTCTACTCGTCCAGGATCAAAATGAACTTGTCCACTAAAGAATAAATAGAACTAGAAAGCCATGAATGGCTTGAGTCGCTCCACAGGCTTGAAATTCTTGTAATCAAAGTTTTGACTAGATTTATTAGATATTTTGGGTTCTATTTATGTTGAAATGATTTTCAAAGTTTCCACTTTTATAACATATAGAGAAATGACCTCCGCCAATAAAAGACATAAATTGGTAATTTTCATCCGATCACGATAATTTTTGGCTGCATGATAATGGTTCACCCAAGGATCATACTAATGAAGTTTGATTGATATCCATTAATTACATTCTGAGAAAATGATTTTCAAAGTTTCCACTATATAACATAGAGAGAAATGACCTCCGCCCATAAAATACATATTTTTCATCCGAGCACATAAATTTTTAAAAGACTGATAAAGAATCACTCAAGGATCATTCCTGTGAAATTTGGTTGATTTCCATCACTTACATTCTGAGAAAATGATTTTCAAAGTTTCCACTATATAACAAATAGAGAAATGACCTCCGCCAATAAAATACACATTTTTCATTCGATCACAATAATTTTTGGTAGACTGATAAAGGGTCAATCAAGGATCATTCCAGTGAAATTTGGTTGATTTCCATCACTTACATTCTGAGAAAATGATTTTCAAAGTTTCCACTATATAACAAATAGAGAAATGACCTCTGCCAATAAAATACACATTTTTCATTCGATCACAATAATTTTTGGTAGACTGATAAAGAGTCACCCAAGGATCAATCATGTAAAATTTGGTTGATATCTATCAAATAGTTTCAGAGAAAATGATTTTCAAAGTTTCCACTATATAACATATAGAGAAATGACCTCCGCCCATAAAATGCATATTTTTCATCTGATCAAAATAATTTTTGGTAGACTGATTAAGGGTCACCCAAGGATCAGTCATGTAAAATTTTATTGGTATCCATCAATTAGATCCTGAGAAAAGTCACTTTTTACCATATTTGGAAATTAGCCACGCCCATTAAATCCATGTTTTTCATTGGATCAAAATTTCTTGAACATCTTTGAAAGAGGGTCACCCAAGGATCATTCCTGTGAAGTTTGGTTGAAATCCATCCAGTAGTTTCTGAGGAGAAGATTTTTAAAGAAAAAGTTTACGACCGGACGCACGGACGGACGCACGACGGACACAACGCCATGACAATAGCCCCAGTGGATTTCAGCCAGTGGAGCTAAAAATTAGAAATAAAAGCCTTTAGATGAAGAAAATGCTGGTATCCAGCATTTTCTTCATTAAAAACCATGTTTTCTACCCTATGATATCAACATTTGGATGATTTCTCTCTTAATTCTTTTAAGTAACATTCCAAGATTTGCCCTGGTATTTACTTGTCCTTGGCCAAGTGGCTTAGAAAAATTTGTCCGCAAGTACAAAAGCCCGAGTCGGACAAGTCGGGCATGGGAATTCCACACCCCTGACTTGTTATAGTTGCTCAACGTATTGGTAGTCATGAATTTGACAGTGTTAACTGAGGTTTCCAAATGATTCCATCAAGAAATCTAGGTTAACATCGTGAAAGATCATGAGTTCCTAAATGTTGCCGAACTAAAATTGGCCATCTACCGTAATATCAATAGGTTTATTTTTTTTCCGAGTCGGCTACTAATTCATCGAATAATATTTAACCCATCAAATTACAATGACGCCTGCCGCCACCATAGCGCAGTTGGTTAGGCATAAGACTTCAAATCTGGAAGTCGTGGGTTCCATCCCCGGTGGCGGCAAATATCCTTTCCGTAGTTTGTCTCTCACCAATGGGTAGATAACCGTAAACCTATGTGAGATAGCAGTCGGAGGCTAGGAAATGGTGTAATGGTAGTACAGGTGAAAGAAATACCAGGAATCTATTGTTAGGTGCTCCGGACGCCGCGATATAACTGCGAAATTGTTGAAAGCGGCGTAAAACCCATTCAAACAAACAAATACAATGACGCCTGTAAGCGACGATTCATCGAATAATATTTAACCCATCAAATTACAATGACGTCTGTGAGCGACAAAAGACTCGTACCTACAGCTTGACAAAGTGGTAGTTACGAGGTTTTGGTTGCCCACCGACAATAATTAGTTGAGTTTTAACATATATAGCTGCTTTTTACATATGATACAAGGCGAAAATGACAACTAGACAGACAACAAAAGCTGTATTAGAATACCATTTTTCTTCCAGCAGCAGGCAACTTCCATGTAATGATGAAATAAACATACAAATGTGTTGGGTGCTTTTTTATGGATTTTAATGCCAATTTCACAAGTTTTACAATTCACGCAGTGCAGGCTGGATGACAACCTGCTTATTATTTTTTTCAGACAAGTACAGCCATACATTTTCATCAGCATGCCAAAGTGTATTGCGTTACACAGGTAAAAAAACGTAAAGCAAGGATAGATCAAATCCATTTAATCTACAAATATAAATCAAAAGGTTCAAATTTTCATGTGACAATAATATAATACATAATGATCTTTTAAACAATCACCCACTCATGATTATTTGAGGGGAAACAGTGTTGAAAATGTAACAATTGATTTTCCACAATAATTCTAACTCCAAAAGATAAAGATTTTCAAAAGATTATGCAAATAAAGTTATCATCTGAATCTATGAATAATTTGAGCAAAGCTGCTGGTATAATATTTTGTTCTCTGGATTGTCATGTAGACTTTTAAGATGTATTGTCATGCAAAAGGGGAAATCCTTTCTAAAATGTTTTGCAAACATTTTCGTAAATGAATGTAGGGTAATACAATGAGTAAAATCTTGCATAGACATCTGAAAGACAATACATTTCAATGAATGAAAAAGATACTGAATCAGTGGTCCAGATAAGAGGAAATAATACCAGTCTAAAATATTCATTTTCCAATCAAACCCTATGTTGTTTGTACTCATTTGAATCATCTTGTTGAGCTGATTCAAATGAGTATCAACAACACAGGGTTAAGTTAGGAATAATGATTTTTTTTATTTTAATTTGAAAACAGAGTTACACCCCTCTATCTGTAGCTATGCTTAATAATTACCAAAACATACACTTCTGTAGGATAGCCATCTCTCTAGGATTGTGCGTTTGTGATCATAGGCGTAGCTAGGATTTTGAAATTTATACGCACTCAGAAGGCCACCACTAAAGAAAATATAGAATAAAGGCGACATTTGGACTGTGACAAAAGATGCATGCCCTCCATCCGCTCCCTCTTTCTATGATTTTAGCGTTGATCAAAACATCAAAACTACAGCTTAGATAATAGTTTCCTTGTTATGATCATTTATCAACAAAATTTCTCGGAAGAGGATTGTTTTCTATTAAGCACTTGCGTAATATGTGCAATGGGAGCTACGCCCTTGGTGATTATAGGATTTAGGTCCCCCCGTGCTCCAGGCATATATTATATGGTATAGACCATGAGAGAGAAAGAAGCAGATATAAGAAGATAAGGGTTCATACGCCCCTAGCTCTACTACGAATAGACCTCCTTGGTTCTTAAACATGCCCAGTGTAAAGCATTGATACATGGGAGCTAAAACTACCTCATGGTTTCTTAACAGTTCACTTCTAGTTGGGCGAGAGATAGCAAGTATCCCTAAAATTTCCTGTCGCATTCAGGGTTTGAACCACGGACCTAAGGATTAGTTGTCCAGTGTCTTACCACTAGACTACTGGGCCACCCTTCTCTGGGATTGGCTGGATTTAATACCCTTTTACCGACCCCTATGAAGGATAAAACTCCAATGTTATATAATTATTTCATAATTAATGTTACAAAATTTGATGTTCCCCACCCTCATTCCCCCCAAAAAACTATTTCTACAATTAAGGAATTTTCCATAACAACAAAAAAGCTACTCAACTAAAATAAAACAAGATGTGTTTGTGAAACACAAATGCCCCTGAAACGACAGTTTTTTTTCAAACCCCTAACCTTGACAGATGACCTTGTCACACAACCTACACCTTGGATTCTGTAGTAAGGAATCCGCAATATTAAGATTTTTTATTAAGATTTGCAGACAGACAGACTGACAGAAAGAAAGACAGACGGTAAAACATTATGTCCCAGATTTTTGGATGCTGGGGCATTAAAGACTATCACAGGTTTTAGCTAGATATACATGTATTATGAAGATTTGATGCCCCTTATCAAGATAATTGAGCCTGTGCATTACTTTTCCAACAATTTGAAATGTTCATAAGTTGAAAACATTGAGAGGTGTAGACAGCCAAAAACTGTAAATATAAAGTTACTTTATGTTCTACTTTGAGTCCTTTTCTTTCTACGATGGGCATAGTGAAGACTCTGGTCAGAATATGCGGATACATAGCCTGGTCAGAGTCTTTGCTTTGCGCATATTTGAAATTGTTGGAAATGTCAGGCACGGGCTAAATTAATTTGAGGGCTTCAACTTGATAGATGACATGATGTTAGTAGATAATTATTGACAAGAGGTAACTTCATACTGAATAATTGAAAATGTGACCTTAAATTGGTTAACAGATGAAGAGAGTATTTTTTGATTTCATGGATGTATGGAACTAAAAACCTAATCACACTGAATGAATACACAAAGTTGTAATTGAATAAAATGAGATAAAAGGTAATGTAAAAATTATCAGACTTATTTCTTTTGGGACTTTTTTGTGAGAAATCTAACAAAATAGCTGCATAATCAAATTCTTTTCACTAGGGATTAAAACTAATTTTTCAGCCATACAGAATGCACAAATCTTGATGGACAGAACTAAAATCAAATTATTTGAAAATAACAAGAAAAAACTTTACTATTCCAAATCAAGATTAAGGACAGGATAAATGTAAACATTGTAAAAAATTATATCCCCAATCCTATTGAAATGGGCTTTTAAGATAGTGGACCCTAATAGTGCCGTAACTTTTCAGAAGCCATGAACTTTAAAGCTGCTCTTGCACAGATTGGGAAAATGTGAATTTTAACATTTTTCGTAAAATCAATCGGAATAAACTACCCCATCATGTTGAAGCCTTTAAAATAACAAGATTCAATCTGGTAATGCATCGAAAGAAAGACCGATATACCCGAATTTAGGTTAAATTCATTCTAAAAAATAAAGTGACTACTAACGCTAAAAAAATTATTCTTCAATTTCGAGCCAACTATTTTTGCTTGACATTCGGCATGTTTGTCTTATTCAATCAAAGATTAAGGTTAAAGTATTTGACAGCTAGAAACTTCATATCAATACAGGCAAAAAATGAAAGATTATTCACGGAAAATAACGATTTTGTAATAAATAGACTAGAAATAAATAGACTGGATACCTTACTGAGCTTGCCACTTCGAAAAAATAAGTTACAAAATTATTGAAATATGTTGTTTTTAGTGCCAATGCTTTTTGGCCATTCTTCATAGTCTAAAAATACACACATTTCCAAAACTTAGAACAAGTTTTGTATTTTTTCTATGAAAAACTGTGCAAGAGCAGCTTTAACAGTAAGAACCGAAGTTTCCTAAAGATTTCATTAGACTCCTCTGTTAAAGTTGTGAAAGACCATGAGTTCCAAAATGTCGCAGAACTATTATGGGTCCACTACCTTTAATGAACCTTAGGGAATAAAACAATAATCATAATAGTTCTGGAATGAAAACATATCACTTTAAAACGTAATACCTGTTTTTCTTTCTATGTTTGTTTTTGAAGATATTTTAATTCCTTTTGATATTTCATTCCAATTACAAAGCGGACAAATACCCCAATCCCGCAGCACTTTGTAAAATTATAAGTGCTATTAGTGCAGGATGTGTCTGTAACAAATATTGACAATATAAGTTATATGCCTGTGATTGATTGTAGGTCACTTGGTTAAGAAGTTAGAGTCTGGAAACGGAAAGGTCTAACAAAAATTTAACAAAAATTGACTGTGACCTTGACCTTTGGTCTATGTGACCCAAAAACAATGGGGCATTTTCTTGTGTCAAAAAAAGCATTTGAATGAAACCTCATGATTCTAGGTTGCTTTGTTCTTGAGTAAGAATCCTGAAACAAAAATTGAACAAAAAAATGTTGTGGTCTTGACCTTTGTGACCCCAAAACAAAAGGGCACTTCCTTGTGTCATAAACAGCAATAGTGGTTCTAAAAAGGCTAGCCAATCAAACACGCATTAATCTCTGTCATGCTGAATTAAATTACTTCGGCCAAATTGCGTCAAATTTAAAATGCTGAAAGAACTGAATGCACTATTTGTAAGTCAGTATACATTTCTTTTTAAAATAATCTTTCCATTACTGTGGTTCAAAATGGGAATACAGGTAGTATATAGAGGATATTGAATGAGTGGTCATTGAATACCAAACTGCGCCAAGTTTTTATCTGTTTATTGATGATGAGTTTAATAAATTGGGTATTTTATGAGCACAAATTTGATATTCCTTTTTAATATCACTCGATTTTGGAGATATAACGAGAAAATTACGATATTTATCGTTTCATGTTATTCCGAAAAACATATAATGCAGTTTGCAAAATGACGTCAACAGATCCATTATGACTTCACTTCCTAACAAAAATTAATGTTGTTTTCGTTCTTAGCTCATTTGCATAGTTATTTCACTATTGCAATAACACCTGTGTAATAACAAAAATATTCAACAGGGTTATTTCACTCAGCGACGTAGGTCATATTATAAAGACAGATTATCTTGTCTATACCATAGGCATAACTTGGATTTTGAAATTCATACACACTCAGAAGACAACCAACAAAGAAAATGTAGAATAAAGGCCATATGTGGACTGTGAAGAAAGATGAATGTCCTCTGTTCCCTCACCTTTTGTATAATTTTAGCGTATACGAAAAATCTTTACATTGAAACTACAGCTAAAATAAGCTGTAGTTTCAATGTTATGATCATTCATCAACAACATTTTTTATAAGAGGATTTATTTCTTTTACACACTTGCGTAATGTGTGTAATGGTACAGTTAAGAACATTGTGAAATTAATAAATTGAATGATTTTGGAATGAAATTGAATGAGTGTGTAGAACGGGTTTCGAGCGAAAATCAAGGGAGGTAATACAATATCGCTAATTTTGTTCATCTTGAACAAAATTAGCAATATTTATTACCTCCCTTTAATAAATATATTCAACTTTTCTGTTTGTGTTATTTTGTGGACCAATGAGACACTTTAAAATCCACACAACCCAATAAAATCATTGAAAAATTTGATCTATTTGAATACAATTTTGATCGTCTTGAATGATTTCAAAAAGTTTCCAAATGATTTTGGAGTGTTTTGGATCGACTTGAGTGAGTGTTTTGAATGAATGAATCAAGCGCTGAGTGAATGATTTAGAATGATTTTGATTGGAATGAGTGTCAATTTCATGTGGTTTTTAACTGTAGTTATGCCCTAGATACATGAATATTCCAGGAATCAGTTTGACAAGAGTTTATAATATAAATAAGAGTAAATTCTGAAACTAATCTAGTTATGCCCTAGATACATGAATATTCCAGGAATCAGTTTGACAAGAGTTTATAATATAAATAAGAGTAAATTCTGAAACTAATCTAGAATCTAACGTAGATCTTCGTCTGATTCCACCTCTATTCTCATCATCCCTTCAGGGGCAGATGGATCCTCTACACGGTGAACTTTAGGGGCCTTTGGGGGCTGAACCTGTGACCTTTGACCTGATGACCTTAAAGGTGACCTCTCTGGTGATGGCTCCAGGAAATCCCTGTACTCACTTGGCAAGACCTGGAAACAGTTAACCCTTTGCTGTTTAATCCCTGCTTTTTACGTGCCTGTGATTTTATGATTGAGAAAACATTGTGAAAAAAGAAGAATTGCTTCGGACAAGATTTCTTCTTTTTTCACAAACATTTTCCTCCCTACTGAATGGTTATTTTTCAAATTAAATCCACTTTTAATTTTCGTCTGCAAAACCTTTGAATTTGGACAGGTCCAAAATCTCGTAAAACAGGAAAGGCTTAAATGAAATCTAAGACTAGTCCAAATTGTAAAAGACTAAAGGAAAAGTGGGTGTAACTTGAAATGTTATCATCCTGTGGAAGAAGATATACTTGGAAAAGGAGAAATTGCTTATTTCCACCATGTTTTCTTAGGAATTGAATCACAGCTACATAAGGACAAGGATCTGTACAGGAAATAAGTTAGAGGTCAAAAGATAGTTTTAAAGGCCAGACCTTTTTTTTCTGCAGCACAAATAGATAATGCCAAATTAAGAATACTGCTTATTTTTCTTATAATATAGATCAAAGGTTAAACACACCTCTAAGTGCCTAATATATACAGGCACTTACAGAAGAGTAATGTTAAACCTTTCAAAATATTAATCATTGCTAAAATATGAACTCTCCATTAGATCTGAATGGTCAGTAGTCTCAAAAAATAACCATATTACCTCTGCCCTAGGTCTATTCATGGGTGAAGCTGGTCTCATAAAGACATCTGAGGGGGGTTTAGATTTCACCTTTTGTGGGAGAGGTGATAAGGCTTTAGGTAGAGAGTGTTGTGGGTACTCCACATTTTCGTAGGTAGCATCATCTTGGTTGTCATAGTGATGACTTGATCTGTGTTTGTGACCTCGCTTTCTCTTCTTCTTAGATCTTGATTTCCTGTTAAAGTTTTATCAATAAAGTTGGTCACCGATTATATGTATTTAGTATGCAAAGCATTATGTGAGCAATTGAAAGCAATTAAAAGCAGTGATACAAAGAAGTATGACCCTGAAACAAAGTTTCTACCCTTGTCAGTCTTTGCAGCATGTGCAGCCTGACTAGGTTCGAAAACATTTACACAATACCTAGATGGTCCCTATTTGTGTGACAGGTCACAAATGCAAATAGTTTCATGAGTCCAGAAATGATAAAGGTATACAGAAAGATGGACAGAAAGACAGACAGTGAAACCAATATGTCCCACTCTACTTTGCAAGTGGGGGATAACCATTGTGAGTGCATTTGAAAATATAGTAAATAACTGTCTAATAGTTTCAAGTTTGATGTTGACCTAGATGATAGTAACACATATAAGGTTATATCTTGATGAAAACTACCTGCATACAGGGTTTTAGTCTGACTGCAAGAAAAATGGGCTCGAAAGGACTCGATAATTGGGACTTTACGGGATTCTTTTTTTTTAGTTAGGGAGTCCCTGTTTAAAACAAGATGTGTTTGTGAAATACTAATGCCCCCGTAACAGCAATTTTTTTTTCAAAGTTTGACCTTGACAGATGACCTTGACCTTGTCACATGACCTTGACTTTGGTACCAGCGGATGAGGTCATTGAGATCTATCATCATGCCGAATTTGAGCTTTGTATGCCAAATACTTTTGGAGAAAAGGCAAAGGTTAAGTTTTCGGACAGACAGACGGACGGACGGACAGACAGACGGACATGAGTAAAACAATATGCTCCCGATTTCTCGATACGGGGGCATAAAAAGACTATTCCTTTGAAGCACTAAATTTGTTTTTATATGAATTTAGAGCTAATTCCTGGTTAATGGTAAAGAAAGTTACATTAATTTTGATATACAAAATTATGAGTGCCACCATCCGGAATAAAACCTGGGACCTTTTGAATGATAGTCCAACATGTGACCAATATCCTGGACTATTGATGATTGGGCACAAAAACAGAAAGTCTCGGTATATACATGGCTTGTGCAAGTGTTTGATATTGAGGGGTCATTGACTTCTCGACTTAGAAATTCTAGGAGGTCAAAGCTGATTTTGAAGGGGTCAAAACAACAGAAAAGACTTATCATAAAAAGAATTTTGCATATTTTTGAGTCACTTTACCTGTTCATGTTATGATATAGGTATAGAACCATGTTTTGACCCTTGGTAATTTCTCTCAAGGGGGTCAAAATGACCCCCCTTGCAAGAAATTTCTGGGGGTCAAATTAAGATAGTTTCAGGGGGTCAAAACTCTGGTTTATGGTTCAAACACAAGCCCTGTATATACACCATACAAACATGGAATTTCTCACACCAGCACGACCATTACATCCTTTCCTAGCCTCCAGCTACTATTCCATATTGGGCACAAAAACAGAAAGTCTCAGTATATACACCATACAAACAAACCTTGTGTGTTCCTCAGTATCTTCCTCATACTGGTATTGACTCAAACCTTTGGGTGACGATATAGGTATAAGACCATGTTTTGACCCTTGGTAATCTCTCTCTCAAGGGGGTCAAAATGACCCCCTTGGGAGAAATTTCTGGGGGTCAAATAAAGATATTTTCAGATTTTTTATTTATTTTCATTCTATTTTTATTATTATCACTATTATCATTATTTATTTATTTATTTATTTATTTTTTTTGGGGGGGGGGGGGTCAAAAGCCTGGTTTACGGGTCAAACACGAGCCCTGTATATACACCACACAAACAAACCTTGTATGCTCCTCAGTGTCTTCCTCATACTGGTATTGACTCATACTTCTAGGTGACGAGGTCAAGGGGGCGATGATATGTGGAGTCATCTGGTCACGTGACGATACAGGATCGCGGGTTGATGACTTGAGAGAGCGTGTAAGTGAGGCGTTCAGGTTTTGGCCACCATTAGATACGTACATGGACTTCCTGGTCACACTGTATTTTAAAAGTATATTCAGGGGTCTAAATAAGAGGGGGTAATTCATTCTAAAATCTTTATTTCCTAATGAAACCTCTGTTGTGGGTACTTATTTGAATTGTCTTGTTGAGACATTTCAAATGAGTACCAACAACATAGGTTTTATTCAGGAAAAAAGAAATATTCAATTTGAAAACTGAAATACTCCTTCTATCTGTAGCTCTGTTTATTTGTATACAATTTGATATTTTTCACAAGAATTGCAAACCAAGATTTTATGAAAAATGCTTAATACAATATAAGGTTTGTTTTGAAGTCCCTAGTTCGAAGTTGTGAAAATGTTCTGATAGAATAGCAAGTTTCGTTCCTTGATTATCATTATGACTTATAACTTATAATGATGAATAACAAAGATTCTCGAAAAAACTGTGTTAATTTGAAAAGCCATAATTATTTTCCTACATTTTTCTTTACCAAAAATAACCATGATAGCAAAGAATACAAGAGTTGTCAGCGGACAACGTAGCACGCCCCAACTAGTGCTTGTCACAAACAGCACTTGACCAAAGATCTAAGTTCAAGGACAATATTTTTTGTTACATTTCATGATCTAATATATATCAGTCTGATTTAAAAATAAGAAACTAATTAAGGTATAATGGCCATAGGTATAAGCACTCAGAAGATATAAGCAAGGTTAAAGTTTTTTGTTCAAGTTTTTTTAAGTATATAAAAGGTCGTCAAATTATCAAGGGCCTTGGTTACTGGTGAAAGCCTATCACCTGGTGAGTTTGTGTATGAGGTTATGATGTCCCTGGGTAAAAGCACTCAGAAAATATTAGCAAGGTTAAAGTTTTTGGTTAAAGTTTTTCTAAGTAAAAAAAGTCAAGGTCAAGGTCAAAATGTCAAGGAGCTTGGTAACCAGTGAAAGCCTATCACCTAGTGAGTGTGTATATGAATAATGTCCCTAGGTAAAACAATCAGAAAATATAGGCAAAGAATAAAAACTTTTGGTAAAAGTTTTTGATTAAAGTTTTTCTAAGTCCATTAAAGGTCAAGGTGAAGGTCAAAATGTCAAGGCACTTGGTCTCTGGTGTTAGTATATCACCTGGTGAGTGCATATATGAATTAATGAAGTAATGATGTCCCAGGAAATTCAGAAAATATAAGCAATATAAGTTAAAGTTCTTTAATTAAAGTTTTTTGGTTAAAGATATTGGTTAACTACTTCAACCTTATACAGACCTCGACACCACACTGACACCGAGGGTATGACAATAGCTCTTCCGAGACTTTTGTCCTGGGCAAGCTAAAAATTGAGTTAAATATCAAAGATTGCATTTCAGACTAACAAAATGGTTCAGTTAACATGATTTTGAAAATCTTTTTCTTTCTAGGTTTTTTGGGGTTTTTAAATCGTACTGCGAAGCAGTAGATTTATATCTACCGTTTTTCAGAAATCCAGTCTGTTTGACCCAGTACATTTTTACCATTGTCTTCTGAGCAATGTGTTCAAACCAAATTATGTGTTTTCAAACACCGAAGAAACGGCCTTTTCAGTAACAATCTACAAACTTTGTTTATACCTTATTTACTTTTCGACAAATAGAGAAGAGGCTAATACAAAATTTGATGTAATTTTCGCTTTTAGTAATTACCAGTTAGTATTTTCAGTGTTTATAACAAGATTTTCGGTTGAGTAAAGGAGTTGAAACGTACAATAGGTTAACTGTATAATTAATTTGTAGCACTTACAATATTACTGCTCTGAACTTTCTCGAACGGTCATTTACCAGTTGTAGGGCTGACAACCAATCAAATTCTGTTATGATTATCACTCGGTCAAAACCCACGTGTAAATTCAGACCACGTGTAAATTCAGGTGGACATCGTCTGCTCGAAATGTGTCAATTAACTTGTTTGTCATTAGTCAATAGTCGTCTGCACTCAAACAGGGAGCGTGGGAAGTTTACTTTTTTTCGCATGTGTTAACAAATAGAAATAATTTTGTAATTTTGAAATATTTGATTTCAGTGAGCACTCTGATCACGCTCCAATCCTTTTTTCATTAAATTCAAATTTGAGTATGAAGAAAAATTATTCAACAACAAATAAACCGACAAAAACATACGATAAACTGATATAGGGGTAAGTTCATATCGGACTCGGTTTCGACCCGAGTTAACCGGGTTTCCATCAGAACGGCCTCGGTTTCGACACTAGTGATGTCATTGTAACCTTTCAACCTCGACGCTTCTGATCCTGGGTCAGGCCGGTGTTACTTGGGTTCCAAAATGGCGTCGAGAATAGTACACAACATACATGTGATATTTCCATGGGCTCTCATAGGGAGATTAAGACCTTTTCGTAGGGAGATTGGGTCTCAAATAGGGAGATTTTGCGTAACGCGCATTATGGCTAAAAAAGAGGGGTTTTGCAATGCACATATACACCGAAAAATGATTATAACACCTTCCATAAAAGGTTGTTGTTTTTTTTACTAACAGAAGTTTATCATTTAAAGTATTTTGACAGAGGATAGTATTGCAATGCTATAGAATTCAGTCTCATAATGTAAGAGAAATAGATGTTACAAATTAATTTTTTATTTCTATGCAAAGTTCAGGATCCCACAATATAGTTTGTTTGGGTTTTTTTTGTAGATAATCAGTAGAAAATAATATCTTAACCAAATTTAAAAGATGTAAGCCTTGCAATTTAGGAGGAGATTGTTAAAGTTTTTCTTTATTTCTTTGAGTAATCTTTAAGCCCAAAGCACAAGGCTTATTTTTATTGGAGAGAACTTCAAGTGGTTTGATAGTAAAGAATTAGGTAATACCGTATTTATGCAATACAGCTTTTTGTAAAAAATGAAATTTTAGGCCTTGTAATTGGAGACGTTTTTTCACGTCATGGTTGCCATGGCAACCAGAGTTCTTCATGATTTACAATATTTTGAAAGGCCTTGTCCTAAGGATCATCTCTGTGTAGTTTGTGTATGAAATCCGATGACTGGATTAGGTGATTTTTATACTTGTTGACGGATGGATGCATGGATGGACGAAGAGACAGATCAATTAATCGTAATTGCTATTGAACTACGCTAATAATAAATGTTTTTGATAGCAAAATGACGATAAAAGATGAAATTACGGACATCATATTCCGAGTCCGTGAACATTCAAGACGAACACGGTAGAAATCGGAAAGTGAAAGAGCTACCTCTCGGCAAATTAATCCATGTTGAATAGCTTTATGAGAAGATCTGTACTTGCAGTAAAGATCGAGCCAGTCCACAATTTTCTATTCTCAAATCTGCAAAATTTGTGTTGACAAATGACTTGATTAGACCATTCGCTTCCGATTTCAAAGACGGTCGCAAATTTATGAATTATGTGTAAACTCTCAAACGACCCCAGCGAGGATCCGGTGAAATCGCCGTGGCATTTAAGAAATGCGTGTCCGATGTTTCTTTAAATTCAATATCAAATATTAAATTTGAATGACAATTCGAGATCGCATGAGGCAGTTTTCACTTTTTTTTCTTTAATAAATTGATCATAAAACATGCGTAGATTTACTGAATATATATCTGCGTCAAAATTAAAGCATGACCGCTTCTTGTTTTACTCAATCGTGCGTTACATGCCTAAACGACACTAGGGTTATTCTGCGATGCCGCCTTATTTTACCAAGGTCGCGTGACGCGTCGCTTTGCATATCATGTTCGACCTTTTCCTTCATGACGCTTATCGCGTACAGTGGAAATTTTTAGCGTCTTTTTGGAAAAGGATATTAAAATACGGCGGAAAATTACTGTGTTTACAGCTATTTCAATTTTTCAAAATATGTGATAAAAATCTAATCACAGCTTAACTCGCAACCACTCCATTTTTATGTTTTCATGTAATATCGGGTCACGACGTTTCACCCGGATTAGACCTTGTTTCTAAAAAAGGTCAATATTGCTAGTCGTTATTCGTTCCGTATACCGTGTGAAGGGTGATAGGTACAGAAGCACCCGTTTGTCGGCACTAGTTGATCTACCCGACGACGATAAACGATGACACTTCCAGACAGATAAACAACGCTTTACACGATATTGGCTTTCTCCCTCGCAATACAGCCTTCAGACCGGAGATTTTGCATTTTTGGCTCCCCGATTTTTTTTCAGGCTCAAATTTCTTCAGGTCGGGAGAAATGGTCTCCCGATCGGGAGAGCGGGAGGAAGGGTAAAATATCGGGAGAATACGCCGAGATCGGGAGATATCACATGTCTGACACAACAATTCGATTACAAAAAAAATAAATATTCTCTATTACTTTAAATAACAAATACTTTTTTCTTATTTTATATAGTATTTTGCACGAGTTTATCACATTTCTTAATGGGATAACGATATTTCATGGTAAATTAATTATTGTAGCGGTAAATGAGAAGTTTGTTTACTACCACCAGTGGGTAACTCCGTTCACATGAATGTCTTTTCTGCGCATGCATATTACAGTCAATTTTAGATTATTACATCATCTCACGCGTCTCTCGGGCTGCCATTTGAATTTCCCCTAGGATAGCAGCAAGAGCGATCTATTTTTAGAACAACTCATGAATAATCATAGAGTGCTGCTAGATTTAATCGATTGGTCAGAAACCAAAGATATAAATAGCATAGTTGGCGATTTCACGTGTTTCTTGAGGGAAAATGCATTTACAGTATTTGGGAAAACCCAATGCTTGAAATACAAACATGTTGGTAATCAAAATTGTAAATAGTTTAATGAAAAATGTTTGTTGCTAAACAGGCTTTTAAACTCTATAGAGAGAGGAATAATATTAACAGACAAGCTTTTAGCTTGGCGCGTGCTCATTATAACAACGTAAAAATCTGCTAAGAAATAATTTAGACTAGCAGAGGGCTATCGAATCAGCAAACTTTCAAAATCGGACCCACGAGGTTGGATGAGCTGGCGATGTCCTCGAAAAGATGGATTGTTAAGACAAAAAACTCACAAATTTAAAGATTTTACCAACTCTTATTGTCTAAATTTGAGCCCTTTTGATTGACGAACTATTGCACTATCCCAGCCTCTCAATGATGTACGATTTACAGTGCTGACAGCACTTTGATTAATGAAAGTTTTTCAATGGTAGTGTATGAAAAAGAATATATCTCCTTACAATTTCTTTCATCAAGAATATCTAAGAAAAACTTATCTTGAAAATATGAATGTGTATTCATAAAATCAGAAGTCCTATCTCCACTCACCTTCCATTCATTTTCTCTGTAAAAACAGGGACATGTATAGATATGTCTGTCTTCAACGAGCCAGTTTCCTCCGACATAGCTGGTTCTACAATTGGTTCCCTGTCCAGAGATCGTCCTTTCTTCTCTCGAACATCTTTCAAGTTATAGCTCACAAAACGCATATCCAACTCTCCATATCTGAATGAAAGTACATCAAAATGCATATCATTATCAAAAGTGAAAGACTGTATTGATCAAAACTACAGAAAGTTCATTTGTAAGATTGACTTGACAAATGTTTTCAAATGATATATTAACCATTTTACTAATAATTTAAGTCACTTAAACACATTTTTAAATGATACATATACCATTCATTATGATATATTTATCAATTAAACAAATTTATCTTAAAATTTATCTTTTAATTAAATAGACCCAAAGGGACAAAAATTGGTCTTCGACTTGGACCATACCAGCTTTGCGTTCAGAATGACAAAACTGTTTGAACTGTTTGCAAATTATACCCTGCTTTGCACAAGCACTTGCTTGAAAAGTAGTGTTTAATTTGCAAACAGTTTGCACTGTTTTCTAATCCTAAATGCATACCTGTTGTAACAGAAGGAATACTTAATCAAGACAAAGAATAATTGATTTTCATTCAATAGGACACATCAAAGTGTTACTTACTTGTTTGCGTAGTAGCCATCTTTCCCAACCGGAGATACAACTTGTTTCTTCTTGGATAGACAAGGAACTGAAATGGATAAAAATGTAACAGAGTTCTTACATTGAAACTTTAAACAAGACAAACTTTCTATCTTTTTATTCACCAACTTAAACAAGAGGCCCAAGAGGGGCTGTATCGCTCCACTGGCTTTAAAATCTTAAGACTTTCATTAAATAAACCTTCCTTTAAATGAATACATTGACACTCCGAAATCTCCTAAGACCTATTTAATAATAATTAACTGGTTCTGGTCCATACTGCACCAAAATACTCAATCACAATGAATCTGCAACCCTTGACCCATCTTATTAAAACATAAGGTTCAGAAGGAGATGTCGTTCAAAGATTTCGGCTCAAAATAGGCCCCACCTGCCATGCTCATATTTCCGGACCAAACAAAATTTCTTGAACAATTTAAGTAAAAAGTCACGCAAGAAAAATTCTGGTAAATTTTCATTGAAATTGGCTGAGTGGTTCCGGAGGAGATATCGTTCAAAGATTTTGGCCTCAATATAAGCCCCGCCCTACCACGCCCAAATTTATGGGCCAATCAAAATTTAGCAAATAATTTTTGAAAAGAAACACTCAAGGAACATTCTGGTAAAGTTTCATTGAAATATGCCAAGTGGTTCATGAGAAAATGTCATTTGAAAATTTCAGGCTCAAAATAGGCCCCCACCCCCTGCCACGCCCATTTTATGGGCCAATCAAAATTTCTTGAACAATTTAAGTCAAAGGTCACCCAAGGAACATTCTGTTAAAGTTTCATTGAAATCAGCTAAGTGGTTCAGGAGAAAATGTCGTTAAAAGATTTCGGGCTCAAAATAAGCCCCCGCCCTGCCATGCCCATATTTATGGGCCAATCAGAATCACTTGAACAATTTAAGTAAAAGGTCACCAAAGGAACATCCATGCCAAGTTTCATTGAAATTGGCCCAATGGTTTTTGAGGAGAAGATTTTTAAAGATTTCAAAGTGAAAAAATGCCACGCCCTGCAACACCCATATTTTGGGGCCAATCAAAAATCTTTGAACAATTTAAGAAGAGGGCCACCCAAGAATCATTTCTACCAAGTTTCGTTAAAATCAGCCCATTGGTTTGGGAGGAGAAGATGTTTGAAGAAAAAGTTTACGCACACATGGACGCACGAGGGACACTCCACCATGACAATAGCTCGCTGGCCTTCGGCCAGTGGAGCTAAAAAAGGAAAGTTTTTTCTGGGAAAACGGAAAGTAAACGAAATACAGGTGGATTTATATCCAATCTGTTTACAATGAGACCTGGTTATAATGCGGTATTATGAAGTAATATGCCATGTTCTGAGACCTCGTCAAAAGAGGATTGCACTGAATGTCTATCATTTCCACGAAATTTAAAGTTAGTTTAAGGTATCTTTACCCTTATCATGCTGCACCCACAATATTCCTGCTTTGGTAGGAGGTATTGACAGATAACTTCCAGTCATGTGATATGGCAGTAGATCTACATGATAATTTTCTTTGTGAAGAATTTTATTTGAAATGGCATCACTTGAATGCATGCACTCGAACTACAAAGATCAGCCTGCACATATGTGCAGTCTGAGCTTAGTTTATACCACCTGAATTTCCTTTTTTAAAAATTAAATGTTTAAGTTGTTTTTGTTTTTTCCAAAATAGATACTGACTCACAATTTATACATGAGGTACTCTTGATTTTACTGCAATTTTGCTAAGGTTTTAATAAGTATGACAAGGCTTAGGATAAAACCTCTATTTTTAGGACTAATATAACAAAGTATGCAAAGTGTGAAAATGTTGTGTTGGATACAATGTCTGAAGGTAATAAAAAAAACAAAGCCATTATATTGAATGTGACTAGCTTAGTGCTGGTTCATTACTGGAGGATATAGAGTACAAAAATTGTCTTTCAAGTTATGGAAACCTTTATATTTTCTAAGGCAATTCAAGTGGTCTTTAAGGCACTGATAAGGCCTCTTTCAATTTGTCAGGGCTTTAACGGTGCAATTACAAAATATTTTTAGGGTGGGATGGGGATATAGTACTTACAGGCACCTTTACAGCAGCAGAACACCAATATGAGAACAATAATCATCACACCAATAAGTACACCAAGTACTATAGCAACTATCACACCAGTATCTAAACCTGAATCTTCTGTACTGGCAGCAGCACTTGCACCTATAGGGATAAATATTATTATTGTAAAATTATCATCACACCAATAAGAACACCAAGTACTATAGCAACTATCACACCAGTATCTAAACCTGAATCTTCTGTACTGGCAGCAGCACTTGCACCTATAGGGATAAATATTATTATTGTAAAATTATCATCACACCAATAAGAACACCAAGTACTATAGCAACTATCACACCAGTATCTAAACCTGAATCTTCTGTACTGGCAGCAGCACTTGCACCTATAGGGATAAATATTATTATTGTAAAATTATCATCACACCAATAAGAACACCAAGTACTATAGCAACTATCACACCAGTATCTAAACCTGAATCTTCTGTACTGGCAGCAGCACTTGCATCTATAGGGATAAATATCATAATTGTACAATTTTCATCACACCAATAAGTACACCAGGTACTAAGCAACTATCACACCAGTATCTAAACCTGAATCTTCTGTACTGGCTGCAGCACTTGCACCTACAGAGATAAATATCATAATTGTACAATTATCATCACACCAATAAGTACACCAAGTACTAAAGCAACTATCACACCATTATCTAAACCTGAATCTTCTGTACTAGCAGCAGCACTTGCACCTATAGGGATAAATATCATAATTGTACAATTATCATCACACCAATAAGTACACCAAGTACTAAAGCAACTATCACACCAATATCTAAACCTGAATCTTCTGTAATAGCAGCAGCACTTGCACCTGTAGAGATCAATTATTATTGTACAATCATCATCACACCAATAAGTACACCAAGTACTATAGCAACTATCACACCAGTATCTAAATCAGCCACAGAGATAAATAAGTATAAGATTTATAAGATTATTTTTTCACCGTCACACATATATTTCAGTCAAATATTTAGGTATATATTAGATTTATCTAGAATTTGACCTAAAGAAATTGTTTTAGCCACACATGACAAAATTTCAAGCTTAACAAAATCTTTTAGACCATCAATGTTACCAAGATAATGGAGCTTTGTGGAGAGTGCATACATAGCTTTTCTGAGAATTTGCTTAGCTTCAAACTGATGTTACCAAGTTTTGATCTCATTCTTTTTTAATAGAAAGAGATCTTAACTTGGTGACATTAATTCAAAGCTAAGTTAATTGAATATCAGAACGAAGTTTGTGACCTAAATTCAAGATACTTTGTCGAACTGCTTTGCTTCTAAAGGGTATACAATTGCAATCTGATAAAATAAGTAATTCTGATTGGTTTGAATCGCATCACAAAGGGAAATCCATTGAAATTTATTTCTGTATAAAATGCAATAGGTCTTTACAGGAAACTTAGTTCTGATTCTGAGCCTACTTAAACTTAGAAAACAGCGATTCGATAAAGACCTTCAAGCAACCCTTTAAACTTAGACCAAGCACGCCGTTTTAGTTAAAAAATTCAGACTAACATGGCAGAAAAAAGATTTTTGTCAAAAATACCTCTACAAATTTTAGTTGTCATTTATTTGTGTATCATTTGTTTTACTTTTAACATTTTACTCCGATAGCGAGATAAAAAAAAATACACGATCTAATAAAAGATTGTGTAATCTAAATGCAAAGAAAGTAGACTTGAAGCTTTAATGTTTGGCTGAGTACTTTAATAGTTTCTTTGATGTATAGGATTGCAATTATAAGGGACAAGTGTCTTTTTCACTGTGTTAATTGGGGTATAAAGTGCAATTGCCTTAGCACATGGCTTAAACATAACAGGCGTTATTTGTCTTTTGCTAAGGCAATTGCACTTTATACCCCTATAAACACAGTATACAAGAGGACCTTGATGGTCCTTGATCGCTCACCTGAGTCTCTTTGATCACTGGGACATCACATCAATTAAAAAGGCAGATGTCATAAAGAAGATAATTTCTACATAAAACCAAGTTTCACAAAGTTTGGGCCGTATTTATGGCCATTTGAGTTATTTCAAGTTAATTATCATTAAGACTCCTTTTCCTGTGATATGGTATGAATCCTTCCCATTTTCAACAGAATTCATTCTTGTGACTTAGCAAACATTTTGACAAAGTTTCATGAAGATTGGGCCATATTTGTGGCTTCTAGAGTGTAAACAAGAAAATTGTCTTTCAGGCCCCTTTTCCCGTGATAAGGCACAGATCCTTTCCATTTTCAAAAGGGTTCATCATTGAGACCTGACAAACATTCTGATCAAGTTTCATGAGGATTGGAGTGTTAACAAGAAAATTGTCATTTAGGTCCCTTTTCACGTGATATGGCATGGATCCTTTCCATTTTAGCAATTTTTATAAGGGACCACCCAAGGAATAATTCTGCCAAGTTTGGTTGATTTTGACTCAGAAGTTTAGGAGGAGATGTCGTTTAAAGAAATTGTTGACGACATGACGGACAGACAGATGCCTGACATTGACAGTTCACAATAGCTCCCTTGAGCACTTTGTGCTCAGGTGAGCTAAAAAGACACTCTTCCCTAGTTTTTGTTAGACTTAACTTGTTTACCTAGTTTTCTACGACTAGGAAAAAGTTATAGGGCAAAAGACAAGGCAAGATTTTTTATATATTTTTTTTTTTTTATAAAATTTTCACTTTTTGTCTGATTTTGGCTTGTAAAAAAAAATAAGTAAACAAATATATAAATAAATAAATAAATAAATAAATAAATAAATAAATAAATAAATAAAGAAAGAAAGAAAGAAAGAAAGAAAGAAAGAAAGAATTATTGTTTGGTTTTTATGTGTGCATTATCAGTATATCTTACATATTGTGAACAAATAAATTCTTAATTTTGATTTGTTGTTCACTCTATGAAAGATAAATTAAACTGCCCTGAATACACAATTATCCTCTTTATTATAGTCTTACCTGCAGATGGTGTAGTACTTGAGCTAGTTGTACTAAGGCTGGCTATAGCTGGAACAGGAAATAAATAGAGGATAATCAACTGGTTATGTCTGATATGAAAAATATTTCAAGAGAATGCGGCATAAGGAGCTAATAGTCCATTACATTATATTCAACCCCCTTTTTTTTATCCTAAACTTAAATTGGGCTTCAATGTATTGTCTCAGTAGTCTGGACCAAGCTGCTTGAAAAAAAGTAGTTCCTTCAGTGATACTGAAAAGTGTTATCATCACTAGTGACTATATCAAAATTTATTCCACTGGGAAATTCCAAGATTTCACTGACAGCAATGTAATAGGTTATGTTAATGGACTTCTTTGTATATCATCATTCGATAATTCCACCAGTAAAATGGCAAAACTATTGAAATAGTAACTCACTACTTGGATAGATTCAACTCTTGTCACGCTGAACCCTGAATATTCCTGCCTTGACTGGAGCTATAGACAAACATCAGCCTGAACATATGTGCAGTCAAGAAGTTTTATTTCTAAACTGTTAAACATTCTAGTATACTTGTTTAATAAAACTTAGAATAACCACTTACATTTCAAATAGGATAAGTAATAATTCAGCCTGTGTCCAAGATTTCAAACAATTTCAAATATGCCCAAAGCAAAGACTCTAACCAGCCTGTGCATCTGCACAGTCTGGCCAGTGTCTTGACTATGCACTTAGTAGATAGATAAGGTCTAAAAGTATTAGTAGACCATCGACTAACTTTATATTTACAGTTTGTGGATGTCTACCTTTGTCAATTTATTTTGAGAAAAAGTGTGTTTTCACTCATGACTTTTCTTGTCAACTATCGGTATTTGATAATTATTTAATTTTAGTTATGTCCAATGAAATTTGAATATTCTGATTTGATGAAAAACTGATTTCGTTTATCAATGAAAACAATTTTGAGTACTCAGCTATTTTGTAAGCTTTGGCAGAAAATAGTCCATTAGAAATCTGTTTCTTTTATGACAAATCTTTATCTTCATAATATTAAATTATGAGAGATAAAGAGAGTATTCCTTAATTTCAAGGAGAAATGAAACTTAAAACCTAATCACATTCATGTAGGAATCTGCTTTGGGTATGCATACAGTGTGATTAGGTTTTTAGTTTCATACTTTCATGAAATCAATAAATACTCTCTTCATCTCTTACATGTATATCAACTATTGTACATGAAGCTATACACACATTAAACTTTTCCCCATTATATCTAACAAGATATACATACTTATCCACACAGATATCAATATTTTGAGATCCTGTAGTTACAGTTGTATATGTAACATAACATGGTTTACATAAAAACTGTCCTGTAAGGTTTAGATGAAACATCTTTACCCCATGATGTCTTAAATGATAGCTTACCCACACAGCTATTAATATTCTGAGATCCTGTAGTTACAGTCGTATATGTAATGTTACATGGTTTACATGAAAACTGTCCCCCCTTATGTCCTAAATGATGTACATACTTACCTACACAGATATCAATATTCTGAGAGCCTGTAGTAACAGTCGTATATGTAATGTTACATGGTTTACATGAAAACTGTCCTGTATGGTTTACTAGCAATTTTTACCCCATTATGTCCTAAATGATGTACATACTTACCCACACAGATATCAATATTCTGAGATCCTGTTGTAACAGTCGTATATGTAATGTTACAGGGTTTACATGAAAACTGTCCTGTTACATCCTGATAGAATCCTATAGGACAATCTCTGCAGCCTTGTAGATCTTGTTCATCATAGTATTGACCAGTAAAACAGGATGCTGAAATGAAATAAAAATAACTGAGATCTTGAACCTACAAGTTTTATCACGTTTACAGGGGTTAACACTAACTTTTTTTTAAATTTAGTCATGCAGGAATCCTTATTTGTTACTGTGAGAATCCATCCAGAAAATAATTTATTCCTTCTCTCATACCCAAAGGTAGACTTGAAAAGAAAGACAAAAGAAAAAAATACATCTGGAATGCTAAATGTCTTTGCAAGCCAAGATTCTAACTTCACTTCTTCACAAATGTAAGGAACATAAAGGAGTTAGGACCTTGGCTTTATATAAATAGATTCTGATTAAAAGAAAATCATAGATATTGGAGGATCCTGATGGAATCCCTTGCTTTGAGCTGAAAATATTTATGGATCCCTGGGACCAAAGGACGAGGTTAGTGTCAAACACAGCGTTTATCAGTGGGTGAGCAAAGTACGGTAACGACAGCTTCAACAAGAGAGCCAGACTCACAAAATATACTGCTTCATAATTCCCCATTAGAATATCACCAAGCTCTGACAACATAAAAGAGAATAAAAGGTTTGCTACTATATAAAACACTAAGAAAATATAAGAGTTCTCCTTTCTCAAACTAGAATGTATATTTTGAAAACATTCTAGTTTGAAAAAGTTAAATACCTTTACAATAATCAGATGAAGTAGCTCCATTAGATCCTGTGGTACGACTAGTATGACATGCAGTACATGATGTCACTAAACTGTCTTTATACGTCCCTATTGGACATCTCACACATGTGGATGTTGTGGCATCATAGGATGTACCTGCTCCACAGGTTACTGTAAAATAATGATTTTTAATGTATCTAAAAAATTATAAATTACTAAATAAGAAATGGAATATAAAATTTTTTCATAGCTTCCTTTGTCTTCTCTAACACTCATCTAGCACATATATATCATTGTCTTACGAAATATTGTGGAAAAAAGAAGTTAAAATCTAAAGCAAGGGTTTTGGGTTAAACACAATTGCCTATGAAATGGTAATTTTCTTCTAAGTTTTTGACTTTGATAAATGACCTTGACCTTGTAAGAAAACCTACACTTGACATTCAAAGATGCGGTTGATTAGAGGGATCTTTATACAAACTCAGAGCATTGAATCTTGATTAGCAATGAAATTGCGTGAAAAGGTTTAGTGTGCAGGGTATGCTACCCCCATTTAGAACACCACTAGGCCAAACTCACTATCAACCTCAGATGTACATAGACAGACTATTTTTGAAAATAACGGGAAACCCTTGGAAAAACTCAATGACGTCAGTTAAAATGACGTTAGCCCTCGAAACTTTGAGTGAAAACATTCGACGTTGCCAACGCTTCTCGTTCAAGTCACTGACTTGAAACCATCGTATCATTTTATAAACATCTTTAGATTCAAGATTAAATAACGGCTGAAAAATCTTAATTTTTGAGAATGATTAGTTATTCTCAAAAATAAAGATTTTTCAGACGTTATTTACTGTAAAAGATATAAATCTAAAGATAGCGGCGGTTGTTTCCGCTCTAGTTTGTCTTACACTGTTTCCGCCTAACAAAGTGTAAAATTTTGTTACATACCCATCTGCCTTATATACATCCAAAGTCTTTTGCAGTTTACAGAAATGGCTGAGTGATGTGCCGAATTTTTTTTACCCACAATCATCCAATTCTGGGACATTTCAATGGGAATGAGTTAATACATACCACATTTATTTCCTGATATCTGAGCTAGTGATCCACATGCTAGTGCACTTGTAATGGCTAGACTAGTTATATCTGGATCAACAGTCTGTAAAATATAATAATTTTAATCCTTGATGATGACCCTGGAATATTCTGGCTTATGTGTGAAGTATGATCTTAGTCAGTACAACCTGATTTTCCTTTGTAAACCCGAATAGTTTAAAATTTGTATTTCCTAACTAATGGCTTTCTCACACTGGGCACAACCAGTGCTTTCAATACTTTGATTGTACAATGTAATTCTTTTTTGTCAAAATTTTTATTCAGCATGACCAGGGTGAACCCATTTTCAGATAACAAAATTTAAGGTAGTTAAAAATGCCCATGCTCCTGTAAATCCCAAGTTTCTTTTATTGATATAAAACATCATGATTTACTTGAGTCAATTTGGAAGGCATTGTGCATTTTGAAATTAGGCATGTTGAAATTTCAACTAAGGACCTTGGAAGCCAAGATCAAAAGTCAACAGGTGTTACCAGGGCAGAACTATAAATCTTTATGTACTAAGATCCAATTAGGCTATGCTGTTTTGTTGAATGAAATACATTTTCTAGGAATGTGATGTGAACAATCCTATAATTATTTGTAGAAAATCGGTGGATATCTACCTGTTATTTGCTTTTTTTTAAAATACAATTCACAGATGGATGTAAAGACAAACCAAGGGCAGGGTCCAAAGAATTCAGAAAAAGGCACTCGTCCTGCAGGGCAAGTCAATTGAAAAAGTAACTCGTCCTGGTGTGACTGTCACTCGCCCTACAATAGGCCTAGGGATCGTTTAAGACCATGTTTTGTGTTCGGAAACGACATCTTGAAGTGCAGACAAAATGAAAGTACAATTTTACGACATTCAAAATCATTAAATTCCGGATAATAAATACCGGTAGAATGATTGGAGAGGTAAAATATATCTCATTTGTAAACATACAGTACCATGGATTTTTCGGGTAAAATTCAAATATTGTACCTATATGCGACAAAAGAAGTAGTAGATATGAACAAAATAGGAGAAGACCTTTTTTATGCATTTCTTGATCCTGAGATCGATTTGTATTTAAGAAGTTTGGGTACCGGGTTATATCATGCGAAAACCTGAAGTTTTATTTTTAGAAATCAAAGTACATGACTGTTTACAGTTCAAGTTGTTGCGAATTTCCACCACCGCGAACTTTTTCGACGCGTCTTTTTTGTATTTTATCTATTTTTATCCCTACACTAGACATGATGATTTATTGCCATTCATTTTTCACTCGTCCAGTAGGACGACTGCCTTAGAATTTCCACTCGTCCTCCAGGACTTCTTACTCGTAAATACGAGTGGATTCTTTGGACCCTGAAGGGGTCAAGAGCTCATGTTTTCTTGTTCAAATATTGAAATATTCTCTGAGTTGGACAGAAATGTATCTAATGGGATCAACTTCTGAAAAGAATTGAAGACTGTTTAAAACAGTCTTCAATTCTTTTCCCAAGTTGATTTCCAGATGATCCTACAGACTTACACCAGATAGTTTGAGAGTCCTGATGACTTATTTGTAAGTCTGAGATTCACAAAAGTTGGAATTTGAGTGTTCAGACCCTAGAAATCTTGGATACACCATTCATTGACAAATATCCTTACTTGATTAGATGAGCTAGTATATGAGAACACCTGGCTGTCCCCTGTCGCTATCTGTAGGGCTTTTTTCACTGTAACTGGTATACCCTGGTAGGTCAGTGTAGAACTACAAAGGAAAAATACAGGATTTGTCATGAGGTTTTGTTTGAGACAAGCTGATCTTAACCGAGTCTAAAATAGAAATGTTAATAGGAGAGCCTTTGTGAGCTTAGTATCTTTTCTATTTTAGACTGGCCCTGTATTTAGGATGTCAAAACTTGTGAAAACTGTTTGCACAGTTTTGAAATCCTGATAGCAGGGTAGGCTAAGATCAATTTGTTTCAAACAAAACCAAGTAACATTCTTTTTATCACATAGCAGGGTATAGTTTGCAAAAAAGATAGCTGACTGCAAAACGTTTGCACCATTTTGACATCCTGATCACAGGGCTCATTAAGATGAGTTTATCTCAAACAAAATAGAGTAATATTCTTTTTCCTCACATAGACACTAGTTTTGTATGTTAAAACCCATTTTAAGAGCACCTAAATGATAAATTTACGGCAATTACGTGCATTTGATCATGTTGCCATGACATAATTTAGAATGTGATCTCATATATGTGTAAGACATGGGATATCTTTCATGATTGTGTATTATAAAAGACAAGGTCAGCTATGTGCAAAACTCATTAGGCCATTATTTTTTTCATTTTCATGTTATCGGGAGAGCTTGCTTAACTTTTTTTCAAGACTTGCATGAAAATAAAAATACTTTCCATCATTATTTTTTTCTAATGTGATGTTTTAACCAATTTCTTGCATGTAAAACATAAGTATTACTTTAACATTTTTTAATGCACCAAAACCTGACAAGTGTTTTTTTGTTCTTTTGAAAATATTTAAATCTGCCACAAGATTTGATTGATGATGATTTTGATTTATCACTGATAGTTACTTTAATTCAAAAGAATATTTAAAAAGTTTTTTAAGGAAAAAATCCTGAGAAGAGGTTTAGTGTAATTTTTTTTTGACTGAATTCAATAATGAGCCGGTGTGTGAGATTTCCAACAATTTCAAATATGGGCAAAGCAAAGACTCTTTCCAGCCTGTGCATCCGCACAGACTGACCAGTCTCTTCACTATGTGCTTAGTACATATATAAGGCCTCAAAGTATCTGTAGACCATCAGGGGCCGTATTCACCAACGCATTTTGAATAAATTTAGCACACTAAATCCAAAGAATAAAGAATTTAGAATTTAGTACATATTCACCAACCTATTCTAAATAACGAAATGGACTTAATTCTTAAGAATAAAGTCGTTTTTCCAAGTCTAATGCCTACCGTGCTAAATGTGAAAAAATGGCAACTGTCCATCTCGCTTCAAATGGAAAACAGTGTTTTATATATTAGCAATGACAATTAACATGTCAAAATAGTATGAATTTCCCATTAATTTTCCATTCTGGCACATAATTAATGTTTTCAGTCGAATTATTTATTGAATGACGTCAAACACATTTGTGACGCAATCTAACCTTGAAGTGTATGTTTACATATTGACAGAATGTTAAATTTTACAATATTCTCAGAGTTTTCAGGGATTTCACATTGGATTTACATTTACAGAGGAGAAGTTGATTAGGGAGTAATATATTTTAAGCGAAGTAAGGTTTTCAGGGGTGGTGGTGTATGGATAGGAACAAGACAGATGGAGGAAAGATTACGAAGGCAGATTGTCATTTCAACTTGAGCAATAGAAAGCTTGGTGCATTTTTACTCAAGATTCTATTTGTTTGGGTGCCAATACTTTCTGCAAAGCAACATCATGAACATGGGACAAGTTAAAGGAGAGCAGATGATAATTCTCACATCTTCAAAAGCGACTTGTTTTTTATTGAAAAGTTGGAAAGCTCTCTCGGTGAAAGATTTAGGTAGGAATCATGTTGACCTCGTTGCCAAGTTTGTGTTGAATTTAGTTGTTGTTTTTTTCTTGTTAAATGTTTCATTTCTTATTGTAAAGTCTAATTTTGGTATCGGAACAACCATACTGGCGTACATTACTTATTACCACTCATTAATAATCACCTTATTTACTCTAAAAAAATGATACACAGTTTGGCAATGGAAAATCTAAATCACGTAACTACAGCGAGTAATTTCACATTTTTTATTGATTGCCAAATAGACACATTTGTTTCAGTCAACTGTAATCGAAGTTATTATTCATAATTCAATTGATCTTTGCATTCAGCCAATCAATTGCCCAACGAAGATATTGAATTTTTAGATATGACAATTTATTTCGACTAAAACATTACATGAAAATATCATTTGTAAACAAGGAGGGAAAATAAGAGTGAATGACAGAAACTTAATAGCTTCTCTTTTTATTTGCGCCTCGTCAAAATTTCGGAACCATCGTAAGTCTGTGGCCGCTTAAGTACTGTACAAACCATTCTAAATTAAGTCTATTCTAAATTGTGTTGGTGAATACACACTTTAGTTCATTCTTGGGAAAGTCCAGACTTGGAAATTTAGCTTAGACTAAATTCTAAAATTTAGAATAGGTTTGTGAATATGACCCCTGGTAACTTAATATTTACAGTAAGTGACTGTCTACATAGCTCAATGTTAATACCTCAGAACATTTCAAATTGTTGGAAATGTCACACACAGGCTCAAATAAAAGTGACTTTTTATGTTATTTTTATTCCAACTACAGAATTGGTCACTTTTTTTATCCTTTATTTGACCCTTTGGCTTGTTTAACCCTTTCCTGTTTTACAAAATCTTGGACCTGTCCAAATTCAAAGGTTTTGCAGACGAAAATTAAAAGTGGATTTAATTTGAACAAGATGTGTTTGTGAATCACGAATGCCCCCGTAACAGCATTTTTTTAAAAAAGTTTGACCTTGACAGATGACCTTGACCTTGTCACATGACCTTGACCTTGTCACATGACCTTGACTGTGGTGTACAGCTTTGTATGTCAAATACTTTTGGAGAAAAGGCAAAGGTTAAGTTTTTGGGTTAAGTTTTTGGACAGACGGACGGATGGAAGGACAGACAGACGGACTGACAGACGGACATGAGTAAAACAATATGCCCCCGATCTCTCGATACGGGGGCATAAAAATAACCATTCAGTAGGGTAGAAAATAGTGTGGAAAAAGAAGAAATTGCTTGTCAGGTGCAATTTCTTCTTTTTTCAAATTGTTTTCTCAATCATAAAATCACAGGCACGTAAAAAGCAGGGATTAACCAGCAAAGGGTTAAATTGTCCCATGAACCAGATTATTAAATAACTATGGCCTTACCTAATGATTCCAAAGTCTATAGACACCTGCACAGTAGAGTTATCTACACATGTAACAGAGGAGGCTGTGACAAAACTGTTACAGTTCTGTGTACACAGCTGGTTCCCTAACTGTGTGTTGAATGTGTTCAGTTTAGTCTGTATACTACTGATATAGGCATCCTTCATTGTGTCACAGGCCACACTTGTTGTACCAGAGATTACCACCGAAACATCACTTGTAATGTCTGAGGCAGCTGAAATCAAATACAATTTTATTTGATTTTTGTTTGAATGGCGTTTATCAACACTTTTAATAATTTTTTCGGACATGGTGCAGCATTTTGAATACTTAAAAATGGATTCTTGGTATTTTTTAATAGTTACTACAATTAAACCTTTTCCTAGCCATAGCTCTCATTCTACTTCAGTTTATGAGTACATGCATCTGCCCAGGACAATAAGTTGGAAAGGATATCTGCCACTACAGCCATAGATCTAACCTAGAAATGTTAATATGAACTGAGGCTTTTACAGGGTTGATATGCACCCCTAACTATCACCTAATAGCTTTTCTTTCACATAAAGGAATTGTGTCACAGCATTAGAACTGGTACCAGTAGACATTTTGTACCCTAGTACCTGAGATCTCATGCCTGCAGTTGCTCGAGTACCTTATGATTACTATCCAAATATTTATTTTATTAACTAAATACAAAGATGGATCCAGAAATTCTGTAAAAGGGGTTCAACAATACCAATTCTAAGATAGTTTTATGGGACGCAGGTGTTTAGAGTCTGTTACTCGCAAATAGGCAGAGTAACAAGGACTCTCAAAACAATCTGATAACCGTATGACCATCTGGAAATCAACTTCAGAAAAGATTCTTTTCTGAAGTTGATTCCCAAATTTGTAATCCCAAAAATGTGTGTGACTTCTGCCAAACACATTTGTTTCCTTTATATGACTAGGTAGTGTTGAAATAGTGAAATAACATTTAAAAGATAATCTATACATACTTGAACATTTAGGTTGTATATAGGTTGATGTTTTGACTGCTTCATCCCACATCCCGTACATACTGCAGGTCAGATAAAGGGGGACAACTCCAGGCCACTCTTGATTACTGGTGCATGTGTCCTCACATCTGTGTACCTCAGTGGTTGAGTCAATAATACAGTTAGCAGTCCCTTCACTAGCACTACAGCCTATCTCTGTCATTATAAAATTAAAATAAGGGATGAAGTACATTCTTCACTCCCACAACAACTGACCCTGAATATCGTATTAATAAGGGCTATTTATTTAAAATAGGCCGATTTATTACTGCCTAAAATTGAAGGGGATTTGTTTACCTTGTCACCGACCGGTGCACCGGTTACTCATGAGAAATTAATCAGCATGAAACTTACTAGTCATCAGATGGCGCTTTAATCAGAACAATCATCAAAAATATTTTGATAACTGCAATTAATGCAATTTCCCACCCGCCCTCCCTCATTTTTGCATGACGGCTAAGAATATATGTATATCTTAAGAAGCTTCATAGTAGAGTATGGTATTACATGTTTTATTAAGTAATTAAAGGTTTAGATTTAATCTTTAACATGATAATGTATTGTATACTTGCAGGACCATGGTAAGAGGACCACCAGAAAGGGGGCGCTCTTGGGTTTTCTGTGATGCTTTTAAAATATAAATGAAAAATAGACTATAAAAATAATTGTGCGTGCATTATTCTATGTTCGTAAATTTAAATATATCATTTATTCTTATGGTAAGAACATTTTCTGTACAGAAAATATTATGTGTTGATATTGACAATAAAAACTGTTAGTTAAATATGACTAGAAAGCCATGAATGGCTTGAGTCGCTCCACAGGCTTGAAATTCTTGTAAAAGCAAATAAATGTTTTGACTTGATTTTCAGATATTTGGGGTTCTACTGATGTTGAAAATGATTTTCAAAGTTTCCACTATATAACATATAGAGAAATGACCTCCGCTCCTAAAAAACATATTTTTCATCAATTCAAAATGATTTTTGGCTGCATGATAATGGGTCACCCAAAGATCTTACCAAAGATTTTTGATTGATATCCATCAGTTACATTCTGAGAAAATGATTTTCATAGTTTCCACTATATAACATATAGAGAAACGACCTCCACCCATAAAATGCTTATTTTTCATCCAATCAAAATAATTTTTGGTACACTGAAAAAGGGTCACTCAAGGATCATTCCAGTGAAATTTGGTTGATATCCAAAAATCGGATTCTGAGAAAATGATTTTCAAATTTTCCACTATATAACATATAGAGAAACGACCTCCACCCATAAAATGCTTATTTTTCATCCAATCAAAATAATTTTTGGTACACTGAAAAAGGGTCACTCAAGGATCATTCCAGTGAAATTTGGTTGATATCCAAAAATCGGATTCTGAGAAAATGATTTTCAAATTTTCCACTATATAACATATAGAGAAATGACCTCTGCCCATAAAATGCATATTTTCCATCCGATCACAATGATTTTTTGTAGACTGATAAAGGGGCACCCAAGGATCATTCCAGTGAAATTTGGTTGATATCCATCCATTCCATTCTGAGAAAATGATTTTCAAAGTTTCCACTATATAACATATAGAGAAATGACCTCTGCCCATGAAATGCATATTTTCCATCCGATCACAATGATTTTTTTTGTAGACTGATAAAGGGTCACTCAAGGGTCATTCTAATGAAATTTGGTTTATATCCATCAATTACACTCTGAGAAAATGATTTTCAAAGTTTCCACTATATAACATAAAGAGAAATGACCTCCGCCCATAAAATGCATATTTTCCATCCGATCACAATGATTTTTTGTAGACTGATAAAGGGTCACTCAAGGATCATTCTAATGAAATTTGGTTTATATCCATCAATTACACTCTGACAAAATGATTTTCAAAGTTTCCACTATATAACATAAAGAGAAATGACCTCCGCCCATAAAATGCATATTTTCCATCCGATCACAATGATTTTTTGTAGACTGATAAAGGGTCACCCAAGGATCATTCATGTAAAATTTAATTGGTATCCATTTATTAGAATCTGAGAAAACTCACTTTTTACCATATTTGGAAATTAGCCACGCCCCTTAAATCCATGTTTTTCATTGGATCAAAATCTCTTGAACAACTTTGAAAGAGGGTCACCCAAGGATCATTCCTGTGAAGTTTGGTTGAAATCCATCCAGTAGTTTCTGAGGAGAAGATTTTTAAAGAAAAGTTTACGACCGGACGGACGCACGCACGGACGCACGACAGACACAACGCCATGACAATAGCCCCAGTGGCTTTCAGCCAGTGGAGCTAAAAAAGAGCAAATTGACAGCAAGGACTATTCTAAAGGAAAAGTGCAACTAATTCTTAAGGAATAGGATAAGGACTTATTTTATTTTTGGTCATGAGTTGCGGAAAATTCCAGAGGGATATCAATTTTATTAGGAATATTTTATAAATTGCTGAATATCTATATATTTTACCTAATTTTTGGCGGGAGAAGGAATAGGCTCAGGGCCGATCCATTGTATAGTATGGCTCTGTGATTGGACACTGAGCCAAGGGGGTTGAGAGTTTAGAGGTTATAGCTCAGTGATTGGATCGCTAACGCTGGGCTGGTGAAACAGGGATAGGACCCTGTAGGTTGGAACATAGATATAGCTCAGTGATTGGGTCCCTAACGCTGGGCTGGTGGAACAGGGATAGGACCCTGTAGGACTACCCGGCCTGTGATTGGGTCCCTAACGCATGGCCACCTCCATGAGAGGAGAGTAACATCCATGGAGGGTTGGGTGGATGGAAATAAATAAATGGGGAGCCAGAGCCTAGTTTCTTACTAAAACTCTAATGATATCTCTCAGGGATCTTCTGCGACTCCATGCCCCATTCTGCCACACTATTATGTAATAATTATTCATAAAAGCATTTTGATACATATGTTGCTTGTTATGTAATAATAATTCATTAAAGTGTTTTCGATATATATGTTGCTTGTACTATTTTAGCCGTCATGTAATAAACAATAATAAACTAAACTAGAGCTCTTGCAAAGCGGACTATTGCCCCCCCCCCCCCTACCCCCCCCCCCCCCCCCCCAAGCTTTGTCAATTGAACAAAGGCTTACTGTGACCTTGACCCTTGACCTATGTGCACCCAAAACCATAGGGTACTTCCTTGTGTCATAAGCAGCATTTGTATGAAGTTTGATGATTATAGGTGGCTTGGTTCTTGGTTCAGAGTCCAGAAACGAAAAGGTCTATGGACAGACAGACTGACGGACAGACAGAGAGACATGGTGAAACCAATATACCCCTCTCTACTTTGTAGGGGGGGGGGAATAATAATGTAATTATAAACTAAAATGATAAACTAAAACTTTTCAGCAAGACCCTGACCAAACCCCCTAAAGGAGCAGGTCACTGGGCATATTCTTTTTCAAAATTATTTGTAATTCCAAAATATAGAATAAAATATCAACTGTGCAAGTTATATATTTGACAACTAAATCATATACGAGGGGTGTTCAATATTTATTCGGATTATGTCTATTAATCATCACTGATTTATCGCTATGTGAAAAAAAGTATACTCATATCAATGGGACACTTTATATGATCAAACTTATCAAAGCCTGAAGCAGTTGAACGATGTATATTCATTTCACACGCAAATAAAAGTACATGGGTATTAGGTGGCGGCGCACAGTACATGACGCTAGCAATGTTGTCGAGAATTGAGACATTTAGTGTTGTGTAATTTAGCTTGTCACGACTCGTTATTCATGGAAGAAGGGTGAATTCAGTGTTCCTGTAATTAAGCTTTGCTTTTATGGTTTGCATAAAGGTAAAATCAAATGGTACGACAAAGTTCTCAGTAAGGTACCCCTTAGTTAATCGCCTATACATCTTCCAGAAACTCGGCAATTGACGTCCCTACAATTTCTTTGACAAGTTTCTCTCAGTCCGTTCTTTCTCTTATCTCACGGGGCACGGAAGCGTCTTCACCGATGAAAATTAAGCATTTAGAAAAATGAACCATTCTCTTTCAGCGTGACAAGTGTTTGATTTATATCTTTCGGTAATTTGGTGGATAATGAATAGAATAATTAAAGATAAAAATTCCGAGCCTTCAGCTGACGTCGTCTAAAACGTTCCGAAACACTTACCCCGCCACATTTTAAACGAACCTTATCGAAAAACTGTACGGCCAAATTACTTCAAATTAAGACAAGGCATTTGTTATACTTATTTCAGCAGCGCAATTAATTTTCAATATTTCAACAGTTAGAAAAGAAAGAATATTTACAAACGAAGACCAAATATATGAATTATTTTATCTGCTGCGCCGGGTACTCGTTTCCATGACATTTTATATGGCAGATACGCGCGCGCTATGTTCGATAACTATATCAATTTTACATATGATATATGTAGATAGAATTCCGACAGCGAATGATACCAATTTTATTTTGATCGCTTCAAAAATAAAATTTTGCGAGGCAAAATCCGGTTAATTTTTGAACAACCCTCGTATAAAGCATAGAGTTATGATTCTTGTGTGTTACACTTGGCCTCAATTAGATCTACCCACATGTTTCCTTATTCTTGGTTGAATACTTTTTGGAATAGTCTCAGGAAAAAAATCTCAACCAAAAAGACTGATCTATGCGCAGAAAAGGTGCAAAGCAATATACTACCCCCTCTCCTTTGAAGGGGATCATAACAGGTGGTTTAGAAAAAGATATTGTTTGTAATGATTCAAATTCAAATGCACCTACATTTTTACGGCAATCAAAACAAAAACTTGGGCCCTTCAGAATAAAGCTTGGGAAAAGCTTTGTGAAAAATAATGAAAGTACTTGCAACAAGTAATTTCTACGTTTGCCTAAAAACTTTCTATCCAGTTTTTTCCCCAATTCTATCAACTTGACATTGTTTTAAACATTCTTCCATTCCAAACAATTTATGTTTCCGTCAGGGTCGTATGGCTTGTTAGAAAAAATACAGAAAAAAATGGTTTTCAAACAAAGTTAAATAGCAGTTTGGACCTCTGAGCACTACAAAACAAGCAAAACATTTACAGAATTTCCAGGGTTGAAGTCAGAGCAACCTTATTGAAGTCTCAAAGACATAAGGTAACAAATATACTGCCCTCTTGTTATTTTTGGTATTAATATAGTCAGTATTTTAAGGGTTTTTTTTACCTCTATTATACACCCTGAATGTACAAACTGCAGCATTATTCTGGGAATCAAACACAGCATAACTAACTCCATATACACCCCAAGCTATCAGGGTACCTGAAATGACAAATAGGCTCGATATAAAAACAAGAGGACCATGATGGTCCTATATCGCTCACCTGAGTAAGTCAACTCATAACTTGTCAACAATGTTATAAATACCAGAAATTGTCTGATGTACATTTAGGGTGGATTTAAAAGAAACAGACTTTAATTTCCTCCTACTGCAATTTGATTTTCTTTTTAATTGCAAACAAAGTTATCAATGATGGAATTGAATTCAAGTTTAGTAGACCTAAACCTTAAGAATACCCCTGCCATGTTTAAGATATGGTCATGGTTTTTGTGTCCAGCTGTTTTTGGTTACATCATAAAAAGCTTGGTGTCCAACAAATTGAGAATTTTTGACTTGTGTGTTAACCTGTTTCTTTTGCTTAAATTTTTAGTTTGTTGATAGTATTCCAATAGACAGAATAAAACACTAAAAAAAAATTAAGTGCTAAGCAATGATGAAGGGTTTTTTTTTTTTCTAACAATGACTGATGTAACACTGGACACAAAGTCAAAAATATAGTTAAATCTGGACAAATGGTCATTTTTCTTTTGTGAATTTGGCCTCTCATGAATTCACTTTAACCATCTCTTCTACACTTACCTAGTTTAAGGATTTTCAAAGTTTAATGGCACGGAATTTCCAATCTTAGACTGCATGATGTAACTGGACACAATTAAGTTTTGTAAGGCAAGTTATTTTGTTATCTGATTGAAATAAACAAATTCAAAGACATCCTTTTCCAGCATTTGTTGCCTTCTTATTTTTTACACACATTTTAACAACTTGAATGCCAGATATACCCGTGTTTTAGTGTTACATGATGTAACGTAGACACCACGGTTTGTGTCTTCGTTCCTCTGCCGAAACGAACTTTTTAAAAATTAATCTATAAAATTTGTTCATTTCATAAAATATCCAGTTCCCTAGTTTAAAAGAACATTGTATCAAAGTAAGAGCACTGAGGCGTTTCATTTTAGTATGATATTATCTGTAAATCAATAAGACGTAACATTGACTGCAAAATGCAAGCATACACTTTACAAATTCATTGAAAGACGTAACATTTCTGCATACATACCCTCGCGGTCGTGAATTGTCCGCCATTTTGACTCTTCACTGCAGACTAGTATTTAATCGTGTCGCTTATGTCATCGTAAAGGGGAAAATAAGCAAATGACCGAAAAAAATCAAAATGTTTTCCAGAATGTAAAATTTCAATGACTGTAATGACTTAACATTTTAAGACACAAAGCCACACCATGAAATCCATGAAGAGATAGAGAAAACATTTCGTCAAAACAAGGCGCACTTTCGTACTTGATCTATTTCGTACTTAAAAAGATTCGCACCCGTACACAAGTTAGTGTGTTTTTAAGGATACAAAGCTTGAAATACGTTTTTTTAACTGACGTAACGGTTTGGACACAAAAGTTACGTCATTTTTATATTGTTTCTATTTCATTTAAAACATACAAAGTGAAGATTGTGACCTTTGTTGCAGTCATTAATCAAGACATAGAAGTGTAATGGGGCAATATCTTTAATATGCAACGGTTACAGTACCCAGGTCCTTTCCCTCAGCTATTTTACAGGAGGCCTATAGAAAAGTGTCCGCTATGTTGTCCATATAAACACAACATTTCATCGCATTTTTCTTTTTTCAGGTTGGGATTTTAAAATAAAACACTAAGGGTGGAGTCATACATTCAAGAACTGCAGCAAAGATGCCCAAATCATTCTTATTTTCTTTACAAAATTAGTTTTTTTGACAGATTTGGTTAGATGTAACCAAAAACAGCTGGACACAAAAACCATGACCATATGCCAAATAGTTAAGGCGAAGATTAACCTTCTCTGATATTTTTGGCAATATTTTAACATTTCCAATACCATGTAAACCAAAGATTTTAATTGAATACAATTATTTTTACAATTTTGGTAGAGCTTCACCCAAAGAACATCCCTACCATGTTTCAGCTTAATTAGCCCAGTGGTTAAGGAAGAGATGAAGTTTTCCTAAGATTTTTCAGAAATTTTCGTCCATTTTTCAGCCTTTCTGTTATCATGCAAACCAGAGTTTTTGATGAAATTTAATTTTTTCAACAAATATTGAAGAACTTCACATAAGAAACATCCCTGCCAAGTTTCAGCTTGATGGCCTAGTGCTTTTGGAGGAGAAGAATTTTTTCAAAGATTTTCAGCCATTTTTCAACCTTTCCGTTACCATGGAAAGCAGAGATTTTGATGAAAATAAATTCTTTTAACAACTTATGAAAAGCTTAACCTAAGGTATTTCTCTGCCAAATTTCAGGTTGATTGGCCTAGTGGTTTAGGAAGAGAAGATTTTCAAAGATTTTCAGCCATTTTTGGCCATTTTTCAACCTTTCTGTTACCATGGAAACCAGAGTTTTTGATGAAATTAAATTCTTTTAACAACTTTTGAAGATCTTCACCCAAGAAATATCTGTGCCAAGTTACAGCTTGATAGGCCTTGTGGTTTAGGAGGAAAAGATTTTTTTCTAAGATTTTCAGCCATTTTCGGCCATTTTTCAACCTTTTCATTACCATGGAAACCAGAGTTTGTGATGAAATTAAATTCTTTTAACAACTCATGAAAAGCTTAACCTAAGGTATATCTCTGCCAAGTTTCAGCTTGATTGGCCTAGTTGTTTAGGAGGAGGAGAAGTTTTTCTAAATTTTTCGGCCATTTTCGACCATTTTTCAACCTTTCTGTTACCATGGAAACCAGAGTTTTTGATGGAATTAATTTTTTTTTAACAACTTTTGAAGAGCTTCACCCAAGAAACATCTCTGCCAAGTTTCAGCTTGATTGGCCTAGTGGTTTACGAGGAGAAGAATTTTTTCTTAGATTTTCGCAATTTTCAGCCTTTCTGTTGCCATGGCAACCAGAGTTATTTATAGATTTAAATTCTTTTAACAACTTTTGAAGAGCTTCACCCAAGGAACATCCCTGCCAAGTTTCAGCTTTATTGGCCCAGTGGTTTAGGAGGAGAAGATGTTTAAAGAAATTGTTGACGGACGGACGGACGGACGGACAGACGGACGGACAGACAGACGGACGGACGGACGATGGACGGACGACGGACGGTGAGTGATCACAATAGCTCACCTTGAGCACTTTATGCTCAGGTGAGCTAAAAACCCAAGCCTTCCTACTTTTTTACCTAAGGTAGTGGAACTGTAAGGTTCGCAATATTTTGGAACTCATGAACATTCACAATGTTGACCTAGGTTTCCTTATCATCAGGAAACCTCAGTTAACACTGGTTAAGTTCATTACTTCCAATATATTACCGTTCCACTACATTAAACATTGTGGGAAGAAATCCAGCTAGACTGGTTGATTTGTCATAAAGTTAGCAAATTGCCCGAGATGTAGATCAAATTCAGCAGGAGAAGGTTTAATTGTGGTTTAGAAACATAAAATTTACTTCGTAGGTGGGGGGGTTTTCATAACTTTGGAATGATTCTAGAATGAAATTGATTGAGTCAAGTGAGCCACTTTTGAGCGATGTGAACATTTTTGATAAAAAATGATTGATGCTATATAATATGATGACATAATGATCATTCGTTAGATGTTGGTGTCTTCAAAGACCAAACAGAAGCTTCAAAACTACCAAAGCCAATGAATTGCAGAATACTGATCAATTTCAAAGCTTTTTCAATGATTCAGAGTATTATGAATGAGCTTTTGGAATGCCATGAATTGAGTGCTGTAATTTCTCACTGACACTATTTTCTCCACTCACCACTACTCATTGTAGATATATATGAAGCATCAGCAGCGAAGGTTGGAGCGGTCCATGTTGGGGCTTCTAGTCTAGCAGTCACACTAAACACATCTCCTGGACATGTTAATATCTCTGGAAAACTTGTGGCTGTAATATACAACCGAATAATCTCTTACTTTATAAACAAAAGCACTGCCTATAGAAGCCTATACTTCACTATGCTCCGCTTTAAGGTGCTGGATTGTGAATAAAAAAATCTAAGTCAAACAAAATGTATTTGTGAAACACTACTGCCACCATAACAGCAAATTTTTCACAAACTTCACAAATCATGACAGATTATTAAATCCTTGTCAGATGAACTTTACCCTGGTATCAGCAGATGCATATCAATGACAGCTATTATCTATCATGCCAAGCATTGTATCTCAAAAAGGCTTAGAATAAAAGACAATATCAAGTTTTTTCGTTAATGTTTTTTTTTCAGGCAGATGGACAGAGAGACAGACACTGGAAAAAACAATTAACACAAAATTCACAAAAAAGGAACCAAGAGTCATCTACCTTGACTGTAAAGGTTAGTCTTTTAATATTGAAAATATGTGCAAAGTTACAGTGAATGCCTTTAATGGAACCAGAAATATCACAAAATGTCAAAGTTTTCACATGCAGATGACACCAAGGGTATAGCAGTACCTCAGGTTTTCTTTGAAAACAACTGAGCTAAAATTATTCAAAGTCTTTGTTTTCCTTCTAACAATTTATGAACCCAACAATATATTCAAGACAAAAAAATGATACTCCACCTTACATGTACACACACATGCAAATATGGTACTATTCTTAAATGTTTATGCAAGTTTACCATCATCACCTAATGTATCATGAATCAACAAACTGTGAGTGTTTGGTATCATATAAAGACCTTACCAGCATTGATGTTACAGGTGGAGTCTGCCCTTGACAAACAGTTACCATTGGCTTGGTTCAGTTGTGAGTTGTAGTCTACAGGGTATTGTAACATGGTGGTTCTCTGTGGATACAGCAGTAAGTTGTTGGGGACAAGGGTTCTGAAAATACAATTACAGAAAACAGCATGACATGGTGATGCATTGTGAAACAAGAGTGCCATAGTCACAAAATACGCCACCACTTTGCTGCTGTTTCACAAAAATAATTGTAGACACTACTTATTTTGACAGAACCAAATTCAAAATGGCCAAGTTTCATTTAAATCAAGACAAAAAGTTAGGAGGAGTTGCTTTCACAAGGCTGCAACTTCAATAAGCCCCAGACACTAAGTTTTAAGGGGGCATAAATCAGGGAAATAAATTAGCCATAAAATCCTTGATCCATGTACATCTACAAATTATGGTGATGACATTTTAAATAAAGACAAAAAGTAAGGAGGAGTTGCGCTCAAAAGGCTGCAATTTCAATAAGCCCTAGTTACTAAGTTTTAAGGGGGCATAATTTAAGGTAAAATTAATGAACCATAAAATCCTTACTTCATGCTCATCTACCAATTTCGGTTATAACATCCACCAAGTTTCATTTAGATCCAGCCAGGAACATAGGAAGAGTTGCATTCACAAGGCTGCAATTTCAATAAACCCCAGAGACTAAGTTTTAAGGGGGCATAACTGAGGCAATAAGCCCAAGAGACTAAGTTTTTAAGGGGCTTAACTCAGGCAAAAATCATTTTACCATAAAATCCTTCCTTCATGCACATCTACCAATTGAGGTGATAACATTGACCAAGTTTCAAGAAGATCCAGCCAGAAACTTAGGAGGAGTTGTGTTGACAAGCAAAGTAGACAGATGTACGGACAGACGGATGTACAGACAGATGGACAGACAGACGGAGAAGATGATGCCAATATACGTTCGCCTCCGGCGGCGTATAAAATTGGGAGTGAAATTAGCTCTATGAGCAAATTTTGTACAGCATTCATACCAGCCCTTGCAGCTTACATGATGACAAATTGTTTGTCAATTGTACACTGCTTTGCATATGCATTTGTGCCTAAAGCAGTGTAAAATTGGCAAACAGTTTGCACCATTTTGTCGCCCTGAATGCAGGACTGTGGGTGTTACAAACTGTTAACACTAACCTTGCAAACAACTGTTGAATGGCTGATGATCCAAAGCTTCATTAACTTCAAACAACTGACTCTGCCCAGTCAAAACTGTTGGACACATCTACAGTACCAATCAGTTTAATCAAACTATATCTCCTTACCTAGCAAACAACTGTTGAATGGCTGATTGTGCAAGCGCTTCATTCACAACAAACAGCTGACTGATTCTTCCTTCAAAACTGTTAGTCACATCTAATGTACCAGTTTGTGTAACAAACTTTCCCAGCACAACAAATCCCCTGAAATAAATGAGGAATAAGCTTACCAAAATAATGACACATCACTTAAATGCTCAAAATAAATTCAGTATCCTTGACTTTTTGTGTATTTGGAGGAAAAAACATAAATTTCTTGTTGACAATTCGGTACATAGTCCAACAAAGATCGTTTGTTTTGTCTGTAGTAGGCAATAACTTGAAGAATTTAAACTCAATGATAGAATCTCAATACTAAACAGCAGTGCTTTTTTTAAACTTTATTTCAATCTTTATTTTGTCGTAAAGCCACCCTCTTAACACAGTCAGTTTTTTCCATCAGCCTCTAATTTTCAGTCCTATCAGGTGGGTTGGATCACCTAACAATAAATTCCTGGTATTTCTTCACCTTAACCCTAATTGTCATGCTGAACAAGATGTGTTTGTAAAACACAAATACCCCCGAAACAGCAATTTCTTCAAAACTTTAACCTTGACAGATGGCCTTGACCTTGTTACATAACATAGACCTTGGTAATCGTAGATGTGCACTATCATAATATGAGCCTCTTATCTTGAATAGCCTTGAATTAATTGGCAATGTTGATTAAGTTTTTTGGATAAATTTTGCAGACAGATTGTCAGACAGAAAGACAGACAGTAAAATAATATGCCCATGATCTTTCGATGCTGCGATGCAGGGGAATAATACAAAACTTAAATCAGTGTGCTGAAAAACAGTGGAAGTATTTATTTAAGGGATGTATTTATTTTGAAAATATATTTTTTGAACTTTTCTGGATTCAAAAGAGAATTAGGTAACATTGTCTTAAGATAAGACTGCACATACATGTATGTGCAGACTGATCTTTGTCTTTGCCTCCTGCCAAAGACGGGAATATTCAGAGTTAAGCATGACAAGGGTTCAGAAAGTCTGAGATAGAGCAATATTTTTTTGTGCAAGGCAAAGACTCTGATCAGACTGTGCAGATGCACAGGCTGATCAGAGTCTTTACCTTGCACACATGCGGTGCTTCATTCCGATGTGCATCCTGCATCTAAGATGCACATATTTCACAAAGGACTCCTCCTTTTTTAAATGTGTAAAGGCTGTGAAAATGTTTAGTAATATTTGTTGTATCTTTCATGCCAAAATGTTGAAAGGGCCATTTTATTCAATTTTTTGCTTCTTCTGTAACTAAGGTAGCAATACACATTTCCTGAATACCAGTAATTATCAATTATTTGAAGAATTAAATCAAGCTCTGAATTTATAATTTCTATCTGCAATATCTTTACAGACTTTATGTCAATGTGCCGCTGGGAACATGTTGGGACTCATTGTTTTAAATTATGTGAGTCCTAGGGACCCTTACTCTCAAATTTCAAAATCAATCATTGTGTGACATGTGAAATTGTTGGAAATGTCAATCACAGGCTCGTAAATATGTCAACAATCCCTGTTAACCACTTCTACGATGAAACAAAAGGATTAAAATAAATGGAAACAGTAATATTTACAGTTATTGAAATTGAATTTGATATACTATTGACTACAATTATTCATCTGTTTCCAACATGCAAAAGTTATATAACTCATTTTATAATATGACCTATGTCGCGGGAGTAAAATAACGCTGTTGAATATTTTTGATATTACACAAGTGTTATTATACTAGTGGAATAACTATGCAAATTAGCACAGAGAGAATAGCAACGCTATTTTGTAACAGCCAAAATGACGTCATAATGTATATATTGTGACGTTAGTTTCAAGTGGCGATATAAGCTCGTGGAAAATTGAAATGTTGAATTTCAAGAATTTTGACGATTTTTTAGCAAAAATTCAGGTCATATTATAAATAGAATATAAAATTTGTGCACATAAAATACAGAATTTATTAAACTCATCATCTATAACAGATAAAAACTCGGCACAGCCTCGTTTTTATCTGTTTATAGATGACGCGTTTACTAAATTTAATATTCCATGACCACTCATTCAAAATCCTCTATATAATGGTTTAGCATATCCATAACAGACTTGAGCTCTAGTCAATGGATAGTAAGATAAAACATGAAAATGAACTTTATTTTTCTCTCAGCTATTTCTAAATGTGTTTTTTTTCTTCAAAAAAAGGAAATCTAAGCTTACAGGTAAGTCACCCTTTCCATAGCTATTCTATCATCAAGTTAACCCTTGTCATGCTGAACCCAGAAAATTCCTGCTTTGACAGGAGGTAAAGACAAACATCAGCCTGCATATATGTGCAGTCTGATGTTAGTCTACACCACCTGTTTCTCATTTTCAAACCAGAATAGACAATAGATTTAGTTTTTCAAATAAAAATTGACCTACAGTTGATACTTTCAGTGCTTTTTGCCCTTTGATTTTAAGCAAACTTTTAGCCAAAATTTATTCAGCATGACAAGGATTAACAAGAAAATTTCAATTTGTGAATACAACATTTGATGGACGTGATAAAAAAAAATTCAATTTTGGAATGAAAACACCACTCCCTATATATAAGACTCTGATTTGACTGTAAATATTGCCACTTTTTTTCTCACTCACATGTAAATGCACTAATGACAATTTTGGAATTTATTTGGGGAAAAAAAGGAGAGTGATTATGTGAACATAAGTAAACAGGCAGTCTCAACCCGCATATTAGACCCTTAACAAGAGCTGTCACTGTAAGATGACAATGCCCCCGACACCGCTTTGATAGTAATAAGGAAGTTATGGCCAATGTTAAAGTTTTTGGACGGAATGACGGACGGACGGACGGACAGACGGACGGACAGACGGACGGACAGACGGACGGACGGACAAGTCAAATTTATGATGCCTCCCTATCGGGGGCATAAAAAGACAAGAATATTTTAAGGGTAAAAAGTAAATCTATTGTTAGTAACTGTAATTTTTATACTAACCAAAAGATTTTCCTATACACATTTATCCTTGGGTTAAAGGTAGTGGACCCATAGTTCCCAAACATTTCCAGAGTAATGAACTTTAACAGTGTTGACTGAGGTTTCCTGATGATTATCATTAGGAAACCTCAGTAAACATTGTGAAAGCTCATGAGATCCAAAATGTTGCAGAACTATTACAGGTCCACTACCTTAAGAAAAGGAAGTTGTGATGAACAAACATTTAAGTTAGTGACTACAGACTCTTTTTACCCTTATCCTGTTTAATTTAAATTTTGTTCAATTAAACTGCCAATTGTTGGGACATTGAAACCAATATGGCCTAACTTTTACCCACAAAATTCATCTAGAAAGCACTGGCAGAGTAGGCTAATATCAGACCGCACTTCTGTGCAGGCTGATCTTTGCCTAGACTGCCTGTCAAAAGTTTTGTATCTGTCAAGAACAGCATGAGAAGGATTAAGGAATCTCTCTGTTACAGTGAGAGGTGTATCTGATTAAAATTTTATAACCTAGAAGCTGTTTTTTTTTTTTAAAAAGTGTAATATCTATTCATTTTTGACTGAGTGAACAACAAAATCTTCATGAGTGACAGAGCAATGGACAACATAGATCCTATATGAGCTCTGCATGGGTGCCCTCTACTTTTCTATAAAGAACTAAGGATATCTTAATTTCATCTTGGACAAATCAAGCATTTCAAATAAAATAAAAAAAGCCAATGAAATAATGAAATGGTTTGACTCATTTGAAATAAGTTGTGGAGTGCTAGATTTCAAAGTGTTTTTGAAAGATTTCTGAGTGTTTTGAATGGTTTTAGTGAAAGTTAGGAATGAATGTGTGGAGCTGTGAACAAGTGATTTAGAACAATTTTGACTAAGATGATTGTAACACAGATTCACCTCTCTCTATTATTTAGTTCTGCAGTGGCACAGATAAAAGGGGGTATTGCCAGTTTAAAATCTTAATTTCTAATTAAAATCCTATGTTATGGATACTCATTTAAATTGCCTTGTGGAGACAATTCAAATGACAATCCAATATAGGATTTGTGCAAGTAATAATGAATAATTTAATTTATAATATGACCTACATCATGGGAGTGAAATGAACCCGTTGAATATTTTTGATATTACACAGGTGTTATAACACTAGTGGAATAACTATGCAAATAAGCTCAGAGCGAATAGCAACGCTATTTTGTAACCGCAAAAATGACGTCATAGTGTATGTATTGTGATGTCAGTTTTAAACGGCATTATAAGTTTCGCGGAAAATTGAAATGTTGAATCTCAAGAATTTTGACAAATTTTTCGCGAAAATTTGGGTCAAATTATAAATAGAATATCAAATTTGTGCTCATAAAATACCGAATATATAAAACTCGTCATCTAAAACAGATAAAAACTCGGGATAGCCTCGTTTTTATCTTTTTATAGATGACGAGTTTAATAAATTTGGTATTCAATGACCACTCATTCAATATCCTCTATTTGAAATCCAAAATACCCCCTCTATCTGTAGCTCTGGTTTTGGGGATTGAGGGATCTGATTATCACATAAACTTACTTCTTTAGTCCATCACTGCTAAATTTGGAAAAATGATATGAAGAATAATTGTTTGTTTCAGTGAAAGATCATTTTTTTTCATTGTGTGAACAACAAAAGCTATTTTTTCACAATTGGCAGAGCCACTAGTGAAATATGTCCTTTGGTGTTAAAGAAATGAAATATAAATACATATAAGTTTTTTTTTTTCATGTGATTGCCATGCAACATTCATGAAGATGTCACTTGGGCTCTGCTTAGATAAAATTAGATAGATTGAAAGTAACAAAAGCTGAGGAAAAGTTTTTGATAATTTTACTTGTAAGGCAGTGACTTTATCAAATGATAATCTACCATTATTACTCTATAATCCACCAAAAAGCATAATAGAAATAATAGGAATATGTGACTCAGAATGCCAAAACATTTAATCCTTGACTAATTTACCCTTATCCTACTAAATTTTGAAATTGGCTTCAAACAAGTTGCTAGTTTATCAGATAATTAAATGAGTCTTGTCCCAATTTTTTCAAACAATAAGTCAGTAGACAGCAGGCAATAACACAATTCTATAAGAATTTCAGCAGACAGCCAGCAGAGACACTGAGACCTTATTTATCTATCAAGTGCATAGCAAAGACACTGATCAGACTGTGCAGATGTACAGACTGGCCAGATATTTTGCTTTGAGCTCATGTTAAATTGTTGTAAATGTCACACACAGGCTCGAATTATTCTTAAAAAATTTCTTCCCTTTTTTCGTACAGGTGCGTTGCTATTGTACAATGTTGTAGTTTAGTCTAATTACAAACCTTGTTCCCAATGAGCTGCCAGTAGCAAAGAACTCTTGATCAATGAAGGTTCCATTTATAAACAGGGTTAACTCCCCTGGATCACTGGCCCATACCAGGGATAAATGCCACCAATATCCATCAGCTATTGATGTTGGGTAAGTGAAATCCTGAAATAAGGTTTTATACATCATACCATTGTACAAATATTGAAAGGTAACTAGACTGTCTCAAAGCGGTCTAATACCCCCCCCCCCCCCCTTCAAGTGCTTGTTAATAATGGAAAGCCATTTTTCATCAAAGGGCCATAACTCTGTCAAAAGTCAATGAACTGACAATGGACAGACTTATGTTGGGACTGACCAATAAGCTGACTCCTATATACTTAACTATATTACTAAAACATAGGTTTTGGGGGTATGATAAAAGCCTAATGCTTATACATTGTCAAGGCACTTGTTACTTTTAACCCAATACTAGAAAACAATATTTTTAGCTGGTCTAAATTAAAGAAGTTGAAGCAAGTTTTAGTTTAGTTTAAGAAGTCTGTCAATCTCCCTGGGGCTATTGGCCTATGACTTTCAACTGTTGTAGTAAAAATATGATTTGTGATGAATATTATGTGAATATACAATGAATCGTGACTGTTATCCATCAGGGCCTAAGATTACAAAAGTTTTTCTGTGCTCAACATAAAATTTTCTCAGATTTAGAATTTAATTAAATTCACAAATACAAAAGATAATATCAATAAGTTGTTATCTATAAAAACTTATTTATACTATCTTTTATGTTAATATATACTTGACTTTCTTCTGCAAAGTAGCAATTGTATATAAGGTTAATTAAATTTTGTGAGAGCATTATCATTTTCAATGAAATGCAAAATGGTTTAACAACCATGTGAGAAGCACCGGGAGTTTTGAGGGTCTTTGTGAATGTCAACAGCCAAAAAACATGAATTGATGCTTTTATTGTATAAAATGAAATACTAGAGTATTTATTGAAACATAGATTGCAACATTACTCAAGAAATGATATAAAACTAGCTCCAAACCTACAAATATGCCAGAAAAATTGTATTATGCATTGCATCATCACTTTTGACTATACCAAAGTTGCTCGTTTAATGTATGACATCACAAAATTTATCTTGGAAATTACATGTTATAGACTTACACTACTAGCAGCCTGACGTTTCTTTCTTCTGTTCTGACTTGTGTAATCTGCTACTACATGTGTTGAGTTAAACATTATCTGTAGGTCAGGTGATTGGGGAATCTGGGTCTCCCTGAAATTTTAGTTAACATAACCCAGTCTCATGGAGAAAACCAATCTAAATTTTGAAACTAATTTTTAACTAATGAGATAGCTAAAATTGTGTTGTTTTTCCTTCACATTTGCCAAGTTGTTTTTGAAAAGATATTATTCTACACAATTGTGTATCCTGGATGCAACACTAAAAACTGCTATGCCCATATTTTTTTAAAAAATTTCTTTTTTTTTGGGGGGGGGGGGGGCGGTTGCAATCAAACAAGTTTTTAGAAGGGTCCTAAAAGGAACGTTTCTGCAAAGTTTGGTTGTAATTTGCCAATCGTTTTTCTGAGAAGAAGACATTCTAAGATTTTGGGCTCAAAATAAGCCCCACCCTGCCTTGCCCATATTTGGAAGTCAATAAAAAAATCCATGAACAAGTTGGTCGCAAGTTTTGAGAAAGGTCACCCAAGGAACTTTTCTGCTAAGTTTGGTTGGAATCTGCCTATTGGTTACTGAGGAGAAGACTTTTTAAGATTTATGGCTCATATTAAGCCCATCCTGCCACACACATATTTAGGGGTAATCAAAAATCCACAAACAAGTTTTGAGAAGGATCACTCAAGGAAAATTTCTGCCAAGTTTGTAGGTTGGTAGAAATCGGTTCATTGATTACTTAGGAGAAGATGTTAAAAGATTTTGGGCTCGAAAAAAACCCTGCCCTGCCACAACCATACTTGGGTCTATCATAAATCCAAGAACAAGTTTTGAGAAGAGCACCCAAGGAACATTTCTGCAAGGTAAAGTTAAATTCCCCCCATTGGTTACTGAGGAGAAGATGTTAAAAGATTTCAGGCTCAAAATTAGCCACGCCCATATTTAAGGGTCAATTGGAAATCCAAGAACAAGTTTTGTGAAGGGTAACCCAAGGAACATTTCTGCCAAGTTTGGTTGAATTCTGCCCATTGGTTACTTAGGAGAAGATGTTTAAAGATTTCAGGGCTCAAAATAAGATCCGCCCTGCACCGCCCATATTTTGGGATCAATCAAATATCAACACACAGGTTTTGAGGAGGGACACCAAGTTTGGTTTCTGAGGAGATTATGTTTAAAGAATTGTTGTTGCCTTCGGACTGATGATGACTGACAGACAACGCATGACAGACAAAAGGTGATCACAATAGCTCACCTTGAGCATGTTGTGCTCAAGTGAGCTAAAGAAAGTACATGATGGTCCTTGTGTAAAGTGTGTGAACAAGAAATTAATGAAAGCCCCTTTTTCTGTGGCACAGCATAACATCACAAAACTTCCATAAGTGATCAAATGAAATGAAACATCTGTGAAAGATTCATATAAATAAATGCATACAGGTAAGAGGTGTTGAGTTCATGAGAATAAGAATGATGTGAGAGAATACCAGAATATGAAAATATGCCAGTCGTCATATAAGGAACATTCTGTGACACAAATCCATGCAAGAAGTGGACATACATATGGATGGATGGATGGATGGATGGATGGATGGATGGATGGATGGATGGATGGATGGATGGATGGATGGATGGATGGATGGATGGATGGATGAATGGATGGATGGATGGATGGATGGATAGATGGATGGATGGGGATGGATGGATAGATGGAAAGATGGATAGACAGAAAGATGGATGGAGATGATACCAATATACACCCAATTTACATGTACCTTTGAAGGTGTATAAAAGATTTCTGAACTCTTTTAAAAAAAACTATAAGCAAACAGAATAGATCAGAATGCACTTGATTTTACTAAATAACACTTGAGCCAGACTTAATATTTGGCATGAAAGGGGCCAAATATGATCTTTCAAATAGATTAGAAAATGTTCAATTATTAAACTCTAGCAGAAGTCTGTGTTGTAATTTTCTTTATTTTTATAAAAGAAAACAAAGTTACAAATATATCACTTCAACTACAGTCAAGCCTGTGTTAAGCAAGCACTCAATGGTCAATATTCAAAAAGTGCTAGCTAAATACAGGTGCTTGCTTGAAACAAGTTAATTTCAATATAATTGCTTCATTGGGAACTAAGTAGGTGCATGCTTAAGAAAGCTTGCTTGCTGAATACAGGTTGCCTCTGCAACAAATTTGACTGTACTTTATACAAAATTTCTTCTAGTATGACAAGATAACATACCCTCCACTTGTTGCATACACTGACAATATTGTCCCTTCACCATGTAAAGCTGTATATCTGGTCCAGAAAGATATTGTCATGGCCTCGATGTTCATCTGTCCATCACCAAAACTGGACATTGAAGCATCTTCTCGACACAGGGTAGATGGTATCACAACATAGTCAAAATTGGCATCCACAACTGTAAAAATGAACAGAAATTATGCATTGCATTCCTCATTGTCAAACCATACGTTATACATGTGCATGAGTTACACCATATGCATACATATTTATACATAATGTAACATTAATCACAAATAAAAAGTTCTCTTCTTGAGATAAATGCTTTTAATAATAATATTCTATTTATACTCTAGCTTTCAGTGGCACAGCCACCTTCATCAGGTGAATCCTCTGCAGCTGAAAGCTAGTTTATAAATAGAATATTATTATAATAACATTAATCACATTAAATCAAACTTTTCACCCCTTTTAACATCATGAGCTCACATAATTTGAGAAAGAATGTTTATTAAATATTTTGACAGGCCAGCACAAAACTAGTGTAAGAGCTTATATATCTATAGACAATGGATTTGACCTGACCCCTCAATTTACTTTATCACATTTTTTTTCTATTTCATCCCCAGCTGTATCTGCAAAGGGGATATAGCAATCGTCTCTTTCTGTTATTCAGTCCTTTTTCCTGAGCATATCTACATAAATAAAAGGGCAATTAAATGGAAACTTCACAGATGGATAGATCTCATTGAGAAGTGCAGTGCACAAGAACCACAAATTTTGCTTAGTAAAACCAGCTATCAACTTGAAACAAGTTTGATAAATCTCTTTAAGGAGAAGTGCCGTACACAAGAAACATAACTCTGCTTTGAATAAATTTAGTTATTACTTGTTGCTTTTTTAAAGACTAGAAGAAGAAGCACAGGTCACAAGCACCCTCAACCTAGCTGCTATCTTAACATCAAGCTTTTTTAGGCATGAGATGACCATACCAGACATGGATTTTAATAATAATGGTCAAACAAAATCAACATGAAAGAATTCAAATAATATACTCATATATGTATTATAGTATCACACTTCCTCACCTCCTCAAAATGCATGTACATGTCCATGAGTTTACAAAATATACAGAAATACAATAACGTTAATACCTTTATCACAAGTCTCAATTCTCCTTGTTCACCAAATGTACTTGTGTATAAGTTATCCATATATACCCTTATTACAGATCTTACCCTCTTTGTTACAGTACATGTTAGTGTGTATGACTTCACACAACATGCATGTGTATAAAGTCAACAAATTTTACTTTTTTCACATCCTCCCCCCCTCGTCACACAACATTTACATGCATAAGAATTCATACAAAATGTTCAGACAAATAAATGTAACTTATTACCTTTATCACAATTCTCGCCCCTCCTTGTTACACCACATGTACATGTGTATGAGTTCACACCATATAGACACATATAATATCATATGTAACTTATTACCTTTATCAGTTCTTGTCCCTCCTTGTTACACCACATGTACATGTGTATGAGTTCACACCATATAGACACATGTACATGTATATGTAACTTATTACCTTTATCACAGTTCTCGCCCCTCCTTGTTACACCACATGTACATGTGTATGAGTTCACACCATCCTGACATTCCTCATCATTAGCACATGGATTACTGGCACATTCATTCACATTGTTGTCACAAGTAGGACCATTGAAACCTACAATTAAAGAGATTTAAAATTTCTGCAATGTGACCTGTCACACGAAAAGGGACCATCTTGGAACTCTTTACAATAAATATATGAAAAAGAGATTTGGTCCAGCATAGGTTAACCACAGGTCACATTTCAAAAATTCTTTAACTGGAAGGTAGCTTATTCATTCTAGATTCAGAAAATATGCAAAATGCGCAAAGTTTCAACCAGTCTGACTAGGGTTGACACTTTACAAACCATCCAGATGGTCCCTTTTCGCAAGACGGATCACAAAGCTTTGTAAAGATTTTTTCTTTCCTTTTTTTTTTCTCTCAGATCATGAATTTTTTTTTTACAAAAATATAAAACCATTATAATCAGTACACATCTTTTTCAAAAAATCTGCATGCAACAACATATAATTTGAGCCTTTTTCCATTAATTTTGCAAGCTTACAAAGCACAAACATTAAGAAGTATTAGACACCACACTGTAATAAGAAAATTTCTGACCACCTGAAGAGGGATTACGGTAGCAGACCCGTAATAGTTCTGCAACATTTTGGAAATCATGACCTTTTACAATGTTGACCGAGGTTTGCTAATGAAAATCATTAGGAAACCTCAGTTAACACTGTTAAAGTTCATTCCTTCCTGCAAGTTGCGGAACTATTACAGGTCCACTACCTTAAAACCCTATTTATTTACAGAGCACATAGTGAAGATACTGGTTAGACTGTGAAGCCGATCAGAGCCATTGCTTTGCCTAAATGGGAAATTGTTCTCCACTCTTGTACAGTAAAGTCTCGGTGGTTCGTATCTCAAGGGACCGGGATAATTTATACGAACTAAACATAGTACGAACCAACCAATGTCAAGCGGTCGGTAGTCTTTTGATGGCTCAGATCGGACATAGTCTTAAGGTACCCTATATTTGTGGCTTTATTCTAAGGTTCTATGGAATATGTTTTAAATCAAGTTCTAACGAGACCATTTTGTAGAGAGTAAGGACGCAACAAATCTCACTTGAACAATAATCATCTTTCCGCGTTTTGTCCATTTTTAAATCCTAAATTAAGTAATTTCGGCAATTATTTACATGCCAAATATTAACTACATCAGAGTGTTTTCCCTTTGGATCAAATCACTTTGAGACGATGAAATCTCGGCATTGCGATGAATCTGTGTGGAAGTCATGTTAACAATCAAGTCTACGAAGATTTGCACAGTCATTTATGCATAATCGGTATGAGAAAGCCAGATGAAATACAATTATTAAGATTAAACTCGCCGAAAAATACAAATCAAACAATGCCTGTAAATATTGGTGCAAAACAATAACTTAGATTAATACCAATCAACAGGTGTGAAAATCAAGGTATATGTCTATTGTTACACCCAGCACAGCTAATGATCGCACAATTCACACCTACGGATTAAACATATTAATTTGTGTTATTTGGAAACTCTCGGGACTTGACATGGGCTACGAACTACGAACCACCGACGTGCGAATTACTCGGAGCCTTCTTACAAAGATAAAGAGGGGAAAAAATCGGTACTAAAGAATGTATACGAACCAACACATACCTACGAATCACCGGCGTGCGAACGACTCAGATTTTACTGTATTTGGATTTCCAGTTTTATGTCAAGCAGGAAAGGATTGGTTAAGGTAAAGGGCAATTGCAATAAACTTACCATCCACACATCGACAATCTGGTGTAACTTCGGTCCCTAAATATGTACCACCATTATTACATACAACATCAGTACAAGATGGGACTGGGGTCGCACATTAAGAGGGTCCCCAGTGATATTACTTCCTGAGGTCATTGTAAGGTAAAAGTAATTCTAACAGAAAATGTAGTCCCTCAAATATAGAGCTGTTTGAAGTGTTAAACAGTGATTTACATATAATTTTGAATGATTTTTCAATTATTTGACCTCTATTCTAGAGTTTTAAAGTGCATTTTACTATCTCTGCAGGAGTTTATTTTCCAGTTGGGGGATGAAATATATACAGCATGATTTCTGGGCCCGTAGCTTTGTTGGTTCTGAAAGATGGGTTCCCTTGCTGTGACTGTATCATTTAAAAATCTGCCTTATCAACAAACATGACATTTGGTTTTAAAAGGAGGTTCTAAGAAAGAGGAATAAGCATATGTAACTTCATAACAAAAATCCTGGAAACAGCTACGGCTAAGAGAAAAACACTGATTTGCCATAAACTAAAGAGGACAAAATTTCACCAGGGTCTTACATAAACAGTTCACTCACCATCTACACACTGACAACCTGGTGTACCTCCAGCCTCTGAACATGTACCACCATTATTACACACAACATCAGCACAAGATGGGACTGGGGTCTGGCAGCTGGCACCTGAATGGGCTGTAAAAGAAACAAGATGTGTGTGAATTTGTAAACTGATTTCAAGGTGATAAAAAATAAGACAAGCAAAATGATTACTTGCTTATTAATAGGGGTGAGGGAAGAGAAGATCTACACTATGAAAGTGGAACAATTGTTACAATATTTTAACTGTTCTAACTAAAGTTTTGCTTAGAGAATTAAGTCGAAATCAGTGAATGCTTTGATCAATCTGCAAGTCTGTGCAGATTGATCTAAGCCTATACTGTCTGTCAAGGTTTTGGTTACAGCAGGAATATGCACTCAACATTTCAGCAGTAATATGCAGTCAATAAAAGAAGGGTTGAAAACATTGATGAAAGTGTTATAATACTTTTGCACCATTGCAACACTTTTGCAACACTTACAGCATTTATTTAAGCCAGGGTTGTCATTCTATAAATTACGTCTCTGAAATTTAGGTTGAGGATATACTTTCAGGAGCAATTTGTTGTGATAACAGTCAGCGCTCTAGCTAGGAGCTCAAAAGGGCAGGTTGCCAGTGTTCTGGAAGAGCACATCACACAGCAGAGTAGTGAGCTGGGATTCTATTCCCTGAGAAGGCGTACCACAAAATGTATAGTATTATTTTCAGAATTGAAAATAACATGGATTATTTTTGCGATGTGCGTGGCTGGTTTCCTTGACGACGATTGCCGAGTGAAATCGTCAATCTCCGTAATCCGTGACCCGTATGTCGTCTGCTATATAAACCCGTGCATCGACGAAATCATTCTCTTTTTACTAACACGCGATACAAGATATTAATCAACACAGGTAAACGTAAACCAGAGAATGCCGCCGAAGCGAACACGTGGTATAAAAAGAAAAGCGGTGGGTAGCCAGACAGAGGACAGCCAGATGCAAGGAAGCACAGTAGATTCCCAGCTCTTACAGCCAGATGCAGACGTGTGGGTCATTGGGGATTCTATACCATATTGGGCTGGAGTTCGAGCTAAATCGACCAACAAACCTAATCTTAAGCTGGATACCAAGATAGCATGGTGGGGACGGCGTGGAATGTCGTGGACTCAATTTCGAAAAGCCGTGGAATGTCATGTTCTTCTACGGACAGAACCAAAAGTTGTAGCAATCCACCTAGGGGGGAATGACTTAACTTCACTAACATTGACGTCCATCCGTAATATAATGCTTCGCGAATTCAATTATTTACGCGCGGCGATTCCGGGAGCCGTAATTATATGGATTGACATTCTTCAACGAGCCACTTGGAACTCAACGCTTTTTGATATTAATACTATTGAAAACAAACGCAAAAGAGTAAATAGATTCGGTCGACAACAAGCCGCTCGTCATTTGCGGTCAGCTCATGTACAGATGGACGTCGATTTAAATACGCCCGGCTTCTACAGGCATGATGGAATCCATCTGTCCGATGTTGGTCTAGAAATGTACCTATTGAACTTAAAGGATGAATTTGCAAAACACTTGGTATAAATCATTCACAATTAAGGACTCCAGAATTTCGGGGGATAAATTTTTAGAAAATTTACAGTGGCGGAAAATTCTTCGTTAAATTATCTCAATTAGCAATCGACGATGTTTGGGTATTGTATAGCAGCGATGTCGGTCACACAAAAGCAGTATCGTCTGGGTGCTTTAATGCACAGCTCCGTTCATACTGCTCTAATCTCCCTACCGCGATCTTTCGCCAATTTTGAAATTCCATGTACATATGAGTCAAGCCCACAGTCCATGGGCTATATTATATGAATATATGACATACTGTGTTGTGTTTTGAATTCGTCATAAAATAAATAGTGTTATTTTCAGAATTGAAAATAACATGGATTATTTTTGCGATGTGCGTGGCTGGTTTCCTTGACGACGATTGCCGAGTGAAATCGTCAATCTCCGTAATCCGTGACCCGTATGTCGTCTGCTATATAAACCCGTGCATCGACGAAATCATTCTCTTTTTACTAACACGCGATACAAGATATTAACCCACCCACCCATTCCCACATCATAATTTTTGGCAAATTTCACAATAAGGCAATGATTAATGCAATATCCTCCGAGTACCTTTTTTCACGCGACCCAAAAGTCACGCACCCTCGGTTTCAGATCTCTCGCGCTGTTTACGCAAGAAGCGATGACGCCATTCGCCGGTGTCAATGTAAATAACAACGTTTCGCTCCGTCTGATGTAAACAATGTGGAAAATCAAGCAATTCCCGGTAAGTTATCAATAAAAATACAGAAAAGGGGTATTTTTACCCCAATTTCCTTATTCCTAAATTTGCTATCCAATAAAACACCTCGTTTAAGCAGTATAAGCCAAGAAAAAAGTTTGACAGTTGATCGGCTGCGTTGTTGTCCTTCGGGGTTCCCAAGTCACGTGACTGTCATATGCTAATATGTATAATCAAAGTATGTATGGTGGTCAAACAGCACCATGGTGCTTATATCAGAATGACATTTTTTTCAATTTTTAGTCACTGTTCTTTCATGTGGTTTCACATAGCGAGGAAATAATCAAATAAGTAAGGATATATGGTGTTACGGTATTAAAAATAAATTAGATTTTTATCATATTAGAAACTTAGTAATGAGATAATAGCATATGGTTTTCTGATTTTTTCACTTTTTTTTTTCACTTTCTTTTTTCAGAATATGTGCCTAAGTCCAAAGCCAGTATCAAGAAAAGGGGTGTCATACAGGCCATACTCTCCCTCAGCAATGACTAAAGCTTACTGCTGTGTGATTGAAGATGGAATGTCAATTAGAAAAGCCGCCAGTAAATACAATCTTCCTGAGGCCACATTACGTAATAGAGTTAGTGGAAGGATTGGTCCAGAAGTTACAAAATCTGGTAGAGAACCCACATTGAGTCTTGAAGAGGAGAACTGCTTGGTTCAACACATCAAAGTTATGGCAGCCTGTGGATATGGATATAGTAGACCAGAGGTGGTTGACATGGCTACTCAATATGCTGTTGCTCTTGGAAAAAGAGATAGGAATAACCCGTTTAGTATGAGGTGGTTTCAGAAATTTATGAAGAGGTGGCCAGATATTAAAGTAAGGAAGCCAAGAGCCTTGGAAATTGCGAGGGCAAAAGCTACTTCGGAGGAGGTTGTGAGATCTTATTTCAATGAACTTGATAAAATTTTGACAAAATACAACTTGAAAAATTCCCCAGAGAGAATCTACAACATAGATGAGAAAGGCCTGAAGCTGAACTACTCACCTCCAAAGATAGTTTCTGGATTGGGAACCACTGATGCACCACCCCCTGTTGTAACCCCAGGCAAAGGAGAAACTGTTACTGTGATAGGATGTGGGAATGCCCTGGGACATCATATTCCACCATTTTTTATTTTTCCTGGGCAGAGAATGCGCCAAGAATTACTGGTAGGGGCTTCTCCAGGAACAGATGGCGCTGTGAGTCCAACAGGATGGTCAAACATGGACATTTTTATGAATTATCTAACCAACCACTTTACAAAATATGCCACTGAAAGAACTGAAAGCAAGCCAATACTAGTACTATATGATGGGCACCGTTCTCACATTTCTCTTCCATTGATAGAATGGGCGTGTGACCATAACATTCATCTATTTATTCTCCCTGCCCATACAAGTCATGTCTTACAGCCTCTTGACATTGGATGCTTTGGCCCATTCGAACGTATCTATAATACTGAGTGTCATAAGTATATGAGGGAACATTCATGTACAGGAGTAGACAAATATTCTATTTGTCAGGTAGCTTACAATGCCTATAAAAAGGCTTTATCACCCTCCAACCTCAGGAACTCTTTTAGAAAGGCAGGGATCTATGAATTTGAGCCATCAGTAGTGAACAAATCAGTCTTTAAACCAGCAGAGGTTCTGAAAAGATCAGAAGTAGATGAAAATAAAGACCAAAAATCAGTAGAAATCAATCACTCACAGTCAGTTCTCACACAGCCAGAACCCACAGATGATAACCAGGATGATGTCATTATTGTGTCAACCGACTACTTCAAAAGGAAAGAAGACAAGATTGGTCACAGAGAAAAGCCTGCTAAGAAACGTAGATGTCTAAGTGCAGTCGTCTCTGGAAAACCTATCACAGAGACTAATATTATAACAAAAATTAAAGAACATCAAGAATCTGTGTCTGTGAGAAAACCCCTTGTTTCTAACAAGCAGAGTTCTTCTTGTAAGAAATCAAAAACCTCTGCTTCAACTCGTAAAAATCAATCAAAAGTCAGCAAATCAAATGTTTTATCTCAAACCCCAGGAACATCTGGTGTTTCTTTACAAAAATCAGATGGTTTTTGTAAAGAAAGACTAGATGCTACAAAAGAATGTCATTTATCCGAGCTTTCAGATAGCTCAATTGAAGATGAAATCACAGATGAGGAGAAGTGTTGTGTGTGTGGTTTGTTTCAGCCAGTTGAGCTTGCTAGGTCAAATTCAGTTTATTTCACTAAATGGGGTCAATGTATGTTCCATAACTGCTTGCATTGGACCCATTTACAATTCTGTTGCGGGGTTAATAGACTAAGATCAAAAGACACCTTCTATTGCCCTTGCCATGGTGTACCTTGTCTACCTGTTGAAGAATAAGAAAAAAGTGTATTTAAGATAGACATTGACACAAAAATAGGCATGGTCATAGTTTAATTAAGGCTTAAATTCTTAAAACTTTTAATGTATGAACAATCACTAATCTTTAAACTTTCCACCAGAAAAGATTTCATGTTTTCTTGACAAAAAGTATCTGTTTCCAAAAATTCTACTTCTTATGATTTATGACCCACTCTGTCCACCATACATATATTTTGTTCAAAGTGCGTGACTATTGGGTGACCTAAATAATAGGCAGCCATTTTTAGCAGGAAATTCGAACTTGCACACAGCCATGAAAATGGGATTTTGTGTACAATTTGATGGCCAAGGAGCAAAAATAGAAATGTTTTAAGGTAATATTCAAAAGAATTTCGTTGCTGTTGCATTTTAAATGAAATATTACAGTTGAATTGTTAAGTGCGTGAAAATGGGTTCTTCGTGGATAATATCTATAGAACATGTTTGCTCTCGATTTCTGTATCGTTTCAGGTACAACCGTCGCCATTGTTGTTTTATGAGAAAACTATCGAATTCTCGGATGCTGGTGGTGCTGTTATCTGAAAAGAGACCTATGACTAATTGATTGTTTTATTTCATTTTAATGTCGCGGTAGGGAGATAGGTATAGGTAAGAGGCGACAGCCTCTTACCTACTTAGCTACATTTGATTTTATAACGATTCTTATTCCATATACCAAGGTGTTGACAAAATGTGACCCTATCATAGAGTTTGCACTCTTTGAAGTTCCCCATGAAAGTTCATTGTTGTGTATAAATTGTGGAATTCCTTTTCTCTGATGGCAAACAGCTATAAATCTGAAATATGTTTTAATTTGATAATCTTTGACAGAAAACTATTTCTTATCATCACCTTCCTTCCAATTCATTTTGTGGCCAAATTATCTGTTTATATTTTTTCATTCTTTATCAAGTAGGCTTGTTTTCCCAAAAGTGCTGATCAAAAATGATGCCAGACTGAAAAAAGATTTACTAAAGAAAATGTCGTTTTTTTTTTGTTCAAATAGCCAGTGTATGTTTACGTTACTGGGGTTTACATAAACAATTGTTCTACGTTATTTGACCTTGCTAATGAATCTGTCATCTGCAAATAAGAAACCCGCTCTTAGTGATTTTTGATAAACTGGTTGATAAGAAGCAGAATGTAGCTAAATATTATATGACGCGTCAATAAGAGATCTGGGCTCGTTTGGCAACTTGGGCCACTGGCATCTCCTTTTGTCAAGCAAGCAAAACATTCATCGGTAACGCGTACGTGCAACTCCTTTTACTAATGAATGAGCGTGAACGTAGTATGGCTGCATTATATGACGGGAATAGGAAGTTCGGTACTAGCATTAAGTGGTGAACTGCACACAGCCTTAACTCCTCTGTTTATTAGAAATCGGCGGATGGTCACACCAAGTAATATTTTTATGCAAACCGGACCTTTGGTGTCCAGTGTAACGAGTTATGTTTATGCATCCAGAGTCTCAGGTGCTCTGGCTCTGCATATGTATTGTTTTGGCTAAAATGATGGTCTGTATTCAGCACACAATTGGTTTTTAAGCGACCAAGAATTATCGGTCTGCATGAATACAAGCAACATGTGGTGTCTAAGGTGCACCGTGTCCTGGTGTCTAAGGTTCACCGTATGTTTTGTGTGCCGTGCATCCTGAGTCCCAGGTGCTCTGGCCCTGCATGGCTATGGTCTTGGTTTATGAGTGGACTGTATTCTTGAAAGACTTGTCTTGAGAAAACCGTGAAATAGTTCTTGGCCATCATGAATACAGGGAATGTATTGGTGTCTATGGTACACAAGGTCCTGGTGTCTAAGGTTCACCGTTGTTCATTTAGTGCGACATGCATCCTGAGTCTGAGGTGCTCTGGCCCTGCATGTCAGTGGTTTTGTTTAATAATGCTCTGTCTTCATGCAGATGATGAATTATGAGTGGCCAAATACATAAGGTTAGCATGAATACAAGCTACAAGTGTCAAAGGTACACAGTCTTGGCGTCCAAGGTATGCCATACGTAGGTCTGCAGTTCATCCCTTAATACATTTATATAATGATGTCTTCTACACTAGCTGTGGTTTTGTAAGGTATATCTATCATGAAAACTAGTCATACATAAGAAGGTTCACAACGCTTGGCTTTCAGTGTCATTCATTTGTCTAACAAGCCTAGTACTGTTCATTCCATACCTTTTGCAGCTATTGCACAACTATTAAATTAATTTGTATCCGATAATTTCAAGTAATCAAAATTCATATGCAAAGATCAAGTACTCACAATCATGGGCAGAAAATTCTTCGTTAAATTATCTCAATTAGCAATCGACGATGTTTGGGTATTGTATAGCAGCGATGTCGGTCACACAAAAGCAGTATCGTCTGGGTGCTTTAATGCACAGCTCCGTTCATACTGCTCTAATCTCCCTACCGCGATCTTTCGCCAATTTTGAAATTCCATGTACATATGAGTCAAGCCCATAGTCCATGGGCTATATTATATGAATATATGACATACTGTGTTGTGTTTTGAATTCGTCATAAAATAAACTGAATGTAATACCCAGTTAAGTGTTTTTAAAAATATTATTAGTATTTACAAAAAATTAACATGCATTTAATGTTAGTTCTGATACCTTTAAATCAGCAATTTATTATTTTAATTATGCTTTGATTTAAAGCTGCCCCTCTGGAAACAGTGACATCACTAGAATGTTGAGCAGAACCATTTTACGTTGAGGGAGTGCAGTGTTTCAACTGACATCAAAGAGAGTGCCAATAAAGACTGGGGGACTGTGTCCACATGCTACACAATTTACCCCCATGTAGAAATTGAACAAAGATTATGCCCAACTCAGCAATTAGTCAAAGTTTGCAATCAATTGAAAATAAATTTGGATTTTCTGCTTCCATTCAAGAAATCTAATTTTTTTCTTTATTTTTGTCTACCTTTTTCTTGAAAACTTGTTGCAACCTGTCAAATTGTAATGAACAAAATTTGCCCCAATTGCAAAATTATTGCTAACATGCAGTAAATTAAAAAAAGGGGATGGAGTAATCATTGATAAGTTAGATATCATGGAATTTCAATTCTGTTATGAGTTGACATGCCTCAGTCGGTTCCCAAACAACTGTAACAATTTGACATAACAATTTGTCTCTGTTGGATGCCTTATTTTGCTATTTAATCTTGCCAATAAGATAAATTTGGAAGTCGAACATCAATAGGTTTTCAACAGTCAGCACTGTTTAGTCATCTCATAAGGTCCATGAAAATTTATTTGAAGTGACTACAGTTTTTAAGGCAATTACAAAAGTTTGTGCCAGGCCTTCAATTTGCAGACTTTTGAGAATATGCTTAGCCACTAATGATAAGTGCTTTCTGATTTGTTTTATTTCTGAAGTCACCCCTTTCACTTATTGTCGTAATTGGCACACTTCATTTTGTAAATCTGTTTTTTTGAAGGGCATGCTAGGAAAAGGCAGGGTTGTGGACTTTAAGGGTAAGGCAGGGGTCCCTAAAAGGGCCTAGCTGGAGCACTGTCAGTATAACAACTGATACAACAAGACTTTGCTTAATACTTCATGGTGGAAAATTTAAATTTATGCAGGCCTAAAGATACAATTAGCAGCATCAAGGTACTATGTAATTCACACAAAATTTACACACATAGAGATGTTTTAAGTGTTTTTTTTCTACTTTATGATTCATTTCGATACCAAATGATTTGAATAATTATTTCATTTTTGTGTAAGATAAATACCTCTTTAATGAAGGAAATGTACAGGCTTGATTTTATCTTTTAACCATACAAATATCTATGTGATAACATCCCATATGATATTTTTTATGAAATCACAGGAATATTTTTAGACCAATGACATAATGCAGTTATTTTTAAAAACTGTCATTTCTGTTAGATACATCAATGAAAACAAGGCAAATAAAGGTCATAATATAAATATAATGCATACTTAGTGTATTGTATGAAAAAATATCGAACTTGGTTTTGGAAATTTTATAATTGTCTTCGCAGACCCTCTACCATTATCAATTCCCAAAACCTCATTAGAATTTTTTTAAATACGAAATACTGAGTACATTTCATATAATTCAAGGCTGAAAATATAGCTTTAGTTGTTCATGGACTGAAAGATAATCCAAAAAGATCTTGACAACCTTGCAGCCTTGGAAACAAAATGGAAAATGCAATTCCACCCCGACAAATGTGAAGTACTTACAATTAGCACCAGAAAAGAAACAAATCTTCTTCAAATACACCCTTCACAGACACACACTAGATCATGTTCAATCCTCGAAATACCTAGGTTGTACAATCAACAGCAAATTAGACTGGGGTCAGCACATTTCCAACATTACTACTAAAGCTAACAAAACCCTTGGATTCCTTAGAAGAAACTTGAACATATCATCAATAAAAACTAAGGAAAGTGCTTATAAAGCCATTGGTAGACCTACACTTGAATACAGCAGCAGTGTTTGGGATCCCTATGAAAAATCCGACATAAACTCGATAGAGAAGGTACAGAGATACCCTGCTCCATATGTGAAGCACAGATATCACAACCGAACTAGGGTAAACAACATGCTTCAAGACCTTCAGTAGCAATCATTGGAAAGACGAAGAAAAAAGGCAAGATTAGTCATGTTCTACAAAATAGCAACAAACAGACTGGTCATAGACCCCCTGTACAATACCTCCAACCACCAACAAGACAATCAAGGAACATGCAACAAGACACATATGCAACAAGTGCATGTCATATTGCGATGCAATACAGGAGTCCCCCAAGGGATAACAAAAAATCCTTTCTTATAATATATCTCCTATTTACTAGATCTATAACTGTATACAAAATTCGAAGTTGCTAGCACATTAGGTTTTGAACAAAATGTCCCAAACAAAAATATAAGAGTAAAAACAACCAATGGCAAAAACTACAAAAGTGAGCAGAGAAGAATGATTCTTGTACATGCCACTTGTTCTCAATGAGATCTACCAGTGTACAAAGTTTGAAGTTGCTAGGGCTTATGGTTGAAGAGATAAGTACGGGACAAAAATGTTAAGATAGAAACAATGAAGGGGAATAACTCAAAAAGTGGACATGGCAGAGTGACAGTTCTTGTACATGACACTTGTCCTCAATGATATCTATAAGTGTAGCAAGTTTGAAGTTGCTAGCACTTATGGTTTAGAAGATATGTTTTGGACAAAAATGTAAAGGTAAAAACAACAAAGGGCAATTACTCAAAAAGTGGGTGTGGCAGAGTAACAGTTCTTGTACATGACACTTGTCCTCTATAAGATCTATCAGTGTACAAAGTTTGAAGTTGCAAGCACACATGGTTTAGGAGATATGATCCGGACAAAAATGTAAAAGGAAAAACAACAAAGGGCAATAACTCAAAGAGTGGGCGTGGCAAAATAACAGTTCTTGAAAATGACACTTGTCCTCAATAAGATCTATATGTGTACCAATCTGGAAGTTGCTAGCACTTATAGTTTAGGAGATATGATCCGGACAAGAATGTAAGGCTAAAAACAACAAAGGGCAATAATAAGTGGGCATGGCAGAGTTATGGATCTTGAACATGACACTTCTCCTCAATGAGATCTATAAGTGTACAAAGTTTGAAGTTGCTAGCACACATAGTTTAGGAGATATAGCTTGAACAAAAGTGTGACGGACAGACGGAATCGAGCAAACCTATAGTCCCCCAACCGGGAACCGGTGGGGGACTAATAACATACTGCAAAACATCAACCAGGCAGCACTCATTCTTCCCGAGAACAACAAGGGACTGGAACAGCCTCCCGCCAACCGGTAACCGGTGGGGGACTAATAACATACTGCAAAACATCAACCAGGCAGCACTCATTCTTCCCGAGAACAACAAGGGACTGGAACAGCCTCCCGCCAGAACTACAGTCGGCAGGTTCTATTGATGCCTTTAAGGCTCAATTAACCATACACTTTTTCTAACTCTGCCTTATTCTTTTAAATTTCACTGTACATATTCTCACTTTTTACTTTTCTTAATGTTTTGCGCGCAACCCTTGGAAAAATAATCAACCAGTTGATTGTGGCCAGTACTGGGAAGAAAAAGGAGACAATGTGACAATCTTTATCTACACAACTTACCTGGATCACAGGTACAAGTAAATCCACCATTGGAGAAGGAACAATTACTCTGTGTACTGACACATGGGTTAGCTCTCTCACAGAGATCATACACTTCAGAACAGTTACTGCCTATATAGTCACTGGGACAACTGTAAAAGAAAGAACAATTACTCTGTGTACTGACACATGGGTTAGCTCTCTCACAGAGATCATACACTTCAGAACAGTAACTGCCTATATAGTCACTGGGACAACTGTAAAAGAAAGAACAATTACTCTGTGTACTGACACATGGGTTAGCTCTCTCACAGAGATCATACACTTCAGAACAGTAACTGCCTATATAGTCACTGGGACAACTGTAAAAGAAAGAACAATTACTCTGTGTACTGACACATGGGTTAGCTCTCTCACAGAGATCATACACTTCAGAACAGTAACTGCCTAAATTGTCACTTGGACAGTTGGAAGAAAACGAACAATTACTCTGAATACTGAAACAAACAGTTCATTTTCATGTATTCTTACCTTAAGAATAATGTAACTGAAAGAATGGTAAGAGGAGCATTTTCTTTAATACTTTTTGGTAGCAAGGAATAACAGTAGATTATCATTTTAATAAGCCCGCCACCTTACCAGTAAATTTTCAATAACATATATCCTGCTTTTGTTCATATCACCCTATATGACGTTATCTAAGCAGAGCCCAAAAAGTGATGTCATGATGAAATTACTTCCAAAGAGAAACAGAGATATAAGAAATTGTTCTTTTTTTCTTCAATAGAGTCTTAGCTGGCAGTTCTTTGGCTCTTACTTGTAAATAGCCTAGCTTAAAATTGTTGGAAAGGGTAAATTGTTTGTAACTTGCTGTTTCAGTTTTTAGTGTGTTTCTATTAAATTTGATATTTCCAATTTTATCTAATTATTATATATATGTTTAAATGAAGTCTTTAGCTTCTTGAAATTTCAACCAACATGTATATCTATCATATAAATAAGTTTTAAAGTATAGTTTGTTTGTATTTGGTTGGATTTAGTGTTCATACCATAGCATAAACCCATAAGACAGTTAAGTGTTGCAGGAGAGTAAAAGGATACATGACAAAACTATCACTAGTCGATTTAAAGTCAGGTGTTCTAATGAGGCTGACTATTTGAGCCAGTTCATGACGTTTTCAACATTTTGAAATATGTACCAGAGCTAATGAGGCTGACTATTTGAGCCTGAGTTCAAGACATTTCCAATAATTTGAAATATGCACCAAACATAGCTAATGAGGCTGACTATTCAAGTCAGTTCATAACGTTTCCAACAATTTGAAATATGCACCAAACAGAGTTAATTAGGCTCATTATTTCAGTCACCGAATGACATTTCCAACATTTTGAAATATGCACCAGAGCTAAAGAGGCTGACTGTTTAAGCCAGTTCATAACATTTCCAACATTTTGAAATATGCACCAAACAGAGCTAAAGAGGCTGACTATTTGAGCCACTTCATGGCATTTCTAAAAAATTGAAATATGCACCAAGCAAATACTCTAGTCAGCGTGTGCATCTGCACAGCCTGACAAGAGTTTTCGCTTTGCACTTTATAGATAAACCAAGTCTAGAAGTGTCTTCAGACAGACAGCAAATCTTCTTGTTGTACTGAGAAAGTGTATGCTCATGCATCGAGGGTTCAGTGCAAGACTGTACTAAGTGTATAGACACTCTATATACACTTAGTACAGTCTTGCACTGAACCTTTGACATGATTCAAATTGTCGGAAATGTCACACACAGGCTCATTTACTTTTGTTTAAGTTTTACAATACGTACCTGCAGACAAAACCACCAGCACTGCTGTAACAAGTCCCTCCATTCAAACATTCACTGCCTGTCTCACAGTTGTTGATCTCTGTCTCACAGTTGGTCCCTGTCCAAGGTTCCTGGCATGAACATGTGTAATCTACAGCTGTCACTTCAACACAGATACCAGCATGTTGACATGGGAAACTGTTACAGGGAGATAACTGAATCTGAAATATGAAGAATTTTAGCATGACAAATTGTCTTTATAATCTTGACTTTACCTTTATCATACTCCCCCCCCCCTATATGTGCAGTCTGATCTTAGTCTATCCCTTTGCTGTTTAATCCCTGCTTTTTACATGCTTGTGATTTTATGATTGAGAAAACATTGTGAAAAAAGAAGAAATTGCTTCTGACAAGCAATTTCTTCTTTTTCCACACGATTTTCTACCCTACTGAATGGTTATTTTTCAAATTAAATCCACTTTAAATTTTTGTCTGCGAAACCTTTGAATTTGGACAGGTCCAAAATTTTGTAAAACAGGAAAGGGTTAAACCACCTATTTGTCTTTTCAGTTTAGAGTAATAAGTTTATAGATCTTATCTTTAAAAGAAAAATTGATCCATGATTAGTGATTCCGATGCTTTCAGCACTTTGCTTTTAAAGCAGATTTGAAGAAAAGATTTTTATTCAGAATGTCAATGGTGAATTGCATACAAAATTTTGATTTATCCAAAATGATAAATGAAGTAAGATATTATAATCTTGAACAAAGGCAAACAGCTGCTAATATTTCATTAATTGCAGGAGATTTCACAATTACCACTTACCTAAATGGGTTATAGAACCAAAGGAACAGTGTCTCCCCTGAACTTATATAACTAGGCATATCTGTAATTTTATTGGGACAATGGTGCAAAATAGCAGACTTGGCATATCACTTTTAAGTGTGATTAGGTTTATAGTTTCATACCAAAATTAATTAAGAAAATACTCTCTCCATATCTTACAATATCTAAATTCTATTGAACTAAAAAGTAAGAATCCTACCTTTATGACATAATTTTGGATTTATGGATAAAAACTTACTTCACATGAAGTCCCTGTATAGTCAGTTTTACAATTGCACATAAACCTGTTCCCTATATTTTCACATATCTCAGTACAAATTATAATACATAAACTTTGATAAACTTACCTCACATGAAATCCCTGTATAGGCAGTTTTACAATGACACATAAAGCAGTTCCCTATATTTTCACAAGTCTCAGTACAAATTATACTACATTAAATGTTATCATAGTAAACTTACTTCACATGAAGTCCCTGTATAGTCCAGTTTACAATGACACATAAAAGCTGTTTCTTCATTTTCACAAGTCTAAGTACAAATAATTTATACTACATGAATTGTTATTTTTCATAAACTTACTTCACATGAAGTCCCTGTATAGTCAGTTTTACAATAACACATAAAGCTGTTTCCTATATTTTCGCATATCTCAGTACAAATTATACTATGTGAACTGTTATTTTTCATAAACTTACTTCACATGAAGTTCCTGTATAGTCAGTTTTACAATGACACATAAAGCTGTTTCCTACATTTTCACATGTCTCGGTACCAGTTTCATCGCATGTATTACATCCACTCAGAGAACCATTGGTACAAACAGTATCACCTAGAATTAAGACAAACCCATATCATGATTTCTTTTAAACATTTGTTACCATCATCTTACTAAATGTAGGAAAAAAATCCTGTAACAAAAGATATTTTTATCCACCCTGATATTTGAATTGACAAGAGTGTGGTTGTAATATATCTGAAATGATGTTTCAGATGGCCCATCTGGTCTTTATATAGAGGATTATCATTTGATTCAGTGTAAGATGGATTCATATTTCATCGAGTAAACAAAAAAAAAAGCCATACATTCATGAGTGGCGGAGCTTTTATTGTTAACAAAATGAAATATCAATCAATCTTACTTCAAAGATTATCCAAGAAAAAATATGAAAATTCAAGGTCAAATTTTCGTAAAGTGCGTCATTTTGCACATAATTGCTACGCAACATTCATAATATTCATAATACTTTTTAGGCTCAGCTTAGATGACGTCAGAAAGGGTGAAATGAAAGAAAGCAGGAAATAGGGTTTAATAGTTTCACCAGTTAGGCAGTGAGCTTATCAAGTGACTATCTACAATTATTTCTAGATTAACTACTGAAATGCAATAAAGGAGGGGGAACAATTGTGCCGAGTTATTTTCCAAGTGAAATCAAAGTGTAGGAGTCATTTTTATTTGACCTTGGTTGACACTGACCTTGTATGTCAGCCCAATTAGCTCAGACTGTAGAGCACTGGACTTCAAAATCATTGAAGTTCAATTGTGAGGGTATGATTTCCAGGCTGGCACACTGACAAACTAATAGTCTTTCAGATGAGATGTTAAACCGAGGTCCTGTGAGACGGTGATTTACACCGAGCATGTTTAAGAACCATGGCCAATCTCAGCAGTAGTTTCTTCATGCATTCATGCATTATCCGCTGTAACAACTAACCCTCCTCTTGGGTGTGGCTCATATGGGCATGTGCTACAGCAGCGATGAAAATAAACTAAAATACACACTGAATTTGTATGAAGCAACCTTTTTTTTCATATTAAAATAGTACATATACTCATGTGCAAATCCATCCAATAGTGTAGAATTTTCAGCTCCACACATATTCATGAATACTTATGCACAAACACAAACTTGTCAAAGTAACACCCATGTCCTGCTCACCCAAAATGTACTCCTTATGAAGGACGAGTCAAAGGCATTTAATTACAATACCTAGATCTTTAAAAATACAATGGAACTAGGTACCCATTGATTCTTTTTTTTAGATATCTATCTTAAAGAGGAAAAACTTTGCTTTCCTTTTCCAAAAGTGAAATTAATCAGTTCCTTACATGCAGTAACAAACTGACAGTAGTCGCCATGGTAACCAACAGGACATTGGCAGGTAAATGAATCCACCAGATCAGTACAGTTCCCTTCATTCTGGCATAAGTTAGGATCACAGTCATCTGTTTGAAGTAAAATTCCAAAATACATATAAAACCTATTTTTGTTTGTATCAGTATAAGTTCTTTGATTGTGTGAACAACAAAAACTTTATTTTCAAAAAAGGTGGAGCCACAAAAGGAAATAGCTTTAAAATAGCTTTTGTTGTTTGAAAAATGAAAGATCAATCTATCTTACACAAAAACCAAACAATTTTTCTATTTTTCATTTGTTTATTTGGTTCTGCTTAGAAGACACCAAATCAATGGCTCAGTATGAAACAGTTGTAACTGCCTATAAGTTTATAGGCAGTTACAACTATTTTGCACTGAGCCATCGAAATAGGGTAAGGTAATAAAAAGGATAGTATCATTTTTTTGGTAATTTCACTGAATTGGCTGTGAGATCAAGAGACACGATACCACAATTTTGCAACAATCCACTGAGAACCATCAAATTACACTTCCACATTCTAGGATCAAAACTATATTTGACAGAGAAAAACACAATATGTTTAGCTTTAAAAATCTTTTTTTCATTTCATTCTTTAATTCTAAAAGAGTGGGTTGTTTGTTCATAAAAAACTTGAACTCATTTTCTTGTCTCATTCATTTGCAAATTCATTTAATAAATGTCTTTATCTACCTCAATATTATCTAATGGTATTAAATTTTTCATTCTATCAAAATTCATAAGATTAAGATGTGATCAAGAATCTCTGTTACTCAAAGTGTAGAGCAAAGTTGTTATATACCTAACTCATTTTTTTATATACTAGATCCATTAATGGTCATCTTTAGATTAAGACAAAAGTCTTACATTTCAACAAATGTTTAATGGGGAAAATCTATGAATATTTTGGCAAAAATAAAGTTCTGCAGTCCATACCTATATTTTGGCTACAATCCAGCCCAGTGTATCCTGGGTTGCAAAGACAAGATCTGTAGAAAGATCCATGTGGTATACACTGTCCTTGTACACACTCATTTAATGTACACTGATCAATAGCTGTACCACAATTTCCTGTACTGTAAATAGATATGTGTTATTTAAATATTAGTTATATACTGTAAAGATCTGTAGAATGATCCATGTGGTATACACTGTCCTTGAACTCACTCATTGGCTGTACACTGATCAATAGCTGTACCACAGTTACCTGTACTGTAAAAAAAAGTATGTGTTATTTATACATGTGTTATATACTGTAAAGATCTGTAGAATGATCCATGTGGTATACAGTGTCCTTGTACACACTCATTGGCTGTACACTGATCAATAGCTGTGCCACAGTTACTTGTACTGTAAATAGATATGTGTTACTTAAATATTGGTTATACACTGCAACTCCATTAAAACGCTGTAGTCGGTGTCAAAGAAATGAAACAGCGGAAGAAGTGGATGTATCTGCTACAACGCTGTACCCCCCGGCCGCTGATTCCACCCCCTTCCCGCTGTGAACAATAATGTACCGCAGAAACATAACAGACACAGGGTCAATATTCATATAGATATCAGATATCTAAATATACATGTACATATTTAGGCCATCGTATTTTATATTTTTAAAACTTGGCAATGAATTGAAGAACAAACGCGGTTTATTACTTTTTTTTTCATTCTAAGATCGTTTTGTTGTCCCTAGGCTAAACAAAACTATCTTTGATAAAGTAATCTAGTTTGTAGGGTTAAACGATCGCAGACTCCTCTTAGTTCTCTGAATCCTGATTTCTCGGGTCTACCTGCCTGACAACTGAGAAACACCGATAACGAAGATCTCAAAAGGGTAAAGTAAAATCTATAAAGTTTCATGAGATCAACAAATGTTATATTTTGAATATTGTCTTCTGGAAAATAGGAGAAAATAATTATCTACGCAATCAAACTAAACAAACCCTACGTCGATCAAAACTATACCAAAGTAATCGAATCTCTCAGAGTGCAGGGCCTGATTCTTCAATGAGCGAGAAAAATTGCCTTAAATTCAATTAAATTTATCTGAAGTTACAATATTTAGATCGCCAGTTTGCGAAGATAAGCTAATCCATTCAATACATCATCTTTGCGAGTCAAGGGGCATCAAAAGCTTCACTTGAAAACCGTATAAGTAAAACATTCATAACCCTTGGTTTGACAAGATGATATTTCGCTGCTTTGATTAACAGATAGTAGATCATCAGGAAAGAAAGTCCAAACCAATGCAAAGCGACGCAGTCACCATCAGTTTCGCGCCATTTTTAGTTTCTTTGTTTGACGCTTGCAAGTACGAAATGTAGGTTTATATATAGCTTCCTATTTAAAACTGAATGAAATTGTCGACCCCCCAAATTTTGGGAGCCAAGCGGACCCACGTTATAATGGATTCAGCCCTCTAACAGATTTCGTTATAATGTAGTTGCAGTGTATATTGTAAAGATCTGTAGAATGATCCATGTGGTATACACTGTCCTTGTACACACTCATTGGCTGTACACTGATCAATAGCTGTACCACAGTTACCTGTACTGTAAATAGATATGTGTTATTTAAATATTGGTTATATACTGTAAAGATCTGTAGAATGATCCATGTGGTATACACTGTCCTTGTACACACTCATTGGCTGTACACTGATCAATAGCTGTACCACAGTTACCTGTACTGTAAATAGATATATGTTTTTTAAACACATGTTAAATACAGTAAAGAAATACTAGTATCAACACACACATATTTATAGATATATAAAAAATATACAAGATAGATCTAAAGATGATCTGTCAGCCTGATTAGCCCAGTAAATAGAGCACCGGACTTAAAAACAATTGTAAGTTGGTCATGTGGGTTCGATTCCTAGGCTGGCACACTAACTATCTTATTGTCTTTCTGATGAAATGTTAAATTGAGGTCCTGTGAGACAGTGCTTTACACCGAGCATGTGAAAGAACCATGGCAGATCTCAGAAGTAGTTTAGTCATGTATCCTTGCACTATCCTGCCTAACAACTAACTGTCTTCTTGGGGGCGGGGGGGAGTTGCTCATATGGGCACATGCGACAGAAGCAACGGTAAATAAATGGAAATAAACAAACAAAATATAGATTATAGCAATCCATGTGGTTATACAATGTTCTTGTTCACCCTAAAATAGAAATATTGGTAAAATCTATAACAAAATAATACGGGTGCTTTAAGTTTGCATGAAGTTAAATAGATATTGAAACCTGCCCTGTGTTCAGGATGACAAAATGGTACAAACTGTTTGCCAAATGAATCCCACTTTGCAGGTGTACTTGCATGCAAAGCCAGGTAGAATCGGCAAACAGTTAAACACCATTAAATCACCCTGAACACTGGACAGGATTACAAAAGCTAGATATGAATGTTTGGACACATTACAGTGTCACCTTATAGTTTATCATTTTTTCTTATGTTTTACAGTTGGTTTGCACTGACACCAGTTAACCTTTTCCTGTTTTACAAAATTTTAGACCTGTCCAATTTCAAAGGTTTTGCAGACGAAAATTTAAAGTGCATTTAATTTGAAAAATAACCATTCAGTAGTGTAGAAAATAGTGTGGAAAAAGAAGAAATTGCTTGTCAGAAGCAATTTCTACTTTTTTCACAATGTTTTCTCAATCATAAAATCACAGGCAAATAAAAAGCAGGGATTAAACAGCAAAGGGTTAAACGATTATACACTATAAACATTTGCTTTCAGAAATGAATGTAAGATTCCAGATGACAAGGCATTTTCATTTCATGTCTACAACTATTAAAACAGCTTAAGTCAGTAAATTAAACATTCTGTTTTATGTATGATGAAATTAGCCAATCTGATACAGCCAATTTTTTTCAAGAAAAATAAAGCTCTGCTGGTCACCTATCACACCAATTTCTAGAAAATTTTAACTTTGGATGAAAACACAAAAAATAGAACCAAGATGTTTGTGAAAAATGATTTCCATTGATTTTCAGATAAAAATTGCTGTCGAACTGAAATATCCCTAACCTTAAAAAGAGAACTTAGAACTACCTTTATAATTGATAATTTTGATAGTAGCAAAACAGAGGCATCATGTTCACTTATTTGGTTTTGCAAGCAATTTAGAATTGCTTCATAAAACAATCTTTGTTGTACTAAGTTTGAAAACAACTCTTAGAAGTTTTGTATCCTTCAAATTATATATTTTTAAACCATTTAAGTTAGATATTAAACAACCTGTTTTATGAAAGAAACACTCTTGAAATAGACCAAACCCCACAGAATCCCTCTTTTTCAAGAACATGAGGCCTAAAAGGGCCTTTATCGCTCCATTGGCTTTAACATCTCAAGATTCGGAAAAGAGAAAATCGAAATAGAAATCAAACCACTGATGGTCCTTAAACTGCCAGCATTTAGATGTAATTCTTACTTGCTCCAAATTGATTTTTTTTGCAAGCTATCAGGAATTATATTTTATATACATGCATAACTAAATCTGACCAATGGTCTGGGAGGAGTGGATTTTCATAGAATTTAAAGTGTCAATAATCCCTGCCATACCATGCCAATATTTGGGGATCAATAAAAAATTCTTGAAAAACTTGGTCATGAAAGGCAAGGAATATTTCTGCCAAGTTTTTTTTTTAAATAGGCCAAATGGTTAGGGAGGATTTGATTTTGTTTGTTTGAATGGGGTTTAATTTCACTTTCAACAACCTTTCAGTAATATCACATCAGCTAGAGCACCTAACAATGGTTTCCTTGTATTTCACATCAGTTCCACCATTACATCCTTTCCTGGCCTCAAACTGCTATTCCACATAGGTCTATGATTATCAACCAATTGGTGGAAGACAAATATTTGGAAAGGATGAGCGCCACCATCGGGGATCTAACCCAGTACCTCTAGATTGACAGTTTGATGGGCTTCCAACTGCTCTTTGATGGCAGCTTTGTTTAGGAGGAGAAGATTTTCATAGAAGTTTTCACATATGCACAAACACACATACCAACCAACACACACATGACACCAGACGCAACACCATGACAATAGCTTGCTGGCCTTCTGCCAGAGTAGACAAAAAAATGTGGAAAAATAGCTTTTATATTTCCCTCAATATTTCTTACCCAGGAAGAAAGAAAGTATAAGATTTAATAAACAATGAAAAAAAAAAATAAAACAAATGAAACACGAATGCCCCCGTAACGGTATTTTTTTTTCAAAGTTTGACCTTGACAGATGCCCTTGACCTTGTCACATGACCTTGACTTTAGTACCAGCAGATGCGGATCATTGAGATCTATCATCATGCCAAATATTAGCTTTGTATCTTGAATAGGCTTGAAGATATTGGCAAGGTTAAGTTTTCGGGTGAAGTTTTCGGACATTTGACCTTGACAGATGACCTTGACCTTGTCACATGACCTTGACTTTGGTACCAGCGGATGCGGATCATTGAGATCTATCATCATGCCAAATATTAGCTTTGTATCTTGAATAGGCTTGAAGATATTGGCAAGGTTAAGTTTTCGGACAGATGGACAGACAGACGGATGGACAGACAGACAGACAGACATGAGTAAAACAATATGCCCCCGATCTATCGATGCGAGGGCATGAAAATTATTAAATTAAAATTGAAAAGTAAAAACCTGAAACCAAATCCTTTACTACACATACTAATCTATTGGAACTTACATATTATTTGAACTGCAATAGATAATGTGATTATCTAAGAAGAGTTTAACAATTCTTGATGTATTGTCAAAGTTTTTTATGGTTTCTAACATAGATAATGATATGATAATCATCTAACTTTTTGCTTAATTGAGTTCAACAAGATATCACAATGTTTTATTTTTTAATAGCTGTCTGAAACTTAGACATATGACTTTCATCTATGACCTTGACATTAAATGATGCATATTGATAAAATGACCTTCATGCCAATCAAAGTAGCTCTAATACTTTTTAAGTTTAAGAAAGATTCTAAAATTTAAGAATTTTCATTTAATCAATAATAAAACATAATACCCTTATCTACATATGCTGGAGCATAAAATAAAGTTTTACCTTAAGTCTTAAGAAAGAGGGCAAAAATAGCTCTAAAAACTGCTCATATGAATTTTATTGGTCCAGTGAATGCCCATAAAGTAACATTCTGGTAAAGTTTCATTCAAATTTGTCTGGTGTTTGAGGAGATGTTATTCCATAAGTTCAATGGGTAGATAGGCCCAGCCCTTCCACATCCATATTTATGACTCAATCAGAATGCTGCGAACTATTTGTGAAAAGGGTCACTAAAAGTAACTTCTGCCAAAGTTTTATTGAAAATGATCAATTGGTTAAGGAGGTTTTTCTACAAAGGTTGGTTAAGATCAGCCCATTGGTTACTGAAGAGAAGCTGTTTGAAGCTTTCAAGGTCAAAATAAGCCCTGCACTGCAATACCCAGATTTGGGGGTCAATCAAACTTTTGTGAACAGAATTTGAGAAGGGTAACCCAAGGAACTTTTCTACAAAAGTGGATTAAATCAGTCTATTGGTTACTGAGGAGATCTTAAAAACTTTCAGGGTCAAAATAAGCCTGACATTGCCATGCCCATATTTGGGGATTAATTAAAAGTTTGTAAATAAATTTTGAGACAAGTCACCCAAGGAACATTTCCACAAAGTTTGGTTGAAATCAGCCTATTGGTTACTGAGAAGAAGACATTTAAAGCTATCAGGGTGAAAACAAGATCTGCCCTACCATGCCCATATATGGGGCAATCAAAATATCAACATTAGTTTTGAGAAGCTTATGGGTCATAAAAGGAACATTTCTGCCAGGTATATTCGAAATCCACCCAATAGTTACTGTTGGCAATTTCAGAAGGATGGAAAAAAGGTGATAAAAAATGTTCACCTTGAAATTATTGTACCCAAGGGGGCTTCAAAAGCAAAAAAATTGAAAGTCCTTTTCTGTTCTTTAACCTTCTCACCCAATTTTGTTGACACTCATTTAATATAACTCACAAAATGGTTTCAAAGATAAGTGATGATATGTATTTATCAACCTGCAAAGGAAATTCTAGCATTTTCATTTGCTTTTGCTCACCTGACAAACATTAGTATCTATGGCCACTCGAGTACAACTTCTTCTATTTTCCTAGGGCGCCTTGCCAGGAACATAAAAAAAACCCGCTGTGGCTAGGGTGACATCATTTTTTCCAGCCGTGAATAAATCGTCATATACCCTGGCAAGTAAACTGTAAAACTAATAATGTATAGTACATTGACTAAAGTAGACTTACTTGTCATTAGAATATCCAGCATAACTTGGACACATACAGGTATGTCCCCCTTTCTTGTTGTGGACTGTTCCATTGTTCAGACATAAAGCAGGGTCCAGATTGGACTGATCTGTCTCACAAAGATCTCCAGTAAACTCACTATCTGTAATAAACAAAAGAACCGGCTGATTAATGGAATGCTCTCCACACATCATGTGCTTAGATTGGCTTTTTTTCTAAAGATACAATTAATGTTAGTTTACATCTATTATTGAGAAAATTGCTGTTTGTTTGTGTGAATTGGATTTTACACCACTTTCTGGTTTTTCTCACACCAGTACTTCCATTACAACCTTTTCTAGCCTCCAGCTGCTATCCCACATAGGTCTACAATTTATCAACCCATTGGTGAAAGATAAATAGTCTGAAACAAGAGGCCCAAGAGGGCCTGTATCGCTCCACTGGCTTAAAAATCTCAAGATTTGAAAGAGAGATATTGAAAATAAAAGGTAATGAAAGTGAACATCATTCAAAAGGAATTCTAACTTTTTCTTAGTTGAAACTGACTAATGAAGGAATGAACTTATTTAACTGATATGTAAAATTACAAGGAAGAAAATTATTTAGATATCACTTTGAAACAAGAGGACCAGAATGCCCCTAAACCGCTCACCGGAATTTTATTGATCGAGTGGATCTCATTCAATCCAAATTTCTTGAGCAACTTAAGAAGAGGGTCACCCAAGGAACATTCTGGTAAAGTTTCATTGAAATCAGCCCAATGGTTCAGGAAGAGATGTCATTTAAAAATTTCAGGGTCAAAATAAGCCCCACCCTGCCACGCCCATATTTGGGGGTCAATCAAAATTTCTTGAACAACTTTAGAAGAGGGTCACACAAGGAACATTCTGGTAAAGTTTCATTGAAATTTGCCCAATGGTTCAGGAGGAGATGTCAATCAAAGGTTTCGGGGTCAAAAAATGCCCAGCCCTGCCACGCCCATATTTGGGGGTCAATCAAAATGTCTTGAACAACTTCTAGAAGAGGGTCGACCAAGGAACATTCTGGTTAAGTTTCATTGAAATCAGCCCAATGGTTCAGGAAGAGATGTCATTCAAAAATTTCGGGGTCAAAATAAGCCCCACCCTACAACGCCCATATTTGGGGGTCAATCCAAATTTCTTGAACAACTTCAGAAAAGGGTCACCCAAGGAACATTCTGGTAAAGTTTCATTGAAATCTGTCCAATCATTCAGGAGGAGATAACAATCGAAGGTTTTAGGGTCAAAATAAGCCCCACCCTGCCACGCCCATATTTGAGGGGTCAATCCAAATTTCTTGAACAACTTTAGAAGAGGGTCACCCATGTAACATTTTGGTAAAGTTTCATTGAAATCTGCCCAATGGTTAATGAGGAGATGTTGTTCAAAGATTTCGGGTCAAAAAACGTCCCACCCTGCCACACCCATATTTGGGGGTCAATCAAAATTTCTTGAACAATTTTAGAAGAGGGTCGACCAAGGAACATTCTGGTAAAGTTTCATTGAAATCAGCCCAATGGTTCAGGAAGAGATGTCATTCAAAAATTTCAGGGTCAAAATAAGCCCCACCCTGCCACGCCCATATTTGGGGGTCAATCAAAAGGTCTTGAACAACTTTAGAAGAGGGTCACACAAGGAACATTCTGGTAAAGTTTCATTGAAATTTGCCCAATGGTTCAGGAGGAGATGTCAATCAAAGGTTTCGGGGTCAAAAAAAGCCCCGCTCTGCCACGCCCATATTTGGGGGGTCAATCAAAATTTCTTGAACAACTTTAGAAAAGGGTCACCCAAGGAACATTCTGGTAAAGTTTCATTAAAATCAGCCAAATGGTTCAGGAAGAGATGTCATTCAAAAATTTCACGGTCAAAATAAGCCCCACCCTGCCCAATGGTTCAGGAGGAGATGACAATAGCTCGCTGGCCTTCGGCCAGTGGAGCTAAAAATGAGTGCCGCTATTGGGAATCGAACCAAGGACCTCTAGAATGAAAGTCTGATGCACTACCAACGGCACTGGAGAAAATCGAAGGGTCAGCAACACTATTGTAATTGCCTAATTAGTTATAAAATTAAATGAATGTGCAAAAGCATTTTCTCCATTATGCAGCTCTTCATATTTTGTTCAAGATACTACAATGATAATTGTTGTTGGGTATCCTTAACAATATTGCCAGATCATATATGAGCTGTAAGTTGCCTTGTCTTGGTCACAAATAAACAGGCTAGTTAGGTATAAACATATAGTGGGAAGTAGGTTATACAAACTTTGATTGGTAAGTCATATTTTTGATAGTCAGCAACTGTAATGTATCGACATTACATTTTGCAAAAAGAGATACTTAATTGCCGAATAGAACACCTTATAGCTTAGGGCATTTCAACATCAAGGTGACTTTGAAATTGGTCAATATGCTGCCAAGGTAACCCTAGGATATAACTAGAAAGTAAATCAATATTAATTTAAATACACAAAACTCATTATGTAATTTGACATAGTTTCTATTAAATTACCCTGATTCAATGCATATCTAAAGAAAGCATCCACAGAGCTTATGTTTCTGTAGCACTTATTTATTTTAATCCACTTCATCTACTTAACTTTTGAAGGTAGTGGACCTGTAATAGTTCAGCAACATTTCTGATCTCATGATATTTCACAATGTTGACCGCGGTTTCCTAATGAAAATCATTAGGAAACCTCAGTTAACACTGTTAAAGTTCATTACTTCCGAGATGTTGCGGAACTATTAGGGGTCTTCTTCCTTAATAAAAATTTCTTGGTATGAGCAGATAGTTTAAATGTGTTTACCTGCCTGTCCACAATTACATGTAAAAGTTCCATCATTGCCTGGAATACATTGTTGTTCATTTTGACAAGGATTGCTGTTACATGCTGTAAAAACTGTGTCACACAGACGGCCAGTGAAACCTGAAACAAAAGAATATGAGTCTGCTCAAGAGATTTCCAACAATTTCAAATATGCGCAAAGCAAATACTCTGACCAGCCTGTGCATCTGCACAGTCTTACCAGAGTCTTCACTTTGCACTTAGTAGATAGATAAGGTCTCAAAGTATCTGTAGACAATCAGGTAGCTTTATATTTTTAGTTTTTGGCTGTCTGAGCCCCTCAATGATTACACGTCACTAACATTTCAAATTGTTAAAAATGTCACACACAGATTCATATTACTGATATTTTCATCACAAATAATTACAATTCATGGTTTTAACCAAACACGTTTCCTTACTTTCTAACGAACAAAGGTGGAGTTAAAAGAATATTGCTTGGAAAGATAATTTAGCAAGAAAAGTATTATTTATTCAAATAGTAATCATTTGTGAAAAATCCAATAAATAAGAATTTTGATAAAAGGCTACCAAGTGAAAACTTTTGTACAATTTACAATTTATGTCTTTACACAACTTAACAAAGTTTTCCTGGCATGTCCTTTTAACTAATCACTTGATCCCATGGCCTAGTTTTTTTACCCCACTTGACCCAATTTTGAAGTTATCTGAGATATCATGTGAAACATTCAGACAATTTTTCAAGATATTTGGGCTAAAAGTATTGCCTATAGAGTGCACATAAAGGGTTGTCTTAGATTTGACCCCATCATATTGGTTTTGACCCAACTTGACCCAATTTTGAATTTGTCCTAAATATTATTTAGATTATCATTCTGACCAAGTTACAATGGGAAAATATATGGCCTCTTGAGTGCACACAAGGTTTTTTTCTAAAATTTGAAAATGTGACCTGGTATTTTACCATACTTGACCCAATTTTGAGATTGTCTGAGAGCTGATAGGGTCAAACATTCTGACCACGTTTGAAAGACATTTATATTGCCGTCCTCTAGAGAGCACACAAGATGTTTACAGATGACCTGAGGCCAGAACACAGCTAAATCACAATAGCTCACAAGTAGCACTTCATGATCAGATGAGCTAAAAAGGGCTAGCAAAACACTTGTCATGACCAGCCGTATTAGCTCAGTTGGTAGAGCTCCAGACTTCAAAACCATTTAAGTTCTACCACGTGGGTTCGATTCCGGTGCTGGTACACTAACAAAACTAATTGTCTTTTGGATGAGACATTTAACCAAGGCCCCGTGAGACGGTGCTTTACATCGAGCACGTTAAAGAACAATGGCAGATCTCAGCAGTAGTTTGGTCATGTATCCTTGCACTATCCCCTGTAACAGCTAACCGTCTTCTGGGGGCATCGCTCATATGGGCATCTGCTACGGTAGCAACAATAAATAAACGGAAATACACACACTTATGTTATTTCTTTCTCAATTAGTAAGATAAACAGTTTAACCTGTATATATAATGAACTTGACCTTATACATTGACCTTAATCTTGACTTTTGGATATATCTTTCAATAAGAGTTGCCCCCACTTTTAAATTCAAGCATAAGATTTCATATATTTTTTAAGTTGCATCACAACATAAAGTTGAGAATTCAGGTTAGTGTGCCAATATTCTAATAGATGGAAGGAAATTGGAATTAAGATAATTCTTATAACTTGATATCTTTCGATCAATACAAGTACACTAATAAATGCTGTATAGAAAGGATCAAGATGCACTATTCTGTCACAGGTCTGTTCAATAAGGTGTATTTTATAAGAAATTTTATAGATAGGAACAAGCTGCACTACAAGGGTTAGGTAAACATGCCCTGCATTCAAGAGGACAAAATGGTGCAAACTGTTTACACTATACTTTGCGAGCTAGTTCATTAGCAAAGAGGGGAATAATTTTCACACAGTGTGTACTTTTTTATCCCGTTGAACTGAGGGATTTTTTTTAAGGGGTAAGAATTACATAGTATTCCATAAAAAATTACATCTTACCATCAGTACAAGTACAGAATTGTGCGTTGTATAGATAGGAGCATGCTGACACTGGTTGTTTGATGTGTTGTTTAATGGAGATAAAATATAAAAAAATCTATAAAATCTTACCATCAGTACAATTACAGTAATACGTGTTGTATAGATAGGTACAAGCTGCATTATTCTGACATGGGTTGGGTAAACATGGTGTTGGTACTGAAAGTAAATTATATTTGATTTTCAAGATTAACTTCATAAAATTGACTAAATGTTGATTTCAATCATAAAAACAGCCACCCGCTTTATAATAACAGACTACATTGCTACACTTTTAAATGTAGTTTTATCTAATTATTGATTTCTACTATCAAACCTCACTTAACAAAATCGTAAGGGAAATTCCAATCTTAGCTTTTTTTTTTCAGAAAGAAAATCTTAAAAAAAGTGCCTAATATAGGGGTGGTTAAACAAGCCAGATAAACTTTTGTTTCAAAGGGATCTAAATCAGAGGGAGTTACAACAAATCTAAACCTATCATTTCTCAGCCGAATCCTATATTGTAGGTACTCTAAAGAATCATCTTGATGAGATGATTCTTATGAATACCAACAACATAGGATTTAATCATCTAGATTCCATTACACTAGTGCTCTTAAGCTGTTACTACTTACTCCCCAAAAATGCTGTCTGTGTTGTTACAATATTTTCTGCCGCAGATTGCATCGTACAATTAGCTGATGATATAGACCCTTCCTCTAATGTGATTAGTTTCTCACTACACTTCTGACAGGAACGGGATGCATTTTGTGGGTTGTAAAAGTTCCGTGGACAGGCAGTACAAGGTTCAAGCCCATCCTCAGAGAAGTATCCAAGTCCACATTTAGCTGCAATAAAAGTTATACAGTTAAGAAACCTTAGAAATTCCTGGGAAATGAAAGGATTTTACTTCCATATTATAACAAGAGGACCAAGATGGTCCTAGATTGCTCACCTGAGTCTCTTTGACATCACATCAGTTAAATAGGCCGATGTCATAAAGGAAATAATTTCAACACAAAACCAAGTTTCATGAAGTTTGGGCCAAAATCGTGGCCTCTAGAGTGATAAAAAAAAAAATCATTACGGCCCCTTTTCCTGTGCTATGGCATGGATCTTTCCTATTTTCAATAGGGTTCATCCTCGTGACTTGGCCAACATTCAAACCAAGTTTCATGAAGATTGGGCCATATTTGTGGCCTCTAGAGCCTTAACATGAAAATTGTCAATAAAGCTCCTTTTCCCATGATATGGCATGGATCATTCCCATTTTCAATAGGGTTCATCATTGTGGCCTGACTAACATTCTGACCAAGTTTCACGAAGATTGGATTATATTTGTGGCCCCTAGAGTGTAAACACTTAAATTGTTGACGTTGGACGACAGACAACACACAATGCACGAAGGACGAAAGATGATGGACATTCAATGATCACAAAAGCTCACCTTGAGCACGATGTGCAAAGGTAAGCTAAATATCATAAGACAATATGATGTCAATGGTAACTCTCCTTTTCAAACAATATTTTTTACTTTATAAGATGGTTTCTTTCCCATTCAACCTACTTTCGATAGTTGTATGTAATCGATTTGGTTTCATACTTGAATAAAACATGAAAACTCAAAGCGTAAAAGCTAATCACAGTTATGTATGAATCCTCTTCATGTATTCATACAGTGTGATTATGATTTAAGTTTCATACCTTAATAAAATAAAAAAAATACTCTCTTTATCTCTTAAATGTAAAGTGCCTACCTTTCCAGTAGCAATGATCAACATCTGTTAATCCTGTCTTGTCTGGTCCATTACCATTTGGACATGCTTGGCATGCTGCTCCCAGATCAGTCTGTATACCATATGTGTTCCTTGGACATTTTGTACAGTTTTTACTCAGTACATCATAGTAAAAACCAGTGGGACAATTCACTAAATGAACAAGAAAGTGTGATGAAAATTTTGCATTGTCTTATGTTTAGTCTGAAAACAAACTAAGATTTTTTTCAAGTAACATGTATCATTTCAATTCTTGGATAAGGTAGGAGAAATACAAAGTACATGAAAAAATCATCAAAATTAAATTTTACAAATTGAAGAAGAAATGATTCAGTATTCAATCATGGTAGGGTAATGACAAGGCCAACTTTACATTTTCAGGAACATCTTGTACAAAAAGCAAAGCAGTAGCAGCAATTATGTCCAAGAAATGCTCTGGATATTAAATATTTTGTGAAAAAAGACAAAATTAAGGGGAGATAGTTCCCCAATTGATTACGGTACTGGAATCAAAGCTGCTAATTCCAATTTCAGTTCACCACATGCAACATTCTGTGGATTAACCCTTTCCTGTTTTACAAAATTTTGACCTGTCCCAATTCAAAGGTTTTGCAGACGAAAAGTTAAAGTGCATTTAATTTGAAAAATAACCATTCAGTAGGGTAGAAAATAGAGTGGAAAAAGAAGAAATTGCTTGTCAGAAGCAATTTCTTATTTTTTCACAATGTTTTCTCAATCATAAAATGACAGGCACATAAAAAGCAGGGATTAAACAGCAAAGGGTTAAATCATTGTTCACGTCAGGAATAGGGGATAGGTCTTCATGGATAGTCTATCAGTGAAAAGATGTTGAAATCTTATCCTACTCAATTTTATTTTTTATTGAAAAATATTCCTACATTGGGTATTTAAATTTAAGCATGGCTCAGGTTCTATCCACAATTAATCATTGTTCTAGTATTTTGAATTTGGTAGTGTAATTGACCCCTTGACCATAGAATTTTGGGAGTCAAACCTGATTTGGAGGGGTCAAATATGAGCAAAAATTGAAGACTTATCAATATTTCAAGTAATCTATGCAACTGAAACAGCATAAATAATAAAGTGTAGACAAAGTTTACTGCTTGTGTTGTTTAGATTATATACAAGGGTTGATCCAAAAGTTCGTAAAATGAGGTTATAAATCTACAGAGAAGTTAACTATCAAAATAAAAATTAAACAGTCTTTTAATTCATCATCTGTGTAATAAATATGGATAATTTTAAATGTTTACGTTCAATAGTGGCTGTAAAGAGCATTAATTAAGATAGAGACGCACACGAAGGCAGGGGAGCAAGAACGCAAATGCGACGTCATTATTTACTCTTTTCTACTTAGTCTCCGCCAACACTTATGCCTTTCTGTGCCTGATACATCAACTTGCAGAAATTATCCACATATCATTTGGCATCAAATTTGTTTACGATTTCTATTTGCATGGCATTTCTTGTAAAGTCAACACCCAGATGCAGGACCTTTATTTTCAGAAAAATAAAAAAAACCCTCTATTTGACCATTCTAATTCCTCCTATGAAGCCTGGCTCTCTTTAAATATCTTTGGTAGCTTAAGGAAAAGTTCTCTTCTGCAAATTTTCATCATTTTCTAAATTATCTGAAATGATAGGGTTGGTGAATAACATAGATCATTACAAAATTTGAAAAATAAACGGTATTCATATTTTGGTGTTGTCGACTGGTCATTTTTTCCACGAATATTCTGTATTGTTAAAATTTTACCTGCGTCCGTAAAAATTTAACAATAAGCTTTAAAATATGACAAATAATTTTCTATTTCATCTAGTTTTTTTAAATCAAGGAATTTCAACTAAAGTTTTAAAAAACTTTCAGAAAACTTGATTTACTTAACGAATTTTCAATATTTTTTCACGCTCCCTCGCCAAAGCATACATTTGTTACCATGGTAACCTATTCTTTCACTGCTACAGACAATTCTTCACAAATAATAAGGTTTATGCTCAGAGAGTCTACTACACTGCACAAACACTTAAGTATATACTGAACAAGCCAGAAATGCAAAAATTATTAGCCGATTATACGAACTTCTGGATCACCCCTCATAGATCTTTGTAAGCATATAAAGAATACAATTGATCTATATAATTTTTAATAATGCATAAGTTTCACTACTGGAAATTTAGTGGGTGAAAATGGCTCCCTGCAGGCAATTTTGAGGGTCAAAATGTGAGTTTTGGGAGTCAAAACCCTGGTTCAAATATTATCCTTGATAATAGAATAGAAGCGAATCAAGTAGGCTTAGACCAGATTGCACATCCATACAAGACTACAGGCTGATTTTAGTCTATATTGACTGCAATACCTTTGTACATGTCTTCAGTTGTTTGAGAAGGGTAGACAGTGTTTTTATGATTGATCAGAAGAAAAAATATCTTACAGCATAGTCTACTGCTATTAATGTAGACAAATTTCCTATTCCCAATACACTCGTACTCGAAAGACGCTGATGTTGTCGGGTAATCGTAGGTTCCATTCCCACATTGGTTGTTACCAGACAACAGAAATAGGGGTGGTCCATCAACATAATTAGGGTTGGACAGGGTGCTCTGTATTGTGTTGGCACAACCATCTTTAACATCCTGGCTGTCTGAAGCTCCTTCACTTGTCACATTGATCATGAATTTAAATCTCACTTTTAACTGAAAAATCAAAATGATAAAGAAATTTCATGAAAAATAGTACTCAAAATATGACATGTAAACTCTTTAGAAATAAGAGCAGTTCCATTTTCAAAGTTTGATTTTGAAAATAACTACTGAGGGTTCAGAGCAAAAGTTCTAAAAGTGAATCTTTATTTACAGTTAAAAACACCTGGAAATTGACTTGGGGAATAATTTAGAAATGAAAATGAATGAGTGTGATAAGGGAATTTTGAGTGCAATTAGAGGGAGGTTATCAAATATTGCTATCTAGATTAACAAAATTAGGGATATATATTACTTCCCTTTTATAAAATATGCAAACAAGTTCTATCAAAAGCTTCCTTTCTTCAAAAACCAATCAAGCACTTACAATTTTAATTATGTGAAATTGTGATTTTTCAAGCTATATTTGTTTTGAATGCGGTTGTTGATCTTATTGTTTTTAAATAATTTAGAGCAATTTTGAATGGTTTGAGTGGGTGTTTGAAATGAATGGATAGAGCGCTCAATGTGCGATTTAAAATGGTTTTAACGGGAATGAATATCAATTTAAGGATGTTAGCAACTGTATATATGCACTTACAATAGTGTATTTTATATTACAAGATCCCCTTAAATTTTGTTTTCCCTTTTCATGCTCCAAACAAAATCAACCCAGACTTCTAAATGTCTAACATTTAAGATACTAAATTACTATCAAGCATTGTGTTTTATTTGGGATCTTTTTTGTATTTACTGTAAGATATTTTCCATTTTAGTATGATGGATCACATGTGGATAATGAAATAATTATATACAAGCCATATTTTTTATATACTTATAATCTTGGTATTTTTTTTAAAAAAATTGATATACACAGTCTTAGACATTATTGAGGCAATGTTTGTAAAAATTTATCAGTCATTTGCAAAGTTAAATAATTCATCACAAAAAGATATTGGAGACATTGTTTTGTGTTCTGAAATGATGTCAATAATGGCAATTTACATAGTTTGCAAATTTCAGAAGCCAAACATTCTAAACTGCTGAATAAGATCCCAAGACTGGCAAGAGTTTAGCAGTAATTGAAATAACAGACTAGAAAGCCATGAATGGCTTGAGTCGCTCCACAGGCTTGAAATTCTTGTAAAACAAATCAATGTTATGACTAGATTTTTAGATATTTGGGACTCTACTGATATTGAAAATGATTTTCAAAGTTTCAACTATATAACAGATAGAGAAATGACCTCTGCTTTTAAAAGACATATTTTTCATCAAATCAAAATAATTTTTGGCTGCATGATAATGGGTCACCCAAAGATCATATGTAAAATGTTTGATTAATATCCATCAGTTACATTCTGAGAAAATGTTTTTCATAGTTTCCACTATTTAACAAATTGATAATTGACCTCCACCCAAAAATTGAATATTTTTCATTCAATCAAAATAATTCTTGGTACACTGATTAAGGGTCACTCAAGGATCCAGTGAAGTTTAGTTCATATCCATCAATTACATTCTGAGAAAATGATTTTCAAATTTTCCAATATATAACACATAGAGAAATGACCTCTGCCCATAAAATGCATATTTTCAATCCAATCAAAATAATTTTTGGTACACTGATAAAGGGTCACTCAAGGATAGTTCCAGTGAAATTTGATTGATATCCATCAGTTACATTCTGAGGAAATGATTTTCAAAGTTTCCACTATATAACATATAGAGAAATGACCTCTGCCCATAAAATGCATATTTTTCACCCAATCAAAGTGATTTTTTGTAGACTGATAAAGGGTCACTCAAGGATCATTCCGGTGAAATTTGGTTGATATCCATCAGTTACATTCTGAGAAAATGATTTTCAAAGTTTCCACTATATAACATATAGAGAAATGACCTCCGCCCATAAAATGCATATTTACCATCCGATCACAATGATTTTTTGTAGACTGATAAAGGGTCACCCAAGGATCATTCATGTAAAATTTGATTGGTATCCATTGATTAGAATCTGAGAAAACTCACTTTTTACCATATTTGGAAATTAGCCACGCCCATTTAATCCATATTTTTCATTGGATCAAAATTTCTTGAACAACTTTGAAAGAGGGTCACCCAAGGATCATTCCTGTGAAGTTTGGTTGAAATCCATCCAGTAGTTTCTGAGGAGAAGATTTTTAAAGAAAAGTTTACGACCGGACGCACGGACGGACGGACGGACGGACGCATGACGGACACAACGCCATGACAATAGCCCCAGTGGCTTTCAGCCAGTGGAGCTAAAAAACCTGAAAGTTCTTTGGAAAATTTCGTAGATTACATTTTAGCCAAAGTTATTACCAGAAACGAAGTCTTGTGCACTTTGGGTAAGGTCAATTCTAGTTATTATAGTCATCAATTATTGTTCTCAAACGCCATCAAACCCATGCTCAGAAGGTCTAAAAACTTATAACTTCTGTAGAATCTTGTTGGTCTTACATTTTAAGCGCATTAATTGAAATGCTAGCAGACACTTTGATAAAGATATTTACTTTGCATAACTGCATATATTTTTAAGAGGCTGAAAAAAGTTGTGAATCTTCAATACAAATCCAACCATTACCAAATACAACTGCAAAGCATGATTTTGAAAAAGATATGCATGCACTCAAAACTAAAAAAAAAAACATCTCGTGAATCAAAAATTCTTAACCAAATAGTGCATTTCTTCTTTTGATCTGCCTGGGAAATGATGGCTTACCGCTTTTAGGTTGTTGTGATGGATACTTAGTCAAAAGATGTTTTATTTGTGTCCCAGCACTCAAAAAGGGACCATCTGGTAACTACATAGAATATATATTTGAAAAGAGGTTCTAGAACAGGCCTACCAGAGGTCGCACTTCAAAAATTATTTCACATGAAGATAGATTACTTATTCTACATTCAGAAAATTAGTGAAGTGCAAATAGATTCAACCCTGATCAGTCTGCGCAATCGGTGCAGCCTGACAAGGATCGACACTTTAACAGTTCCCAGATGGTCCCTTTTCATGTGAAGGGTCACATTTTAATTTTGAGGGTTTGATGTTGCAGATAAATATTAAAATAGAAATCTGATAACGAACTCAGGGAGAGTGAATGAAATGTGTCACTTTTCCTGTGACTGTTACTAGATTTTAAACAGTTTACCATCGCAATACTTGGATTTTGGAGAATTGCAGATACTTTATAAAACAAAGAAAGCCAAGTGCAATAGGGCATGTCGAGGGGTCAGCGCAACACTATTGTAAGTGTCTATATATTTATAGGCACTTACAATAGTGTTAAGATGACCCCTTGATTTTACCTTACACCGGCATTGTGCCAAGAAATGGTATATATAACTTATCAAATAGATAAGTAATTTAATAAAATTTGAAAAATATTTTCTGTGTTTGGCCAATGATGGAGGTACGAGGGGCTATCAAGAAGTTTTGAAACTTTAATCATATTTCATATGGTAGATGTCCGACAACTTAGAAAATAGCATGAGTTGAATTGTATGCCTTCTGACTACCAACATACCAGATTTGAGTAGAATAACATTTATAGACTTAATTCAAGATAAAATTGAATTGAGATGGTTGAGGCATCTCAGGGCAAAATAGTGACAACATGGACTTCAGACCCTCTCTTAATTGCTTTTGTCATCATGTTTTTATATGTTATAAATTGTGAACTCCTATCAAGTCCTATCAATTAAATCTTCCCAAAAGATCAGTGCATTTTTAAAGATGGATGTTTAAGTTTTTCCATAACTTTTATATAAGACATTTCGATTTCCACTCTAACTGCATAAAATATTTCAAAGAGGAAGAAAAACAATGTCAGTCATCGATAACATTTTAATAAAACAACCCAAGAATTGATTTTTTATTTTTATTGATCCATTTTGGACGCAAAATGAATGCATTAACCACTTTTAATTAAAACAATAACCCATATAAGTTGTAAGAACCATTTCAAGTGCCCGGACGTTCCGTTCTTTCCAAAAAAAATGTCGTATTGGTTGATTAGACCTCTTCAACAAGCCTTTTTAACATAACATCATGATTGCATGTATTGCTTATTTCAACACAATTTGATTTTTTTAAATCACTTGAGTATTGAACTTTTTGTAGGGATTTCTTTCTCAAAAGTGAGTTTAAAAACGTAAAGTGTCCCGAAAGAGCATCATTCTGTTTCCATTGCGACAGTTACTAGAGAGATGCATAGACATATTTGATTGCATGTTTGTATAATTAGCATGCACAACCATATAAATAATTATTGGCAATTTCATCAAAATCTGATGAATGATAAAAAAGATATTGAAATTGTCTCAGAACTTTTTGATACCCCCTCGTAATCAAACACTGAAAGTAATAAAAAGACCTTAATTTTCCATCTTATTAGAAAGATGTCACAAGGCTAAAATTAGACAACACAAGTTTTATCACATTATGTGATGATTAGTTGGTGAGAAAGTATAATTTTAATATATATTTAATAATAATGAATGGTTAAGTAAGACAAAAGTTTTAATATAATTTCTAAAGTTTCTTAATGGGTTTTAAATTGGCAGATGTCAATTCAATGAAAATACTAAAGGTTTCTCCAAACACAGAAAGTCAAAAATACCAATTTACAACAGCAATACAAATGAGTGCTAATGCTAATGATTGGTTAAGGTAGTGGACCCGTAATAGTTCTGCAACGTTTCCAAAGTTATCACTTTAACAGTGTTAACCGAGGTTTCCTAATGAGTTTCATTAGGAAACCTCGGCTAACATTGTGAAAGATCATGTGTTCCGAAATGTTGCGGAACTTTTATGGGACCACTACCTTAATAAATGAGAATAACGAAAGACACCATCCCTGTATTCAGGATAAAGCATTTGCAAATGTTTAAAAGTTTAACACTGCTTTGTGTGTTTCTGGAACATTTTCATGTTGATTTGTTTGCTCTTATGGGGTTTAACAATCTCTCAGTTATATCATGACAACTGGATCACATGGCTGATTTACCTTAACGTTTGGATGCATTTAAGAAAGTGAGAATGACAGTGCACCAAGTTTCCATAGTAATTGAATTATTGCAAAGGATTGCCATAAACCTACAGTATGTAATGCAAATAGAATAGTGCAAAATTAACAACACAAGGTTTTAGAAAAAACATTTTTTGTTCAGAAAGGCTAAGCTAAACTATCTACAAAACAGGGTCCATAACAACAAAGGGCAAATAACTCTGTCACCAATTGTTAAATGACTCACATATACCTCATCCTGTCAATATTAAGTATTAGATGAAAGTGTGTATTTCTTAAATTATAAATCATCAGTAAGCATTGAATGACTAAAGCCACCACTTAGACAGATTATGCCACCTCAGTACAATTTCTTGATACAAAAGGAATGACAAATCAACAAGGTCTCAAATCAACAAGATGTGTTTGTGAAACACGAATGCTCCCGTAACGGCATTTTTTTCAAAGTTTGACCTTGACAGATGACCTTGACCTTGTCACATGACCTTGACTTTGGTACCAGCGGATGCGGATCATTGAGATCTATCATCATGCCAAATATGAGCTTTGTAACTTGTATAGGCTTGAAGATATTGGCAAGGTTAAGTTTTCGGACAGACGGACAGACAGACGGACAGACAGACAGACGGACAGACAGACATGGGTAAAACAATATGCCCCCGATCTATCGATGCGGGGGCATAAAAATCATTAAGAAATCAGATCCACTTTTGTGCAACAATGTTCCTGTTCCTTAAAAGAAGACTAAGACTAAGACTAAGATCAGCCTAAAAAGATGTATAGTCTGATCTTTGCCTGCACTGCATGTATTTGACTTACTCATTATTAGAAAACTTGAGTCATACTAGTTGAGAAGTCAACAAAATTTGCAAATTGTTTTAAAGTGTTGATTGAATTATAAGGCAATCCACCTTAATATTTCTCATGTTGTTAACCTCATATTTCTGCTGTGCACAAAGCCTTGGGAGACAGTATAGACTAGGCTCAGCCTGTACAAACAGGCAATCTCATCTAAGTCTATTCTAATCTCATCTAATTCTTTTTACTTAATTGTTGTATTTTTTGACAATTTATCAATATTAACAAGAGCCGTCGGAGACGGATTATGCTCCCAGAATAAGGCATTGTCACAAAAACAAGAGCTATGTTGGACATAGACATCCCCCGCCAAGAAAGCTTGATGGTAAACTGAAGCCTAATAGATAAAAGATTCTTTTGTACTGTCAAACATTTGCCTCCAATAAAATCTAAGTAATAAAAATAACAAAGGGCAATAACTCCAAAATTATGCAAGCAAGAGTTGTAGTTCTGGTGTATTGCACTTCTCCTCCATGAGATCTATCCACCCATAAAGATTCAAGTTGATAGCTATTATACTTCAGGAGATATGCTCCAGACAAAATCTAAGTATCAAAAATAACAAAGGGCAATAACTCCGCAATTATGCAAGCAAGAGTTGCAGTTCTTGTACACTGCACTTCTCCTCTATGAGATCTATCTACCCATAAAATATCAAGTTGATAGCTATTATACTTTAGGAGATATGCTCCAGACATAATCTAAGTGTCAAAAATAACAAAGGGCAATAACTCCAAAATGATGCAAGCAAGAGTTGTAGTTCTTGTGCATAGCACTTCTCCTCCATGAGAGCTATCCACCCATAAAATTTCAAGTTGATAGCTGTTATACTTTAGGAGATATGCTCCAGACAAAATCTAAGTATCAAAAATAACAAAGGGCAATAACTCCAAAATTATGCAAGCAAGAGTTCTAGTTCTTGTGCAGTGCACTTCTCCTCCATAAGATCTATTCACCCATAAAATTTCAAGTTGATAGCTATTATACTTTAGGAGATATGCTCTGTGGTCAGATTGCATAGATTGCGTAGATTAAATAAGGTGTTATCTTATACAGCAAACATAAAGGTAACAAACATTAAACCCCCTTTTTGCATGACATATTTTCAGACACAAATTTCAAATAGTTTTAGTAATTGGCATCTGATTTGCCACTGAAATGTGAAATTTCATCAAATTCTGAGCATAAGACTAGCAGAAATGAAAGAATAACTGTATTTTACACGCTAGCGTAAAGGTAACAAACATTTAGCCCCCTTTTTCCATGATATATTTTTTTTTACATTAATTTCAAATTGTTTATGGTAAAGGGCATCTGATTTGCTACTCAAATGTGAAATTTCACTAAATTCTGACTGTTAGACTAGGAGAAATTTGGGAAAAACTGTTTTTTACCTTAAGTCCCCTTTTCCCGTGACGAGGCCTCAAATCCAAAAACCGTCACAGATGCATCATCACTATATCATAGGGAGTTCACATGGTAAGTTTCATTTGATTTGGCCCAAGGGTTATGGAGAAATAGGTGGGGAAGGACGGACGGACGGACGGACGGAATTACGGACGGACAGACGAAGCGGCGGCTATATGCTCTCCCTTCGGGGAGCATAAAAATCAATTCAGCAGGAAAAGGGTTTATGCATGTGGCTGAATGTGGCAACTTTTTCATTGTCTTCCTCTGGTCCTGGAATTTTGGTCAAATGTTACATGAGCCTGTGCATGACATTTTCAAGAAGTTCACATCTGCGGGAGGTACAAGCATTGAGCAGCGTTGACAACAACACATTGCAATAATAATATATGCTGGCCACATGAAGATGAATTAAGACCTTATATACAAAGGGCATAGTGAAGTTTCTGGTCAGACTGTGCAGATGCACAGGCTGGCCAGAAACTTTTCTTTGGGCACATTTGAAATTATTGGAATCTTATGCACAGGCTCATATATCATATGTTATTTGCACTCAAATCTGCATTGCTGTACTCAAAGCCATCAATAGTCAAAAACATTATAAAAATTGCATCAATGTCGTTGCTTTTGGCATAACTTACCCTCAAATCTGAATTGCTGTAGTCAAAGCCATCAATGGCCAAGAAGGTGACAATGGCATCATTGCCATTGCTATTGGCGTTACAGAGTACTTCCATCTCGCTAGCTAATGTCTCCAATTTGGCCTCAATCTCTGTGCGATAGTGGCTGGCACACACTAAAACAGATATATCCTTTTAATATTTTTGCTTTAAATACCAGTCAATCAGAGCCCGAGATTATAAAACTTTTCTCAGGCTCGACTGAGAATTTTCTCAAATTTTAAATTTAAATAAATGTATGAAAATAAAAGAAAATATAAATAAAAGAAAATATAAATAAGTTATTATTTGTAACAAATTATTAATATTATCTTTTATGTTTATATATTATAATTAGTATCAAAACAGAATTACGGCTCTACTCTCAAATTGAAATTTGAGAAAATTTGAACTGAGAATGGGAAAAGTTTTATTTGCTCAGGCTCTGGTCTGACACAACCTAGGCTGTACAGTCAGAGAAGATGGTTTGTTTGAATGGGATTTTATAACTTAAACAATTTTGCAGTCATATTGCCTAGGCTGTAGCACCTAACAATGGATTCTTGGTATTTCTCACACCAGTCCAACCATAACATCATTTCTGAGCATCCAGTTGCTGTCCTACATAGGTCTGTGATTTTCAATCTATTGGTGGGATACAAATTGTCAGAAGGAATGAGTGCTACCATTGGGGATCAAGCCAGGGACCTTTTTAATGACAGGCTGATGCGCTACCAACTGGAATATGTCAGCAGCATAGAAGATGGACCAAGGAACGAAAATAAAACATTAATTCTTATTCAAAATATCGTTAACCCTTCCAATGCTATACAGTGAATATTTATACTTTAACAGGAGATATATATTGTCTCTATCACCTCATTTTCCTTTTTTAGTCAGAAAATTTACAAAGACTTATATTCAAAATAAAAACTGACTCACAATCAATACATCCAGTGTTCTAAGTACTTTGATTTGAATACAATTTTGTCAAGGTTTTTATTCATCATCACAAGAGTTAAACTGATGACACTGAAATCTGGCTTATTTAAGCATCATATAACCCCTTTCTACAGTGTTTTCTACCAAATAATTAACTCTCCTTAAGATAAGGTAGAAAGGACTGTGCCCGACATTTCCATCAAATTCATAAAAACATTGCACAAACAATAAGCCACATAGTACAAGAAAAACAGTCACTGTCTAATAATATTTCAAGACCTCCTCTACCTACAGATTGCATGGTAAAGAAATCTTTACATTTTTGCTTCATGATATCATAAGAAATGAAGAGAATATTTATTGAATTCATTGAGGTATGAAACTTAAAACTTTATCACACTTATGTATGAATCTGCTTTGAGTGTGATAAAGTTTTGGTTTCATACCTCCATGAGTTAACATACAAGGATACTCACATGTGAAGTTTGTGCCGCCTATAATGAAGTATTTGAAGTTATAATTAGCCGTATACATCACAAAGCTGGTTGTTGAGCTAGCTGAAATGGTGAAAAATAACATTAAGGTAGTAGACCCTTAATAGTTCCGCAACATTTCGGAATACATGCTCTTTCACAATGTTGACCGAGGTTTCCTAATGAAAATCATTAGGAAACCTTGGTTAACACTATTAAAGTTCATTACTTTTGAGACATTGCGAAATTATTACGAGTCCACTACCTTAATGAGCCTCAGCGTGACATTTTCAACAATTTCATCAGCACATGAGGCACAAACATTGATCAGCCTTAACAGCCATATATTGCAGTTAGAATATTCCCTGGCCTCCTAAAGAGGTATTTAGACTTTATCAATCTTTAGAGTGCAAAGGTAAGACTCTGGTCAGACTGTGGGGATTGCACAGACTGGTCAAAGTCTTTGCTTTGCACACCCTGAAATTGTTGTAAATGTCACACACATACTCATTTTAGATCATGTATAAATCGAGGATATTGAACCAGTGATCAAGAAATACCAAATCTATTGATTGAGTCATTTTTTACCAGATAACAGAGTTAAGTTCTGAGTTTTTATCTGTTTCAATGATAAATCTAATAAAATCTGTAGTTTATGAACATGAATTTGATACAACATTTATAATATGACCCAAGTTATTGTGATAAATGGTCGCAAAATGGTAGCAAAAAAAGCTGAGATAGTTTGCTAAGATGTTTTGACTTTGTATCTAATTTCAAGATATCTGTGGCCTTTCTTCGTGCTTATCCCCTTCCTCAAAAAGACTAACAACAAGAGATATTAAACATTTCTGCTCCCCATATGAGCAGGTCAATGGCATATTCTTTGTAAATTAACAAAGGGCATCAACTCAAAATATATGACAAGTTGAGTTATAGTTCTTGGGCACTGCACCTCAATGAGATCTATCCACCTGTGAAGTTTCATGATTCTAGCTTTCATACTTTTTGAGATAAGCTCCAGACAAAAATGGTCACAACCAAAAAGTGCAAAGCAATATAACTCCAATATGCGATTGTGACGTGTCAATACTAGCAAATTCTACTTTTATACTGCCTCTTCTTCAAAGGGGGGCATAATAATAAACACAAAGGAATTTTCTAAAATCTTATCATAAGCGCCCCCCCCTCCTAACCCCACCTGCAATGTATGAGTTTGGATCAGTAGTCTGGAAATGTGTACATTTGGTTCCCAGCTTGTACTCACCACAGACAGGTGGATCTCTATCCCAGGCTGAATTCACACAGGAAACCAGTATGTTGTTCACCTGAGGGTTCTCCATAAAGTAAGCCTTGCTGACACATGATGTATTACACACTCCATTTACACAGTTGCCAAAACCATTAGGTACATAAAGACTCCAGCTAGCACATACTGGGGCTAGAAAACATATAGAAGATATGTATGTTTCATTGTAAGATTCATTTATATTTCATTGAGTGAACAACAAAAGTTATATTAAAAAGTTTAAAAAAAAGTTAAAAGTTATAAAAGTCCCATCACTTGTAAAAATATAGCTTTTGTAGTTCACTAGATGAAATATCTACTGATCACAAACTGGATGGTGGAGCCACGAGTGAAAATATAGCTTTTTTTGAACATGAAATGACATATTAATTGATCTTACTCGAAAAACAAACAATAATTCTATTTCTTTATTGCAAAAATGAGACAAAATGTCAAATTGCTAGGACATAAATTAGTAAAGCGAGTCATTTTGGATCTGATTGCTATGCAACGTTCATTATAACGTCACTTTTTTCGCCCCACATAGATGACGTCAGATAGGGTGAATGCACAAAAGCAGGGTATAAGTTTTTGATAATTTCACTGCTTTTGCGTTGAGATTATCAAGTGATAATCTACAGTTATTATAAACCACCAAAAAGCATTAAAGAAAATGGGATTGTGAATACAGCATAGGATTGCCTCTATTCCTGTTGCGGATTCAGGATTTTTTTAAAGCAGTTTGATCAATTAGTTTTCATAGTATTATAGAATTTCATTAAAATTTCTGCATGAGAACCAAAAATTAATTTAAACCAACTGAACCCCCTCTGGATCCCAGCAGGGATCGACATAAACACCAGTCCTTGGGCCCGAGACCTGTGAATTTTAGGGAGGACTGGTAGATGTAATCAAGCTGCAGGTCCATCAGGCCTGTTGTAAATGGAAGAACTAACTATTTCAAATCTATCAAGTTTTGAAAATCAACTGCCTTTCCATTACTAAAATTTGCATTACCATTTGGTAAACAATGTCAAAAAAGAAGAAATTGCTTGTCAAAAGCAATTTCTTCTTTTCCTACATTGTTTTCCTTGCAATTTGTCCCTTAACATGCTGAAAATGAAACATGGTTTTCATGCAGGACCTGTTGTTATCAGGGAGGACCTGGAATATTTAGGGCTAACTGGTCCTTAAGGCTGGTAGCAAAAATAGTTGGTGTCAAACCCTGCCCCGACTGTTTTGCCTTACCTTGAAATCTAAACTGTAATGTACATTTATCCAATTCAACATTGGAAGTCGTATTCCTGGCTGTGACCTCTATTTCATAGATATTCTGTAATGTTTCAACATTTGCTTCCACAGTAATGAAGGACGGCACAAATGTAACATTAATGTCACTCCCATTGGTCACTTGAACAAAGTAGTTACTGTTGTTTCCAAACAGTGTAAGTGTTGCGTCTGAACTTAGTGGATATACAGTGGTGACGTCATTGTAGCATTCTATATAATCTGAAATGATAAACCAGTCTGTGCATGACATTTCCAACAATTTTACATGTAAAATGAGATACAGATAAGAGGGGGTAAAGCAGGGTTCGACACTAAGGGGAGTCTGGGAGTCTCATCCATATTATTTTGTCATTCCAAGAATTCGGACATTATTCATTATTTCATAAAAGATCTATTTTGTGCCTCTTATTTCGGAAAATCACCATATGGAATTTATCTATGATTTCGGACATAAGTTTTTGGCCTGATAGTATAGACAACAAATATCATGACCACCAAGGGAGATAGTCTGAGGTAAGTGTAAACAGGTATATAGGTTTTGCTATCACATGGTGACTGAGATTAGACATGTGTTTCGATAGTCAATCAATTACCCCAAAATAGACATGATTAATATTTTACACTACATGTTGTCTAACCCTTAATCTATACCTAACAAAACATAAAATTAGAACAATGGCTTTTGCTTGTCAAACAGTATGAAAGTTGTGTAAATATACTCTGACTTTTACAAATGCCATGAGCACAGGAAGCAACCCGAGACAAAACAAAATAGTAGCCAATGACCGCATTCTATCGTAATTACAATCTTTTAGATTTTGTTATCATATGGTGACTGAGAATAGATATGCGTTTCGATAGTAGATCAATACCTGAAAGTGACACAACTAAAATTTTACATGTTCTCTTATCTTTTAACTATTCCTTGGCTTTGGCTTGTCAAACAGTATAAAGGATGTGTAAATTCACTTAGACTAATAAATGCCATGAGCACAGGAAGCGACCTGAGACAAAACAAAACAGTAGCCAATAATGGCAGTCTGTTGTGGGGTACAGACAAAAGCCCACTAGGTCAAAAGCCCACTGGGACAAAACCCCAGCGGACAAAAGCCCACTGGACAAAAGCCCACCTTTACATAGGACAAAAGCCCACTCAATATATAGATTAGTCATTTGAATAAGTCTTATTTTAATAATTTCGAAAATTTCTTTTCTTTTTTTTATTCATTTATATTGTATTTAACAGCATTTTCATTTTTTTTTTTCGTTTTTTTGTTTTCTCTTCCTTTATCATTTTAATTTAGCAAATTCTAAACTGAACATGAACAAAAAGCCCATCAAGTATAAGTAAATTGAATTATTGTAAAAAATATGATGTATTGATTGATTTATTAATGAATATTTTTTTTCAATCATCAAATAAATAAATCATTAACTTCATTTAGAAAAGTGTCTCAAAATTGTGTAGATAGTGTGGGGTTTCATCCACTACAGCCTAATATAAAATTTGGTAGTGGGGTTTTATTTGTTTACCATATGAAATATTATCCTTTGCTTTTGCAAATAATAAAATATTTTGTTTTAATTCTTTCTATGATTTATTTAGTATATATATTGCATAATGTGTTGTCAAGTTATCCCCAATAAAAACTTTTGAACTATTTGTTAAAGTGCACAGGGGGGGGGGGGGGGGGGGGAAGAGATATAAATATGTAACACCTATATGACATCTACTCTTCTTCAGCACTATATCACACCACACCTTGTATATCTGTAATTTGTCAAATTCAAATTGTAGACAGAATGGAAACATGACACAATAAGGTGTCAATCACACTTAGATACAAAGAGAAAAAGTAGTTACATTGGCAAGAGTAACTAAATGAATTTTTTTAATTGTACATAAAATGTTTAAAATGAAAAAAAAACAATATGCTTGAAAACTTACTACACTTAAACATATATTGAGTGGGCTTTTGTCCTATAGGGGGTGGGGTTATGTCCCAGTGGGCTTTTGTCCGCTGGGGTTTTGTCCCAGTGGGCTTTTGACCTAGTGGGCTTTTGTCCTACACTCGTCTGTTGTAATTAGGCCCTTTTAATTTAACAGTGGCAACCAAATAATGAATTTGCAATGTACTCTTAATCAGTGGTATCTTGTCCCAACCATTCTCATAATAATTGGACTGCACTGTATGCTATTGCAAAAGGCTTAACCCTTATTCTTCCAAATATAAGACCCCCTATGGTGGGCATTTTAAACAGTCTTGTTCAAGTTTCCACAATTATTAAGATGAAAGAAGTGATTGAACGCTTAGATCAGAGTGCATGTCTGTGCTGGCTGATCTCAGCTGACACTGTTTGCATAAGCCTTCTATACAATAGGAATATTTCATTAACAACAGGAAAAGACAAAAAACCTATAGCCAAACATCAAAGTCTAGACTATCTCTGAAGCCTACTGATTAAGCAACTCTATTTGAGACCTGGGTGTCCATGGATCAAGCTCCACTGTAGCCAGTATGTGTTAATCTTAATACTTAACCCTTGTCATGCTGAACCCAGAATATTCAAGCTTTTGCAGGAGGTATAGACAACATCACTCTGCACATATGTGCAGTTTGATCTTTGACTATACCACCTGTTTTTTCTCTCTCAAACCAGAAAAACTTAAAATTTTAATTTTCATAATGAATACTGATTCAGATAAAGTGCATCTAATGCTTTTAGTACTTTGATTTTGTTGCAATTTTGCCAAGATTTTCAAATTCAGCATGACAAGGGTTAATAGGCAGCCCCATGTCACATAGCTATCATGTAGCAGTGAGATTAAGCCACTGCCTCTATACTAGGGAGATGAAAACATCAGGGGCCTGTTTTACCTAACATCTTACAATCATTTTTGCGTAAGTCAAAAATTAAAGTTGTTCTACAGTAGTAGCTAAATATGTAATTCTGACATAGAATATCTCATTAGAATTGTCTTCTTTAGGCAATTTCAATGAGATATTGCAAGACAGAATCTTACAATGAATGAAAACACCAGGTACCATTTGTGATTTTGACTTACGATTTTTTTTTCCCTAAGAAGTTTAGTAAAACAGGCCCCTGAATTGAGTATTCAAGAGTAACTCCATAACCTTAGGCTTTCGAAATAAAGTGAACAAGATATGTTTGTAAAACATATATGCCCCCCCCCCCCCGTCCTAAAAGCTAGTCAATGGCCTACTCTTTTGTGAATCAACAAAGGGCAATAACTCACAAAATATGATGAGCAGAGTAACACTTCTTGTGCACTGCACTTCTTAATAAGAACTATCCACCTGTGAGGTTTCATGATTCTAGCTTGTATACTTTTGGAGATATGCTCCGGAAAAAAAAAGATCTATGGATGGACAGACAGAAGGACCGACCTACCAACAAGTGCAAAACAATATTTCTCCCTCTTCTTTGAAGGGGGGCATAAATAGTAAAGCTTATGCCTTAAAACAGTCTGACTTTTTGCTTTACATGTGTATTTCACATCACTTCAGGAAAGTCTCGTTTTGACCTCTGATCTTTACTTCTGAAAAATCTTTATTGCATCAAAATACAAGACTATATAGAGAATAATCATTTGTTTCAGTGGAAGATTGATTTATATTCATTGTGTGAACAGTATTTTCACGAGTGGTGGAGCCACGAGTAAAAATATAGCTCTTGTTGATCATGAAATGAAATATTAATAGATCTTACACACACAAAAAACAACAACGATTATTCTATTTCCTTATTGCAAAAATGAGACAAAATGTGAAATTTCTTGAACAAATTTCGTAAAGCCTGTCATTTCACATGGATTGCCATGCAACGCTCATTGTGACGTCACTTATTACACCCCCCATAGATGACGTCAAATAGGATGAAAAGCACAAAAGCAGGGTATATGTTTTTGATAATTTCACTGCTTACTGTAAACGGCTTTATATTGGCGGTGTCCACATTCGGCGGTTTTTCGGTAACGATTAATTGGTGGTGATTTATATTGGCGCATCTTTCTATAACGCCGAAATAAAATGCTTTTTCTATATTTCCTTTTTTCGTCGCTCAAAACAACCTAAGTAAAAGAAAAGCAATTTCTAGAGTCAACCATCAACAAACTTAACAATAGTTTGTTTTCACACCTTTGGGAATAATTATAACGCGTGTATATGTTTTTCACACTTTTTCGCTGTGAATTTCATTACAATGTATCAACCAACTTAGGTCTTGAATCTTGAAATTGGGGGATCAATGTAATACTATTGTAAGTGCCTACAATTTATAGGCATTTACAATCGTTTTGCGCTGAGCCTTCAAAATGTAAAGGTTGTCAGCAGATTTTCTTATTCCAACTTGAAAAAATATGATCTGCATATCTTTGATATAAATTTAATTAACATTGACTAATATGTATAGATTTCAAATCCATCATAATGAAGTTATTTCTCATTTAATAATGACAAATATTGGCGATGGATTAATTTTAGCGCATTTTAGCTTGACCGCCAATATAGCCAAAATAAAACCACCGCCAAAATTACCCCGTTTACAGTATGCGGTAAAATTATTAAGTGATAATCTACTGTTACTTCTCGATAAACAATGGAAAAGCTTTAAAGAAAGGGTTATAATGGGGTAAAAAATTCATACCTGGTATTTCTATATCAAAAAAACATGAACCCATATTGCCAGCATAATCTCTAGCTATATAATACACTTCTAGTCTATCGGCACGTGGGACTGTTGGGTCAAAGTTCTCAGGAATGATGTCAAGAACTCTGACAGCATTATTATCAAAGGATGAGGGAACCAAAAACCCAGGAGCTTGCAGGTAACCAATCTCAACAACCGGTGAAGGGCAGTTGATAAACAAAGGACTCTGAATGTCTGAAATGGTAAAGATGAAAATTTTATGAACCCTTTACAATCCCCCACCTCAAGAAAACCCAATTTTTTTAGACTGGTCTAGCTGGTGAATTCTTTAATTGCTACGAGCCATTTCTGCATTTTTCAACAATGTTTTTTATCTCTCTCTTTGTGGGGAGTATCAGAAAAAAAAGATAGTTTAATCACAAATCATCTTTTTAAATCAGAAGCCTGACAAGAAACAACTGTCCCGATAAGCAGTAAAGTTGATTTAGTCTCATCAAGAGAAAATAAAACAATGAGGGCTGAATTTGAACCAAAAACCTACTAATCTGTATGCCTAATTGTCATGCTTAGATATATAGAGGATAATCGTTTGTTTCAGTGTAAGATCGATTTATATTTCATTGAGTGAACAACAAAAGCTATATTTTCACAAGTGGCAGGGCCACGAGTGAAAATATAGCTTTTGTTGTTCACGAAATGAAATATAAATCGATCTTACACGAAAAACAAACGATTAATCTATTTCTTTAATGCAAAAATGAGACAAAATGTGACATTTCAAGGACATATTTTTGTAAAGCGCGTCATTTTTCGCGTGATTGCTATGCAACCTTCATTGTGACATCACTTATTTCGCCCTGCATAGATGACGTCAGATAGGATGAAATGCACAGAAGCAGGGTATAAGTTTTTGATAATTTCACTGTTTTTGCGGTGAGTTTATCAAGTGATAATCTACCGTTATTTCTCTATAAACTACCGAAAAGCATTAAAGAAAGAGATATAATTGTTAATACTTTATTATTTCTATTATCATATTTCTGATTTCTGAGATGTTTTGGTTTAAAAATTCATTTACCATAGCATTTAAGATAGAGGACCTGTAATAGTTCTGCAACACTTCGAAACTCATGATCTTTCACAATGTTGACCAAGGTTTCCTAATGAAAATCATTAGGAAACCTTGGTTAACACTTTTAAAGTTCACAACTTCTAAAACGTTGCAAAATATTACTGATCCACTACCTTTAAAATCCAGTAAAACTGATTCAAAATTCCATACCTTTACATGCTGGCATTTCTCCTGCCCATACCAGATTATTAGTAATAGGGTTTCTACTACAGACCAGCCCAGCTGACACGCTGCCATCGGTATTCCGAGGGGAAAACCCAGCCTTGAAACACCCGAATGTGACAGTAGCTCCTTCCTCAAAACTGTCACCTATCAGATAACCGCTGGGCGGATACCCGGGGTCAGGACATTGTCCACCTATAATACATTAATCAAGTATTCACTTTATTCCTGTGAATTCTTTTTGAATCCTATCCAACAAACAAGATGTGTTTGTGAAACACGAATGCCCCCGTAACAGCATTTTTTTCAAAGTTTGACCTTGACAGATGACCTTGACCTTGTCACATGACCTTGACTTTGGTATCAGCTGATGGGGATCATTGAGATCTATCATCATGCCAAATATTAGCTTTGTATCTTGAATAGGCTTGAAGATATTGGCAAGGTTAAGTTTTCAGGTTAAGTTTTCGGACAGACGGACGGACAGACGGATGGACAGACAGACAGATAGACGTACATGAGTAAAACAATATGCCCCCGATCTCTTGATATGGGGGCATAAAAATAATCAGACTGGTTCAAATTGAAAGTAGAACAATTTTTTACTGTGTTGATTTAATGGAAAGAAAACAATGTGAGAAAAAAATTTTTTTTTAACAAAGTTTCTCCATTTTTTTATTTATTTTTTTTTTTTAATAAGGTCATGAGAAACAGATTTTAGTAGAAAGTCTTTAAAAACTCAGTAAGTTTTGAAATTCAGGATTGAATAAAATACCTAACCTTTGTTCATATAGAATACCTTAACAAATAAAAGGACTAAGCCTTTTTGGCAAGAACAATTAAAATCGGCATACAAAAATATAATTCATATTTTCTGATGACTCATAACAGCACAATATAAACTTTGATATTTTTAGGACACTAAATCATTTCATAGTATCAAACATCATTCTTATAGAATATTTACCAAGACAGTGTAGATTTCCAAAGTCCCATAAGCCTGTATGGCTGTGACCACAGCGGACAATGTTATTACCAGCACTACTGGTACCAAACCGTTCATACTGGGCCTCACATACCAGCTGAAAACTACACCCATACTCCAGACATGGTGTCACCGGACTATACACACTCCCAGCTACTTGGTATGGTACTCCACATGATGCATCTAGTCAAGGAAAATAAATTGATTGATTGATTGAATGTAGTTTTACGCCACTTTCAACATTATTTCTGTTATATGGCGGCGGCTGGAGCACCTAACAATGGTTTCCTGGTATTTCTCTCATCAGTACAACCATCACATCCTTTCCTAGCCTCCAGCTGCTATCTCACATAGGTCTACGATTATCAACCCATTGGTGAAAGACAAATAGTCGGAAAGAATGAGTGCCGCCGTCGGGGATCAAACCCGGGGCCTCTAGATTGACAGTCCGACGCACTACAAACTGCGCTATGACGGCGGCAAAATAAAATAAATGGCTGTCATTATCTTCATATGTGACCTTAACCTTGGACCTAAATACATGTGTCAAAAGGACACTTCAACTCAAAATGGAGATCAATTGAGTTAAATAATTTTGATATTCTACCAAATACATCTATTCAAAGAAAATAAAAACCTTATTTTTATGCTTATTATCAATGGCTCAGCGCAAAACAGTTGTAACTGCATATAAACTTATAGGCAGTAACAGCTGTTCCAATCTGAGCCATCAATATTGTGACCTTAACCTTTGACCTTAATAAATGTCTCATAAACTTTTATTGGTTAAGTTTTGCACTCAAGGACAAATTGACAGACAAACTGATGGACAGACGTAGGTAAAAAAATATGTCCCCATGTTATTGAGATAGGGGCATAAAAAAGAATTATCATTTGTAGAAATATGCCTCTTTTAACAATGTCTTTATTGATGTCCCAATATGAAAAGGTACTATAATAGGCACTTAACAAAGAACTACAGAGGGGAAAGTTTGGATTTTAGATAAAAATATTATCAATAATTACACTACAAACCCTAAGCTGTTGGTACTCATTTGAATTGTCTTGTCTAGACGATTCCAATGAGTACCCACAACATATGGTTTTATTGAAAAATAAAGATTCTAGACTGACTTTACCCAAATCTTCTCCATACCTCTGTTAATTACAACCTTTAGCACCTTGACAACAATAATTTCAAATTTTCAGTGAATTCCTTTTGTAATAGTTGAGACATCAAAGAAGATTTCAAGGCTATCACAATACATGAGTTTTCTCCTACAACAGCAAAGCTGGCAATTAATTTTTTTACTTACAATATACAGTGATATATGCTGGGGGTTTAACACCAATTTTTACAATTTTCAGTAATATATCTTTATGGCTGGAGCGTATAATAATAAATTCCAGGTACTTCTTGCATCACTACAATAATCACATCCTTTCCTTGCCTCCATTGGTAGTGCGTCAGATTGTCAATCTAGAGGTTCCGGGATTGATCCCCGACAGCGGCACTCATTCTTTCCAACTATTTGTCTCTCACCAATGGGTTGATAATCATAGACCTATGTGAGATAGTAGCTGGATACTAGGAAAGGATGTTATGGTTGTACTGGTGAGTGAAACACCAGGAATCCTTTGTTAGGTGCTCCAGCCGATGTGATATAACTTAAAAAATGTTGAAAGTGGAGTAAAACTCATTTCAATCAATCAATCCTTGCCTCCAGCTGTTATGCCACTTAGGTTTTTGATTATTCATCCAATCGCAAGAGACAAAATTCACTGGTCTAAATTAAAGATGGGGTAATGGAACCCCATTGTTGTGAGTACTTATTTGAATGATTGCTTCAATGAGTACCAACATCAAACAATTTGTGCATTTTTTTTTTTCTAAAAGTCATTTTCAAATAAAAACAAGATGTCGGAACTGCACTTTTTTTCAAAGTTTGACCTTGACAGATGACCTTGACCTTGTCACATGACCTTGACTTTGGTACAAGCAGATGCGGATCATTGAGATCTATCATCATACCTAATATGAGCCTTGTATGTCAACTTTAGGAGAAAAGGCAAAGGTTAAGTTTGGTTAAGTTTTCGGACAGGCGGACAGACAGACAGACAGACGGATGGATGGACAGACGGACAGACAGACAGACGGACATGGGTAAAACAATATGTCCCCGATCTCTCGATACGGGGGCATAAAAAACCCATCTGTAGCTCTGAATAAACAAGAGGGCCAGAATGGCCCTAAATCCCTCACCTGAAATTTGTTGGTCTAGTGTAACTCATCCAAGTAACTTTCATGGAAAGCTTCATTCACTTTTGCCTTATTGTTAAATAGGAGATTTTATGGGCCAATCAAAATTTTGCAAACAATTTTGGTAAAGGGTCACCCAAGAAACATTCTGGGTAAGTTTCATTGGAATCGGCCCTGTGGTTCAGGAGGAGATGTCGTTCAAAGATTTCGGGGTCAAAATAAGCCCCGCCCTGCCATATTTATGGGCCAATCAAAATTTCACTGACAATTTTTGAAAAGGGTCACCCAAGAAACATTCTGGTAAAGTTTTATTGAAATCACCCCAGTGGTTAAGAAGGAGATGTTGTTAAAAGATTTCAAAGTGAAAAAATGTCACGCCCTGCCACGCCCATATTTATGAGCCAATCAGAATTTCGTAAACAATTTTCAAAGAGGGTCACCCAAGGAACATTCTGACAATGTTTCATTGTAATCAGCCCAATGGTTCAGGAGAAGAAAAAGTATTTCTAAAATTTTTGTTGATGGACGATGCACGATGGACTCGAGGAGATCCAAATAGCTCCCCTTGAGCATGTTGTGCTTAGTTGAGCTAAAAAGGCTACTTCAAACAAAAGCCTGTGTGTGATATTTCAAACAATGTATGTGTGGCAAGTAAAGACTCAGTAGCTACAGGCTGATCTGTGTCTTTAATTTGTGCTATGTATATAGATAATGTTTCCAAGGGCCTCTAGTAATAGAGTCGCTTAGGTAAAAAATCGTGACAAGTCGAACGAAAGTGCCATTTTTTGTTCATAGTTAGAGGAAGCGATTTGCAATATTTTGCACCGGGGGTGCCCGGATTTTGAGGCCTATGAGACTAGAAATCGTTGAGGAAATATTCGGATAATGTACTATCCGAATACTGTTCCTTTTAAACGAAAAAAGTCCTTTTATGTCAAACGCCTATATATATTTTGCATTAAAACTATATTTACAATTAGAATGTATTAAATTTCAAATTTTAAAGCATAAAGGAATTGAAATTGATTGTTAAATTTACAGTTTTAAGACCAAAGTTTCATTTTTGTATGATCGGCATTTAAACATTTAAAGGGATCGGTAATTCAAAAGATTCTGGCTTGCGAAGTTGCAAAAAGATAGCCCTGATCGTAGGTTATACTATCAGCGTGAATCTAAAATGGGAGTGCCCGATTTTACAAGCTTTAAAAACTTGAAATTGGTGATCAAATATTCAGATAAATAGCTATCCGAATGCCTTTCCTTTTGAGATTTTACAATTTAATTCAACCGGACAATACTCAGAATATTGTTGTGTAACCGACAGAGAGAAATGCATTAACAAGGTTTAAGATTATTAAAATGTCTGTATTATATTCTTGATGATCCTATGTAACGAAAATCTAATGATTTCAATAATTTTGCTTCTTGATCTAAATTGTTGATTCGTGATACCTGAAGGGTATAACTAGCATGACAATCAAACAATTTGTCGCGAAAAAAGAGACATCACAGGAGCACGGGCCTTTCTTTTTATGAAAATTAGTGCTTTTTTATTTCAATTGAAAATGAAATTGGTAACCATACTCTCAAAAATAATCAAGTGATTGATGAATTGATGAATACGCAGATGATTGATTTAAATGAAACGCGTTTGTTTTATTTCCGATTTTACGACCTGTTTTGTCTATTTTATGATAAAGTCTCACAAAGGTCAGCGTCGTTGACACATGGGCGATTCCAGTTTTCATCGGCCGACTAGTAAAAATAACATCGACCTGGCGTCGGCCGCTATCTAAGGACAAAATTACTTGACGATGGCCGATTTCTTGTCCAGAAATCATGGTCAATTAACATAGCGTGCTGATGATACGCCGGTGAGATGCCCTGGCGATGCATGGCCGACTAGTCGCCGATCATTTCCCCAAGTGGAAGGGTCAGAAAAGACTTCTGTGATGTGAACGAAATCGACTGGAGACCGGAGGATAGACAGCAATTAGTCGTCGATACAATATTGTCATCCACAAAACTAAAAGACGTCGTCGACTAGTCGACAGCTTTTAACTTGAAGATAAAACTCACCGACGCCTTGCCGATCTACAAAAGAACCGCTATTTAATCGGCTGATGAACCGATCAGTTGCCGACTATTCGGTGACTAGTCGTCGTTTTTATCATTGATTCTGTATAAATGCGCATCGCCGACTCGTCGGAACGTTTATGTGACACTAGCTTTAGGGGCTTTTATAAAAATAAGCAAGTATAACAGAGTTACCTGATCAGTTCCAGTAGTTATTGTAATCGTAAAATATTTTTTCACCTCGTAGACTCATGAAAAAAAATACTATATTCATAATATGCAAAACCTGAATGTCGATCAAATGGTTCTATAGTTTTTGCAAAATTACAAAAAAGCACACAAAATGTAACTCTTTCGAAATGCGTATCAAACACTCAACAGGTGAAGATTTAAGATAATAATTATAATAAAAAAAACCAGGGTACGACGAGTGATCCAGAACTTCGTAAAATTGAGTTTTCATGAAAACCATAGAAAGCTTGACTATCAAAATAAAAACTATACAATAATTTAATGCAATATTTGTATTATAAATGTGAAAAGTTTTTAATGTGTGCAATCAATAGCGATTGTAGAGAAGAGAAAAAAGTCTTAAGACATACACCCCACACGTAGGCGGAGGAGCCAGAACGTTAAATATGACGTCATCGTTGACTCTTTTCTACATAGTCTCTGTTTACTCCGATGCCTTTCTGTGCCTGATAAACTAACTTTCAAATAAAACTAACTTGCAGAAGGTATCCACAATCCCTTTGAAATCAAATTTGTGACATATTTCTGTGTGAATCGTATTAATTCTGTTAAAGTGCAGACCCTATTGCTGGACCTTTATTTGGGAAAATAATGAAAATCAATTTGAACGAGTATTTTTGTTGAAACTTCATTACAATGTATACCCTTAAAAATCCCCATTAAAAGCCTGGCCCTCTTTGAACATCCGGGGTAACTTTAGAAAAGGTCCATTTTGCCTATAATTATATTTTCCCTAAACCATTTTGAGTTTTTGGGTTGTTGAATAACTTGCATGAGGAAAAAATATAAGAATTAGAAGCTAATTTTATATATTGTTTTGACGTCAGATCACTATTCTCTGGAATAGTCTTATTTCAAATACTCCTTGTCTGGAAAAAACTTTTCCAACCAAGTATAAAATGTGACAATTGATTTCCTTTTTGCGTCTTATTTACTTCTGCCAAGAAATTTCAACCAACGTTTACGAATACTCTCGCAAAAAATATTTATGTAACAGATTTTCGTTGTTTTTTGTAGCTCCCTCCGCCTCAGCACCTTTAGGTTACTATGCCAACAAAATTTTAAGGCTGCCAAATATTGATTTTCAAAAATTAAAACATTTATACCGTGCGAAGATACTGAACTACACACTCAACATATTATACACTGATCAAGCAAGAAATGCGAAAGTTATGGGAACATTTTACGAATTTTTGGATCAACCCTCGTATGACTATAACCACCGCTTCATTATCATCGAGTCACTGGCTTTATGCGAAAACTTTTTTCTTTTTGCCTGTATATTATAATCTTGAATGCATGGCTAAAAGCATTTATTTAAACTTTGAATAATTGATCAATATATACTCAAGAGCAATGAAAACGCACAACCCAAAAATCTTGTACAAACTGTCCTAAATTGTAAATTTTTCAATCGACTATTTTTTTTATCGTCTTTCAAAATATAAAGGATCATGTAGACAGTACATGTCTTAGCATCAACCATAAGACGTCGCTGTTTGTTTGGTGGTCATTAAAAAGCCCCTTTTGGCTTGCTCATTTAATCGTATTTTTGACACAAGTTTTAAATTGCATAATCAATAGTACTGTTTCTTAGAGAATGAAAATATAGCATTAGTTTTCACATTTGTTCTAAGCAAACAGAAGTAAAGGGATCACAACTTACGTATGGTATGGGATTAAATAAGAACAGTATGTATTTTTTTCATTAAAATCAAAGAATCGCAAATAACATTTTCGTACTCGTGTTTACGAGTGATTTGAACTCCAAACAACATGTTTAGGTCCATCAGGGACGCATAAGGTACAGTGTAGACATAGAAATTAATGAGTGTTAGCCTATGCACGAATCAACTGTCTAGACTATGGCAACCGTCCCAAAAAGTGATAGCCAGCATTATGTACTGCCTTAGAGGTTATGTTACCAAAAGTCGAAAGACAGAAAGGATTTGAAAACCAACTTTGCAGATAAAAGAATGATATGTTTAACTTTTTCTTAAGCCATAGGTTCCAAAACCTGTGACTGTTTCTGAGCTTACTCTAACATTATTGTTTAGTAACTTGTCCATTACAAATTCATTTGGATTGGTATACATTCATTTCTGAAGTTTTGGTACATTAAATAAATATACAAGAAAAATTCATATAGTGCGTTTTCATTGCTCGTGAGTATATATTTGAGAGCAATCTGTACTGTCAAAGAGTTCCTGTAACTAAACGCATGTTCTCGTGTTTTAAGTTCCTTTTTCATGATTTTATATCTTCATACACTACATAGCACCAAGCAGCTGAGTGTTGGAAGCTGCACACGGTGCTCTTGATTTTTTTTTTGTTTCGTCTGTATAAAATGTTTTAATATCGTCACCATTTTGATATGATGTCATTCTGTGACTACTGAAATGTATTGAAAGTCCTGTCAATTCTTCAAATGACGCACTATCCTTAATAGAAACTGTATGACCGAGTATTAAAGTTTTAACACGGATAGTATATGACTTTCAGGAAGATAGTTACTGACTATAATGGCAATCAAATTGCTCTTCTTAGGTAAAGACATTGTTTAACAAAAGTTTTATATCCACTAGGAAGTATTAACACTTTTCTATGAATTTCTGTCTGATTGGGCCTGCTGGAACACCTAACCGTTGAGCTCTTATATTGGTCTCACTAGAACTAGCATTTTTGAATAGTGATCAACGCATTTTTAACAGCTTATAGCCACTGTTGCGGATCGAATTAGGAACACCTTAAATTAGAGTCTGGTGCGCTACCACATTCGATTTGGCGGCACCAGTTTTTTTCTATTCGAGCGTAAAACAGCTCATTGGTGAGATACAAATACGCAAACTTTTCAGCGCGGCCGGGGATCGATGTGGGACTGCTCTGCAATGTGCTTCCCGGTACTGTACAATGGCTGTGCTTGGCCAGACACGTCAAATACCTTTTTACCTTCGACATCAAGTGATACTTGACAACTACGGTTATCAAATTACACATATAATGCAGTTTAGCTATACTATAGCATACAGATGGTTAGACAAACAAACACATGGACACCGGCTAAAATTACCATTAAAATTGATGCGGGACATCAGATTGTTAAAGTAGAGATAAAAACAGCACTTTGGTGTCATCTTTGTACGTCTAACAAAGAGGATTCGCAATTTTGAAAATAAAAGGAAGAGTATCCGGATACACACCTATCCGAAATTTGATATCGCTCTAAAGTTGTATCTAGACCCGCCAGGTCGGGCACCCCTAGTGCAAAGGTTATCTCATGATAGTAGCTTACCATAGACAAAAACTGGCACTTTCGTCCGACGTGTCAAGATCGCCCTAATATTTTTACATAAGAGCCTAGACTATAGACAGTAAGGAAACATTTTCTATGCACTGTTAGATTGTCTTCACTGTCTGGTGTTGCTTTTTTTTTTAATAGAAGAGGGAAAAGAGGGGGGGGGGGGTTAACACTCTTTCATGGAAATATATTTTTTTTTTAAAATTTAAAACAACATATTATTTTTTGTCAAATTGAGCAATCTCTACATCAGTAAAATAAGCTGATGGTACTCCAGTGTATTGATGGGCATGCAAAATAGGAATGAAAGAACTAAGTAAGTTGCCGCTTCACATGCACCTCAAATTGTTGGAAATATCATGCATAGGCACATAGTATAGAATATGTGTTTGATACATACTTCCACACTCCGGTGTGGTACTCCAGTTTCCGTCGGCCAAACATTCGATATGTGCCGGTGTAGCTAACCTCAGATCTGAGACACATGCAACCTCTACCTTCTCACCATAGTTATACACTGTACGACTGTCACTCACAGGGACAATGTTAGAGATACCATCCAAACTACAGGCCTTCTCTGTAATATGAAATAGTCACGACATTATAAACAAGAAGCCCAAGAAAGCCTGTATCACTTCACTGGCACTGTAAGCTCAGTAAATTTATATTATGGACAATCCACCTTCAATTGCTTTAGAAAAGGATTAAAAAGCAGGGATTAATTATTTTGTAAAACCTTTTAATTTGGACAGGTCCAAAATTTTGTAAAACTGGAAAGGGTTAAGGAAAAAGTGGAAAGGGAAACTTTAGGAGAGTCCTTGTGTGAATGATAGATATAGAATACATACTTAGTGTATTATATGAGAAAAATATCTGACGAGGTTGGGAGAATTGATCATTGTCAAGGCTCTGCCGAGACAATGATCAATTCTCACAACTGAGTTAGATATTTTTTCATACAATACACTAAGTACGCATTATATTTATCTTATAACCACCATTTGTCTTGTTTTCTTCAATGTTTCTAACTGAAATGCAAGTTTCTAAAAATAACCCCATTATATCTTTGCTCTAAAGATAACTATATGATATCATAAAAAAATATCAAACGGGATGCTATCATAGGGATATTTGAATAGTTATAAGATAAATATAGAATATCATCTTAGTGTCTTAAAATATCAATGATATCTGCTTAATGTTGAGAGAATTTATCATGACAAAGCTTTGCTGAGTCGTGTTAATTTCTCACAGCCGAGACCAAATAAATTTTTTTTTAAAACACTTACATGTTATTCTATTTATCATGCAATCAATTTTCAGCACTCAATTATAAGAACCCCTTGAAAATCAAAGAAATTCAGGTGATAAAGAATGCGAACTTGGGACTAAAAATTGACTTCAAGATATCATGTTATCAGACAGGTGATATCAGGTCAATACAGGCTTCATTGCATGATAAATATAAATCTGTTCCTCAGTGTTGGAGGAGTTATTTTTTTCCATAGCAAGTTTCAAACACTGGTACAAGTATGAACATATAGGCAGTTAAAACTGTTTTGAATCTAAATGTTTTGGTAACATTCAAACAAAAGCCTTCAATATATTTACCATGGGTTTCTTTATACAGTAGTCAACACTAACCTTTTTCAATCGAGTTCCACAGTGATCCCTCATTGTTATAGCAGGGATCCCTCATTGTTATGGCAGGGCCCTCATTGTTATGACAGGGATGCCTTGTTGTTATGACAGGGATCCCTCATTATTATGGCAGGAATCCCTCATTGTTATGGCAGGGATCCCTCATTGTTATGGCAGGGCCCTCATTGTTATAACAGGGATCCGTCATTGTTATGGCAGGGATCCCTCATTGATATGGCAGGGATCCCTTATTGTTATGGCAGGGCCCTCATTGTTATAACAGGGATCCCTCATTGTTATGGCAGGGATCCCTCATTGTTATGGTAGGGATCCCTCATTGTTATGGCAGGGATCCCTCATTGTTATGGCAGGGATCCCTCATTGTTATGACAGGGATCCCTTGTTGTTATGATAGGGATCCCTCCTAATAATCAAGGACCCATTTTTCAGTAAGAATTTTTCCAAGCAAAGTGTTTTTAGTTCAACTTAGAGTTATAGGACCTTGGCTTGGAAGTGGTGGATCTTGATCGAAAAAACTCCTTAACTCAAGAAAAATGGCAGGCTTCTGAAGGAATCCTTTGATTGAGCTAATGGGATACCTCATTATATTTCCGGATTTACTGTGTCAAACCCTGTTATATCAAACACATATAAGTTACACTTACTGATACATGTAGGAAAGGCAGTTCTATATTACAATTAAATGTACTGGCACCATTTAAATCATACATAAGACACATATAAGTCAAACTTACTGATACATGTAGGAAAGGTTGCATCTACCCCACATCTAAATGTACTGACACCATTTAAATCATACATTATACATTATACTAACTGATACATGTAGGAAAGTTGGAATCCACACATCTAAATGCACTGGAACCATATTAATAATTCATAAGACACATATAAGTCATACTCACTGATACATGTTGGAAAGGCAGTATCTACATCACATCTAAATGTACTGGAACCATTTAAATTATATCCTTCAATACAGTTTACACTGATCATCATATTTTGGCTATATGGTGGTGCTGGTGTCAGAAAAGCATGTTCAATCACAGGAATTTTACAAGGTATAGCTAAAATAGAATCATTAAATACAGGGTTTAAGTCTGTCACAAAACAGGGTCCAATTATGGACTCAAAAATTGGGATCTTATGTATTCTTTCTTAAATCTTTGGAGTCCCTGCTTTAGGTAAAGACTCTTTCTTTCAAGCAATAACCTTGTATCTTATAGATTCAGAGCTTTTTCCTGGTTAACCCTTTCCTGTTTAATCCCTGCTTTTTACGTGCCTGTGATTTTATGATTGAGAAAACATTGTGAAAAAAGAAGAAATTGCTTCTGACAAGCAATTTCTTCTTTTTTCACACTATTTTCTACCCTACAGAATGGTTATTTTTCAAATTAAATCCACATTAAATTTTCGTCTGCAAAACCTTTGAATTTTGACAGGTCCAAAATTTTGTAAAACAGGAAAGGGTTAAAGGTTAAGAAATTGTTAGAAGTATATAAATAATTGGGACTTAACTTCAGGAAGAATTGGAGACGGTTTAAAGCAATCTTTAAATCAGTTCTGAAGTTTACCACTGTAGATTGGAAGGTTTAAATGCCCCATTTAAAATGTTGTTATATTCTTTGATGTTCTTCTTTTCATAAAAAAAGATTTTGCCTTGTTTGGATAATTGCAAAACCAGACAAAACTTTTGTTCATTAGTCTACTTCAAAACATTAACCTCGACAGGTGACATTGACCTTGTCACATCCATAACAATAAGATCTTTCATCAGGCAAAATATTAGCACTGTATCTTGGATAGGATAAGTTGAAGTTAATTGGCAATGTTTTTTTTGTTAAGTTTTGCAGACAGACAGTTGGTTGGGCGAATACCATTAAAACAATATGGCCTATACCTTATTTATGCATAGGTATAAACTCAAAATATAGGGTCTGGATGAAAATTAAAAGATTAAGAAAACCATCTCTCCTTCTTATCTTGAAAGAACATGAGGACCAAGATGGTCCTAGATTGCTCACCTGAGTCTCTTTGACCCCTGGGACATCACATTAATTATATAGGCAGATGTCAAAAAGAAGATATTTGCAAAGATCAATACCATGAAACGTTTTCAGCAAAGAGCAAGACAGATATGCCTTTTCGCTCTTTGATTCTTTGTAAAAAGGGATGCACCCGGGTGGACCCTAAATGTAACCCCAGGGTCTTGATATGAACAAACTTGGGAGAGGTCCATAAGATGATTCTATATTCTAAATATGAAAGCTGCCTGCCTTGTGGTTTCAGAGAAGAAGATTTTTGAAGGTTTTCCTATTTTTCACCCATCATGCTCAGATGAGCTGAAAGGGATGCGCCTGTGCAAAGCCCAAATATGACCCAAGGGTCTTGACATGAACAAACTTGGTAGGGGCCCACTAGATGATGCTTCATAGCAAAAATGAAAGCAGTGTGCCCTCTGGTTTCGATTAGAGAAGATTTTAAAAGATTTTCGCTCTTTGATTCTATCAAAAAAGGGTTGCGGCGCCCAAGTGGAGCCCAAATATGATCCTAGGGTTTTGATATGAACAAACTTGGTAGAGATCCACTAGATGATGCTACATACCAAATATGGAAACTGTCTGCCTTCTGGTTTCATAGAAGAAGATTTTTGAAGATTTTCATTTTTTTGTACCCTTCGTGCTCAAAAGAGATAAAGGGATGCATCCGTGCAAAACCCAAATATGACCCAAAGGTCTTGATATGAACAAAATTTGTAGAGCACACTAGGTGATGCTACATACCAAAAATGAAAGCAGTGTGCCCTCTGGTTTTGATTAAAGAAGATTTTAAAAGATTTTCCCCTTTTGATTCTTTGTAAAAAGGGTTGCGCCTTGGTGGAGCCCAAATATGCTCCTAGGGTCTTGATATGAACAAACTTGGTAGAGATCCACTAGATGATGCTACATACCAAATATGGAAACTGTCTGCCTTCTGGTTTCATAGAAGAAGATTTTTAAAGATTTTCATTTTTTTATGCTTTGTGCTCATAAGATTTAAAGGGATGCACCTGTGCAAAGCCCAAATGTCTTGATATGAACAAAATTTGTAGAGGCCCACTAGGTGATGCTACATACCAAAAATGAAAGCAGTGTGCCCTCTGGTTTCGATTAAAGAAGATTTTAAAAGATTTTCCCCTTTTAATTCTTTGTAAAAAGGGTTGCGCCTTGGTGGAGCCCAAATATGCTCCTAGGGTCTTGATATGAACAAACTTGGTAGAGATCCACTAGATGATGCTACATACCAAATATGGAAACTGTCTGCCTTCTGGTTTCATAGAAGAAGATTTTTAAAGATTTTCATTTTTTTATGCTTTGTGCTCATAAGATTTAAAGGGATGCACCTGTGCAAAGCCCAAATGTCTTGATATGAACAAAATTTGTAGAGGCCCACTAGGTGATGCTACATACCAAAAATGAAAGCAGTGTGCCCTCTGGTTTCGATTAAAGAAGATTTTAAAAGATTTTCGCTCTTTGATTCTATGTAAAAAGGGTTGCGCCCAGGTGGAGCCAAAATATGATCCTGGGGGCTTGATATGAACAGACTTGGTAGAGGTCTACTAGATGATGCTACATACCAAATATGGAAGCTGTCTGCCTTATGGTTTCATAGAAGAAGATTTTTGAAGATTTTCATTTTTTTACCCTTCGTGCTCATAAGATATAAAGGGATGCACCTGTGCAAAGCCCAAATATGACCCAAGGGTCTTGATATGAACAAACTTTGTAGAGCCCACTAGGTGATGCTACATATGAAATATGAAAGCTGTCTGCCATCTGGTTTCAGAGAAGAAGATTTTTAAAGATGTTTGCTCTTTGATTCTATGTAAAAAGGGTTTGGCTCGGGCGGAGTTCAAATAATGACCCGAGGGTCTTGATATGAACAAACTTGGTAGAGGTCCACTAGATGATGCTACATACCAAATATGAAAGCTGTCTGCCTTCTGGTTTCAGAGAAGAAGATTTTTAAAGATTTTCATATTTTCACCCTTTTTGTTAAGGGTTAAGGGAAAGTTAATGGTGGATTTCATTTATTTGAACAATTTTGGTAGAGCTTGACCCAAGGAACATCCCTGCCAAGTTTCATCAAGATTGGCCCACTGGTTTAGGAGGAGATGTTTGAAGTAATTGTTGACGACGGGCGACTCACGACTGAAGACGCACTACTGACGACGCACGACGGACATTCTACGATCACAATAGGTCACCTTGAGCACTTCATGCTCAGGTGAGCTAAAAACAACAAGCCTCAAATGAGTGGTATATCTCAAATAGTTTTTGAACAAGAAAGAGTCAATATTCAGTTCATATTTTGACAGAAAGATAGATTGATCATGAACAAACATTTTATACCCCTGTTTTTTAAAACATGCAGAGAAACAAGATATGTTGGTAAAACACAAATGCCAACAAATGGAAAGTTCTTTAGAAGTTTGACCTTGATAATTGCCCTTGACCTTGTCAAATGACCATGACCTTGTAGACAGAAAGACAGACAGGGAGACTGACAGATAGTCAGATGGACACCCGTGAAACAATAATGAATATGCCCTCGATTTAACAATGTGGGTGCATAATTAAGATGTTCTATCAAATTCAGATAAGTACTTTTTATCTTATTCTAAAAGATTGACCAGTAGACTAGTATTTATTACATTACCTTGACATAATGAGGGGTTATTCTCTGATGTAAATCCCCAGTTCCCATCCTGACAAGACACTGTGGCAGCACCTCTAACCTCCATGTAGGCAGGGCAGGACAGACGGACCACACTGTTATGGTTGACACCACTACCATAGAGTACTGTAACATCTACAGGATCAGCCAGGGTCACATTCAGGTCAGTACACAGGGCAGCTGTGGGCAAATAAACATAGGAAGTACTGTAATATAGCTTTTATAAGTGAAATTTATTTTTTGCTACTATTAGCAACTTATGTACCTTACAAAATTGAAACAATTCGCCATTTTTGTACAATATGGGAATAAAGAACAAACTTTTTTCAATTGCAAAGCAGCAAGAGGCCAAAAGAGGGCCTATATCACTCCACTGGCTTAAATATCTCAAGATTTGAAAGAGAGAAATTTGAAATATACTAGTCAAAACTTCTAACCGGCCACTTTAAAAACAAAGATGATTTTTTCTGTGGTGTTTGGATTTTCGTGAAATTTGCTATGTGCATTTTTAAGCAACTTTCAAAATGATTTTGGCGAAAAGCTACCGTTATTTCATTGAACTTAAAGCGCAACATGAGAAAAGCTCAAAAAGATCTAAATTCTCACAGAGCTCAAAATATTGTCAATGTAGCGATTTTTGTCTCATGGGTCGTTAGCTGCAACATAGACTAGGAAAAAAATTAAAAATGTTCGGCAATTATTCGCGGCATATGGCCCTAGAAGAAAGTGATAGAGCCTATGTATGCAGAAAAACGGTTCCTAGAGACAACACCTAAAACACGTTTTTCTTCAAAAATGCTTAAAATATAGACTGATAATTCCCGTTGAGCTACAAAATGTAGGATATGTGAAAAAAAATCAGTTTGATACATCGTTTTTTCACACCAGACCATATTTGAGCATATTCGCTAGATAAAATGGTTTGCCGGTTGAATTTAAACACCATTTTACCATGCCTCCTATTCTTTCTGTTTCTCCTGTAGCCAAAGGTCACACAAAATTGACAATGTTTTTCAATTTTTTTCTTGGTCTGGGTTGCAGCTAACGATTTGCCGACTTTGATTTGTTGAAAGTGTAATATCCCGAGCTCTATTAAGATTTAGAGCTTTTTGAGCTTTTCCTTTATTACACATCCAAATTTGATAACTATTGGCAAATCATAATGAAACTCCACGTACATTATGCTTAAAAATTCACACATCAAATTTCATTTAAATGTTATAAATTTTAAAAAAAGTTATCGTAATTTTTAAAGTGGCCGGTTAGGACTTTTGGCCAGTATAGAAGGTAATGAAAGTAACCAAAATTCAGAAGTAAATAAGACTTTTTCCAAGTTGATACTTAGCTATCAGAAGTGAACTAATATAACTAATATGTAAAATGACATGGAAGAAATCTATTAAGATATCACTTTAGAACAAGAGGGCCAGGATGTCCCTAACCTGCTCACCTGAATTTAATTGATCCAGTGGATCTCATCCAAGTAATTTTCAGGAAAAGGTTCATTCACATTTGCCTAATTATTGAAGAGGAGATGTTATTTCAAAATTAAACAAGAGGCCCAAGAGGGCCTGTATCGCTCCACTGGCTTTAAAATCTTTAGACTTTCATTAAATAAAGCTTACTTTAAATGAATACATTAACACTCCAAAATCTCCTAAGACCTATTTAATAATGATTAAATGGATCTGGTCCATATTGCACCAAAATACTCAATCACAATGAACCTGCAACCCTTGACCAATCTTATTAAAACATAAGGTTCAGAAGATATCGTTCAAAGATTTCGGGCTCAAAATATGCCCCACCTGACATGCCCATATTTATGGACCAAACAAAATTTCTTGAAAATTTAAGTAAATAGTCACGCAAGAAACATTCTGGTAAAGTTTCATTGAAATTGGCTGAGTGGTTCAGGAGGAGATATCATTCAAAGATTTTGGCCTCAATATAAGCCCCCCCTGCCACGCCCAAATTTATAGGCCTATCAAAATTTAGCAACTAATTTTGGAAAGGAGACACTCAAGGAACACTCTGGTGAAGTTTCATTGAAATCAGCCAAGTGGTTCAGGAGAAAATGTCATTTGAAAATTTCAGGCCACATCCATAATTTTACTCCAATCAAAATTTCTTGAACAATTTAAGTAAAGGGTCACACTAGAACCATTCTGTTAAAGTTTCATTGAAATTGGCCCAGTGGTTCAGGAGGAGAAATCGTTCAAAGATTTCGGGCTCAAAAAAGCCCCGCCCTGCCACGCCCATATTTATGGACCAATCAAAATTTCTTGAGCAATTTCAGTAAAGGGTGACCCAAGGAACATTCTGATAAAGTTTCATTGAAATCGGCCCAGTAATTCAGGAGGAGATGTCATTCAAAGATTTTGGGCTCAAAATAAGCCCCGCCCTGCCACGCCCATATTTATGGACCAATCAAAATTTCTTGAACAACTATAGTAAAGGGTCACATTAGAACCATTCTGTTAAAGTTTCATTGAAATTGGCCCAGTGGTTCAGGAGGAGATATCGTTCAAAGATTTCGGGCTCAAAATAGCCCCACCCTGCCACGCCCATATTTATGGACCAATCAAAATTTCTTGAGCAATTTCAGTAAAGGGTGACCCAAGGAACATTCTGATAAAGTTTCATTGAAATCGGCCCAGTAATTCAGGAGGAGATGTCATTCAAAGATTTTGGGCTCAAAATAAGCCCCACCCTGCCACGCCCATATTCATGGACCAATCAATATTTCTTGAAGAATTTAAGTAAAGGGTCACACTAGAACCATTCTGTTAAAGTTTCATTGAAATCGGCCCAGTGGTTCAGGAGATGTCGTTCAAAGATTTCAGGCTCAAAATAAGCCCCGCCCTGCCACGCCCTTATTTATGGGCTAATCAAAATTTCTAGAACAAATTAAGTAAAGGGTCACCCAAGGAACATCCATGCCAAGTTTCATTGAAATCGGCCCAATGGTTTGGGAGAAGATTTTTAAAGATTTCAAAGTGAAAAAATGCCAAGCCCTGCCACGCCCACATTTGGGGGCCAATCAAGATTCTTTGAACAATCCAAGAAGGGGGCCACCCAAGGATCATTTCTACCAAGTTTTGTTAAAATCCGCCGATTGGTTTGGGAGAAGAAGATGTTTAAAGAAAAAGATTACGCACAGACGACTGACGCACGCATGGACGCACAACAGACACTCCGCCATCACAATAGCTGGCTGGACTTCAGCCAGTGGAGCTTTAAATTTAAATAGACCCTGCCAACCTATTCATTACTGATGAGACTCAATATAAGCCCTGCCCTGCAACGCTCTTATTTATCGACAAATCAAAATTTTGCAAAAAAAATTTCAAAAGGGAACAGGACAGGAACATTCTAGTAAAGTTTCATTCAAATCTGCCCGGTGGTTCAGCTAAGGAACAATCTGATAAAGTTTCATTGGTTTCAGCCCAAAAGTTTAGGAGGAGATGTTGTTCAAGGATTTTGAGCTCAAAATAAGCCCTGCCCTGCCACACCAATATTTTGGGGTCAACTTCAACAACTTAAGAAGAGCGTCACCCAAGACATATTCTGCTAAAGTTTCATTGAAATCAGCCCAATGGTTCAGGAGGAGATGTTGTTCAAGGATTTTGAGCTCAATATAAGCCCCGCCCTGCCACACCCAGGACCATTCTGCTCTAAAGTTTCAATGAAATCAGAAAAATGTTGCAGGAGGAGATGTTCAAAGATTTTGGGCTCAAAATAAGCCCCGCCCTGTCAAACCCATATTTCGGGGTCAATCTAAATTTCTTGAACAACTTTAAAAGAGGTTCACCGAAGGAACATCCTGGTATAGTTTCATTGAAATCAGCCCAATGGTTCAGGAGGAGATGTCGTTCAAGGATGTTTGGCTCAAAATAAGCCCTGCCCTGCCCTGCCACGCCTTTATTTGGGGGACAATCCAAATTTCTTGAACAACTTTAGAAGAGGGTCACCGAAGGAGCATTCTGCTAAAGTTTCATTGAAATCAACCCGATGGTGCAGGGGGAGATGCTGTTCAAAGATTTCAGGCTCAAAATAAGCTCCGCCCTGCTACACCCATATTTGGGGGTCAATCCACATTTCTTGAGCAACTGTAAAAGAGGGTCACCCAAGGAACATTCTGGCCAAGTTTCGTCAAAATCCACTCATTGGTTTAGGAGAAGAAGATGTTTAAAGAAAAGTTTACGCACGGATGCACGCATGACGGACACACTGTCATGACAATAGCTCGCTGGCCTTGGGCTAGTGCAGCTTAAAATGCCAGGGAACCAATATAAGCCTCTATGGGATTTTTTTTAAAAGAGGCATTTTATTCCATAAAACAGCATAGTATTACAAAATCCCAACAAATTGCCTGGGTCTCATGATGAGAAACATTCTGTAAAAGATTCATACAAATCGTCCATGATTGAAGGAGGAGTTGTGTTGGAAAGAGATGGGTGTACAGACAGACAGATGGAGATGATACCAATATACTACAACCTTCGGTGGCGCGTCAAATTGAACACGTCATTACCTCTATCATCCCTAGAGACGTTAAAAAACTGAGACCAAAATGACCTGATTTACAGCATTTCATTTTAAAATCATTGTGTCAAAATTCTTGACTTGGACCAATACAGAAATGTGTGCAACAAAAGCAAGATGCAGCTGGCAAAATTGCCATAAACATGAAAAACAATTTGTAAAATCACATGGGAAATGATCTCATTTTATTTTTTTTTGTACAAAAAAGTCATACTGGACAGTAAAGACTAAGATCAGTCTGCACATATGTGCAGTCTGATTTTAGCCTACACTGTCTAACCTCTACTTTTATAAAATTGAGGAAAAACTTGTACCAGAGTAGTTTAAAAGTCATAGAAATTAATTGATTTGTTTGAAACCAATTATAAAACCAGCAGGATAAGGGTTAAGTTCTGCAGTCAAATCAGTCAACATGCCTACCTGAACAGACTGGTCTCATTTCCCATGATCCATTAGCCAGACAGCTGATGATGTCACTTCCTGCAAGATTGAAACCGTCTCTACACACATATTCTGTCACGTCTCCTCCCTGGGAACCAGTTGATGACACAATATAACCGTCAGTAATTAATGGCGGTGGACCACAATATGCCCCTGAAAGAAATAAAAAAGATATTTTACTATTTACCCCTGTAATGCTAAACCCGGAATATTTCTGCTTTTAAGTGTAGTCTGATCATAATCTATACCCCCTGATTTTCTTATTTAAACCAAGAAAAGTTTGTTGATGTTTTTTAGATAATGACTCACAAATAGTGCATCCAATACTTTCATCACTTTGACTTTAATGCACTTTTACCAGTCCTTTTATTCACCATGATAATCTATGCGACATGAAGTTTTATTTAAATGTTCACCCTAGTTTAATATTCTTTTTTGAGAAATTGAAATAAAATATCAAACTTTCTCTTACTCAGTCATTTTACACCATTTTACACATAATTAATGAACATTGTGAAAAATGAAGGAGAATAAGTAAAAGTATTGTACATATCTAGTTCATATCCAGAGGATTATTGTGTAATGAATTGCGGGTACAAAACTTTAGACTGGTCTTAATTGATGTTGCACATTTGTGCAGGCTGATCTTAGTCTTCACTACCTGTTTTTCGATTCTTAACTAGAAATGTTTCAGAAACAGCTTTTTCCAAATAAAATACTGAATCACCATTAATTTTGTAATACCAGTATATTCAGCTCTTTGATTTAAATGCAATTATGCCAAAGTTTTTATTCAGCATGATAGGGGTCACCATTTCTATTGTGTTAAAATGACCAAAAGACTTACTTTGACACACAGGTAAAGGGTCCAAACTCCACGTTCCCCCAATCCCACAAGACATGGTGACAGTGGTCTGATCAGTGAAGTAACCAATGAAAAGAATACAAAGATTTTAACCCATATCATGCTAATCCTAGAACATTCCTGCTTAGATAGGAGGTATAGACAAACATCAGTCTGCACATATGTGCAGTCTGATGTTTGTCTATACCACTCTATTAGTTTTTATAAACTAGAAATGTTTCAAGATTGCTTTTTTTAAAATAAAATACATACCTTACTCACAATTTGTTCTACCAGTGCTTTCGGCACTTTGATTTCAGTACAATTTTGATCAGGTTTTTATAAGGCAGAATTATTATTTTTACTATGTTTGAATAACCAAAAAACCTACTTTGACACACAGGTAAAGGGTCCAAACTCCATGTTCCTCCAATTCCACATGACATGGTGACAGCAGTCTGATCAGCGTATTCACCAATAAAATAGTATCCCTGGGCACATTGTAGGGTCACACTGTCACCATAGTTACTGCTTCCAGAACTTATACTATATCCACCAGAGTTCAGGCTGCTACAGCCTGATATAATGTAATAATAGTTAATCCTTACCTTACTGAAGTTTTCAATAATTTAATTCTAGTTGACTCCATCAGATTAGGCACATTCTGATTGGTTGAAAAAAATACTTATCATGGATCAAAAAATTTAGGAACCCTTGCTTTAAAGTTTTGACCAAATTCACTGCTGCATGGTTATCAATGAAATCAATTTTGATTATACAGCTATTTTGTAAGCTTTGGCAAAAAGTAGTCCCATAAGAAACCTTTAAATTTTTGTGTCATGATATTAAATTATAAGATATGAAGATAATATTTGTTGATTTCATAGTGGTATGAAACTAGAAACTTAATCATAATTTTGTATGAATCTGCTTTGGGTATTCATTCAGTGTGATTTTTTTAGTTTCATACCTCAATATAATGAAAAAACATTCTCTTCATCTTTTTACTAAAAACAAATTGCAATATTTTTGACATTTTTACCAATATGTATTTAACATTTCCCATATAATGAATAGAAAGCAGGCTATGTAAGCTTAGATCAGACTGTGCATCTGTGTAGGGTGATCTTAGTCTATAATGTCTTGACAGTTTGAATGTGTTCTGAATAGCATGAGAAGGATTAATCTCTGTTCTTATAAAAGGAAACTCCGCTGTTAATGATAAATTACTCTCTTTTTTATCATTTCATAACTCAATGAAAACAAGAGGGCCTTGGTGGCCCTAAATCACTCACCTGAGTGAACTGTCAAAAATTGTTTAAAGTAGACTTAGAAAGGATGAGGAATTCTGACCAAATTTCAGGTTGATTGGGCAAAAAATGATGCCTCTACGTTGCTTAAAAGGTTTTTCTAGGTTTGATCCCATGACCTAGTTTTTGACCCACTTGACCAAATTTAAAACTTGACCTAGATTTCATCAAGATGACCATTCTAATCAATTTTCAGATTAATTGAGCAAAAAATATGGCTTCCAGAGTGTCTACAAGGTGTTTCTATGATTTGACCTAGTGACCTCGTTTTTGACCCCACTGGACCCAATTTTGAACTTGACCTAGATTTCATTAAGAATATCATTCTGACCAATTTTCACTTTGATTGAGCAAAAAATATGGGTTTGAGAGTGTCTACAAGGTTTTTCCAAGATTTGACCCCATGACCTCATCTTTGACCCCACTTGACCCAATTTTGAACTCGTCCCAGACTTTATCAAGACAATCATTCTAACAATATTTCAGGCTGATCAGGCAAAAAATGAGGCTTCTAGAGTGTCTGCAAGGTTTTTCTAAGATTTGACCCTGTGACCTCATTTTTGACCCCACTTGACCCAATTTTTAATCTTGTCCGAGATTTTATCAGGACAATCATTCTGACAAAATTTTAGGTTGATTGAGCAAAAAATGTGGCCTCTTGAATGTCTACAAGGTTTTTCTTAGATTTGACCCTGTGACCTTATTTTTTACCCGAATTGGCCCATTTTCGAACTTGTCTGAGATTTTATCAAGACAATTATTCTGACCAAATTTCTGGTTGATCGGACAAAAAATGTGGCCTCTAGAGTGTCTACAAGGTTTTCCTAAGATTTGACCCTGTGACCTCATTTTCACCCCACTTGACCCAATTTCAAACTTGTCAGAGATTTTATCAAGACAATCATTCTGACAAAATTTCAGATTTATTGGACAAAAAATATGGCTTCTAGAGTGTCTACAAGGTTTTTCTAATATTTGACCCTGTGACCTCATTTTTGACCCCACTTAACCCATTTTCGAACTTGTCCGAGATTTCATCAAGACAATCATTCTGACCAAATTTTATGTTGATTTGGCAAAAAACGTGGCCTCTAGAGTGTCTACAAGGTAAATGTTTAAGACACACGACGCACAGACAGACGACGGACATCACTCGACAACTATCGCTCTATATATCAATAGCTCAGCACAGACATTTTTAACTGCCTACATATCAATAGGCAGTTATCATTGGTTAGTGCTGACCACTCACTATGTCATGAATAAAATGATTATTAAAATCTTAGATTATTAGTTCATAAATGTTAATGACCATATAAAAATAGTTTAATTTACAAATTATTGATACAGATCATTCATTATGAGTTCATTTTAGTAATGATGAGATCACTTTTATTGTTTTTTTTTTATCAATCTTTAGAAATTAGCAAGTCTCTTACAAATGTGCAACTATGCAGCAGTGAATTTGGTCAAAACTTTAAACCAATCATTCCCAAATGTTTTGAACCATGATAAGTTTTATAAGCTCTGATTTTTTTTTACATTTATTGAATCTGTAGTATTGGTTTAAACCTATTTATTTTCCATAAAATTGGGATACAAGTTCTCATAGCTTAGATTCATCCCTTTTGATTCTGTTTCTTGGAAATGAACCAGTACTGGCAATGAATATGTGAAAGACTGATAGCTGCTCAAGGGAATCAATCTCGCATTTGCGTAACTGACTGTTAAAAAACACATGGAAATCAAAAGAAAACTTGTAAAAAGCCTACACTCTTCTATGAAAAAACAAAGAGGTCTGCTGTACTTATCCTATAAATTTTGCTATAAAAAACATAAATTGGTTGATTTATATACTAATTTTTCTGAAGTAAAATATCAGTCCAAATTGATGTCAGTTAGCTTTTTTCCCTTTAATTTGATGTTAATCACCTTGTTTCAGAGGACATTAACACCAATTTTTAGAAGCTGTTTGAAACATCAAGCATGGACTCAATCAATAAAGCTCTTTTAAAATCTATACAATACTTGGAATACTCTGGATACAAACCTGCAGAGAAAGAAGCTGTAAACCCTCGTCCACTATTTCTTGCACTTGTTTCCATGGTAACACTAAGGGTTGTCGGTGAAAAAATAGTTGCCCCATCAAGCTCCATGTTGGAATAGATCATACTGTGACTGGTGTTGGTCAGCTGGAAATAGACATGCATAGATGGGCATATTTTTTCCAAAAAAAAAATCCATTATTTCATAAAATTTATGTTTTCGGGTAGCTATAGGCATACATTAAGGGACAACACCTGGGTGTTAATGGGGAGAAAACATGGATTAACCAGCAAATTCTCGTGCAAATAATACCCAGCATTTTTTACTTTAACATCTTCAGCACCGGTCCATACACTTTAATAAATACAAAAGGATACTGATGTTTCCAACAATATTTGTTTGTCCTCTAAATGAAATTGTTGAACGGTTTTGAAGTGTTCTTGCACTGATGAGTTAAATGTGAAAAAGAGGATTTTTTTCTATCTTCAAATAGAGTATAGTTGAAAACATTGTTCTTAATCCAATATTAAATTTTGTGACATCACTAGTTCACAAAGCAAAGTCAGTGTAACAAAAAGTGACTGTGACATGCATTATGTAACCGTAAGAAAGAATGTGAATTAATCCTATATTCCCTCACATTCCCACTTTTTTAATGCCCCCTTGTTTTTGACAAAGCATTGTGGAAAATGTAGAAATTGCTTATCTTCTCCAAAAGACAAAGATCCATAAAGTATTATTAAGTAGTAGTTTTTGCCTTCAGCTTCAGTCTTAGCTTATGCTGAGTTGTCTTAGTTTCATTGTAATTTAAACATTAGCTCATAGAATCGCTCTCAAATTTAAATGTAGATATATATAATACGTACTTAGTGTATTATATGAAAAAAAATATCTAACGAGGTTGGGAGAATTGATCATTGTCGAGGCTATGCCGAGACAATTATCAATTCTCACAACCGAGTTTGATATTTTTTTCATATAATACACTTAGTACGTATTATATTTATCTTATAACCTATATTTGTCTTGTTTTCGTCGGCGTTTCTAACTGAAATGCAAGTTTCTAAAAATAACCACATTATATCATGTTCTAAAAATAACTATGTGATATCATAAAAAATATCATACGGGATGTTATCATACGGATATTTGTATAGTTATAAGATAAATTTTTATATCCCTGAGAGAGAGAAAAGATTAAAGCATTTACCCTCAAATACATAGATTGTTTATGGGACTACTTTCCTCGGATGCTTACAAAACACTGTGTAATCAAAATGGTTTTCATTGAGTAATGAAATCAATTTTTTAGCAAATCAGATAAATGTATCCTTAAGGTGAACACTACTAGAATTAAAATGTTTGACTCAGTGGAAGCTGAAAAACATCCAGGTATTTACTGTGCTCAGTTATTGTATTGATTTTTTTGAATTTTCATTTATCATAGAAGTGCTAAATGACATGATAAGATAACAAAAGACATAAAGATCCTCATATGACAATGTGAGGTATAAAGACCTATACATTCAGAATAAAAAGGTTTGCAAAGCTTTCAAGATGTTTACAAAATGTTCAAGAAGAAATATACCCACAGGTACCTGTACAATTCTTACACAATCACAAATTGAGGGTTTAGAGCAATACTATTGTAAGTGCCTATAAATATATAGGCACTTATAATACTAATGCACTAGCCCATCGAAAAAGTTTTCCACCCTTAACACAGGGTTCAACTCACCTTCAGTGTATCGGATGAATGTAGACTAAAGTCTTCAAATACAACAGAGACTCCACTATTTGCATCTCTAGCATAAAGAGTCCAGGTGCATAGAGTAAGAGGGCCATAACCATTGGTACTTCCATAACCAGGGGACATAAACTGTCCACTTCCTGTTATGCTAATATCACAACCTAAAATATAGAAAAATATATAAAAAACACAGTCAGAGATCCATTATCATTCAAACTTCCATAACAAGGCAACATGAACTGTGTTTAGATTTTAAATACATGATATTACAATTTAGTATAAGTGATATCACTTTGTGCTAAGTTTTGCAATTAAGAGTCAATGGAAATCTTAAATATCTAGTGTAAAAAGCTGTCTATTACTGTAAAAAGTCAATATTATGAGCGAGGAAATAGACATAAATCTGAAATGGTTAAGTGTACAAATGTTGATCTTTAATGTTTTATCCCATTATATGCTAATCACAGAGAGTTACTCACATACCTAAATAGGACGCTTGATTCTTTTGCAAAGTAGAAATCAATCTTGATAAATGACCTTAACCTTGTCTAATGACCATGATCTTTGTATCAGTACATGTCTACAAGGAAAAATACTGGCACTTTTATCTTAGGGGCCCTGACTACCAAAATTTCAATTCATAACACTACTGGTGTTGGAAATAACTTGAAGTACTAGTTACACTATTTTCTTCCCAACAAAGGGAACAGACATTTCTTCCAGAAATCCAGGAGCCCAGTACAAAATCTAGGGGCCATTGGGGATTAGTCCCTGCTAGTTTTTTTGCCTGGCATATTGGTAACAGCTATCATAACACCTGCCCTGCTTGTAGTATGACAAAACAGTGTCAACTGTTTACCAATTATACCCTGCTTTGCACATGCACTTGTGTGCAAAGCAGGGTATCATGGACAAACTGTTTGCACTATTTTGTCATCCTGAGTGAACACTGAATACAGGGCTGATTATTGGCTAAGCCCAACAAAGTTGTAACCATTAGTGAAGATACAGGCAGCTACAACATAATATTGTCTTTCTATGTCATTGTTGTAGGAGAATCATATCTTGAATATACTGGAAGAAATCTATAAAGTTATTTGGTTTATCTACACTAAATGGTTTGCGACTGTTTGATATTTGTTGATATTCTATAGTTTTTATCAGTTTTTTGTGACTTGGAAAAATAATCACACCTTCAATAAACCTCATAAGAATACCCCTACACATTCTATGTGTATGTAGACTCACCCTTTCAATTAGACTGGCCTCTGGCTGTCGACAATCATAAAAACTGACAGATAGTCACCAAAATACAGTTACACGGTATTGGCTTTTCAGTATTTGATGACACACACTCACCTAGCACTTCTGATTGGCTTATAAATTGTTTGTAAACAACAAGCCAGTAGGGGGTGCCATTTTGCCTTTTGTTTTTTAAGGTTATGTCAGTAAAGAAAATATATGTTCATAGATAATCCATATTACCCTTAAATTTTTTCGTTAGTATGTAATCTTTCCACACATAGATTAATGAATAAACACCATTATCGCTTTTCTTTGTTACGGAGTGGAGCCTCTTTTATGATATTAGTCTGGAAGTTTTCATGCATGGACAGGTCTCTAGACTATTGACAAAAATTTTGTACACAATCAGAGCTAAGGATGTACAGCAATTTTTCAGGAAAATTTGTGTCTTTGGAACTATGTCAAAAGCTTTTCTATGAATTATTTTGCAATCTCTGTTTGAATGAATACTCAAGGCTTCTTTTATATGCAATAATTGCATCAATTCAAGATTTTGAGTGCATTAACATTTGCAGAAACCCGTAAAATGCTGTAATGCGCATGTGCATTGCACTTGGCCGTTAAACTATCTTTCGGTCCTCTGCGAATTGTTTAACCCTGAAAAACATGAATTAACCCAATAATCAACAGTGTTTAGTATTCTGATTAGACTTTGTTTGTTTACTACTTACAAATATACTGTAGTCTTCTAAATTGTATCACAGTTTGACAAACAAAAGTATACCTTCAATGTATCTCATAAGGACACCCCTGCATTTCCTATGTGCATGTAGATTCATTCTAACAATAACTACACTACTGGTGGAGATCAGTGTCACTGGTACACTGTCAGAGTCAAGGGTAAACAGCAATTTATCCGCAATATTCGTGGGTTTAAACTAGCTAAGAGTTATAAATTATTTGGCAAAATCAAGGATTCCTTCATATGCAATTATAGCATCAATTCAAGATTTTGAGTGCATCAACATTTGCAGAAACCCTCAAAATGCTTTTATGCCCTTGTGCTTTGCACTTGGGCATTAAAACCTTTTTCAGGTCTCTGCAAATATTTACGCCCTCAAAAACATGAATTAACCCCATAATCAACAATGTTAAAGTTTCCAATTAGACTTAAACTGTATGTTGGCTACTATGAAGTATACTGTAGTCTTCCAAATTGCATCACAGTTTGAAAAACAAAAGTATACCTTCAATGTATCTCATAAGGACACCCCTACATTTCCTTTGTGCATGTAGACTCATCCTTATAATGACTACACTACTGGTGGAGATCAGTGTGGTTGGTACACTGTCAGAGCTAACGGTGTACAGTAATTTATCCGCATGCAATATTCCTGTGTTTGGAACTAGCTTAAAAGAGTTATGATTTATTTGGCAATCTCTGGCAAACTCGAGGCTTCCTTAATATGCATTAATAGCATCATTTAAAGTTTTTGAGGGCATTTACATTTACAGTAACCCTTAAAATGCTTTTATGCCCTCGTGCCTTGCACGTGGGCATTAAACCATTTTTGGGGTCTCTGCAAATATTTACGCCCTCAAAAACATGAATTAACCCTATATTCAATAATGTTTAGTTTTCCCAATAAAATTTCAATTTTTTGTTTGCTACTTACAAATATGCTGTAAACTTCTAAACTGTATCACAGGTTGACAAACAAAAGCATACCTTCGATGTATCTGATAAGGACACCCCTGCATTTCCTATGTGAATGTAGACTCATTCTAACAATAACTACACTACTTGTGGAGATCAGTGTGGTTGGTATACTGTCAGAGTCAATGGTATACAGTAATGATCTGTCCTCATTGTGGATAGTCACCATGTCCCCACAACATAGGTCTATAAATAATATCTGAAATAAAGCAAAGATGTGTTTGTTAAACATTTTTAATATTGCCATTGCCATTATTCAGCAACAGGGGTTTTATAGAAATAATGAAATTGGTAGTAACACTAATGGTAAAGCTAAATTTCCACAACTGAGCCTGTGTGTGGCATTTCCAACGATTTCAAAAGTGCAGAAAGCAAAGCTTCTGGCCAGCCTGTGTGGCTGCTATATTGATAGATAGGGTGTGGCTGCACAGGCTGGCCAGAATCTTCGCTATGAGCTATATTGATAGATAAGGTCTTAATCTAACTTCACGCAGTCAGCAAATATTATTATTGCATTGTGTCATTGTCTTCAGTACCAAATGTTTGTACCTCACACAGATGTGAAATTGTTGGAAATATCATGCACAGGCTAAGTTCTAACTGGAAAAATGACAACCTTGACTGATGACCTTGACATTTTTAAAAGGGGAAAGTTCTTGTAACAATCTATACTTATGTGAAAAATGAAGTCTCTAGCACCATTTAAAAGTAAAGAAAAATAAAGCTTGGAAGGGGGGGGAGGGGGGTAAACAAACAACATACAGACAAGATAACAAGAGGCCCATTAGGGCCTGGTACGCTCACTGACTCCCTTATTGTATGATAGATCTGAATGAGATAGAAAAAATGTTTTTTAAGGAAAAGCAACCTCTCTGAAGACAGTCAAAGGTTAAGAGCAAGAATTGTATTAAATATAATGAAAATTTTCATAAGGCCTCTTTTCCATTGAATCTTGACTGTCCTGGCCCATATTTATAAGGAATTATCTTTTCATTGGAACAATCTTTCTTTCCTCAAAAACCAAAAAATAATTTTCAGATGCTAATACAACAGGATGCCCAAGAGGGTCTGTATCGCTCAATTGGCTTTCAAATATCTATCAATGGGAAACTCAGTAGGATATGGAAGTTTATAAGGAAAATAGTAGAGATACTAAAAGATGGGCAGAAAGTGTAGCCTAAACCTTGTACAGGAAATCTGTTTTTCAAAATATATATAAGTATTGATTCTAAAAAGGAATAGTTCTTTTTTCATTAGATATATATGTCTTGATTGATCTTTAAGAATGAAACAAAACTACAAAGCATGGGAAAATAACATTCAATTTTCTGAACAAATGCCCCACCAGGCCACACTGATAAATGGGCCTATCAAATTTCTGCTAGGAGTATATTTACCCAAGTAACATAATCCTGCAAATTTTGGTTGAAATTTGGAAGAGGGTCACACAAGCATCATTCATGCCAAGTTTCATTGAAATCAGGCTAATTGTTTGGGAAGAGAAAATGTTTTAAGATTTTAAAATGGACCTGCCACACCAATATTTGAGGGTCAATCTAAATTTCTTAAACAATTTTAGAAGAGGGCACCCAAGGATCATTAAAGCCCAATTTCATTGAAATCGGGCCAAAGGTTTGGGAGGAGAAGACTTTTAAAGTTTTGTTAGTGAAAATAAGCCTCGTATTGCCACATCTATATTTTGGGGTCAATCCACATTTCTTGAACAACTTGAGAAGAGGGTCACACAAGGATCATTAATGCCCAATTTCGTTGAAATCAGTGTTACATCATATCATAGTAAAAATAAGCCCCAACCTGCCACGCCCATATTTGAGAGTCATTCCAAATTTTTTTAACAATTTTAGAAACGGGTCACCAAAGGAACTTTTCTGCCAAGTTTGGTGAAAATTTGCCTATTGGTTAAGAAGGAGAAGATATTTAAAGAAGAGGTTTACACATGCATGGAAGCATGATGGACACACCGTCATGACAATAGCTTGCTGGCCTTTGGCTAGTGAGGCTAATAACCAGGGTATTATGAGGGGCGTAGGTAAATGCTGGTGGGAGGAGCTAGCTATCGCTTACTTCTAGAGTAATCCTGTTATTGGCTGATGCTGATATTTGATACTCCTGTATTGTGTTTCCAATGTAATAATCAGGATATAAGGGTGTGGATAACTGTTGGTAGGTAGTGCCTGCTGTCAACATTTCATTCCACTCAAGGATCGAACCTAAAAAAATGATAAGCTCTTTTTAATAAAATTCTATCCTAAAAAGAAATTTTAATTAAGTTCTTTTTTTTGAAAGTAGAAAAACAGCAGTTAAAATCCAAAAGCTGTTCTCTATCCTACCAAATGTTTATTTCATTGTCAGCATCCCCAATAACCCCCACCCCAAATTTACTTCTTCTTGTGCAGGCTCATGAAATAGAATTCCCAAACACCATTGTGTATGAATATTCATCTTAAGAACTTTACTGACAGAAATAAATGTGGAAATTTCATAGCTGCCATTTTATTCAAAGATAGTATACAGTTATTTTTGCGTGAGAGTGTCTTGTTCCCACTTCTTTTTCAGATTTGATTTTGAGTACAGGGTTCGACACAAAGGGGAGTCTGGGAGTCTGAGACTCCTTATTTACTAATTTGGACTCCTTTATTTTGCAAGTGAGGAGTTTGTTGGACTCCCCGGTTCATTGAAAATATTTTAACACATTTAAAATTTCAGTTGTTAAAGATAGCATCTGCTTCCATGGAGTAGTATTTAGAAGAAAGCCATCTTCTTCAGGGAGAGATAATTGTGAAATAGAAGAAAATGCTTGTATTAAGAAATGTCTTCAATTCGATAATGTTCTCCGAATTATGAAAATAAGGACTCCTTAGTTTGAGCTTGGACTCCTCAATTTTGTAAATCGGGAGTACAGTGGACCCCTTGCTCATAGGAGTTTGTGTCCATCCCTGGAGTAAATAAATTAATCCTTCTCATGCTGTTCACAGCATTTTCCTCTTGAACACAAAGCTAAGAAAGAGAGTATAGACAAAGAACAGCCTGCACAAATGCCAGGGTTTGTGTTTGACCCTTAAAACCAGGGTTTTGACCCCTAATAATTCCATTTTGACCCTCAATAATTTCCTTTAGGGGGCCATTATGGCCTTCATTCCATCAATGCAATCTATGCAAGATTATTTAATTCATTTGTTTTCTTAATATAACTAAAAGGGATGTATATATATATGAGTCAACATAAACAATAAAGTGTCTTAGGACACTTTATTGATTATGTTGATTCATTTATGTAGATCATTTGAAACTTTAAAACTGATTATTTAGTTTGCACCCTTATTTGACCCCTTAAAAACTAGTTTTGACCCCCCCAAATTTCATGGTCAAGGAGTTAATGACTCCTGAAATTGAAAAGCTAGCACAAGCCCTGCATGTGTAGTTTGATCTTAGCCTACACTACTTTCTTCTACTTAATTATAGTGGAAAAATGATTGAGCTAGACTTATTGAGATGTTCGAAAATTCAGCTTGTTTTTTTTTAACAAAAATTTAACTCAGCACTTTAAGGATTTAAAAATAGTAACTTACCTTTTACTGTCCCATAACTACGACAATTTTTGGTGTAGATATTGGACCCAGGAGCAATTTCTAACACTGGTAGCATATCCATAAAGTAGCAGATTCTGCCTGTTCTATCATAGCTACAATTTAGTAAAAAAAAAACCTAATGATAATCTACACACAGGGTTTTAGGTGTACATCAACAGCTAAAACATGAAGTAATGGCCCATTACTTTTTTAATGCCAATACTGTTATGCTGCACCATAACATTAACCTGCACTCCATAGTTTTTTAATGGTCAAATCTTGAATAAATGGCCATTAGTTAGCATTTTAATGGCTAAAAGTGTTACCCATTATTTTTTTACAAAGACTTTTGTTTTCTTTGTTTTCATGGATCATCAATGGTCTTTTAACAGAATTATAATGGGATCCTTTTGCAGAAGTGATAGAGAAGATACATGCCAAGTTTCATGAAGATATCTTCAATAACAACAGTGATATGAGTCATCATATGACCAGTGTTAAAGTTTGTCAAGCTGACATCTACACCAACGCCAACAACAATACCATTGCTACAACTGCAAATTACAACACTAGTTTTCATTTCTGAAAACATCCGAGCTAAAAATTGGATCTAAGGCATCCTTTCTATTTGTTTTGAAGTCCCTGCTTTGGAAGTAGATCATTTGAGCTTGTGCATGATATTTCAAACAATTTGAAATATTTGTGAGGTGAAAACATTGAGTAACATAGACAGCCAAAAACTGTAAATATAAAGTTAATTGATAGTCTACAGATACTTTGAGACCTTATCTATCTACTGAGATGCATCAACTCCTCCAGACTAACACTACTGATGTGAGATTTTTTTTTTCATTTGTGAACCGTCACGCATAAAAAGACCATCTGGGAACTCTGTAAAATGAATATTAAACAAGAGCTGTCACTGTAAGATGACAATGCCCCCGACACCGCTTTGATAGTAATAAGGAAGTTATGGCCAATGTTAAAGTTTTTGGACGGAATGACGGACGGACGGACGGACAGACGGACAGACGGACGGACAGACGGACGGACGGACAAGTCAAATTTATTATGCCTCCCTATCGGGGGCATAAAAAAGAGATTGGGTCAAGCATAGGTCAACCAGAGGTCCAATTTTCAAAATTCTTACACTAGAAGGTAGATTGATCATTCTATATTTATAAAATAAGCAAATTTCAAAAAGTTTCTACCCTAGTCAGGCTGCACACTTTACGCACTACCCAGATGGTCCCTTTTCGTTTGACGGGTCACATTTGTAAAAATAGAAAGAAAACAGTTATTATCATCATTAACAACAAAATTGATGCTTGTCCTGATAAACACATTATAAATCATTCACTTAAAAATCAATGCATAACAATCCACTCAAATCATTTAAACGGTTCCAAAATAGTTAAACTAGATGGACTCTAGAGTGTTTGCATGGTAAATGTTGATTTCAAGTGCCAGACAGTCATCACACAATAAATACAACTCATGATTTTTTTGGTTCAGATGAGCTTAATGTTAAGGCCAGAGGTGCGTTTGTTAGAGCAAGATTCATTAGATTTTTATTAAGACTTTTAAGATAAAGGGGACAGATTGTAGTTTATGTTCAAATATTCGAATTGGCCAGGGTCAAATTTTCAAATATTAGGAAATGGTAAATTTTGATTAATTATTTGAAAGTGAAAATGAAAAAGATGTGTTTGTGAAACACGAATGCCCCTGTAACAGCATATTTTTTCAAAGTTTGACCTTGACAGATGACCTTGACCTTTTCACATGACCTTGACTTTGGTACCAGCGGATGCAGATTATTGAGATCTATCATCATGCCAAATACTAGCTTTGTATCTTAAATAGGCTTGAAGATATTGGCAAGGTTAAGTTTTCGGGTTAAGTTTTCGGACAGATTGACGGACAGACAGACAGACAGACGGACATGAGTAAAACAATATGCCCCCCATCTCTCGATACGGGGGCATAAAAATGTTGCCTCAAATCATGGCAAATATCAATTTAGGAAGCTGTTTTGAATGCGCAACTGATAGAATAGTAGCTTTTCTTGTTTTGCTGGTTCCCTGTGACATGATTGAGTAAAGTGGGTGGGGTTGCAGAATTCCGGCATTTGTGAAGGCTGAAATTGTAGGGTAGGAATGCTTTGAAAAATTGTAAGAAAAGTAAAGGGTAACCACATATTTTTGAATGCACCAGGAGATGTGGCACTGTCTCGGCTTTAGAAGCAGCAAGTATTTAATAGGATATCATTTCCAGTGTAGATACTGGACAAGTTAGAGTTTGTCGGAAAACGGCCAAATTTTCATTATTTTTCGAAGTTTTGTTGAATGATTTTATTTTCAAATTTTTCAGTTACTCAGTTCAAGTATGTAAATAATTATGATTTCTAGGCAGCTTTACATCCTATTCTTGCTAACAAAGAGTGTTTTTGATTTCAGGTTGGTGTCTGAGGAGTTATTTAATTTTCCAGTCTATTAGTGTATTTTGGACAGTGAATCGGGCCTATAAACTACAATCTGCTACCAAAGCGCTTGGTAGAGCAAGATTTTAAGCGGCTCATTAAGAACCTTAAGATATCTTAATGAGGAAACGAAAGTGGTTTTGCATTGGCTTAAACAAGTAGTCATGACAATGTCAAATATTTTCTCTCAAAATATCGAAAATCATTCATTACAAAGTCTTAAAAATCTCATTTAGATGGATTTTTCAGCTTGCACTAACCAACAAACCTCAGATATTTTTACCCACCTAAATCCAACACAATCTGTTCTATCGTTACATTCTGCTAGACATTTAGTGTAGTTAGAAAGGGTAGAGAGAGCCAGGGTATCATAGATGATTTCTGTATTTGTAAGGTTGTAGTTCATCAACTCTTGGTATCCACATTCGTAGCCTGAAAGACGAAGTGAAAGAGGATATTTTAACCCTAATACTTGTGTTGGGCAATTGGTTTCAAATCACAATTGATATTCGGTTTTTAGTTGGAAGAGTAAATCAACCAATGATCCCTAGTACAATCGTTTTCTAAGAAATTAAAACACTACTCCCAGTTTCATCCTTTGAAGAATAGGATGTGAAGGTTTAGTTCAAACTTATTACTTAAAGACTCTTTCTGCAGATTTTTCTACCAACTTCATGGCTTAGCATGAAAGAGTTGTAACTGCCTATAAACATATAGACAGTTACAACTGTTTCACACTGAGCAATCAACTGGATGTCAATTTGGAAAACAATTTATAATAGCTTCCATTTATGTGTTAAGAACTGATTAATCAATCATGAAATTTCTTAGTTGATTATCACAATGGGATGCCCAAACCAACTGGTTATCGATTATAATGGTTTAATCTGCCCATCACTACCTTATACTGCTGAATTTTATGCATGAAAAGGGTTAACATAGTAAGATTGGGTAGAGAGAGGTATGGTATCATCAACTTATTGAATCCACATTTATATGCTGAAAAACAAAAAAAAAAATAGCCTAATTTTGAACAAATGACCTTGATCTGAGACATTGACCTTAGAGCTATCTGAAAATTTGTTTCAAATAGAGCATCAACTCAAGATGGGAACAATTCCATGGCTCCGCGTGTAACAGTTCTAACAGCCAATAAACAAACAGGTAGTTACGACTGTTTCACACTGAGCCATCTCATTGTGCTATGTTATTTTGAATTCCATTCATAAACGTAGGAGTAATTGTCAAGACAAAATTGGACGGACACACAGATGGACAGACAAATGCAGTAATACTCCCCTGCCAAGCTGTTGTTGTGATAACTTTGTATCGCTAATTGCAAGCAGGCTTGACATAAAAAGCATTAAGTTTACTAACCAGTAGTCCAGGATGCTCTAAACCCTGAATCCTGGGTGGATTGATCTGACACAAATCTCAGAAAGATAAAGTTGAGGCTGCTGGTATACAGGTAGTTTGTCATATCACCGGACAGACGGACAGACAAGGTACTTGTAGACATACTCAAACCCCCATCATAGATCTCTAGAAAATCTGTGTTAGCTTCTGTGTTAAAATACTCAATCTGTATTGAAAATCAAATGAAATATGTGAGCAACCAACATGATAACAAAAATTGAGAAAAATTTACTAGTTCAAGGGAGATGAAAAGCCAAAAGGGTTCTTCTGAGTTTCACAAAAAAGTGTCAATCCAGCCTTACATTCAACATGAAAACATTTGTGAAACAATTGTGAAATGTCACTCAACTCTGCACTTGCAATTACATACAAAGAGGGGTAAAATATTTAAACATCTTTGCATCCTGGGCCTGAGGTTATAGAACTTTTCTTGTTCTCAAATCAAACTTTTCTTAAATTTCAACTTCTGATTAAAGCCCTAATTCTGTTTTAATACTAATAAACATAAAAGATAATACAGTCAAAACTGTCAATAGCTGCAACCCATGGGACAAAGCAAAATCGGCCGCATACGAGAGTTGGCCGCCTAACGGAAAATACACACCCCCACCCCACCCCCCACTGAGAATGTCCAGTGTTGACGCGTCGAATTCTTGGATAGTATGTAATTTACATTTGACCTTTAACCTTGCAGCAGGTATTAATTTGGAAAATCCTTGTTGTTCCTTTGCCTTTAAGTACAATTGAAGTCGTTCTAGGCCATTTCAATTGAAACTCAAGCGCATATTTACACGGGACAAAAGTCGCATCTTGCAAAGATTTTAGTGGGACATGTACAATTTTTAAGCGAGATTGTCGCAGAATTGGGGCCTCTCCAGATCACTGATTTCTTTGAAAACGACGAGGATTGTCAACTCAAGGTTTGTATGCATTATGTGGGGTTCATTTTGCGTACGTTCTTGGACGTTTTGGGAGAAAAAATGGTACGCGATTTTAGTTAATCTTATGTGATTCACGTACATTTCTACGTGATCGGACACCCTGTAAAATTTAAGATTACATTTTTCAATAGCCAATCTATCTATAGGAGGAACAGCTTGAGACAAGTAATTTCATATTTTCCACAAATGATAAAACCAATGGACTGTAAAGAAGTTCAATACTTACAGTCATATTAATTCTGGTACCTGGCTGTGTCTCTATCAACCATGTACAATGTTGGTTTGGTGAGTACTGTCCATCTGTTGTTGGCAGAGTTATGGTTCCTGAGTTTGTCTTGAGGACCTGAGAACAGCTTGAGGCTGAAAAATATTTGGATCTACTCAAAATATGTCCTGCAAAATCAAACATGGGGAAAAAATATCAAAAAAAAAAAACATCTTCATAGTTTTTTGTTTTGTTTTTTTTTTAAAACTCATGTCACCTTGATTCAAGGATATTTCTACTAAATAAGAAGTATAGAGAAAGATCAGCCTGTTTATATGTGCAGTCTGATCTAAGTCTTAAGCACATGATTTTTTTTCCCTTTTTAAACAGGACAGTTTAACAATTCGATGGCTCAGCATGAAACAGTTGTAACTGCCTATAAATGTTAGACAGTTACAACTGTTTCGTGCTGAGCCATCGAATCATGCAATTTTGCCAAGATTTTGTATATCATTTTACATGCTAACATTTCCTTAGTTACAAAGAGAAGATTTTTTTCTACGATTTTCCATGGCAATCAGTAGTTTTGATGAAACTAAATTCCCTAAACAAGTTTGGTACAGCTTCATTCAAGGAATATCCCTGCCAGGTTTCAGCTTGTTTTGAAATGTGGTTTAGTTTGACTCCTGTTCTGCAGGAGGTTGCCATGGTAACCAGAGTTTTTGCTGGAATTATACTCTCTTAACCACTTCAGTAAAGCTTCGTCCAAGAAAAATCCATGCCAAGTTTCATCTTGGTCGGCCCAGTGGTTTATGAAAAGATCCTTTCTTTATTTTTGGCACTAAAATTTTGCACATAAATAATTTGTCAAATGGCTACTCATTTGTTTCCCATCTTAAAAAGAGCTTGAAAGACCAACTCTCAACTTGTTTGAGATACCAGTATTAAGGACAGCAATACATTCTAATGTCGTTAGTGAGACATCACAAAAAGAGACCATTGGAATGGATCTAGCAGCAGTTAACCAATTAGTTTGAAAAAATAATCCTTTGAGGTAAAATGATCTTAAATCAAAGAGAAATTTTAATTATGTACAGTTGGACAAAGTCCAATTGTTTTTGCACATCAGGGCCCGAGGTTATTAAACTTTTCTCATTCTGAATTCAAAGTTTTCTCAAATTTCAATTTGAGATTAAAGCCATAACTCTGTTTTAATACTCATTTTAAATAATGTATAAAGGATAAAATTAATAAGTTGTTATAAATAACTTATTAATATTATCTTATATTCTCATACTTTTATCTAAATATGAATTTTGAGAAAATTCTTAGTTGAGCCTGAGAAAAGTTTTATAACCTCAGGCCCTGAGATGGTGCCTTATTAAAGTAGCAGTCATACCACAGTTCTGTTCATCATAATTGTTGCCACAATCATCATTCCCGTCACATAGATATCCTTGACCTAAACATCGACCGTTACACATGAATGTATCTCTGTCACCTGAAATGACATAATTGAGCATGTGCGTGACATTTCCAACAATTGCAAAGTTGTGCAAAGTAAAAGCTCTTGCCAGCCTGTGCATTTGCACAGTCTGACCAGAGACTTTAATTTGCTCTTTGTATATAAATAAGCTCTCAAAGAGTCCTTAGACTGATAGGCAATCTTCTTATGTCTAGTTGCGGCTATTTAGGCTACTTAATGTTGTCCGTTCATGTACATGCCAAATTGTTGGAAATGTCACACACATGCTCAATTAATATATCATTATGTTGACCTGTCTTGCAAAAAGGAACCATCAGGAAAATCTATAAAATAACCATTTGAAAAAGTGAATGGTCCAAGTAGAGAGAAATCAAGGGTCATATTTCAAAAAAAATTTCATGGGATGTAGGAATGGTCATCCTCGATACAGAACATCTGCCAAATTCTTTAGTTGTTGACCCCTAAGTTAGCCTATGCAATCCACACAAACTGTGCAAGGCTGAAACTTTACACACTACAGATAGGCAGACCTCATGAAATACACATAACATTACTAGTCAGTGGGACTGGTCTATTTAAAATTTTACCAGACCAAACTAAATGCCACCAGACAGGACAATAGAACATATGTGTATGTGGTTAGATATTACCAGTCAGTTGGTCCTGTATTCATGCACAACTATTAGGACCAGCATGATTTTTTCCGGACATGTCACACAAGGACCGGGGGTACCGGTATTTTGTGAAGTCTGGATATGTCCCCTTTCTCATTGCTGGTCACATATGTATTACATCATAATATACTTTTACTCAGGTGAGCTAAAAAAGACACATTGTGGTTGAAGACAGAATTGCTTTCAATGAACAATTAATCCTTTTCTAGCAATATTTAACTTTTCTACCTAACTTGACATTTATTTTTAGTTTTCACTTTCTTAGAATTTTCATGTGAGCACTCTTATTGTAGGTCTACTGGTTATGTGTGACAGTTAATAACATTGTGAAATTGACACTTATCTCAATCAAAATGATTCAAAATCACTTGCTCAGCGCTCTAATCATTCATGCTAAAAACTCACTCAAACTATTCAAAATCGCCTAAAAATCACTAAAATGATAAAATCAACAAGTATCTGGTGTTGTATGCAACACATAAAGTCCCCTACCGGCTTCGTTTGTCTCAATGTTTTCCCACGCCAATTCTATCAGGGACGTCAAAACCAGGTCTTGTTTTGGAAAGGGTTAAACAAGACTTATATGAGTTGTTGTCTCTGCTGTGCCCACTATACAATTCATGCAAGCAATAGACAGATGCAAGAAATAGTATCAATAACAGTTTCCTTGTCTGATCCAAGATGTTTTTCTTCAGTCTTGTTGGTAAGAAATGAGAACTTTCACTGGAGGTGATAAATACTGCTGCATCACCACCCTGACTAACATGGCTTATAAATTTTTTTACATTTTAAAACAGGTTTCATCAAGTTAGCTTGCTTAGTTATTAAGTTATTGCAGGATCCATTTTTTGCCATATTTTCACTATTTCCGTTACCATAGCAACCGCACTTTTTGTCAAAGAACAAAGATAAAATGATGTGCATAATCTACACATTGCCATCTAGTCATATACCAAGTCTCATCAAATTAGCTAGCTTACTTATAAACTTATCGCAGGATCCAATATTTTTTGCCATATTTTCACTATTTCCGTAACCATAGCAACAACAATTTTAGTCTAAAAACAAAAATAATATGATGTGCATAATCTACACATTGCCATCTAGTCATATACCAACTTTCATCAAAAACGCTTGCTTAGTTATTAAGTTATCGCGGGATCCAGATTTGAGCGGACGGACGGACAGACGGACAGACAGACGGAGGGCAAACCTATAGTCCCCTCCGGTGTGAACACCGGTAGGGGACTAACAACTGCATTCAATATGAAAGTTATTACAGACTTTACGAAATACACATATTTTTTACCGGACAGTGGGTCTGGTAAACTTAAAATTTTTACAAGACCGGACAAAATTCCACCAGACGTCACAATGGAACACATTGTGTATATAGCTAGATTTTACCAGACAGTCGGTCCTGTATTCATTCACAACTTATCGGACCGGCATGATTTTTACCAGACATGTCAGTGGGACCGGCGGTATTTCGTGAAGTCTGTTATTAGAAAATCCACAATATTACTGATTAAGTTTTGTAAGCATCTGGTTGGTTCCTGAAGATAAAGAAAGATGTTTGTAGAACTTGTATGGATATTTTTTTTAAAAAAGGAAGGTAATAAATATAGCTAATTTTGTTCATCCTGAATAAAATAAGCGATATTGGATTTCCTTCCTTTAATTTCATTCAAAACTCAGAGTACTGATTCATTTTCATTCCAAAATCATTCCTTATCCAAAGACATTCACCTTGTCATTTTCATGATATTCCTAACTGTATACAATAAGTCAAGGAATCAGAGCAAAACTATTGTAAACTATGTGCCCATCAAAATATATAATCATAGTCGCTTAAGTTAAACCCCTGTCAAGCTGAACTGAGAATACTCCTTCTTTGGTAGGTGGTGTAGACAAAGATTAGCCTTCACATAAATGAATTCTCTTAGCCTGTACCACCAAATAGTCCTTTTCATATCAGAAAATTTGAAAAAACAGTTTAAAATAAATACTCAGTGTTCCCACTGCTGCTTCAATCTGGGTATTTTTCAGCATGCATGTACCCCCTCTATATGAGATGAAGAAGGCTGTTTGCAAAAATTTGGCGTACAAACTTCAATTTGGGGGTAAATCACCCCTATTTGAGGGTTTTTGTGAACACCGATTACTGACTCACAATTTAAGCATTGAGTACTTTCAGCAATGTGAAGTACTTCCAACACTGATTTTGATGCAATTTTGTCAAGGTTTACCATTTTATTCAGCATGATAAGGGTAATAATTACCTGCAGGACAAGGGTCCATCTCACAGAGAAACGGCATCAAACTGTCACACGACGTCATGTGCCATAGCTTTTCTGCCTCATTAACAAATGCACAATTTCCAGCTGACACATCAGGCTCTTGTAAACCCCATACACCGACCTCAACCCCAGCTGATTGACCATCACTCCAGTAACCAGAATATGCTGGCAAATTACTGCTGCTATCTGTACCTCTGTGGTAACCTGTTCATGAAATATTTATTGAAAAGAATAAAGAGTATAACAGATACAGTGATCTGCTTATTGGCTGTTATTTTGGATGTAGTTTAATTTTCCTTAATACATCTTACATCTGGAGTTAGAGTAGTAGATGTCTTTTATGAATATTTACCGAGTTCTCTTCCGATGTAGTACAGGGTTTGACACTAACTACCAGTACTTATTGCAACCAGCCTGACAAGGGCCTATTTGCTCTTAATCTTGCAGGTTCTCCAAAATAATAATAGGTCCTTCTTGAAAACTTTAATTATTTCTAAGCAGTCAAAGGGGTGAAATGTATGGAAAACAGTGTGGGATAAGATGAAATTGCTTGTGGCAAGCAATTTCTTCTTTTTCCACATTGTGTTTGAAAAGATATTGGAATCACTGAGTATTGAAAAGGGAACTGTTTTTTTAAAACAGGATAAATTATAAATACAAAAGTGCCACCCTCACCTGAATGAACCTGAACTAAATATTAAAAAGAATGTTTAAGAAAGGATGATGAATGAATGTGACTAAGCTAAACAATGAGGTTGCTTCCATACAACTAGAGAATCCTTTTTGCCAATTTTCAGGTTGACTTTCTTTTATGAGTCTAGATGAGTATCATCATTTCCTGCGCTTGGTCAAACACATGAAATGTATTTTCACACTTTTACAGGCAAACTTGTTACAGTTACTAGTTTATTAAAGAATAAATACAAGCGCCTCACCCTGTTTTATTCATCTTGGATAGTTTACACAAGAAATGATTTTGAACTAAATAATATTTCCTGTCAGAGTTATTTTGAATGGGGCTATATCATCACACAAACAAAATTTCGTTTAAAGCAAATTTCTGTAGATTAGTCCATCCAATTATGCATTCATTTGTTACGACCTGATAGCGGACGAAAAATGTCCTAGCTGTCAAAAAATGTCGGACCACCCATTTCTTTCCCAAGGCGATACAAATTACGATGAAATTGTAAGTTGTGAGCTGTAACAGTCCACAAACATGGGGGAAAGTGAATATGTTGGCAGTGAAGAGCATATTGAGATATCAATCAAAAATGAAAGGCAGGCCTTGAACAGAATGGGTTAAAGAGTCAAATTTGCGTTTGATTTTCTTTTACTAGGCATTGCAATAATGGCTTTATACAAATCCCCTCTTCATTTGAAAAACCCCCCTGTTTCCATTAAAAGTGGGGAATTTCACGCCTATTTTTCAATTTCTAGAATAGACATTGGTTGACCAAATTTCAAACTAGTGCGAGATTTCATCAAGACAATCATTCTGACCAAATTTCTGGTTGATCAGGCAAAAATGAAGGCTCCAGAGTGCATACAAGGCTTTTCTAAAATTAACCCTGTGACCTAATTTTTGACCCAAGTTAACCCAATTTGGAACTTGTGCCAGATTTCATCAAGAAAATCAATCTGACAAAATTTCAGGTTGATTGTGGAAAAAATGTTGCGTGTGCATACAAGCTATTTCTAATATTTGACACTGTGACCTAATTTTTGACCCAAGTTAACCCAATTTGGAACTTGTGCCAGATTTCATCAAGAAAATCAATCTGACAAAATTTCAGGTTGATTGTGGAAAAAATGTTGCGTGTGCATACAAGCTATTTCTAATATTTGACACTGTGACCTAGTTTTTGACCCGAGTTGACCTAATTTCAATCTCCATTTAAATCAACCGAAAATGAAAGGAAGGCATGCAAGTGCCAAGCAAAATGGATTCGAGTCAAATTTGCATTTGATTTTCTTCATCAAGGCATTGCAACCGTCACTTTATACAAATTCCCCTTCTTTTGAAAAACTCCCCCGTTTTTTATTAGAAAGGGGGAATTTCACTCCTATTTTTCAATTTCTAGAAAAGACACTGAGTAAGTCTATTTCTAGGATACTTTTATTTTTCTTAGCAACATCAATTTTATTTTTAATATTTTGTAGACTTTTCAAAATTCAACGGACCAGTAGGTATTAGATATAGATTAGCCAGTTTGTGATTGTTACTTGTCCATGGACAAGCAAACTTTTAAAATATTTCAGAAACACTGCCACTGCTACCCATTTACAGCTGGGTGGACTGAAGCAGTAACTATTTACTTTCTTGCCCAAGGACACACCTTGCTATCACCATGACTCGAACCCCTGACCTTCCGATAAGGAGAAAGACACTCTAGCCACTAAGCTATAAAGGCAGTCTTTATTATTGTTGCCTTCAATATTAAAACATTGAGACTGTGCTTTGAGTTTTAAAAACTCTTGCAAGAGTGATCCAACAGTTTTTACAAATTTTCCAAATTCTAGAAAGGCTAATTATTACTATTATTATTATTATTTACAGCACCTATTGGCAGTTGTTTTTCCTTGCATACCCTATTTCCGTGAGTGACCATATTTCCGTGAATTGTCGATTAGGGTTACTTATAGCTGCAATAATGTACCCCTCTCTCTGATATGCTGCTGGTCAAGGGCTACAATTTCCATCCTATTTGTTTTTTGTTGCAGTTATCAAGTTTCTGTTTTTCAAACTGAGAGGTTATCTAAGAACTAATGTCATACTTACCTTAGTTTTGAAAGAAAATAATGTTAAAGGAACCAATACATCACTTGTATTGTTTTTAAAAAAGTGCTTTCTTTTCAATTGTTCAAATTTTCGAAGTTTGGAGGCCATGACAGTTATCAGGGATATTTTTGGACATATTTCATGGTAGGCCATTGAAATGGGCCAATATCCCATGTCCCATCCATTTACATATAAAATCTTAGATTTTGATTGGCCAACTGCAAAACTGATGGGCCATTAGGAAAAGGTGGTGGGCCCAAGAAGCCTTAATACCTATCCTAGATTGGAATAGGCATCAGATTTGGAAAGATTAAATATATAGGGCCCATCCAAAACTATAATCAGATTTAAACAAAACAAATAGTTTGTCCTCAAAGTCAGTAAGGCCCATCCCAAAATAATCCCTGGTTATGTTGATCATGTGATTGATTTTGACGTCACTTTGTTTACTAATTCCATGCTGTCAAAACAGGTGCTGGGTAAAAAGCATAGTAGCTATTTTTACCTACCTTTCAAAACCTTTGTGAATTTGAATTATCTAGTAGCCTGTATCTATCTACTATCTTACCAATTTAAGTGACTTTACAAAATTTTTCATTCAATTTTATATTTTATTATGATCAAAGCGAGTTTGTTTACAAAAAAATACTACGGCTTCCAAATATGGCGACCTGATTTTTCATTAGCTGCATTTTGGCAGGAAACGGGAGAACTCACGAGATTTTCAATAACATCAACCCAAAATGGCTGACTTTGAAGGGAAAAAGTATGATTTTCAGACAGTGATACTAATTGAAATGGAAATTCTCGGGATATTTAAATTTTTATTGGGACTTATAGATAAATTACCAAGGTGGGTTTAGATTGTAAAAATGTGTTTGTAGCATTAACACATAACCTAAAAATTGATCTTAAAGTGCCAGGAGTGAATCGCTCCGAACACTGCAACATAGAATAAAGAGGGACCGGGGTCATATCCCTCCCACATCAGATTATCATAGTAGGGATACGTTATCTTATCTAGGTTACTTACTGTAATTTCAGCAATGTTTTCACTTTATGTTGATAAAAGATGTATACTTATGAATATCTATGAAAGAGATTATTTTTAAATGATCATAAATCACATGAAATCGGCAAAACTGTAAAATCCTCATTTCAAAATACATGTGTTGTGTTAGGAAACTATAAATCTTAAAATAAAGATCCCTTGTACCTGATTATCTGACTTATGGTGAAAATTTTAAGGCTTAATGTTACTCCAGTAGTATTCAAGGGACTGCTTAATTTAGGAAACGCGGAAATATGAGCACTGTGGATTTTAATGGGTGTTTTATGAATGTTCAAATTACTTTGTTAAAAAAGTAAGGTTGCTTCTTGAATTTTGAGGCTACTTTAACAATTGCATGGTGTTTTAAAAATGACAAGTTTGGAGCAAGGTCTTCTCTTGATTTTGAAATTGTGACAGTTCTAATTAATATGGTATCCCTGTTTCTCATCAATTCGTGCCTTCTCATTGGATTCGTGCATGTCAAATCTCTAATATTATGAGGTCTTTTATAAAACCCAACTGTGTAAAGTTTTACTTTGTGTCAAAAACGAAGAAAAAAAATTAGAATTGTGTTTTCTTTTTTAGTATGAACAGCTTATTAATGAATTTAAACAAATTGCCGACTTTCCAAAATGGCCAACTAACTTCATCATACCATCTTTAAAAATAATGTCTGTGTCTGCAATTTGTGCAAATCTAAGCATTGAAATTTATCGTGTGGACTAACTTTAGGTTAAAGATTGCGAAGAGAAAAAAGAATGGGACAAATTCTTTGTAATAACCTCAAATAAGCTCATTCAATCAGATGCACGAATCCAACGAGAAACTCTAGTCAGAATTAGAATGGCCACCCCAGTGCACTTTAGAGTAAAATTTTGAAATAAATTTGTCGACTATTATTATTCTTTGTTTATTTTACAACAGATAACATAATTCTGCAATAGAAAATCAAGAAAATATTTTGATGTACACTTTTTGTAAATGTACATATGGGTGTTATGATTAAGATGCACGAATCTAGGAGAAAAGGGGATACACCAGGATATTTGGTTGATTGAGATTAGTGACCAAACTCTTGTTTGAGGAAGAAATAGGTAAAACTCTGCCAATCGAACTCGTATGGTAAGATTGTAACATATTGAATAATCTGCAGGTCACATTTTAAGAAATTCAATTCCTTCCGTTACCTAATTTAAATTTGGAAATACAAAATTGAAAAAATCGTCTGGCGAACGTCAACAAATGGCGGAAAATTGAACAAGGGAAGTAACTAGGAAGGTTTTTTTTTTCTAACTACACCTAGACTGGAAGCTTTTCTCAAAGATTTGTCTAAAATGTAATGACAACCTGCAGAAGCAGCTAGACTGGTTCCACTGTCGACTATCACATATGTGACGACAGTAGTACCAGTCTACAAAAGCAGCATCCTTTATTCTAGATTGAACTTAAATGTAGAGCTATTTTAGGGTTTTTTTTTCTTCAATTTTTAATCATAAAGGCTGTTTTGAGTCTTCAAACACTAATTTTGAATAACTTATTGAGTTTGGAAAATTTGCTTACCGGTCCAATAGGAAGACACTGTCGGCATTTTAGAATTAACCTCGCTATGTATGGCATCGTTTAAATCGTAACCGCGAGGCTCAACTAATTTAGCACCATATCTGAAAGAAAAAGATGGTTAATATTTTATCCGATACCGTTAACAATGTGTAGACTAAAGTTAGGCAAAACACCCAGGTGTAGCAAAACGCCTACCCATGGAAGCTCGCTATAGGCCTATCGTACAGGTACCCTTAATAAACACGGTCTGTGCTATAGATTAAGATGGTGTGAGTAATGTTGTATTTTTTCTTTAAAGTAGCCTACATTATCTTTATATTGATTTATCCAAATTTTGCTTGAAATGCTTATAAATTGCATTTTTTTTTAACATTTATTAACTCCGATTTTCTGTGTGATTTTGAGCATCCGGTATTTTTGGTGTAGCAAATTTACATTTTTCTTAAAAAGACCTCCGTTTCTATCAACAAGAGGGCAGTTAGACCAAAGGGAAAAAATCAGAATGTATTAATTGGTTATGTTTCCTTTGTGGGTCAAAACGCCAAGGGTTGGTTGGAAAAAACGCCCGCACAACTCGTTTTTAAGTTGGTTTTTTGCGCCTGTCTTTTTTTTTTTTTTTTTTTTTTTTCCTTTTTACGCATCCTCTGATACATATGAATCACTTTGAATCGACAAATGCAGAAAAAATACCGATCAAGCCAGATTATAATAGCCTAAGCTCGACAGGGATATGGCTAGCCTATGGTCATCATACCCATTCCGCACTTAACGTTATTTATTTTATCTTGCCTAAACTTGGATGTTATACTAAAATCGTTTCGAACGATTAAAGATCAGTAATCTACATAAATCTAAATGAAATAAGGTCACCAAAAAGTCTGTGGTACATTTGTCAATGTGCAAGACGATATGAAATAAAATGCCAAAATGGCAGAAGTGCACTCCTTGGGCGGTGCAACAGTTGAAGGTTGCTCATTTAGAGATCCGCGAATTGTCGCGTATTCACCATGTCGCATAAACCTATGTTATTTCTGAGGTTTTTTCTCAAACTCAATTGCAAATTGAAATAAGTGTACATGATAACTATAATAGCACTCAAATATCTTCAACGTTTTAAATGAGAAATGAATATCGAAGTGGATGAAAAATAGTAAGTAGCACGCAAAAAGTTGCTAGATCTTTTATAAAAACAAATTTTTGAAAAGGACTGTTTGAAACCAGCATAGGTCATTCATGAAGATATAGTTTGAGCGAGTGCTTGACATTTCAAACAATTTCAAATGCGTTCAAAGCCAATTATCTGGCCAGCCGTGTATCCGCAGCGTCTGACTCAAGTCTTCACTGTGAACTATGTAGACAGATAAGGTCTTGGGGCCTGTGAAAACTAAACATCTTACGATCATTTTTTTTTTTTTTTTTTGCGAAAGCCGAAAATTAAAGTTAATTCTACAGTAGTAACTAAACATGATATTCTGCCATGCACCATCTCATTGTAATCGTCTTATAAAGACGATTCCAATCAGATATTGAAAGGCAGAATCTAACGATTTATGAAAACACAAGGTACGATTTGTGATTATGACTTACGATTTTTTTTCGTAAGAAGTTTAGTAAAACGGGCCCTTGATACCTTTTCAAACTGTCATTTGTTTTAGATTAACGAGTACTTACTTTACACAATAATGATAAGCATCTGACCAGGAAAATGTATAATTAACAGCGAGGTAACACTTCTCGTAATACTGTGTCCAGTCTGAAATGAAATTATGAATTTGAATTATTCTACAGGGACTAATTAAACTAGTTAACAAATTGTTAAAATAATTTACGAATAATAATTCATTGAAAAACAAATACATTGTATTTTGATAACACTTATTCATTTACTGTACAAAGATCCCCCCGTTGTACACTTATGTTCTATACTCCACGGCAGCCACGTCCCAAGCCAGCGTTTCTCGAAACTGGTTGACCGTTAGACAGCACAGGGGAACGACGTTAAAAAACGTAAGAAGTCGTAATGAAGTCAGATGACCTACTTTATAGAACGTGGTTAAACGGGAAGAGCGTAACGAAACGCAACAGAATGTTACAGACCGTAACAAATCCTGGACAACCATTCAGAACATCACTCGGCCATTTCCGTAAACTGTATATATATTCTTTAATTCCTCCAATAATGAAGATTATACATTATAAATTACAAAGAAATTTACATGTCATAGGAAAATCTTATATATCAATTAATGGAATTGAAAGAAAAAGTATAAATTGGTCTTATAATAAAGAGCGTAGGAATGTTTCACGCTGGACCGTAAAACTTCATAGCCACAGATAGAATGTCAGCGGTTATGACCCTTTCAAGTCTAACAATTTGCAAAAAGTATGCTTATTCATGCATATGGGTACAGGAGCTAATCTATATAACGCAAATCCCTAATCAAACGTCTTACACGAAACGAAAATGAAAGACGTCCAAAGGATGTACGGATAAATACTAAAGACATATTATGGATAGCAGGGAACCAATTATCAATCAACAGACCTCGGATATATGTAAGGCGGATGGGTATGTAACAAAATCGTGCAGTTTGTTAGGCGGAAACAGTGTGAGAAAAATTAGCACTGTAGATTGACATCTTTTACAGTAAATAACGGCTGAAAAGTTTTAATTTTTGAGAATGACGAATCATTCTCAAAAATTAAGATTTTTCAGCCGTTATATAAGAATCTAAAGATATTTATATAAGGATACGATGATTTCACGTCAGTGGCTTAAACGAGTAGCGTTGACGACGTCGAATGTTTTCACTCAAAGTTTCGAGGGCTAACGCTATTTTATCTGACGTCATCGAGTTTTCCAAGGTTTTCCCGTAATTTTTAAAAATAGTCAGTCTATGTACATCCGAGGTTGATCGTGAGACTTTTCCGTAGAATCGCCGAGGGTTCCCGATTGCCGAATGCCTGGACAAGGTCCGTAGCGGAACGGGAAGCATGTTCAGTTTTACCCGACCCTTAACGATCTTATAAAGTTTCGTTTAGTTCACATTCATGTGCGTATGCTTGCTGGTTCTATGGCGTTTAATCCGGGTTTGTTACGATTTCTTAAGGATCTCATGGCGGGCTCAGGAGTATTTTAACCCTTTCGCCACGTTTTATCACGGTAAGTCTATACCCGTTCCGGCATTTTCCCAGTTCATTATAACAGTGTCGTATGGTTCACGCGGCAGCGACGGATCCAGGGTTTCTATAAAGGGGATTCGATATCGGCCTACAATTCGAGTTATTAGTCCCATAGTAATCCTATCTATATAGATAGGTTACTATGGGACTAAATGTTCGATTTCTGTACATCAGATATCTTTTATTTGTAGATTTTCAAGTTACTATGACCCGAACACTACAAAAGGGGGTTAGTATTTCTTGTATTGCAAAATCTTGATTAAAATTTGTTCTTTACAATGAAGTGATTTGGATACAGAGAGGTTTCGTTTGATCCCCTAGAACCCCTTCTTTATCCGCCACTGCGCGGTCGCGACAAAACTGTAAAAGGCCTACCCGACAGAAATCCTTCATTCGAGATGCAAACATTGGAGAGTGCGGAAATACCGGTATCACATTTGTAGTTTAAGGCAATGCCATCAAAGAAGGTTATGTATTGATTTAATGAAGCTCGCCTTGTGCAGGCCCGACAAATAGAAAAGCAAGAGCTGCATCTGCCTGTAGATCCTTGTCTGTCATCGCCGCTAGATGAAGAAAACCTTGATGCTGCCCCTGATACAACCGCTCATTCATGTTTTCTCATCGAAATTTCAGAAAACACTGATGGTTTAGCTTTTTGATAAAACTTATTGTGCCCCCAGTTGTCGACGCCCACAGCTAACCGTAGTGGGTCTTGACAGAACTTGGTAGACGCGAAAACCTTGATTGGAACGTAACAAAAATTGACAGGTCTAAACAGAACGTGGTTTACCGGGATGTAACGTGCAAACTTCCCTAATGCTGCGTTTCCATTATATTCCCGGTGGCCATGGCGGTCCCGTTTCTCCAAAACGTGGCACGTCGCGGAACTTTGGTCATTTATTTTTTTCTGTTAACAAGTTCTACTACGCTTATTATAGTGCAATGTAGAAGTCGAGTATGGCGTTTAAGCTTGAGAACTCGAACTAGAATGAAGCTGATCTCAGAATTTTATCTATTTTTTTCCTCAGCCCTCGTGCGCTGTGACGATCGTATCATAACTTAACCCTTTGCTGTTTAATCCCTGCTTTTTACGTGCCTGTGATTTAATGATTGAGAATACATTGTGAAAAAAGAAGAAATTGCTTCTGACAAGCAATTTCTTCTTTTTCCACACCATTTTCTACCCTGCTGAATGGTTATTTTTCAAATTAAGTCCATTTAAAATTTTCGTCTGCAAAACCTTTGAATTTGGACAGGTCCAAAATTTTGTAAAACAGGAAAGGGTTAATACACCTTACCAGGACGTACTAAACACCGTCACACACCGTGGTACGCCGTAACTCAACACAACAAAACGTGTCAAGTTGACGTTAGCTTGGTATAATTTACCAAGACTGATTCAAAACGACCGTAGATACATTATTCCTGAAATAGCTTTGATTATTTTTTATGTTTGAAATCTAATATTAACATTGAAATACGTCTTTTGAAGCCAAATTATAAGTAAACGGGAGTTTAATCAATAATACTGAAAAAAGGTACAACTTCTTTTTATATTCTTTGAATTTGGAACAGTCCTAAATATTATCGTCTTAAAATGGGATGAGTTACAAAATAAGTACATATATTGCCTACCTGGTTTAAACATATTTTATTTGCATAAATTAATAAATGTACAATTCAGTACATAATTAACAATAACAAATTAATTCTATGTAAAAATGATGAGAACGTAAGCAGAGTTCTCAATGTTCTTCTCCGCTGGCTTATTTAAAAGATGTACGACATTTTAAAATTTTTATTAACAGTCAAACCTGTTTCAAGCAAGCACCAAAGGGACATTAAAAAAAAGCTCTTACTTAATACAGTTGCTTGCTTAATACAGTTGCTTGCTTAATACAGGTTAATTTTTGTATAATTGCTCCATTTTGGAACTCAGTGGTCGCTTGCTTAATACTGTTTGCTTGCTGAATACAGGTGACAGGTTTGACTGTTGTATAGTGAAAAATCGAGGAAAAGGCATTGCTTACCTGAGCTTGGACATTTCGTTGATAATTGTTGCGAATTCTGAAAGTACAAAATAATAAGTAAGTGTACAATTTTTTTCAGATATGAAACGTTCGAATGCAAGTTGCAAAAAGTATGGAGCCAAATAAACTTCGATATGTTTCAGTTTCAGGTAGTGGACCCGTAATTGTTCCGCAATATTTCGTAAGTCACGAACTTAAACAGTACTAACCGAGGTTTCCAATGATTTCATTAGGAAACCTCGGTTCACACTGTGAAAGATCTTGAGTCCCGAAATGCTGCGGAAATATTACGGGTCCACTACCTTAATCAAACGTTTACATTTATGTCATCGTCGTAGTAGTGACTTAAATGACTTTGAGAGAGACCTATTCTACGGTAAAAGTTTAATGATAGTCCTTATAGACATAGTCAACTGCTTTCTATAGGAGGATTTCGCCCTTAGAACTGTGCGCTCGGCTCGTTCAACTTTCTTTGATAGGAGTAGGGTGGGAGTAATCGGAAACGAATGAGGTGGGAGTACACGTTACCAAACTATATATGAAACTATCTTTAATTTTGACTTTTTATAGTATATAGACAATACAAAGAGGGACATTGTATAACAGGCTTAACAAGACCAGTCATCCGACATTTAAACGCACTTAAGCGGCGCAGTCTGATAAGAATTATTAATGATAAGCATGTTGAGGATGACGGACTCTTTATTGGTGCTTTTCGCGGTGCTGCTGAACTGTAATCTGACTGGCAAAGTCCGTTTTTCCTAAATATCTCAGAGCTATAAAATATTTACCATATTAAATCATTCATTAGACCTATCTTTTGTAGGAGTAAAGAATACCCAATATAACATCAATCAATAGCCATTAAAACAAATCGCACGTAACCAGGACATGTAATAAAATACAAATGGTCCCTTGTCATGAATGGTCTACAGGATGTATGGTCTACATGCATTGGCGTCGGCACCTGTAGGGATAAATGATGTTGCTTACAATCGTGGCGTCAGAAATTGGGGAGTGAGTGAGTGAGTGAGTGTGTGTGTGAGAGAGAGAGAGGGAGAGAGAAAGAGAGGAAGGGAGAGAGAGAGAGAGAGAGAGAGGGAGAGAGAGAGAGAGAGAGAGAGAGAGAGAGAGAGAGGGAGAGAGAGAGAATGAGAGAGAGAGAGAGAGAGAGAGAGAGAGAGAGAGAGAGAGAGAGAGAGAGATTTTGATTAGTTAACAGGAAAATTACAATAGTCAACCACAGTCCTGCATGCAAGAGAATTACAAAGTTGCGATGATGTAGCCCAGAGAGACAGAGCTACGTTTAGCAGCAATGCATAACAATCTTCATTCACCCTTACCCAATGAAATGTACATGAAAATAAACTGCGTGATGTAACAAGTGTGCGAGCGGGAATATGTATTATTTTAAGACTATTAATGCTGGTCAGTGCATATATTTTCCCCCCTTGACCAAACTTTCTAAATATAGACTTGATTTCTGCCTTAATGTCCACCTTTTTTATTCTGTGTGGAAATAACTTGAATCAAAGAAGCGTTCGCGAGCATCCAAGCAATTGTACAATAGCCTGCATTGTGCAACCCACTGAAGAATATCTTAAGCGTTTTTTTTTTCGCCGCTGAAGATGGACGCATATTGGTATCATATTCTCCGTCTGCCCGTTCGCTCCTGCGTTAGTACGTCCACGTCTTGTGAACACGATTACTCCTTTATTTACGGACGTCTTTGGATGAAACGTTCACGGAATTTTCCTAGTCACCTGACCTGGTACATATTATCGGAGTTTGGTTCTACATTTATACATGGTTTTATGGTCTATTTGCACAGAATGTTCCTAGTCATCTTACTTGGTGTTGTGCAAGTTCGAAGATATTCTTTTACGTCAAAAAAGTGGAGTCGTGTCATATTATTTTTGAATATAACTGATGTCACATATTTGCGTGTAGCCTACTTCTCCTACATTTTAAAATGCATGGGTTTAAATGAATTTCCACAGAATGTTCCTACATATTTGGTTTTGGACATGTTGCCAGGGTTTGGTGACATATCAACCGCGTCACAGACAAAATGGGCCTTCACATATGTGACCCGTCACGCGAAAAGGGATCATCTGGGTTGTGCGTGAAGTGTCGACCCTAGTCAGACTGCGCGGAGAGCGCAGACTGACTACGGTCGAAACTGTTCGCTTTTTACTTATTTTCTGAATCTAGAATGAATAATCTACCTTTCAGTTAAAGGATTTTTGAAATGCGACCTCTGGTTTATCTTTGCTGAACCGAATCCCTTCTCCAAATATTTTTTTTTCTTTTCAAAGTTTCCAGATGGTCCCTTTTCGCCTGACGGGTCACATAGTTCTTCATTTGAGGATCACGTGGCCTTTGGAATATTGTCGAGATAATCTAGTAATATCATTCTGTGTCACAGAAGAACGCAGCTTCCTTTATTTTTCTCATGAAAACACTGTGTCACAGAAGAGCATTGCATTCGTTTAAATTTCAATATGGCGGCGTTTGGTGGCGAAGTCACTCATTCTCTAACACGCCCCCCCGCCTTATTAGCGTTTCTGTAGCGTAGAAGCGAGAGAAAAACAAGAAATATTTGCTAGGACTGTTCAATAACTGTGTACACGGAAATTCGTTATTCTATGTAGCCGCGGCAATAGCGCAGTTGGTAGCGCGCCGGACTTCTAATCCAGGGGTCTTTCGCACAGGTTCGATACCCGGCCGCGGCACTTATCCTTTCCGACATTTGTCTTCCACCAATGGGTAGATAATCGTAAACCTATGTGGAATAGCAATTGTAGGCTAGGAAAGGGATGTGGTGTGAGAAATAACAGGAATCCATCGTTTGTGCTCCAGTCGTCGCGATACAACTGAAAGATTGTTAAAAGCGACGTAAAACCCCGATTCAAATCAAAATTCAAATCTATATTCTATGTACATGTATCTGTCAGTACTTCAGTAATAGGGTTAAAATTACACTTAATCATGTGAATAGATTCAATTGAATATATTTTCTATTCTGTCGTAGATAGATTAACGATACGACAACATCGTAAAAGATACTTTGTTTATGAAACAAAGGGACTTTGTCGAGCCGCCCAAAATTGTATCACGTATAGTAACTTAGCTACTCGTGAACAAGTCAATTGGACGGATTCCCAGTCTGTTATAAAACGGGTTTTGTATACACGAACAGTGTTCAAAATTGCAACTATTTTGATTAAAAAGCTACCTGATGCCAGCCCTGCGTTCAGGATGCAAACCCGTTTGCAAAAGTGTAAAAATTTTATCCCTGGGTTCAATTTGTAAAACACTTCGTGAACTGTTTTCGTCTTGAACAAAAGACTGCTCTGCGTTCAGGATGACAAAACGGTGCAAACTGTTTGCCAATTTTACCCAGCTTTGCACGTCAGTGTACGTGCAAAGCTGGGTAAAATTGGCAAACAGATTGCACCGTTTTGTCATCCTGGACACGGGACGAGTTACGTATTCCCTCTCCACGTTGAACTTTAACGTCTCATCCGAAAGACATTAAGTTTGTTAGTGTGCCAGTCGGAGAATCGAGCCCACGATGTCCAACTTTGAAGTCAGGTGCTATACCGACTGAGCTTAAGGGGCTGACAGCGTGTTGTGCTTTAAAAACGATACCTTTTTTATAATGGGACCCGTCACGCGAAAAAAGGACCATCTGGGTAGTGCGTAAGGTGTCGTTCCTAGTCAGACTGCGCGGAGTGCGCAGACTGACTAGGGTCGAAACTTTTTGCATCGTGCTTATTTTCTGAATCTAGAATGATCAATCTACCTTCCAGTGAAAGAAGTTTTGAAATACCACTTCGTTGAAAGACCGGAGGGTATGATTCAAGGACGATGCCCTTCGCAGGGGGTTCTTAATTCAAGGAAGCAAGTTCTTTAGATTCTGCTTATGTCAAAGTGTTTGTATCTCAATTATATAATTGTATAACGGGTAGATTATTAAACGCATATTTAATAGTAAAAAAAAGTTCGGGTGTCGTATTGAACGACTTTCATTTATTGGATTTATTTAAAATCAGATAATGGGTAATTTGGTAATTTGATTCGACTTTTAATGTATGAATTTCACTTCTCCTATAACCCTTGTCATACACCATTGTTATGGCAGATAACATTAATAGACGTGTAATAGATGGGTTGACCTAGCATGGTTTTTTATCAATTAACTTTTCCATTTTGCACATTCGTTTTGAAGCATTCAAGCATATGGTTGTTCATATTGGCTGGCAATTCTATTGACAATAATGTTAAATAAATTTATTGATCATATCAGTCATACACGATCAATAGCAATCTACGGGATTGATAATATCATTGAACGTCACGAGCGATTTTTAAAACAGATTTTTACATACATCTATAATTATTAAATTATTGTCAATATTGGGAAATGTATATTTAACGGGTCACAAAAATCTTATAACTTCGATGGCCTGCGCGAAACAGTTGTAACTCCGTATATGTTTATAGGGAGTTACAACTGTTTCGCGTCGAGCCATCGATTTGCCGCTACCTCCTCGTGATGTTAAATTCTAATTAAAATTCCTTTATTGGTTTAAAAAACCCAGTTATATGATTTTCACCGAGATGATAAAAAATATACAAGACAGAACTTATCAAAAAGTATATATCAGATGTGTATAATTATGTTCTATGAACCGATATAAAATACCAGCATACATATCAAGAGCCGGAGTCAAATCCCGATAGTGAAATTAAAAATCATTGCAACCAGAGCTTGAAGAAAGCTGTTATTGCACCGCTTCAGAATCATAATGACAATACTTGCCCAAAGTTTATCATTTTTTATATAATTAATTTTATCTTTGACTAAATTATAAAGGTAACAATGTCCCTAAAAACATGCATATCTTAAAATATGTTTGCTTTCAATTATAAGTTTATAAACAAAAATAAGTTAATAAAAAATCAGATAAAAAATCTAAGACTTATCTAGTCCTAAAGGAGCAGCAGATGACATTTTTATTTTGTTGTTAATGATATATTCCGGTGGTATAGGCTAAGGACAAACTGTTTATGTGTTTATGAATAGGCAGCAAATCAATGGGAAGAGCACTGTTTCTCCTATGTGATATGTGACCGCTAATAGGAGCCTGTAAGTTACATTTCCAACAGTGTCAAACAGTTAGTAACATCGTGAAATTGACACTCATCTCGATCACAACCTCACAACCAATCTAACACTCCCAAAACCATTCAAACACGCTCCAAATTCCTTCATAACGGCTCAAATTCGTTCATTTCGATCATAATTTCTTTTCAAATACAATGTAGATCAAATCAGTGCATTTTTTTTTATCAAATGTGGATTTCAAAGCGTCTTATTAACACTTTCCTGTTTTACAAAATTTTGGACCTGTCCAAATTCAAAGGTTTTGCAGACGAAAATTTAAAGTGGATTTAATTTGAAAAATAACCATTCTGTAGGGTAGAAAATTTTGTAGAAAAAAAAGAAATTGTTTGTCACAAACAATTTCTTCTTTTTCTACAATGTTTTCTCAATTACAAAATCTTAAGGACGTAAAAACCAGGGATTGGACAGGAAAGGGTTAAACAGATACACAAATAGGAAAATACGTTGATTTTTTAAAAGGGAGGTAAAAAGTTATCGTTAATTTTGTTGATATAGTATTACCTCCCACAAATTTCATTCAAAAATCGCTCCTCGCAGTCATTCAATGTCATTCCAATAGGAATCCAAAATCATTCACCTTGTCAATTTTACGATGTTGTTTATGTACGAAATATGTGCGCCACGGACAGTCACAGCACACATGGAATTTGATATAATCTCAAGTTGTGATCAGACAACATAAGTCACCAGTGGCCCGTTTGACTAAACTTCTTAGGAACAAAGTAATCGTAAGTCAAAATGATAAATCGTACCTGATGTTTTCATTGATTTCTAGATTCTGTCTTGCAATATCTCATTGTAATCGTCTTTAGAATTAGAAGACGATTCAAATCAGATGATGCGTGGCCGACTTCCATATTTAGTTACTCCTGTGGAAGCAACTTTAATTTTTGACTTACACAAAAAATGATCTTTAGACGTTTAGTAAAACAGGCCCACGATCTCTAATAAGGGCACAATAAAGACTCCGTAAGTCCGTTGATGCGCAGGCTGGTTTGAATCATTGCATTGTGCACGTATGAAATTGTTGGAAATGTCGCGCGCTTGATCAAACATTCAAATCGGATTCCATCCAATCAAAAAGACAGTCTTCAAACATGTTTATCTATATTTCGTCGTGGTTTTAAATTAGATCGGGAAGTATTTTCGAACAGAAACTTAATTAACAAATATTTGAACGTATGTTCACAAAAAGAAAGAGGATCTGAAATTAATTGAAATGTTATATTCTAGGTACGCTTGTTTCATAACCATTTAAAGTCTTCCGGAATTAACCGAGATATTATATTATCAGTACGCTTGTTTCATAACCATTTAAAGACTGTCCTGAATTTTGGCAAACATGCCACTTTTTAAACAATATGTAGGTAAAACAATGTCCTGTAAAGACTATAGTCTTATACACTTGGCTTATTTGAAATTTATATGTAAGCTTAACATGTTAGGAAATGCTTAAGTAAGATATAGTAGACTAAGGTCAAACAAAAAGGAAAATCTCGGTGGAACTATCTGTTTAAAATGAGTTCAGGAAAAAATACTTAAACATCTACACTTTAGTTTCGTATTTTAGAATGTCAAACTTAAAGTCTTGAAAAAGGCCAAAAAATAAAAACAAAACGGACTTTAGGATATATTCTCTTAGTACGCCATACTTTCATTTTCTATCCAAACCATTGTTTTACCAGTAAAAAATAGTTTCATCTTGACTTACCGTTAATTGAAATATTCCTAGAAGTAAAAGCTGTGATATTAATTTCCCCATTTTACTTGTTTATGTTTACAACACTAATGAATTTAATCCAAGTATGGCAAATTATAATTAACACTGAAAGCATCCATAACTCAAACGTGAAAAAAGAACACTGAAAATCGAATGAGATGAATAGAAAATAATGAATTATATAAGTGTTATGTAATTCAATCTCCAATCATTGTTCAACACTTCATTTCATTAAAATGACACAAAGTCTAAAATCGGTTGGTACACGTTATTGTATATGTAGAATAATCACTTGTTACCTGAAACCCCGTACATACGGAATTCCTAGGTAATTCATTCCTAATGGAAAATGTTGGTCAATTGGTATACATGTCAATCTCGGAAATTTTCGGAAGACATACTTTTCAAATTTTTTCTTTATGAGTGGGTTGCCGTTAGAATTTTAAAAAAGGAATATCTTACGTGAAGAGAATTAGTGAATACTTTTTTTTCTACAATTTGTTTCAAAATATGGAATTGCTTTTGTTTATCGTATATCAAGTAAGGTATATATAATACATACTTAGTGTATTATATGAAAAAAAATATCTAACGAGGTTGGGAGAATTGATCATTGTCGAGGCTCTGCCGAGACAATTGTCAATTCTCACAACCGAGTTTGATATTTTTTTCATACAATACACTAAGAATGTATTATATTTATCTTATAACCTCTTTTTGTCTTGTTTTCGTCGATGTTTCTTACCGAAATGCAAGTTTCTAAAAATAACTGTATGATATTATTGTTCTAAAAATAACTATGTGATATCATAAAAAATATCATACGGGTTGTTATCACACAGATATTTGTATAGTTATAAGATAAATTTCATTTCAGTTTGGAAAATGCGTGTTCCCTACATAATATGACTTTTCTGATGTTGCTTTTAAATTCCAAGTACAGAAAAAATGTGACAAAATGCGATCGAGAATTCCCTTATACAATTGAGTGCTACTTTTTTCCCCAAATAATATTAAGAAACAGCCTTTATCAACTTTTCCATATCACACAATAAATTTACACCAACATTCAAAGCAGACAGAATTTAAATTAAATATTCCGATATATTGAAATGTTGTTTTAACGAGGTTACAGTTAATTACATCATGAAATTGACTCTCATTTCGATCAAAATCATTCTCAATCGCTCACTCCACGCTCTGATCATTCACTCCAAACACTCACTCAAATCGATCATAAACGTTCCAAATTCTTCAGAAAACATTTCGAAAGACGAAGACGATCAACATTTAATGCAAATTGATCCGATAATCCTACGATTGTATTGGCTTGTGTGGATTTCGAAATGTATAATTGGTCCATGAAGACACACAAATAGAAAATTACGCCTATTTTTTTAAAGGGAGGTAATAAATATAGCTAATTTTGTTCATGTTGAACATATTGGATTGCCCCCCCCCCCCTTAAATTTCACTCAAAAATCGTTCCTCACACTCATTCAATTTCATTCCAAAATCATTCCAAAATCATTCATCTTGTCAATTTCACGATATTGTCAACTGTACACTAAAACGAATCGAGAAGCTCCGTCACCCACGGGGCAGACTCATCCAAATATACGAACGAAATCACACAATCTATCACCTCATCCCGTGTTTCTTGTTCAACAATTATAAACCGGTGACACAAGGAGTTTATACTCGAAATATTTTAAATATACAATACGATTCTAACATGACAATAGAAAATTGTTCGTCTATGACAAAAGAAATACCGATAATTTTGTCATGAACATGTAGGAACTGCGAGCCTTAATTATGTGAACTGAGCTGTATATTGGATATACATAATGAATGTAGATCCTGCTTATTGAGACACCTTGTTAGATGTCTGCGTACTTCCTCAGATACTCTAAAACGCCGAGTAAAAACTCTCAGAGTTTGAACAATTAAGATCGTCAACGTGGCCTGAAATTATAAAAGTCTTCCTTGTACTTAACTCAGAATTAGCTGATGTTTAATCTTAACTGTAATTTCACAGTGGGGGTAAAGATATCAAGTTTCTTATGCTATTTTCCCTGTTTTTATCGTATTATAAAGCATAATTACAGCTTAAATTTCAAGGATAACTTTGAGAAAGTTCTCGTTTGAGCAAATGGCACAAATTACAAGTTATGAATACCATGCTTTTATCAGCAGAGTTACATTCTCAGTTGAGCATGCGAAAGGTAATATGTAAGGCTTGGGCTCTGATTCAAGGTAGCTGCGGACACATATCAGGTCACTTTAGGTCCAAATTTCAAAAAGTCTGCAAATCTATAAAACTGAACTTTAAAGTATCCGTTTTCACTTGTCGGTCTGAAAAGGGGTTTCAACACGCAGAATTTGACGTCGGGGCGTCATCAAGGTTCCGATCCCCCCTTTTTAGGGACCAAAGTCAGTAATTGTCCATTTTTCGGAAATGATATTTTTTATCCCAAAAACGTCATTTACTTCGTTAAAAGCCTGGGGTTGTGCATGTATTAATATTAAGATATAAATGTGAGAAATGCAATAAGGCGTAACGTCAAACTGCTAAAAGCCTTTTGTGTTGCTGTTTTCGAGTACATTTACTGAAAATATGAACTTTTTTTTTCTCGAAAATTTGTCCGGTGACCAATGCTGAAATTTAGATATGTTGCTGACAAACTATTCCGCTGAAGAATTATTATATGAAAACCATAATCAAAGGATCGTTCAACGTCGCGTCAAATGTTCGCTAAAGCTGTCTTTTTAAACTTTGAGTGATTTTTGTTTTTTTTTTTTTTCTTAAAATCAAATTCAGATTTAATACTTATGTAGTCTATATTTTACAATAAACCTCAATTTGAAATATTTTAGAATACGTTATTGCACGAAGGTTGTCGTCAAATAATCATAGTAACGATGGTTTTGGTGCGACGTCGAATTGTACGAAAAATGTTGCAACAACTTCACAAAATCATATTAAATAAAACAATTCTAACCAGAAGACATATAATTTTATTTGATAAATGTAAAGCAGTTTCATTTCGCTTAACAAAAATCAGCATTTGTCAGCCGACAAATTCTTGAGAAATTCCGATTTATTTTTAAACATATGATGTGAAAAAAGAACGTCAAATCTTAAAAATTGCGAAATAGATGGCATTTCTGGCTTGTTATTCAGTTTCAAAATGCACAAAATTTTAACGACTAGCTCGGGCGCTTTTGGACAAAAATTGGCCAATTAATTCAGAAAATATTTGCAAATACTGATTTTTTGGGGGTCCAAAAAAGGGCTAGGCCCCTTATTGACGTCACGACGTCAAATGAACGAGCTTCAAACCCTTTATACTGGGCGTTAGTTAATGCCCGCACTTCAAAGATAATCCACAGCAATTGTTTTGTCCACAGTTACCTCAAGTAAGTATTACGTCAGCAAGTAAACCAAATGCTTATCGGAGACTCCATTTTTACATGTTATTTAGAGAAGGGATTCTAAAGGTCGTATACATCTTAAGCAGCTGATAAACCCTAACTGACAGAAACGATTATATCAAAGTTTCTTACATTTGTGTATACTTTTTTTAATTATGGGAAATATTTCATGCTATTCGGAGCAACTGTCTGATATCCATAGGCCAATAAGCATCAAGGTACACATTAAAGAAAATAATACTTAAGGTAGTGGACCCGTAATAGTTCTGCAACATTTCGGAACTCATGATGTTTAACAATGTTAACCGAGGTTTCCTAATAAAGATAATTAGGAAACCTCGGTTATCACTGTAAAAGTTTAAGATTTCCGAAGAACTATTACGGGTCCACTATCTTAATTGAAAACAGAAAAGAAAGAAGTAAAGTTCGCAATCGCCAAGGATAGCATCGACCTAAATGTGCTGCTGATTCTTTGATTAGGCTCTTTGGTAGGTAATGCAACACAGTATTGTCTCATCTGAAAAACTGAAAACGACAAATCGATATAAGTATCCAACAAAACACTTGTCATAAAGACGTTTATTATTGGTCGGACTAGACCCAATGCAGTTCTTAAGACAAAATCACCGGCCAATTCTGGACCAACTTATTTCTTACCCGAATCTTACCCGGGTACAGACTGGTCCTACTATCAACTATCAGAATAGCCTAATTTAGGCCTAATTTAGGCTATTCTAAGAGTCGCTATTTGGACCAATCTATAGCTAGTACCCACTGTCTGAGATATACTCTGATAAAGCGGGCAACAATGCCCGCTCGGGGTCAGAAACAAGTTTGCCCAAAGCTTGACCGGTCGAACGACAAAATCTCAAGATGTCTGCGCAAAACTATAAAGTGCCTATAAATTGTACTGAACTCTCGGTGTCGTCCGTTATAGTTCTATTCCGTTTTCTTGTGTCGGTTCGGGTGTACAATTTTAAAACAACATCGTGAAATTGACAATGTGACTGATTTTGGAATTATTTCGGAATGTTGCTGAATGAGTGAGAGGAGCGAGTTTTGTGTGAAATTAAAGGGAGGTAACTAAGTTCACTAATTTTGTTCAGGATGAACAAAATTAGCGATATTTATTATATCCCTTTAATAAAATATGTATAAAAGTTTTATAAATAGCTTCCTGTTTTTACTAGGACCAATCAGACACTTAAAATTTCAATTGTGTCAGTAAAATCGCGATTTTGTTATTGCTTTATTCATTTTGTAGGTAATTGTTGATCTTATATTTTTTTGTATTTTTTTAGCCTTTTTGAATGGTTTGGGTGAATGTTTTGAATGAATGAATGGAGCGCTGAGTGGGTGATTGAGAATGGTTTTGATTGACATGAATGTAAATTTCACGATGTAACTAACTGTAGTTATTTTGTAGGTACTCAGTGAAGACCCAACACCATTGAATATTTGTTCGTGTACCAAAGAAGCTGTTGTACGAAGTATTTAGCCAAGGTTTAATTATTCATCGCAGTTAAATACATGTGTCATATACATGTGGTATAAACTGTAGATAAATATCCAGTAAATCAATCGAATGATTACGGATCGATTGCCAACTATACTTTATAAAAAAACTTCTGAAGAAATTCCGAGGAATTTGACTAATTACTTCAGATTTAAAATTTGAAAGCAGTTCTTATACAAGCTATGCTGTATAAGATAATAGATTATCACAAAATTAGCTTCAATCTAAAAATCAACAAAATGTTGTACATTAAACTTTGAAAAATAGAAAAAGAATGAAAACTTTCGTAAACACATTCTGCCAGGTTATGTATCAAGGTTTTTTTAAGCAAGTGCAGAAGTCATAGATAATTCAATTAATACTAGACATGAAAAATACGGGTTACCAGCGTTTCTTCCCTTCCCGTTTTGTTTGAAATGCACAAAGGTCGATAACAACGACAAAAATAAATAAGATTTCTGTGAAACATGAGAAAAAACTTTTGTTGCTTTAGTCTGTTAAAGGCCCGGTCCCACTGCTCTTACGGATGCATTAGGGATGTAAAACGTATGAAAATCCTTACATCCATCCGTTCATTGTGACTTTATACGCGCAGAAAGTTTTGAGCTGCACAATAACTTGTAAAGCGGAAAGACTTTCAACTACATATATGTACGATGTAAATGCGAGACAATACGAGGAACAAACGCTGCATATCCGATACCATCCGTTATGCTTTCGCTGTATCCGCAATCCATCCGTTATGCATCCTCGGAACGCTAATCCGGTTTGGATGAAAACGTTCAAAGGGCAGGATTATCAGGTATACGAAAAGTACATAAAAGGGAAGTAACATGGAATCTTAAGTATGTAAGCGTATGCAGCAAGTAAAACTTAATGATCCGCGCTCTATCCATTTTGTTTTCGCTTAGCATACGTGGTGTATACGGCCAATGTTTTGTTACACTATTTCCGCTGTTCGTATACGTCACACTTACACCCGGTTACCTCCTTTGAGCTGTCATCCGCTCTTATCCGCGAGGCTTCCGATAACCATCCGGTCAACATCCCGACAATATCCTTTAGGCGTCCGATATTTTTCGTTCTGTTTTCGCAATTTTTTGACACAATTTTCAGTTTATATCTAGGCGTAAGAGAACGGATGGAAATTTTACTCTTCCGTCGTGTCCGTATTGCATACATTTTGTGTCCGTTTGGCAGTTGGACCGGGCCTTAAAACATTTAGTGTTAATATATTTAGGATCTAAAGAAGATTTTATTTGAGAGAAGCTAATCTAACCAAGTGTAGAATAGAATATAAATAAGTGAGCCGCTATAGCGAAGTTGGTAGCGCGTCGGACTGTGAAACATGGGGTCCCTTGTTCATTCAGCGCCGGCACACATCTTGTCAGAGATTTGTGTCACTAAATTGAGCACACGAATCCTGTTTTATTAAACATCTTACGAAAACAAATAATCGTAAGTCAAAATCACAAATCATACCTGATGTTTTCATTCATTGTAAGAATCTGCCTTGCAATATCTCATTGGAATCGTCTTTAGTAGATGATTCCAATGAGACGATACATTACAAAATCCATATTTTGTTACTACTGTAAAACAACTTTAATTTTTGACTTACGTAAAAATAATAGTAAGAATTTTAGTAAAACAGGCCCTTGGAGACTCGTAAGGATTTCGTGGTAGTACCAGTGAAAGCTATACCAAGAAGCCATGGTAAAGTGTGATGTGACTGAAAAAATATAAGTGACCTTTAACCCCCATTCGAACAAACAAGCAAATCAAATGAATGAATCATTGAGTAACAAAAGTTCGCAAACATATGATAGTCATAGATCTATCTCATGAAGAACGCGGAGTGTTTCTGAACGAATAACGTACATACAGTGTTTTCATGAAGAAATGCAATCGACTTTAATCATTGTGATGGTCATCGCGCAAGGTGTATTTCTTAGCTGTATCATTTAGGGGCACATACATAAGCCGCTGCATAGGGGTCCGAAATCCCCCCATCACCACCATATAGACTAATAATATAAACGTTTATATTATTGGTCTATAGGGTTGTAGGGGGAGGGGGTAATTTCGGACCCTTATGAGCCGCTGTAGAACCTCAAAAGGTTAATGGGGCTACTCAAAGGTTCTTATTCGTGTTACAAGCCGCCGTCATAGCGCAGTCGGTAGCGCATCGGACTGTCAATCTAGAGGTCCCGGGTTCGACCCCCGACGGCGGCACTCATTCTTTCCGACTATTTGTCTCTCACCAATGGGTTGATAATCGTAGACCTATGTGAGATAGCAGCTGGAGGTATAGGAAAGGATGTGGTGGTTGTACTGGTGAGAGAAATACCAGGAAACTATTGTTATGTGCTCCAGCCGCCGCGATATAACTGAAAAAAATGTAGAAAGTGGCGTGAAACTCCATTCAATTATTCGTGTGACGGGTCAAATATGTGACCCGTCACGCAAAAAGGGAACATCTGGGTAGGGCGTAAAGTGTCGACCCTAGTCAGACTGTGCGGTTTGCGCAGACTGACTAGGCTCGAAACTTTTCGCTATGTGCTTATTTTCTGAACCTTGAATGTTCAATTTACCACCCAGAGGAAAAAAATTGAATTGCGACCTCTGGTTGACCAATGCTGGAGCCGATATCTTTTTCAATATTCATTTTGCAGATGGTCCTTTTTAGCGTGATGGGTCTCTTTTTATAAAATTTGAACACTCGAGTAAACAAAGAAAACTGAACAATTATCGATGAGTTTTTGTGCCCAAATCACGGGCCCTATTCATAGCAAGACAATTCAAATTTGGGTTTAACAGATCGGCTCTATAGATACCGTAGACATTCATTATTTTAAAATATTCGCATTGAAGTACAATTATATATTCAATCCTTTCCTCAAAACGCACCCTGGTTCGAGATACTTTTAGAATCACCATGTCTAACAGGACGTGTTAAAAAAACACACAAAAAAAACAGAACTTAAACCCCTTTTTAGAGTTGTAACTTTTTTGACACTGACCGCATTATGACACGGCGTTAACTTACGCGTATTTTTAAAACGTTGGGGTTTAAATGACTAACCGTCACTCATTTTGTGCCCATAATGCACAAGGTCAGGAGACTTGGAACATTCTGTGAAAATTTCTTTCCAAATTTGTACATAAATGAAGGAGTTGCGTTCATAAGATTCGGACGTACGTACGTATATACGTCGCAACAGACGGACAGATAAAGATAATACAAATGTACACCTTCGGCAGAGTATAAAAAGGGCATTTTACATCCCTTTGTTACATCCAAATTTTATTGTCACAAGAAGCAATGGTCAAAATACTTTTTCAGGGCAGATAAGAACAGATCGTTTTGAATACAACATATTACCGTAAGGCAACCAAAGAGTCCTAACTATAGGATTGAAAATATAATTTGTCGTGTATGGGCGGCAATGAAAAGATCAATATTATTGCCAATAATTGTATCAAGGTCGTTTAACCCTGTGAAAACCGGTCAAATTAAACTGTGCCCTACGGAGAAAATATGCCCTACCATACCACACGGTATAAAAGTATGCCCTACGGGTAAGAGCAATGTGAAAACAGAGGAACAAAATAATGTAGAAAGCCCAAATAAGGAATGAATTTTATTCATATACATCACAATTATGGATATCATTATACTAAAAAATATCTTAAACAATTAAACAAACTTATAATTATGTTCAGTCACAGTGCATTGAATCTGCTTGTTCAAACATAGATAACATACACACATAACAAGAATCCTGCGTTCAGGATCAGAACTTTTTGTGAAACATTTCAGAAATGGTATTCTGCTTTTAACATTCACTTACTTACAAATCAGGGTAACATTCTTAAACATTTGCTAACATTTTCGTACTGCGATCGTATGTGTATGATTCATTGATTTGTACGCTCAGTGGCGGATCCAGGTGTTCAAAAGAACCCCCTCTGTATCCAAATTATTTTATTCTAGTGGTCAAGTTCAATCACAATTTTGTAAGAAAAAGAAAACTATGCCCTTTTGTAGTGTTCAAACCACAGAAACTTAAAATTATACAAATTAAAGATATCTGATGTAAGGGGAATTTGAGTAATTAGTCCCATAGTATCCCTATCTTTATAGATAGGGATACTTTGGGACTTATTACTCAAATGTTGTAGGCTGACACCAAACCCCTTTATAGAAACCCTGGATCCGCCCCTGCCCCCTATCGAACATAAATGATCAATTCTGCCCTGTAGGTGATGACCAAAACGCAACTTTTTAGCATCTCTGAAATTGTTCTTTTTCTCAAGTAGGTTCACAAAGAATAATAAATAATGACATTAAGGTAGTGGACCCATAATTGTTTCAAAAGGTTTCAGAAGCAACAATCTTTAACAGTATTAACCCTTGTCATGCTGAACCTGTAATATTCCTGCTTTGGCAGGAGCTATAGACAAACATCAGCCTGCACATATGTGCAGTCTGATGTTAGTCTACACCACCTGTTTCTCACTTTCAAATCAGAATGGTCAATAAATTTAGTTTTTCAAATAAAAATTGACCTGCAGTTGACACTTCCAGTGCTTTTTGCCCTTTGATTTTGATGAAAACTTTTAGCCAAAATTTATTCAGCATGACAAGGGTTAATCAAGGTTTCCTTATAATTTCATTAGGAAACCTTGGTTACCACTGTGAAAGATGGCGAGTTCTGAATTGTTGCCGAACTATTACCGGTCCACTACCTTAAAATCTGTAATATTTCTTCCAAACCCTATTTTGTGTGTAATCATTGAATTTGTCCAGAATTTGTCTTGTTTAAATCCATCAATGAGAACCAACAACATAGAGTCTGGTGAAAAAATAATGACAGTGGTGTTTTGACATCTATCTAGACCTCTGAAGAAAATATTGCTGAATGGGGATTCTTTGATTTTTTAGATGATTATTTAAAGATCTTTGTATTTTAGGGACAGGCATTTTATTTTCATTCCTCCATTTTTTTTTTTTCAAAACAATTTTCTTCGAAATATCAAAAAGCAGAATGCAGAATGGATTAAAGATTTAAGATTAATGAGCATAGTTGATTCATTAACATCATTAACATGGTCAATAACAAATGATAATGTATCATCTTACTTTTCTGTATTGTAATTTTTATACTAACAATAATCACTTTAATAATTTTGTTCAACATTATGTTACATATAGGCAATGTGACAGTTTATTTTCTTTAAATGAGTACAAATATCATGAAACACTCTGTATTTCTCCAAAAAAATGCTCCCATGAGCTATACAGAACATAGTCAGGGATCTTTCATTTAGTATGTATTTTCTGATTTAAAAATTCATTAAAATTTTATGTCTTTTTGGCCCTTTTCCCTTTAATTTGAGGTAAATTTCCTCTAAACAATCATATAAATGATTGTTTAGGGGAAATTCATCTCAAACTAGAGAAAAAGTCTAAAAAAGTTACTTAAATTTAGGCATTTGAAATTGGTTTTCATTGAAAAAAAAAGTAGGGTCCTAGTATTAGGGAGGGCACTATTATTAGAAGAAATACGGCATGTATTTTGAATATCAAAATATGATTTTGAGAAAATTCATTTAAAACAAGGTTAGAATAAAACGTTTGCAAGTGCTAGAATAGAAAATAACAGGTCAGTGGCAAATTGTTGTAAGTGCCTGCTTATTCATAGGTACCTACAATAGACCCCTGAATAAGTAGAATATTTGCCATCCTTGGTAATACAAGACATCATTTTTTCAGAATTCCAAAAAGTTTCAATCCTAGTTAGTCTGCGCAATCCACACAGTCTGACTAGGGTCAACAATTTACATTCTTGTGACAGATCACATTTCTTTTCCATCTCTATATCAAATTCTGTATGAAATAGACAAATTTTATACTATTTTCATCTCCTTATACCACAATGTCTTCCTTTTTTTTTTATTCAGGACACATGTGCATGACTGTCCATCCAAATCACCAGCACTATTGTGGCCTGTAGATGCAGCATTTGTTGGCCAGGCAATTGCAACTGACCACTTCACACAGGGTTTGACCCAATCTTTATGTAATCATTCTTTGATCAAGCAGACAAAATTAACAAATAAATCACAAAGATGCATTTCAACCACATCTTAACTATTTACCATACAAACAAGTATTTTAATTTAAGGTAGACCTTTTTGAGGGATTAGCGCAAAACTATTGTAAGTGCCTATGTATTTATAAGCACTTACAATATTTTTGTGCTGACCATTGATTTTCCTGTAAGCACTACAATGCGGTTTTGAAGAATCATTCAGCTGTTTTATTCATGGGCTAAATTCTTGGTATCAGCACACACAAAAGGTGCTAAGATTTTTACCAAATTAAGCAAGTTTATTATGAAACTATTTTGTGTGCCTTTCAAGTAGTTGAGTATTAAGAGTTTCAAATCTATGCCTGAGATTATAATATATCATTTTTTTTATGCTCAACTGAGAATCCTCATGAGAAAAGAGATGTAATCTCTGGCCCTGATGAAAGTTATACTACATACTTTCCTACTAAATAACCTGAGGACTCTTGATATACAAAACTGAAATTAAATAGGCATATTAATTAATGCTTGTATGGTAAACAGCTATTCACTGTCTATCTCTTGCTAGTCATGACAGACTGCATTTAACAGATGCACTTTCCCTGTCTTACCCCACCCACCCGACGATATAAATTATATAATTAATTACACCAAATAGACAATATTGTCTTGCTATACTGTATGTCAGATATTAAACTTGCCATGTTTTTATCTTTTGGTATCAGATGGCGGAAAATAAAGATTATTTGTTTTTTTCAATGATGAACTATGAAATTCATTCTAATAGTTTCATACATTCAATATATTTCATTATTATTCTTGCCATAGTGATTTTTTCGTCATCGTTGTTCAATTGGAACTAAATCAGATTTTGAATTTTGATTCTAATTTTCAGAAAAAAATGTTCAAATGTTCTGTTAATATCATTAAGTCATGTTCAACAAAATCACAAACACTTTCTTGGAAGATACATTGCCTTTTTGTGCTTTGTTTTTTCCTGTCAGATCTACAGAAATTTTTAACTTGTTTTCATATCATTTATTTCAAAGTTGATATGAAAATGTCAAACAATATTACCCACCAAGAATGGATGCAGGCAGGCACTTTCTTAATTTTTGCCAGTGTCCCACATTAATGTAAGAGATAACGCTGTATAGCAAACACTACAAGTCATGAATTATAACACAGTTGTCTCCCTTTTTATCACTTGCACCATTTACTTTAATCACTTTTTAAAATCTATAAGTCATATTGATTGACTTGGTCTCACTTATTTCATAAAACAAGCTTCAATTACAAATCAGTTTAATAAATATGTTTGATAGGGAAAAAATCATTGTTTTCAGCTATTTTGCCTTACTAAGCATTGTTTCTTCACTTATTCACTTTCTCTTATCATTGCATATATATACTCTTTAATATATTAGCCTGTGTGTGACGTTTCCAACAACTTGAAATGCTTGTAAAGTGCAAACGTTGAGTATAGTAGACAGCCACAAACTGTAATTAAAAAGTTACCTGGTGGTCTACTGATACATTTGTACTATGAGATCTTTCTATCTACTAAACCCAAAGTAAAGACTCTGGTCAGACTGTGGGGATGCACAGGCTAGCCAGAGTCTTTGCTTTGCACAAATTTAAATTGTTGGAAATCTCATGCACAGGCTCATATACTCTTTGATATTGAATGCATGTTTTATTCCAAAAATATTGCAGCAATGGCATTTTATTCACAACATAGTTAAGAACTTTCAGATTTGTCAAATGAATCTGAAACGGCACATGGTATTTCAGAGGGGCATATTTAGCCGATTTGACATCTCATTCAGAAACTCTCTGGAGTAATTCAACACAATAAGTGTGAACTTTTTTAATCACAACTTATTTTTACCAAACAATCAACAGTTGTCAAAGTTTTAAGTCTTTGAGAAAAATCCAGTTTTTTGTCAGTGTCAAACAACTTGTTTGAAGAGTATTTAGGAATATTGCTGTTGTAAGCAATTTCTGATAATTTAACCATTCATCTTTGTAAACACTAAGCATCAAAGTAACTCATAATATCAAAAGCCATGGTAGATGATAAACTTAAACCAAAGAATCGCAACAGATCTAAGACCAGATGAAAACTAATGCTTTTGTGATATAAACAATATACCAAAGGCAACAATGGTAGAATTTTACAAATACAAGCAAAATATAAATCGGGATATACAGCCCTGTATACAGGATGACAAACGGTGCAAACAGTTTGCAAATTATTCCCTGCTTTGTATACAAATGCACATGCAAAGTGTAGTATAATTTGCAAATAGTGTATTGTTTTATCATCCTGATTGCACAGCAGGTCAGTTGAACGGTAAACCATATTTTACTGAAAGTTAAAATTTGAAGTTAACCTTTTTTTTTTTTATTTTGAATAATAACTGAGTGGTCAATGCAAAACTATTGTTAGTGTCTATAAACACTACAAAAGTTTTGTGTTGACACATGGTAAGCAGTATTAGAGCAAGAGTACATAAACCCTTGTCATGCTGAATAAATTTTGGCTAAAACTTTTTTCCGTCAAAATCAAAGGGCTGAAAAGCACTGAAAGTACCAACTGAAGGTCAATTTTTATTTGAAAAACTAAATCTATTGAAAAATCTTATTTGAAAGTGAGAAACAGGTGGTGTAGACTAACATCAGACTGCACATATATGCAGTCTGATATTGGTCTATAGATCCTGCCAAAGCAGGAATATTCCAGGTTCAGCATGACAAAGGTTATGGGACTGTGCAATAGGACAGTTACGTATTGGTTTTCCTTTTGGTTATGCAAACAAATTGATCCAATTCACATAGGGGAATCACTTGACACAATGTTTTTGATATTTGTGACCCGTCACGCGAAAAGGAACCATCTGGGTAGTGCATAAATGCTTGACCCTAGTCAGACTGGGCTGATTTAGCAGGCTGACTAGGATCCAAACTTTTTGCACTTTACTATTACACTGAACATAGAATAATCAATCTATCTTCCTGTGAATTTTTTTTTTAAATTTAACCTCTGGTTGGCCTGTTCTAGAACCAATCTCTTTTTCCAATATCTATTTCATGGAGTTCTCAGATGGTCCCTTTTTACGTGACAGGTCACATTTATTTATATCTATTATGCTCATTCCAATTGAAAAATTTGAAAAATGAGTTGAAACACAGAAGCAGAAAAAAGGCCTGGAATTTGATGAAAGTGATGGATTTTGAAAATATTCTGATAAAAACTTTTTTATCAGCAGGTTTTTTAAAAGATCTGACACACCCATCGTATTCCTGATATTTTCATTCCTTCTCTGGTTCAAACAGAATAAAAAAAAATTCAAATATTGAGAGAGTTATTGATGATTTGCTGTTTGTGCGTCATGATTCTCAACCATGCAATTGGCTTTACTGCAAAACATGAGAAAAGTCTTCTTACATCCTTAAAATCTAAACACAATATATCCTTTTTCTCAATGTCTATGATTATGAAACTCTTTTCTCATAATCTACTGAGAATTTACCGAATCATGGACTTGAGATAATTTACAAATTTCTGTAGAAATGATTTTATAAGTGCACGACAATAAAAGAATATATTTATAACTAGTTGCTTATAAAATTTTTAATACAGCTAAGTTCCAAACAAAAGATTCATTCAAATTTGGATTGTCTTGACAATTCGAATGAGTACCTACAACAAAGGATTTATGCAAGCATAGTTGAAATGATCTTTTTTAAAAACTTAAATACCCACTCTATCTGTAGCTCTTCGTCAAAAAAATATTTGCCTTCTTCATTCAGATCTATATACTTTTCACCAATAAAAGCTTTCACTACTATTTTGTTCTTTAAAATGTTGTAATCAGTTGATTCTCCTTCATTTGATTGTGGCACATTAATAAATTAATTAATAACATTGCGAAATTGAAACGGTGAATAATTTTGGAATGATATTGAATGAGTAGGAGGAGGGGAGGTAATACTTTATCGATAATTTTGTCCGTATCAGACAAAATTAGCGATAATTAATTACCTTCCTTTAAGAGAATATCATTTTTCCCGTTTCTGTATTTTTTGAGGATTAATAAGTCGCTTAAATTGACATTTGATAATAACTTGTGCAACAATTTGGTCAATTTGAAAGAAATGTGTATCTTTATGAACAGTTTGAAGTGGTTTCAACAATTTTGGAGTGTTTTTGATCAGTTTGATAGTCTTTGGAATGAATTAAACTCTGAGTGATTTTGAATGAATTGATCAATATGATGTTAATTTCACAATGTTTCTAATAGAAATACCAATTTGCAGACACAAGCATAATTCTGTGGAGAACACGTGAAGCTTTATTTGGAAATCTCATCACTGAAGCTGGAGCTGCGACGCTGACATGCGACCTGCCCAGGGTCTTTATAAAGCACATTGCTACTCCACGTATTGGAGACTTTAGCTGGAAAGTCTCGTTGGAATTACAGTCCGCTAAAACCCATACGATGGTCGTCAAAGTATCACACAACATTTACAGTATCTTTGTCGGCCACCGCCAACTGACGCTGGTGGTGTGACTGGAGCAAAGTAAGCATGTACTCTTATGTTGGGTAACCTTTGCTGGAAGAGAAATAAAAAAGTCATAGAGGATAATCGTTTGTTTAAGTGTAAGATCGATTTATATTTCATTGAGTGAACAACAAAAGCTATATTTTCATGAAAATATAGCATTTGTTTTTCACGAAAAGAAATATTAATCGATCTTACTCAAAAAACAAACGATTATTCTATTTCTTTAATGCAAAAATGAGACAAAATGTAAAATTTCTAGGACATATTTTCGTAAAGCGTGTCATTTTGCGCGAGATTGCTATGCAACGTTCATTGTGACGTCACTTATTTCGCCCCGCATAGATGACGTCAGATAGGATGAAATGCACAAAAGCAGGGTATAAGTTTTTGATAATTTCACTGCTTTTGCGTCGAGTTTATCAAGTGATAATCTACCGTTATTTCTCGATAAACCACCAAAAAGCATTAAAGAAATTTGATAAATCTTTAATTTAATATGACCTATGTCGAAGGAGTGAAAAAAACCATGGCAACCCCAGTTTTGTTACCATGAAAATGATGCCATTATGTAATAGCTGACATTATTAATGAAAATAATTAAACAGGTAACTACCCTCAGTAATTGACAAGGTGAACTTTTTTGGAATGATTTCAGAATAATGTTGAATGAGTGAGAGGAGAGAGTTTTGAGTGAAATTTAAGGGAGGTAACCCAATATTGCTAATTTTGTTCAGGGTGAACAAAATAAGCAATATGTAAATTTTCTCTTTAATAAAATATGCATAAAAGTTCTATAAATAGATTCCTATTTCTTGAGGACCAAACACATTTCAATTCTGTCAGTGAAATATGATTTGGTCATATTTTTCTTCATTTTGAGCCATTTTGAATGATTTGAGTGATTGTTTTGAGTGAATGAAATGAGCGCTGAGTGAGGGATTTGGAATGGTTTTGATTGAGATAAATGTCAATTTCATGATGTAACTAACTGTACATGTTCTGCTCAAAAATCACAAGAATCTAAATCATTTATCACAAATTAGGGGTAAAATTATATATAGAATATAAAATTCATTTAACCCACTGAGATTCGATTAGTAACTTTTTTATTACAGACTGGGTCAATATCAACCTGTCCCAAATTAAATTTCATGACAGATCCTTTTCAAGGTAGTAGACCCATAATAGTTCTATAACCTTTTTGAAGTAATGAACTTTAACCAGTGTTAACTGAGGTTTTCTAATGATTTCATTAGGAATCCTCAGTCAACATTGTAAAAAATCATGTGTTCCAAATGTTCCAGAACTATTATGGTTCCACTACCTTAAAACCATTAATTTCATTTTTACAACAACCAACCTTAAGTCTGCGTATTCCCTGTCGTGTGATAAGCTGGCAATCATAAAGTTCTATTCGTTCTAAGCACTGACACCCCATTAAATGTTCGAGTGACGCGTCAGTGATTAATGGACAATTATCGAGTTCTAGGACTGTGAGGTGCTCCGTAGCACAGGGACTTGAACCCAGGTGTCGGATACCTTCATCTGTGATAAGTTCACAATGTGATAGACTCTGGAATAAAACGGGGATACTAACACAGTTAAAAAACACAATCCAATCTGACTAATATCATGGGTGCAATAATAAAACTTTTCTCATTCGCAACTGAGAGTTTTCTTAAATTTTGAATTTACAATATGTACGAAAATGAAAGATAATATAAATAAGTTATTTTTTGTAATAACTTATTAATATCATCTTTAATGTTCGTACATAAAAGATAATATCAATAAGTTGTTACTTGTTAATATTACCTTTGAAAAATGTATCCAACATAATTATTTAATTTGAACACAGTCATGTCGAAATCAGAACAGATTATATTCTTTATGAGTAAAGAAAACCAAGATGTAATGAAAGTAACTGAAAACTTAATATAGATATTTTTTTCAAAATCATTTGAATTTCTTTAAGAAATATTGGATGAATCTTCGATTACACGAACTATAAATGCTTCAAGGCGACAAATGTCCCTTAAAAAGCTTTAAGCCAAAGAAGCAACAAGCTTCATGCCTTGCTTAACTTAGATCTATACTCAAGTTGAAGTTACAATGTTTATTTATGGGTTGGTTAGTTGCCTTTAAACGCTGCTTTCAAATTTTTTTTATGTTACTGTCCCTCTTAGGTGAATTACTTATCATTTCGAGGGTTTATAGTGCAAGACTGTAGTAAGTGTATATACAACCTAAAAACACTTTATTCAGTTTTGCACAAAACCCTCGATTCGCCCGTTGGAGGGAGACAAATGACACTTGCCACTATGACTTAACTCAAATGTCCAATGACAGTTTGCTGAGCTGGAATTCAAACTCATGATCTCTGGAATAATGGCCCATCGTGTAACAAAAACGTATGAAACAATACAGCAGAAAATAACGGAGGTCATCAAAGTAATATTGTCTGGATATTTAATCTGTGTGTTTACACTACACACTTACCAGTGCTGTAAGACTATGACAATACGTCCCCAAATAATTTAATGTACTGTCTGTAATTTGTATACACTCCTCTAAATCCATTTTTTCTAATAACTGACAATTCTGAAATTGAAATATATGGATAGAATATACCATAGTCTTATAGAACTGCACGGTGACACAAAATAATTGATCAAACATTATGATATCAACATGAAACCTTTAATGAATTATTTGTAAATTATAACATGATGGCGTTAAACGCATATATAAAATTAGAAGATGGGGGAGGAGTTAATGCGAAGCAAAATCCTTAGGCTCCGTCCTTGGATTTTACCTTTTGCATAATACTCCTCCTCTATCAGACTTGATTCATGGAAACTTCATAGCGAAAATGAAATTATTTCATAAACAAGATGTAAATAGAGGATAATTGTTTGTTTCAGTGTAAGATCGATTTATATTTCATTGAGTGAACAACAAAGGCTATATTTTCACGAGTGGCGGAGCCATGAGTGAAAATATAGCTTTTGTTGTTCACGAAATGAAATATTAATCGATCTTACAAGAAAAACAAACGATTATTCTATTTCTTTAATGCAAAAATGAGACAAAATGTGAAATTTATAGGACATATTCTCGTAAAGCGCGTCATTTTGCACGTGATTGCTATGCAACGTTCATTGTGACGTCATTTATTTCGCCCCGCATAGATGACGTCAGATAGGATGAAATTCACAAAAGCAGGGTATAAGTTTTTGATAATTCACTGCTTTTGCGGGGAGATTATCAAGTGATAATCTACCGTTATTTCTCGATAAACCACCGAAAAGCATTAAAGAAATCAACATATTAAAGTTGCTAAAAAATTCTAGCAAACTCAATACCTGACAGTATGAAGTTGCAGACATTAACCCTTATCATGCTGAATAAATTTTGGCTAAAAATTTACATCAAAATCAAAGGGCAAAAAGCACTGTAAGTACCAACTGTAGGTCGATTTTTATTTGAAAAACTAAATCTTTTGACAATTTTGGTTTGAAAGTGAGAAACAGGTGGTGAAGACAAACATCAGACTGCACATTTGTGCAGGCTGATGTTTGTTTATAGCTCCTGCCAAAGGAGGAATATTCCGGGTTCAGCATGACAAGGGTTAATCTTAAGTTGGAATAATGAGCCTGTGTGTGAAATTTCCAACAATTTCAAATGTGCATCAAGCAAAAACTCTGGCCAGGATCTTCACTTTGCTCTTTATAGGCAGATCAGGTATCAAAGTATTTTTAGACAGACAGAAAATCTTTTAATCGCAATATGTTACAGTCTAGGCTGCTTAATATTTGCAACTTATGCAGATGTAAAATTGTTGGATATTTCATACACTGGCTTTAATATATTTTAGTCTCTGTAGTGGTAGAAAAATTTATAGATATTGTAGAAAAGGCTCCCACAATGTTTCTTTTCTCAATGTTCTTGATGGGCTTAAAAAAGGAATGGTTTGCGGTATTTTTTTTTCAATAAAGCTTGACAAATTTCCATCTACATCATAAGCAGAATTTCAAGTATGATACCTTATGCAAAGGCCTCATCAGTATCCCTCTACCCTTAAGTAACATAGTTCTAAAGAAACAAAAAGCCAGGGACTCCAGGTGCTCTGCAATTTTTTTCCCTAAACTTTATCTTATATCTTAGGAACTGTATTGCTTAATTTTCAAAAGAATCCAATAATATTTGTTGTCTTAATCACATAATTAAGATTGATCTAAAGAAATTCCACAAAGCCTCTTTTCCTGTGTTTTCCTTTGGACCCTACAACCATCCTGTGAAAGTTTCAAGAGAGGCAGATAAAATTAGTGAACTTTCAATAGCACATTAACAAGATTGCACTAAATGAAATTCAATAAGGCCCCTTTTCCCGCGTTTTCTCACAGATCAATCCCATTTCCGAAGTTATGATCCCTATGACCCTACAATAATCCTGTGCGAGTTTCATGATAATCTAATAATAATTGTGGACTTTATTATCTAAACAATATTGCACTTATTCCAATTTCTTAAGTGAAATTCCAAAATGCCCCTTTTCCTGTGTTTTCCGACATTTTCTAAAGCACAATCCTTATGATCCTACTATCATTCTTGAAAGTTTTAAGAGAACCCAATAATACTTTATTTTGTAAACAACATTTCACAAAATGAAAATCTTAAGTTGAATTCCCTTAGACATCTTTTTCTGTGTTTTCCAACAGATCATCCTTATTTTCAAAATTGATAACCCAACAATTAATTTCATTCAAGGTCAACAAACAAGAGGACCATGATGGTCCTAGATCGCTCACCTGAGTCTCTTTGACCCCTGGGACATCACATTAATTAAATAGGCAGCTGTCAAAAAGGAGATAATTTCTACATAAAATCAATACCATGAAACGTTTTCAGCCAAGAGCAAGACAGATATGCCTTTTGGCTCTTTGATTCTATGTAAAACGGGATGCACCTGGGTGGAGCCCAAATATGACCCCATGGTCTTAATATGAACAAACTTGGTAGAGGTCCACTAGATGATGTTAAATACCAAATATGAAAGCTGTCTGCCTTCTGGTTTCAGAGAAGAAGATTTTGAAGATTTTCATTTTTTTTACCCTTCATGCACAGAAGAGCTAGAAGGGATGCACCTGGGCAAAGCCGAAATATGACCCCAGGGTCTTAATATGAACAAACTTGGTAGAAGCCCACTAGGTGACGCTACATACCAAATATGAAAGCTGTCTGCCATCTGGTTTCAGAGAAGAAGATTTTTTTTAATATTTTCGCTCTTTGTTTCTATGTAAAAAGGGTGGAGCCCAAATATGACCACAGTGTCTTGATATGAACATATTTAGTAGAGGTCCACTAGATGATGCTAGATACCAAATATGAAAGCTTTCTGCCCTCTGGTTTCAGAGAAGAAGATTTTTGAATATTTTCACCCTTTTTGTTACGGGTAAAGGGAATGTTAAGGGTGGATTTCATTTTTTTTAATAACTTTGGTAGGGCTTGACCCAAGGAACATCCATGCCAAGTTTAATCAAGATTGGTCTACTGGTTTAGGAGAAGAAGATGTAAAAGAAATTGTGGACACCTGACGCCTGTTGCCGGACATTGTAGAATCACAATAGCTCACCTTGAGCACTTTGTGCTCAGGTGAAGTAAAAACTATAGGATCATTGCTTCTGGCAAGCAAGTTAGAGTCTAAAACATTGCTTGGTTTTTTTAATGGAAGTTGTTAGTACTCATTTTGAATTGTCTTGACAAGATGATTCCAATGAGTGTACAGTGAGTAAGATGGTGAAATTCACATTCATCTCAATCTTTTGAGGGCCATATGGAAGATTGGGAAAACAAATATGCAGCCTCTTTAAATAAAGTCGTTATTATTATTATTATCATAACCACTCAAAATCACTCACTCTGCACTCCAATCATTCATTCCAAACACTCACTCAAACCATTCAAAAGCACCCCCAAATCTCTAAAAATATTAAGATCAACAACTACATTCAAAATAAAATTTGGTATGAAAAATCCATGATTTCACTAACATCGTTGAATTTTGTAAGTGTATTAGGGGTTTGTGAAGACATTGAAATCTATTCATAGAACCTGTATACATATTTTATTAAAGGGAGGTAATTATTGTCGCATCATTCCAAAATAATTCATCTTGTCAATTTCATGAAGTTGATAACTGTATACCCACAATAAATGATGTAAGAGGAAGATAATGCATTCTTTTCTATTTTAAAACGAAATATGTCATTCTATCTTTAGCTCTGATCCTTGGTAAAAAGCATTATGTTTCCACATAAGACTTTAACTAAATTACATCAATATACTGAGCTTTGAATTTTTCTTAAAAAATATCTGTTCACTTTTAATGGAATTGGCTAATATCTTTAATTTGTTCACCTTTGCTAATGCCTGAAAGCCATTGTCTGTTAAATGTGAACAACAAGCCACTTCTAGGGTTCTACAAATAGAATATAAAAAGTTTAAAAGTAATACAACATAGACTCTTTTATGATATCCATGGCTCAGCAGGAAACAGTTGTAACTCCCTTTAAACATATAGAGAGTTACAACTGTTTCGGGCTGTGCCATCGAAATGACCTTCAAATGTTACTAGATTCAAGTGATACTATGCTAACTGGCTATATTTCATATTGAATGGACTAGCAATCATATTACATTTGTTCTTTATATCTAAATATTTACTTGAAAATAAGCTTCATAAAGAATTGATATTTCCCATTTTAAAATACATTATTCAGGGGAGTGGAATTCCCAAGCCAGAATTGTCCAAGACAGGACTTAGGCTGGACAAGAACATTTTTCAAGGCTTCTTATCCTTGGACAAGTAAATACTAAGGTAAAATCTTGGAATATAACTTAATAGATAGAAGAGATTAATTAACCTAATGTACCCGGTAACTCATGTCTATATCTATGGGTAGAAAACATTATTTTTAATGATGAAAATGCTGAGTTCCAGCATTTTCTGCTTTAAAAACAATATTTACTCAAAATTTATCTGTTCTCTTTTTAAGTGGACAAGTCCGTTTTGATCCTGGACAGGTGAATAATCACATTTTACTGGGACAAGCGGAGAATATCTGGAGGTCAACAACCCAGCATTATTGGGTAATTTACAATATACAATTCAATATCGATTCTACCATTTAATGCTTTATCCCTCTTAAATACCTATTACCTCTGTCCTCAAGCTTAGTCATGCTGAACCTGGAATATTCCTGCTTTAGCAGGAGGTATAGACAAACATCAGCCTGTACATATGTCTGATATGAGCTTTTGCATGTCATTTACAACAATTTTACACATGTGCAAGGTAAAGAGGTTAAGCAGCATAGATAATGACACAATGCAATAATAAACAAGATAAGTTTGTGAAATATGATGCTCTCAAAATGGTGATTTTTTGAAAATATGACCTTGATAGATGACCTTGTCACATGACCTTGATCTTGGTACCAGCAGATGCATATCATTGAGATCTATCATCATGCAAGATGTGAGCCTTGCATCTTGAATAGGCTTGAACAAATTGGCAATGTCAAGTTGTTTGGTTAATTTTTTTAGTTATTTGACCTTGACAGATGACCTTGACCTTGTCACATGACCTTGACTTTGGTATCAGCAGATGTGGATCAATTAGATATATCATCATGCCAAATATAAGCCTTGTATCTTGAATAGGCTTGAAAATATTGGCAATGTTAAGTTTTTTGGTTAAGTTTTGCAGACAGACAGTCAGTTATGGACGGACAGATTGACAACAGTAAAATAATATATGCCCCAATATTTCTATGTGGTGGCATAAATATGCAGAGGGATTAAGACCTTATCTCTTATATGTTGCACAGTGAAGATTCTTGTCAGACTATGCGGCTACACAGGCTGGCAAGAATCTTTGCTTTGAGCACATGTGAAATTGTTGGAAATGTCACACATGGCTCATATTCCTTTTTAACCCTTTGCTGTTTAATCCCTGCTATTTATGTGCCTGCGATTTTATCATTGAGAAAACATTGTGAAAAAAGAAGAAATTGCTTCTGAAGAGCAATTTCTTCTTTTTCCACACTATTTTCTACCCTACTGAATGGTTATTTTTCAAATTAATCCACTTTAAATTTTCGTCTGCAAAATCTTTGAATTTGGATAGGTCCAAAATTTTGTAAAACAGGTAAGGGTTAAAGCAGAAAAGTTTAAAATAACATTTTTGAAATAAATACTAAGTGTATCTTGTTCTTTCAGGACTTTGATTTCGATGCAATTTTGTAGAGGTTTTAATTCAGCATGACAAGGCTCCGGGTTAAAAGGAGACTGTTGCATGATACAAGCTTTTTCAGTATCTAAAAATCTCTCATCAAGACTTCAAAGATTTCTCTGCATAAATTTCAATTTCTTCAACTAAAGGTTAACATGGGCCTAAGACTTTGCATTTATGCAGGATTGGGCTGTTAAAGTTAAAAGGACCTGTCCTGCATTTATGATGAAAACCTTCAAAAAACTTTTTTTTAAATGATCAAATCATTACTTTCAGGGATCGTGCTAGTGTTTGAAATTGAGGTGTCATTGACTCCTTAACCATCAAATTCTGGGGATCAAAACCCATTCTTAAGAGGTCAAAATAACGGTAAAAGCTAATTGGGAAAAGACATTTCTAGGTTTCAGTGTGATTTGACCTTTTTTCTAATAATAATAAGTCAGAAATTAAACAGAGAATGTCAATAGTATACAATATTGAAAGTTTGAGTGATGAAACCCAATTTGGACCCTTAGAATTTTTTCTCTCAAGGGGGTCAAAATGACCCCCTTGGGAGGAATTTCAAAGGGTCCAAATATGATGTTTTCGGAATTTTTGAGGGTCAAACCCTAATTGAAGAGTCAAACACGAGCAATGACTTTACATGTGCACTCACATGCAAAAAGGGTACCATATGAAAAAGTTAAAAAGCGTTTTCATATTTGCTGTTCCTAGCATGAGTCAAATTCATTATGGGTCCCAGATAGAACAATAAGAACATATTCCCATTGTCTGTCTGAAGGACTCTAATAATGAGAAGCGTACAACCCCATTAGACATATGAAATGAATGGAGTAATTAATTTTGGTTCAATCAAGTAATGTCTTATTGAATTGTCTGAAATTCCTGCAGGGAAAATGAAATCTTTTCCCTCATTCTTTTTATGACATTAACATTTCCATGTGTCCATCCCTTAACCTGTTTTTTATCCTTGTCATGCTGAATAAAAACCTTGGTAAAATTTTATCTAAATATAATTTTCAAAGGTGTCTTGTTTAAAAAAGATGTGTTTGTTTGTTATTCGAATGGGGTTTCAACCATATTTCAGTTATATCATGGTTGCTGGAGCACCTAACAATAGAGGTATAGTATTTCTCACACCAGTACTACAATTACATCCTTTCATAGCCCCAAGCTACCATTCTACATAAGTTTACGATTATCAACCCATTGGTGGAATAGTCAAAAAGGATAAGTGCCACTGTCAGGAATTGAACCCGGGACCTTTTGAATGATAGTCTGACGCTTGTTTAAAAAGGAAAAAAAGCCAGTATAGACTAAGATCAGACTGCACATGTGCAGGCTGATCTTTGTCTTTACCTCCTGCCTTAACAGGAATATTCCAGATACTGCAAGACAAGGGTTAAGAAATACAAAGGACAACAAAAAAAGTCAAAGGTATCCTTACCTCAGATTTTGACATCCGTTACCAATAGAGACGAGAGAGTTATCTGTGAGGCGTTGACAATATGATAAACAAATGAACGTTAAATTACGACAGTGGTCACCGATCATCTGAACCGAATCATCAGTGATGTTCTGGAATGGAAATGAGCAAAAATTATAATTGTTACACTAAATTTTGAACATCTGGTGTAAATGTATGGATTCTTTTTTTAAATGGGAAATTTTATTTTAACTTTAATTAAAAACTTTTACTTTGATCATCTTATAACGAATTACCAATTTCGCTACAATGCTATTGATAGTCACAACAAGAGCATGGCATACGATTGCCAATGCACTGCTGTTATGAGCTCGATAGTCAATAAATATCCAAGATGAAAAAGGGACTAATTTATCGAAAAATGCAGTCAGAGGAATCTCTTTAGAAATTGCAGTTTCTTCTTTTGGTAGTGAATATATATTACAAGTATCAAGTGAATGCCTTGTAAAATTGAGAGGTCAGAGCAAAATATTTGAAAGTGCCTATAAATTTAACGTGAAAAATGATGCTGTTTCGCATTTTGTCCCATATTTGCATTAAAGAAATAAAATAATTGTGTTTTTTTTCATGTAAGATACCATTCCCCGACCATGATAAATTATTCATGTATTTGGAGACAGGCTTTATTCATTATCTATGAATTCAGACATAAAATTATTTATTATGAAAAAAAATGGCTGATTGCCGGTCTCTATGCTATGCTCTAGGATGCAAATCCTGACTGGAAAGAGTTTATGAAGTGGATCTTGTTGACCCTGTTTGAGTGTAACTATTTGTAGACAGTTTAAGTGACAGAAATTATTTATTGTGTCCAAATTTATGGATGAAATACGGTAAACAAATTTTTCTTTATTTTTTCACTGGTGGGTGCCACATGAAAGATAAATTGATCTTATACAGAAATATACAATTATCCTCTGACTGCCTCGGTGGCCTAGTGGTAAATGCACTCGACCTGTGACCTGTAGGTCCGTGGTTCGAGCCCCACTGTTGCCATGGTGTGTTTATGGGCAAACACTTAATAGCCAGTCCCAGTTCACCCAGCTGTAAAAATGGGTAGCAGTGTGTTTAAACCACTGCCTCTCTCTCAGTGAAGTGAAAACATCAGGATTTAGTGTTCCAGAGTGACACTATAAGCTTAAGCTTTCGTCGCAATCGAACATAAATAAATTAATATAAACTAATTATCCTCTATCTTATCTAGTTATTGTGATAATGACCTACCTGACATGAATGTAAATTAATTCTTTGAATATTTTTACAATGTCGTGCTATATGGCCCACTCCAGCATCAGTTATCTACAAATTAAATTACTCATTTTTTAGTTCAATTAACATGATATGAAACAAGAGGACCAAGATGGTCCTACATCGCACACCTGAGTCTCTTTGACCCCTTGGACATCACATTAATTAAATAGGCAGAAGTCATTTATGAGATAATTTTATACACAAAACCAAGTTTCATGAAGATTGGGCCACATTTGTGGCCTATAGATTTATAACAAGAAAATTATCATTTAGGCCACTTTTCCCGTGATATAACTCGGAACCTTCCCATTTTCAATAGGGTTCATCCTTGTGACCTGACCAACATTCTGACCAAGTTTCATGAAGATTGGGCCACATTTGTGGCCTGTAGAGTGTAAACAAGAAAATTGTCATGAAGGCCCTTTTTCCTGTGATATGGCATGGATCTTTCCCATTTGCAATAGAGTTCATCCCTGTGACCTGACCAACATCCTGACCAAGTTTTATTAAGATTGGGCCACATTTGTGGCATGTTGAGTGTAAACAAGAAAATTGTCATTAAGGCCCCTTTTCCCGTAATATGGCATGGATCCTTCCCATTTTCAATAGGCTTCACCCTTGTGACCTGACCAACATTCTGACCAAGTTTCATGAAGATTGAATCATATTTGTGGCCTCTAGAGTATAAACACTTAAATTGTTGACGCATGACGATGCATGATGGACCACAGACATTCAATGATCCCAAAAGCTCACTTTGAGCACGATGTGCTCAGGTGAGCTAAAAAAACATAATAAAAGGGGTCAGTGCAACACTATTGTAAGTGCCTATATATCAATAGGCACTTACGATAGCGTTGCACTGACCCCTTTGATTATCAGTGATACAGTAAAGTTCCTTGCAAAATAGACAATTTAAGAAGGATATTTCAGAAAATTTTGGGAAAGAAATAACTTATATTGTTTATGAAAGAATTTTCAGATAAATCAACTTTCATCTGCAATAGGCATTAAACTCATGTTAGTTTGAGGGGCCAGTGCAATACTATATTAAGAGCCAATAAATCCATATTGGCACTTACAATAGTTTTGTACTAACCCATTGATTTGTATAATTTTTTTTAAGAATTTATCCAATCAAAAGATCACTGCAGCCACACAAAATATTAATTAGGCAATCAAAACTAATTTTTACCAATATGTGTGTTCAACATTTTTCACTATTTTGTTTCAAACTTTGAGTGATGGGTGTCTTAATCATCAAACTTACAGCTTGAAACAGCAGTAGTTACATTGTTTAGGCTGCTCTTCAATGATATACTATTTGTTTCATGTTTATGATTAAATAGGTTAAATATGAATTAATATTTGAGCGGCATGTCTAGGAAGGTTTGCAGCCAACATCGCATCAATTGCATGATATTGCAGTTCCATTATTCTTTTTCAATTGGATCTCCAGATTTACATTCCTAGAAGAAATTGCTTGATAAAAGAAATTTCTATTTTACCACAATATATTCAACCACACAGAATGAATCAATATGTGCCAAATCTATTGATGTGGAAAAATTCAAATGAAAGGGTTGATGTTTATACCTGTGTACACCCTTGACATATAAAATCTTTCAGATTAATGCACCCCCTGGCTAGCGTCTCTAGCCCATCATTTGTTATGTCTTTGCACCAAGATATGTTGATATGTTCTAATGCATGGCACCCATCACTGTAACACAAATAATGAACGATAGACTACATTGAACAGAACACTTCAAGCAATTACACTCCATTGCTACATTCCACTAACATCAACATACCAATCAGAAAGAGTATGACATGTTACTTTGGATAAACAAATATAATAGACGAAACTTCTTTACTAAACTGCTTAAGATCATTTTTTGCATAAGTCAAAAATCAAAGTTGCCTCTAGATTAGTAATTAAATTTGGAACTCTGCCATTCATCATCTCATTGGAATCGTCTTTTAAAGACGATTCCGATGAGATATTGCAAGGCAGAATCTAACAATGTATGAAAACACCAGTTACGATTTGTGATTTTGACTAACGATTAACTTTTTTATAAGAAGCTTAGTAAAACGGGCCACTGGTTTCTAAGTAATTCCCCTCCCTGACCCCATTTTGAAATACTTCAGGTTTACCATTTACCTTCATTTACCTCCTATAGCCCAAAGATAATTTGATTTTGCATCTTTTCTTACAAACCTATAATTTGAAATGATTATCAATCTCGAATTTGATACATTATTTATCAGTGATGGCAGTGAACTTATTCTTATCAATACAATGTATTACAAATCAGTTTACTCCAGAACAGCAGACTATGCTTTTATCATTAGTTCAAGACAAGTTTTCACAGAGTAATTGCAAATTTCTCTGTCAGAATAAGGTCATTTTGATGGCATGAATAGGTTGTACTATAAGTTATAAAGGAGCCATGTCCGACTTGACCATCCCCCTCAATCAAAGCTTGATGGTAAACTGAAGCCTAATCAAAGGGCAATTACTCCAAAATTATGCAGTTATGTAGTTCTTGTGCATTACACTTCTCCTACATGAAATCTATCCACCTATAAAGTTTCAAGTTGATAAGATTTTATATTTTGGGAGATATTTGATAATGCTACAGACAAGTTTAGTGACAGAAAAAAGGAACAACTGAATGGTGGAATGATGGGCGGAGACTATTACTACATCCCCTTTGCCGAACAGCGGAGGATAAGAAGTAATAATGCTTGATTCCATTGGAATGGAGAATCCTCTCATTGAGACAATTCTAATGAGTTCCAACAACAGAAGATTTAATAATAAACATTGTTTTGTTAAAGAATGTCTTTTTCCGAGATTATGCTTACAGTGAAGGAACTTGTTATGATGGTCATTTAATAGAATTGGTCTCTTAATAGGATTGTGCACTTGAGTCACATCGACTGTAAATACCGTATTTCTCCTAATAAATGCTCCCGGGAGCTGTACATAACATGGTCAGGGAGCTTTTATTTAGTAGGCATTTTCTGATTAAAAAAAAACCATTAAAATGTCTTTTAGGCCCTTTTCTTTTTAGTTTGAGGTAAATTTCCATTAAACAATCATATAAATGATTGTTTAGAGGAAATTCACATCAAATTAGAGAAGAAGTTTCAACAAGTTCAAGGCATTTGAAGTGCGTTTTCTTAGTAAAAAATGTAGGGGTGCTATTATTAGGGAGGGAGCTATTATTAGGGGAAACACAGTATTTAAACTTTACCTGACAGCCTTTAGAGCTCTGTCTGAGAATGACTGACATGACCTTAGATCCAAATGTCGTAATTTTTTACTGTGTCGACCTAAACTTTCACATGTGCTGAAATATTAAACATAGAAACCTATTTCAATTGAGAAATAAATTTTCTGCTTTTGTATGAATTATATTTTTGAACTTATATCAACTCAATATCATATCATTTTCTTTCAATTTGGATAAATCTAAAAGCATATTCTGTATCATTTAGAAATAATTTAGTATCAATGGTTTCCATCATTTTTTTTGTGCATTCTGAATTGCAGAAAAATTGGTTTTATTCCTCAATAAAGGTAATTTTGAGTACACAGCTATTTTGTAAGCTTCCGCACAAAGTAGTCCTGTAATAAAATTCTGTCATATTCAGAGAATTATTTACACTTTTGCTCCATTATATCAAATTATCAGATATGAAGAGATTATTTGTTGATTTCCTGGAGTTTTGAAACTAAGAACAAAACTGCCTTGAAATGGGAAAAACAGGTGGTATAGACTAAAATCAGACTGCACATATGTGCAGACTGATCTTATCTATACCTCCTACCAAAGCAGGAATATTCTGGGTTCAGCATAACAAGGGTTAACATCTGTTTTTCCATTATATGTTCGAACAAGGTTAGATAAATCTTACTTACGTATCTGTGAGTTTTTTGCAATTGTTCAGATTCAAAACCTCTATATTTCTACACTGCTCTGCAAATTTTCTGAAATAGAAAGTAAAACTTAACTTTCTTCAATGCACTTCAGTGATTTATGAGTAAAATTATGGTAGATTCTCACTTGATAATCTCACGGCAAAGCAGTAAATTCATCAAACTAGTTGCGCTTGAGCGCCTCATTTGCTCCACAGGCCTGAATATCCTGATAATGATTATTAGAGGATGATAAGGCTGTTTATATGAGAATTGAAGTGAATGAATGAATGTTTATTTCAAGTAAATAGGGGTCATATGCTGAAATATTTCTGCATAAAAAACTCATGATCATTGAATAACATTGAAAATTGACCTCTACCTGTTAAACATATACATGTATTTTTCTTTTAATCACAATAATATTGTGCAGTCTGATAATGGGTTACACAAGGATCATTCTAGTGAAATTTGGTTAAAATCCAAAAATAAAAATTTCAACAATAACAGAATGTTACTGCAAAATATACTGGTACTTTGTCTGCAAAATTTTTGTTGTTGATCTTTCCACTTTTCATTAAACACTAGTAAAAGGATGTTACTTCACAATAATTGTTTGTCATCAAAACAAAATTCTTACTTATGACAATAAGAAGTAAAGTTTCAATCCAATATATTTGTGTTATTCTGCCCAATGCCTTAGAGTGCAGTCAACTCAGCTCTTTCTACCCTACTCTGAACCTCAGAGGGTCAGAACATCATTTTACACCCCTTGTCCTCTTTGTGCAGAGTCACCCTTCGTTCAACTAAACTGAACAATTCTAAGGGGGTATTCCCAGGCTACTTATTTCAACTAATGTCTCTATACAATTGAATTTCAACAAAGGTTTTGTTCCTTCTTATCTATCATCTTTACACCTATTAAATTTTATAAGTCTAGCAAAATTCATCATTCAATTTCAGGTGATACCAAAAGGGTGAAATTAGCCATGCCTACTACAACCATGATTTTCAACTGATTAGGAATCTGATAGAGGGTCACCCAAGGAACATCCCTGTGAAATTTTATTGGAATCCATCCAGTTCTTTATGAGAAGAAGATTTTTAAAGTAAAAGTTTACCAACGGATGGACAGATGCACGTACACATGCATGGACACACTGATGCCCCGCCATGACAATAGCCTGCTGGCCTTTTAGCCAGTAGAGCTAAAAACTTATATCCTGATTTCATTCAATTCACTCTATTTGACGTAACCTGAGGGGAGCCAAGACATCATGATGACATTGTCTAGTAATCACATGTAAAATGACCCTCTTAAAGAAATTGTGTCTTTTTGCATTGAAGAAATAGAATAATCATTTGTTTTTTAGAGTAAGATCAACTGATATTTCATTTTGTGAACATCAGAAGCTATATTCTCTACTCGTGGCTCTACCACTCATGAAATTATAGCTTTTGTTTGTCACGAAATGAAATACAAAACTATCCTACACTGAAACAAACAATAATCCTCCATATAGCTTTCTTATTTTTCAAATAATGCTTAAAACAACATTAAATAATAAATCAAAATGTTAAATTTTATCAGTCAGTCAGACAATTTTATATGTTAAGTCCTCACTAAATATGTCTTAACCCTTTCCTGTTTTACAAAATTTTGGACCTGACCAAATTCAAAGATTTTACCGACGAAAATTTCAAAGTGGATTTAATTTGAAAAATAACCATTCAGTAGGGTAGAAAATAGTGTGGAAAAAGAAGAAATTGCTTGTCAGAAGCAATTTCTTCTTTTTCACAATGTTTTCTCAATCATAAAATCACAGACACGTAAAAAGCAGGGATTAAACAGCAAAGGGTTAATTGACAGAATATAGACTTAGTTCCCAATAAACACGTCTACTTTAGTAACAATTCACTGTAGAAAAATTATGAGACTTAGAATACTGTAAAAATCCTCTTATGAAAAAAGAGGGCCAGAACAGCATGAATAACATGTCTCATTTTGCAGTGCCAATATTGCAGAGTATATCAAAATTGCATAAGAAAGTTTGAGAAGAGTGACCCGAACAACATTTCTGCCAAGTTTGATTGAACTTGACCCTGTAGTTACTATGGAGAAGTTGTTGAAAGAATTGTTGACGACTTACAACAGATGACAACAGGTCAATGACACATAATGCTTCATAGACAAAAGGTGATCAGAAAAGCTCAACTTGATCATGTTGACTTGTTGCACTGAGGTCAGCCAAAAAGAACCTATCCAATGAGAGTTATTGGCTATTAAACTTAACTTACTGTAGAGCATCGTCTGTTATATTTTGACAGCCTTTCAGACTAAGAGACTTTAGAAATCCTCCACATCTTTTGGATATATTCTCTACCACTGGTGCCTATAATACAACATGTTATAACATGAAAAGTGTAGTGTTTTATTTCCCCCGATCATACAGAGATTATTTTCCTTAACAACATAAGTATGTACAAAACATGTTACAAACAACAGACTTATTAAATCTTTACCACACGAATAATGCTTTTTTGTTTTGAATGTGGTTTTACGCAGCTAAATTATCAACATTATTTCAGTCATATCGCTGGATTCCTGGTATTTATCACACCAGTATTACCATCACATCCTTTCATAGCCTCCAGCTGCTATCCCACTTAGGTCTACAATTATCAGCCCATTGGTGGTTGCCAAATAGTCAGAGAGGATGAGTACGGCCATCAGGGATCAAACTCAGGACCTCTTGATTGACAGTCCAATGCACTACCAACTGCTTACATTACCAGCTACATTTTGTATAAATTTCACTTCAGTAAATGTACTTGTTAAGGAGAAAAGCTCCGGATAATAAAAAGATATGTGAAAATGACAAATTCAAAATTCAGCAACAATTCATAGTAGGGACTTCAAAATTGCAGGTGCACAACTTCAAATGCATATACACATTATGTATTAAGGTGGCAATGGACAGCCGCTTCCCGACTCTTTAAACCGGAAGTGGGTTTTCGTTTATTTTACGGCTCTTTTTGCGCGTTGTTTAAAAAGACCGGTTTTCGTTAGGTTCTGCTTATGAAAATTAACGTAGAATAATGATGGTAAAATTTGATAACTTAGCTTCTTTTCAACATTTAATACCAACTGAATGACTGGATCATTAAATTTAACAATAACAAGAGCTGTCACTGTAAGATGACAATGCCCCCGACACCGCTTTGATTTAGAAGTTATGGCCAATGTTAAAGTTTTTGGACGGAATGACGGACGGACGGACGGACGGACGGACGGACGGACAAGTCAAATTTATGATGCCTCCCTATCGGGGGCATAAAAATGCGGCAAAAGCGTCATTCAATTAGGAAAGGTCACTGTAAAATAACGAAAAACTTTCTTATTTGCATGGAAAGGTATGCTGAATTTTTTACCAAATAAAGGAAAAATATGGGGTTTAAACATATCGGAAAACAAGAAAAATTCATTGGGTAATTTCTTCAAAAAAATAGATTTTTGTGGCATTTTTACCCTGTAAAATTACAAAAAATTGGTGCATTTTTAACTTTTGAAGGCAAATTGTGCAAATGCAATTGATCAAAGAGAAATTTTGCTTGGCAACAGCCATTGTGTACATGTATAAGGTCTATCAAAATGTATTTGTTTTATAGCTATAAGCTAGTACTTACTTTATACTAGACCTAAAACGAATATAAACGTTTTACTGAAAAATGGCCAATACCACTCAAGGGCAGATAACTCTAGCATGAAAACGAGCATGGAAAGGTACCTTCGAATTTTGATATAATGACTAGACAATGTTAATCTACAACATATGTGAACAAGAAAAAAATTCATTGGATGGAAAAAAATGACGCCATGTGTCCATTGCTACCTTAATTTCAAGTAAGTACATGCAATAGTGTAGGAGAAATGCTCTGGACAACAATAATTTAGTGAATTTTGCAAGTTTGAGGGGTAGAAATTCAAAAATAATTAAGAGTAGGGGCTCCAAAATTGCAGGTGCACAACTTCATTAGCAGATACATATTATGTATAAATTTCAAGTCAATACATGCAATAGTGTAGGAGATATGCCCTGGACAACAATAATTTAGTGAAAATTAAATGTTCAAGGGGAAATAGTTCAGCAACCAACAAGGTTAGTGGCTTCAAAATTACAGGTGCACAACTTCACATGCAGATACGCATTATATATAAAACCTAAAGCTGTAGCTATAATAGTCTCTGAGAAAACTTCCGGACAAAATTGTGTCTATGGATGGACCAACAAACAGACAGATGGACAGACAGACAGATGGACTGACAGCCAGGGCAAATCCAGTATACCCCCCTCTTCTTCCTAGTTAGGGGTTACAATTAAATTGTAAGTGGGCGGTATAGGCTAAGATCAGACTGCACTGTGCAGTTTGACCCTAGTCGCTACTATCTGCTCAAGCTTTTAGCACAGTAGGACAAAACAAAATAAATAGCTTGATGATAAAAAGGAAATTTAATACCTTAACGTCCACTTGAAATTCAAATAAGTCCACTCGCTGCCAATTACTTCCATCTAGAGCTAGAAGGTTCCAGTACTGAAAATAGAGAAAGATGTGAAAATTACAAAAGTGTGCATAGTTTTTCATAATTTTACTTAAATCTATAGGCTAAAGCCATCAATACCCATGATTCACATTAATGTCAATAATATTCAACAAGATAATCAGTACGCAAGGCCAAACAAACAATTAATTGACAACATTTTGCATAATGTGAAGTCAAACCTGTGTAAAGCAAGCAACCAAGGAAATTTAAAAAATGCTTGCTCAAGACAGGGGCTCCCTTTATACAGGTTAATTTCAGTGCAATTACAGGCACTTCATATAGGAACTGAACTCAGTGGTTGCTTGCTTATTGTTGATTTTTGAATACAGGTGGCTGCTATGACAGGTTGGACTGTAAATTCAGTATTGGAGATTCATCAATGTATAGAATTAATTTTAGTGTCCATAGTTTTGATTTTATATTGACGGCTCAGCATGAAACAGTTGTAACTGCCTATAAATAGATAGGCAGTATTTACTTTTTCATGCTGAGTCATAGATATGGGCTTCTAACGGCCCTTTCAGACCATGTTATCAGTCATTTTTTCCTCTTTGAAAATATAAATATCCACAAGCGTGGCTAAAATGGATCAAAATATAGGTGTGGATCAACTGATATAAGATTTCACATATGTGCACACTGATCTTAACAAGTATTTATAACACCTGCCAAAACACAAATATTCTAGATTCAGTAAGACAAAGGTCTAAAATAACCAGATCATGTACTGCACAGAAATATATTTCAGATTCTTTCAATCTTTTCTACTTTATGGTAAAATCTGTACCAAGAAATGTTAGAAATTAATTTTTCTTGTGAGGGTTCTAGGTGTAATTTGATTCTGCAAAAGTCTCTAATAATACTCTATAACAATAAATTTGAATAAAGTTGGCAAATTAAATTAAAATTGATTCACATCACAGCCCTGATTCAATTTTATACAGGAGATTTATCCTTGTTTGTACTCTAGATTTGTTATGTGTCAAATACTAGAAATTGGGACACCTTAAAGACTTTAATTCCAATGTTCGATGACTTGACAAGTAGATTTACAGGGAAATAAACTTACATAGAAGAAGTAATAAATTATCGGGTAAATCAAAATTGATTCACATCACAGCCCTGATTCAATTTTATACAGGATATGTATCCTTGTTTGTACTCTAGATTTGTTATGTGTCAAATACTAGAAATTGGGACACAAACGAGATTAAAACTCCAATTTTCACTAATTTGACAATTAGAGTATCAGGGAAAAGAAAGTTATGAAAGAAATGTTTTAGCTCATTCCAGAGCTAAAGAAAGCGGGATATTTTGGATTTGAGATCAAGTATTTCTACAAGAAAAGCAAATACCCAACGTAATGGATACTGATTGGATTTGTTTGATCAACAAAAACATAGGGTTTCATAGAAAAATATGGATTTTAGACATGCTTTGCCTCCATTTCTCTGATTTGTCTGTCATTTTAAATATTTAATTATTATTTCAAACATTAACTCATTGAGTTGTCATCTACAACTTTTTATAATTTGGACCAGTCTCAATTTTTGTCAATTTTTAAAAGCAATACATGTATGTAAGCCTTACCTTTGAAACTTGAGCACATCGGCATAAAGTGACCACATCAAGAAAGGAAAATATTCTGGAAAAAAGAAATAATGGAATTAAACTGTAGTGTTTAATAATTCTTTATGCTTTAATGACATCAAAGTCTGAATACAATGTTTCTTTTATTATAAATTACTGAATACAATTCAAGTGACCTAGTTCTTCAGCAAAGTAAGCTAATATTGCAGTTTATAACGGACCTTTGGATCATGGAGCCAATCCATCTGACCATGTATCAAGAGATTTATCCAAACTTAAGAGGCGCTTTAGGGTATGATTTGCTCCACATGCTTGAATCTTTTTATAATGGTCATAAGAGAATGATGATGCTTTTTAGAAAAGATTAGAAGTTAATTACATGAACAGTACTTTTCAGCTTTATTTGAAATCGACCCTCATGACTTTCATATGAAATAAATTGAAAACAAATAATTATATTGTCTGGTGATTCAAAAGATTTTCTTTATATTACCATGTATGGAAATTAGTTTGTATATAAAAGTAATGCTTTTCTTCTAATTGTTAATGTCCATCAATTAGGTTCTGAGAAATTGGTTTTCAAGGTTCCCCTATAAAATATAAAGTGAAATAACCTCTAACCAAAAAGGACATATTTTTCATCCTATCACAATATTTTTTAAGCCTAATAAGGATATGCAGTCACTCAAGGATCACTCGTGTGACATTTGGTTGATATCCATCAATAAGGCTGTTAGAAAAGTCACTTATTACCATTTATGGAAATAAGCAACGCCTGTTAAAACCATGTCTTTCAATGGATCAAAATTTCTTAAACAAATTTGAAAGAGGGTTTCCCAAGGTTCATTCCTTTAAAGTTTTGTTGAAATTCATCAAGTAGTTTCTGAGAAGAAGATTTTTAAAGAAAATTTTACGACCTTACACATGGACAGGTGGACAGACACATGTTGGACACAACACCGTGACAATAGCACCGTTGAGCTAATTCACATATGTTAATTTCAGGTTCAAGGTTTTTTAACAAAAGTCATTAGTTATTAAAATATTTGGATATAACAATGCATTTACATCTGGCCCTAGAGCATTGTTGTATGTACACAGTTAAACACTTAGTTTCAAAACAGCATAAAACAAACTTAAAGCAATCTAAATGTTGCTTGTTTGAACCTTAATCTCAAAATTCTAAACAGTCTAAAGAAGAATCATCTTCCAGACAATTTTCTCTCCGAGTCCAGCAAAAACCCATTATTTTCAAATGTATCTTCATGTGTTAGACAAAATATCACATTTTGCAGAATAAGCAGGTTTTTACACCATAATATAAGAATTATTGTGTTATTATTCAGACAGAAAATAATATTGTGTCTAGCTGTTTAGCGCTAGGACAATTGTACAACATAGAATTACAGAATGTCTTATTTATTGAAAAACCCTTGTCTTTAATTGACATTGAGAGGATAAGACAAATCTATTGTAAGTGCCTATATATCGATAGGCACTTACAATATTTTTGCTTATCTCTTGAAATATTGAAATAACCTTGTCTCATGATCCTGAAGCTTTAATTCTTCCAAGAGGCACTTGGGAACCAATATCGCTCCACAGGTTTTTTTTTTATTGATACGAGGTAAATAGGTTGATGACTGCACTACTTTTAATTATACTTATATGAATTTTCAGCAATACCAACAACTTATAATGCTAATATGCTTTTTGAAATCAGGGGTTTTTTTGAGGGAATAAAAAAGAAATTGTACCATGCTTTAAACTTTATAGCAGTTTCTAAGAGACATTATTAAGTCTAATGAAAATTTCTGTAAAATTTAGTACAGTCAATCTTGCTCAAATGACCACATCTATTAAGCAACCATTTTTCTTTAAGCAACTGTCTTCAAATATCATTCTTTCAATCAAAATAACTAAAAAGTAAGATACTGTTGGTCAAAAAATTATTGAAATGAATCCTAATTTGTTAAAACTCACCAGAATCATCTATACAAGACAATTCTTTTGAGTTTTAACAAATCAGGATTATTGTGAATTTTGCCATCATAAATTTGCATATTCCACCAAAACGTTACTATGTTTTATGTTTCTTATTTGTAAACAAAGCGTATATTGAGCAACCATTTCCTTTAACGACCACTTTTTGGTGATCCAATTAGTAGTCTCTTAAAACATTTAGTTATACTATACTAGAACATTAGTAAATTGCTTATGTGGAGAAGAATATCAAAGTTTTTCAGTACACAAACAATTTAACTTTATAAATATTTCTACACTTTGAAACAGACATTTATAATCTTTGATATTATTATTATAAGGTACCCTTACATATAAATTTCCATGCACCTCCATTGAGAAGGTATATATCATAAGATCATAATTACCGTAACAACAACTCCTTAGGCAGTTTTCTGTTTATGAGTGCATCATCACTGTCTGTGATGGAAATCTGTGATACCTGCAATGATAAAATTTGTGACCTTCAAATTTGAGACTTTAAATGCAGACAACATTCGAAATAATCGTCAATTTTCGTTTTAAAGGCTTATAAATGCTTTATATAAATATTTTTGTCATTTCTTCTCGAGATATGTTATAATGCCCAAATTTCATCTATATGATATTGTTAAAACTACTGTCTCATACATGCTCTGATGCTACAGCAATAGGCTGCTTACAACGTCAGCCTAGTGTATTGTTCTAGAACTTTAAATGGCAGTTCAGGAACACTTTGAACTATAAGAACTATTTCTTACACCTGTAAACATTCTAGAACATTAAAGACCCATTTCTTGATTTTTTTCCACAGGGATTGACCCACAGTACCAAGTGACTTAAACCTGTCAATATGGGGACTTGCCCCACTGTACAAATTATCAAAGCTATCACACACACTCAGCGCCCCAGACCCACCTATCTGTATGGGGACTTATCCAACTGAACAAATTATCAAAATTATCACACACCCTTTGTGCTTCATACCCACCTGTCTTTATGGGGACTCGCCCAACATAACAAATTATCAAAATTATAACACACGCTCTGGGTTCCATACTCACCTGCAGGCGCGTAGCCAGGCGGACGCCAGGAAGCCCGGGCTTCAACATTACTTTTCTAAGTATGATTTTTCCATGAAAAGGCCAGGAGAAAAATGGAATGTCAACATGAAAAAGAAAGAATGCTGAAAAAAGATGAAACCTAACAAATGATTGAAAGATTTTTATTTCAGCTAATATCTTCTATTTTTTTATCTTGTTGACCTTCCGAAGCCATCTTCCACCGTACATGGTATTTTTCACTTAGTGAAATCATATTCGGTTCCTAATTCAACGAACCGGCGACTCTTGCAAAATTCTGAATAAAGATTTAAATGTCATTTTAGATGCAATACACTTACATGTGTTTAAAGATACATGTTTTACTAAGAATTTGTTGGAGTTTCATTGTCTTGGGCCGTTTAAATTGTTTATCCTAGGCTTTCAAAAGTAACCATCGAAATAGAATATTCTTAGAAAACTATCAGCAATTATGTCCTTCAGCTTAATATGGAGTAACCTTTTTTCACGACGAACAATGGAAGAACATAATGCACGTCGATGTATAATCATGCTTAAAAAGGTAGGCCTACGTAAGAGGTGGTACAGTTATAATTACTGATAGAAATCACGGGCCGGCTGTGCCTTTTTCCCTAAAATAAATATGAATTGATTGGCATAGAAATACGAGTGAGAATGACTATACTTACCTACAAATGTAGGCTGATACCCTTTGGGAACTTGTTCTAAACTTTTTGAAACACCTGTAATTATGTCTTTAAGGTGAGTTTATCGATAATTTGCTATCCACAAACTCAACACTTTGAATTTCATGTAACAAACATCTCTAAATTCAGGCATACTCCAAATCTCATTTTCGTCAGGCAACGACTTCGTATATGGCGAGAACAAAACTGGGTTGGTTGTATTAAATGTTACTTAGTTGTACCCATGCAAGCTACATGTAACCCAGGTAACCCAGGTATGTAGGAAGAAAACTCTTGGAACGATATATGTATATGCAACTTGATCTTTGGGTTTCATCTTTTGTTTACAAATAAACTTATATTTTGATTCTAAAATCTGTTATAACAACAAGAGCCGGGGAGCTTATACTCCAAACTTTGTACCCGTGAAAAGGTAGAGAGAAAATTCATTGGGAAAATCCATCACGTAAACAATGTGATTTCAGTTTCAACGCTATTGAAACCTCTGTTTTATGGAAAAAAACGTTTGGAACCATTGGGTTGAGATTTGAAAAGGGATAATGGTTGGAATCAATTATTTCACGCTTGTTCGAATATTTTGTTACAAAAAAATCATGATAAAACGTTTCTTTCCTTTAAAAAGAATTGTCTTGTATAGATGATTCTGGTGAGTTTTAACAAATTAGGATTCATTTCAATAATTTTTTGACCAACAGTATCTTACTTTTTAGTTATTTTGATTGAAAGAATGATATTTGAAGACAGTTGCTTAAAGAAAAATGGTTGCATAATAGATGTGGTCATTTGAGCAAGATTGACTGTACTAAATTTTACAGAAATTTTTTCTTTTCTTCTTATTATCTACGGAGTTGCCCTCCTAAATATGAACATAAATTTGAATATTTATTGACTTGAACAATTTATCCTCCAGTTTTCATTATGAAAATATCTACATATCTTAGAAACTTTGATAGTAACATGTCTATTCAGATATCATCAGATGCCACCAAATCGCACCAGATTTTAAAAATTTTTCTTTGGGGACAGCCCAAAACCCCCCTTACGAGAGGAGCTATTTGTGCTTCAACATCAAGAATGTCCTGGCTACGCCCCTGACCTGTCTATATGGGGACTCGCCCCACTGTACAAGTTGCCAGTGTGTTGCTAATACATCTCTACAACAACACTTTGCTTAAACTACTGTATATTTTCATACACACAGAGTACACAGTGACTCACATGTCTACACAGGGACTCACCCAACTGTACAAATTGAGCCTTTGCGTGACATTTCCAACAATTTCTTATAAGCGCATGGTATATACATTGAGCAGCCTAGACAGCCACATTATGCAATAAAAATAATCACTGATTGCTGAATGAAAGATTGACACCTTGTCTTTCTACAGAGCGCAGTAATTACATCTCTACAACAACACTCTGCTTTATCAACTGTATATTTTCACACACACACACACTGAACCCAGTGACTAACCTACTATACAGGGACTTGCCAAAATGTAAAAATCGAGCCTTTGCAAGACATTTTGTTATGTGAAATTGCTGGAAATGTCACGCATAGGTTCAATTATCAAAATTATCACACACACAAAAGTACCCAATACCCACCTGTCTATATGGGGACTCGCCCCACTGAACAAGTTGCCAGTGTGTTGTGAATACATCTCTACAACAACACTCTGCTTTAACTACTGTATATTTTCACTCACAGTCTCTGAATCCAGTGGCTAACCTGTCTATACAGGGACTCACCAAAATGTACATATCCAGCCTTTGCATGACATTCTGTTATGTGAAATTGCTGGGAATTTCACGGATAGGTTCAAGTATCAAAATTATCACACACACATAGTACCCAATACCCACCTGTCTATATGGGGACTCGCCCCACTGTACAAGTTGCCAGTGTGTTGCGAATACATCTCTACAACAACACTGTGTCATTATGGCTCCTCTCCGCGTCCATTTTGGTCCGATTGAAATATTAAACACAACGCAACACTCACTAACTTCATGTCCAGAATAATTTTGTTTCTCACTGTGACACATGTAATTGTTTTACTGCACAATTTGAAAAGTGATCATGAACACAGCAGCTTCTTGATAGCAAAAAATCTAAGACAAAAAAGTAGCATAACTCTTACAAAAATGCTTTTAGAGTTATTCCTCTTGATAGTTGAGATTATAAAGCTCTTGTATAATGGTGAACACAAAAGTCATGCCAGATTTAATGAAGATATCATGACCAATGTAAAAGTTTGTCACACCACCAACAACAACAATGCTATGAATGCAAACCAAGGTGATGAGAAAACCTTAGGTTTTCTTCAGAAAACAGCCAAGCTAATAAATTGAGTTATGAAATACGGAATAATTACAACCCAAGGAAAATTCAAAATCAATTCTTTCTTCCATTAAATCAATTTTATCCATTAAAATAACAATTATGCAAATATCTTCATATAACAATAGCCTTAAACACAGGAAATTTTCCAATGATTACGATTAAATGATAAATTGAACACCATTGTCAGTCTCACTGTTAAACAAGTCTCAAATTCATTGTATGTTTGTTTAAACAGGGTTTAATGCAGCTTAGAGCAAATTTCAGGTATATTGCATGGAGTGGAACACCTATAAATGTATTCCTGGCATTCCTCGTACAATCTTTTTCTGTCCTAGCCTCAAGATGCGATGCCACATAGGTTTATGATTATTTACCCAAGGTTCCAAGATGAAATTGATTTGAGGGGTGAGCACAACACTATTGTAAGTGCCTATTTAAAAAAGAGGGCAGGAATGGCCCTAAAACGCTCACCTGAATTTTATTGGTCCAGTGGAACCCATCCAAGTAACTTTCTGACAAAGTTACATTCACATTTGCCTAATTGGTGAAGAGGACAGAATATTCAAAGAATTTAGAGTGAAAATAGACCCTGCCCATCCACTCTTTATGGAGGTAACTAAAAATAAGGCACACCCTGCCATGCCAATTTTTATGGGCCAATCAAAATAATATTAAAGAGGGTCATGAAAGGTACATTCAGGTAAAGTTTCAATGAAATTTGGCCCAGTGGTTCAGGAGAAGTTGTCTTTCAAACTTTTTGGGCTCAAAATAAGCCCCGCCCTGCCACGCCCACATTTATTGGGCAATCAAAATTTTGTGAATTTTTGAAAAGGGTCACCTAAGGAACATTCTGATAAAGTTTCCTTGAAATCAGCCCAATGGTTTAGGAGATGTCTTTCAAAGATTTCGGGCTCAAAATAAGCCGGGCCCTGTCACGCCCCTATAAATGGGCCGATCAAATTTCGCGAACAATTTTTAGAAAGGGTCACCCAAGCAACATTCTGGTAAAGTTTCATTGAAATTGACCCGATGGTTCAGGGGAAGATGTTGTTCAAAGATTATGGGCTCAAAATAAGCCCCGCCCTGCCATGCCCACATAAATGGGCCAATAAAAATTTTGCGAACAATTTTTGAAAAGGGTCACCGAAGGAAAATTCTGGTAAAAGTTCATTGAAATGGGCCCAGTGGATTAGGAGGCGATGTCATTCAAAGATTAGGGGCTCAAAATAAGCCCCGCCCTGCCACACCAACATTTATAGGCCAATCAAGATTTTGCTAACAATTTTTGAAAAGGGTCACCCAAGGAACATTCTGGTAAAGTTTCATTGAAATTGGCCCACTGGTTTAGGAGGAGATGTTGTTCAAAGATTTCAAAGTGAAAAAATGCCACGCCCTGCCATGCCCCCATTGACCAATCAGAAATAAGCAAACTATTTTAAAGAGGGTCACCCAAGGAACATTCTGGCAAAGTTTCATTGAAATTGGCCCAGTGGTTCAGGAGAAGAAGAAGTTTTTCTAAATTGTTGACGACTGACAGCATTACCCTAAAAGCTCCCCTTGAGGACGTTGTGCTCAAGTGAACTAAAAAGAGGCACTTACAAAAGTGTTGCACTGACCCCTCTAAATGTTAGAAAGGATGTGTGACATCAGGGATCAAACCAGACTCCCTTCTCAAATAAACTGTACATGTCTTAAATTTGTGGTTTGTTTGTTTAAATGGGGTTTATTAATCTGTTTTGAGCAAATATTTCAGTCATATTACCGGTACATGGCTAGAACACCCATTTATGCATTCTTGGTAATTCTCGTCGAAGTATATTACAAATATAGTATTGTGACTTGTGATTACCGGTACATTTGTATACAATCGACAAGTCAAAAGAGTAAATTCTACTTATACTACCATCTTTTTGTTTAATCCTAGCCTCAAGATGCTAACCCACATAGGTTTATGATTATTTAACTTTTAATTGGTGGAAGACAAAACTTGTGTATTTGAGAAGGGCGCCGGGGCTGATCCCCTTTCTGACATTAAATTAATGTCAGAAAAGGGATCAGACCCAGCACTCTTCTTAAATAAACTGTTAAGATTACCCTGTGGCTGAAGTCAAAGGTAACCAGACTATAACTTCCATATTTTAGTCAAAACCACGAAACTTTATAGGTGTATTTACAAAACTGAGCTCTGATGTAGGCATTGAGTCCATTACAATAGGTGTATCTGATTTATTTAACAAGAGTCTGCGGACAACGTAGCTCGTCCAAACAGCTGCTTGTCACAAACAGCGCTTGACCTAAGACCAAAGTTCAAAGTGGTTTCTTTCAACGTTAAAGTCCATGATCTAATATATATCTGTTTGAGTAGTAATTAAGAAATATAAAAACTTTTTTGTTTTAATTGCATGTATAAGGTTAGGGTAAAGTGAAAGCCTACAAGCAGATGAGGTTACCCATGGAATTTCTTTGTATCAAACATGAAGTTTTTCTTTAAAATTTTTCCATTAAGTCCACAAAAGGTCAAGATCAAGGTCAAATTGTGAAGGATCTTGGTCTCTGTAGAAGCCTATCACCTAGTGAGTATGTGTATGAAATAATAATGTCCCTGAGTAAACCATTTAGAAAATATAAGCAAGGTTACATTTTTGGTTAAAGTTTTTCAGTTTAAGTCCATAAAAGGTCAAGGTCAATGTCAAATTGTCAAGGTCCTTGGTTTCTGGTGAAAGCCTTTCATCTGGTGATTATGTATATGAATTAATGATGTCCCTATGTTAAAGCATTCAGAAAATATAAGCAAGGTTTAAGTTTTTGGTAAAAGAATTTCTGTTAAAGTATTTTTAAGTTCATAAAAGGTCAAGGTCAAGTTATCAAGGACCTTGATCTGTCACAAAAGCCTATCACCTAATGAGTATGTATATGAAGTAATGATGTCCCTAGGTTAAAGCATTCAGAAAATAATAAGCAAGGTTAAAGTTTTTGGTTAAAGTTTTCAGTTAAAGTTTTTCTTAGTCCACAAATAGTAAAGGTCAAGGTCAAATTGTGAAGGACCTTGGTCTCTGGTGAAAGCCTATCACCCGGTGAGTATATATATATGAAGCTATGATGTCCCTAGGTTAGAGCATTTAAAAAAATATATGCAAGGTTAAAGTGTTTGGTTAAAGTTCTTTGGTTAAAGTTTTTCTAAGTCCACAAAGGGTCAAGGTCAAGGTCAAATTGTCAAGGACCTTTGTCTATAGTGAAAGCCTATCACCTAATGAGTGTGCATATGAAGTAATGATGTCTCTAGTTTAAAGCTTACAGAAAATATAAGCAAGGTTAAATGTTTTTTTGGTTAAAGTTTTTGGTTAAAGTTTTTGGTTAAAGTTTTTTTGAAAGGGTCAAGGTCACAGTCTAAAGGTCATTTCGACATGGATGTTAGTCTCAAATGAAAGCCTAAGCCCTAATGAGTGTTTCTGTAAAAAATAAAGCCTCTAGGATAAATATTGATAGAAATAAAAAACTTTATCCTAATGTGGTAGCCGACACCGACGCTGATGCCGATGCTGACGCCGACATCCGAGGGTATGACAATAGCTCTTCTGAGACTTTCGTCCCGGGCGAGCTAAAAAAGTGTATGATAGGAATTGAATGTGATACCTCCTTCTCAACTTTGTAAGTACATGAATGAGTACATCATACGATCTTAGACAAGCAATATGTTCCATTTGAAAGGTAATTTGTATCATTTTTAGGAATTGTTTAATCCTGTTTTATCTTTTTTGAAAAAATAGCACGGGGACTTTAACTGTTAGAGGTAGAGGCAAAATCTACCTATACATACATAAAGACATCATGAAATATCTTGAATTATATTTAACCAACACTTTTTCAAAGGTAGAAAAATGATAAATTGTTTTGCACTGGTTTCACTGACAACTAAGTATCTCAATGATTGTTTTGTTTGTATGGATTGGATCTAAAACACTGCTTTTGTTAGTTTTCCAATCACATATCAGTGGCTGGAGCACCTAACAATGGATTCCTGGAATTTCTAACACCAATACTACTGTTAGGGTCTCTCTTAACCTCCAGCTGCTATCCCACTTAAGTGCCTAAGCGTACTGATATCAACCCAATTAGCTCAAACGGTACAGCATCAGTCTTCAACTATTGAAGTTCAATTGCATGGGTTTGATTCCTGGGCTGGCACACTAACAAACTAAATGTCTTTCGGATATGACTTTTAACTGAGGTCCTGTGAGACATTGCTTTACACTGCTTTACACTGAGCACATTAAAGAACCATGGTAGATCTCAACATTAGTTTCATCATGTATCCTTGCAGTATCCTACGTAACAACCAAGCATCTTCTGGGAGCATTGCTCATATGGGCATAAGCCACAGTGTGGAAATAAATAAACAGAAATAAACAAAAAAGTTGTACTGACCAATTAATTGAATTTTGAAACCTGACTAAGGACTAAAGGGCAGTTTCAGTTTTTCAATTCAAGTTGAAGTGACCTATTGATAAATTTCACAGTACCCAAGCCTGCATCATATAATTCTTTTTAAAACAAGGGTCCCAACTCAGGAAAAAAAAAAATTAAACAGTGCAGCCTCCCATTTAATAATGACTATATGGTATATGCACTTTCAAGGAAAGTCTATCATGCAAAATGGAATTATTCAGCATTTTGTACATAAAAAATACATTAATAGATTATCACTTATTCAGCATTTTGTACATAAAAAATACATTAATTGATTATCACTTTAAAAAAAAATAAGAATTGTTTAAAAATGAAAAATAATGTTACACCAGTTATTTAGTTTATGGCAAGTTTTCAGCTTTCCATCATCAGATTTTGAAAAAAAGACATTAGCTTGTCAGATCTATGTCATTGAGCTTTCAATTTGCAAAATAATCCCCTAACTTATAATAATAAAAGTAAGGTAAAGTAAAGCAATTACTTTGAAATAATTGGGGAATATAAGTGAAAATGCTTTAGATTTATTAGAATGGGGTTAAACATGTGACTCTTTTAAGAATATTTCAGTCATGTTGTGGCAGCTGGTCAACCTAATAATGAACTCCTTATACATGTACTTCCAATTCTATAGCAGTCTTTCCAAATCTGAGTTGCTCATCTCAAATAGGTGTACAATAATCACCCCTCATTAATGGGGGCATTATGCTTGAAAGAATATTTGCTTAGGTATGGATCAAACAAAGGACTCAATGATTGAGAGTTTGAAGTGCTCTAAACTTTTCCTTTTAATTTTCAATGGCTCAGCACAAAACAGTTGTAACTGCCTATATGTTTATAGACAGTTATAAGTGTTTTTCCCAAAGCCATCAAAATACTCGAGAGAGCAATTTCAGAGAGCAAGTGTTGAGCCTGTTTAGTTCAGGCCATGACACATTCTGCTGCAAAGCCTGGGATTATGAGTTCAATCCCTTACTTGGCCAACTTTCATTTGACATTTGACAAAATTTATTATCACAAGAGCCATTTATCCCCAAACAATTTGTGTTAAGTAGTATGCCCTGATGGGATGAAAAGCTGGGGCCAGTTTTACTAAACTTCTTACAAAAAAAATTAATTATAAGTCAAAATCCCAATGGTCCTTGTTGTTTTTATTCATCATTAGATTCTGCCTTGCAATATCTCATTGCGGTCATCTTTCCAACATAATTACAATGAGATGATGCATGGTAGAATTCCATTTGTAGTTTCATCTGTAAAAGCCACTAATTTTTTACTTACAGAAAAAAGATCGTAAGATGTTAATTAAAACAGGCCCCTGGTAGTTTGGAAAAAAAGTTGTGGTTGTACTGGCATGGGAAATGACATGAAATCATGAGTAGGTGAACAAGACCTTGCAATAAAACTGCAATTGTTCAAAAAGTGGTTTTAAACCCAATACAAACAAATTTTCTATAGCAAACTCTTGAGTATATATGTATACATAGAAACAGAAGCCAAATATTGACAAACAGGAGGTTTGAAATATGAATATATAGACTCTAGCTATATGCAAAAACCCTCCCACATTATATCTCTATGCAAATACAATAAATTGACTTATTGCTTTTCACCAATATGCAAACACGAGGAAAGTAAATAGTTCCTGGAATCTATCATATATATCTACATCAGGAGCTTCAGAGACATAAGAGTTATTTGGATTCTTACAAATTAAATTCAAAATATTCTGCCACAAAACCCTATGTTGTGGGTACTCATTGGAATCGTCTTGTCAAGACGATTCTAATGAGTACCAACAACATAGGATTAGGACGAGGAATAAAAGGTTTAGAATGTCATAACTCAATCTCTGAGACCAATAATTGTTCAATGCATCCTATATACATAATCCAAAGTCTTCACAAAGCATTTGAGAAGAATCAACTTCAATTCCTAGCTCCATTTAGCACTTGAATTTTTTCTTTTTCTTTAAGATCACTGGTTTTTTTTTTTAATTTCCAATCAAAAATGAACATGTAGGTAAACAAAGCCTTCGATAAAGAGAGCCAAACATCAATAGAAACACGAAAGTGAAATTTTGTGTACAATTTTTCCTATATCGAGCAAACAGAACAAAATTCACTCCTCTAGCATAATGTTCTACACCGAATCAATAAAGCAACCCTCCAATTGCCACAGGCTTCCTTACAGCTCTTCGACCCTTTCTACGATTATTATGAATCCTTGTCAAGCTAAAATGTGATTTGTGGTTTAGTTGAAACATAATACAGTATTACCTGACTGTATTAATCTGTTGCATTTTAAGGTTATGGATCCATAATTAGTTCCACAACATTTTGGAAGTAATAATCTTTCACAATGTTAACCAAGGTTTCCTAAAGAGCTCATTAGGAAACCTTGGTTCACACTGTTAAAGATCTCTTTGTAACTTCCAATACATTGCAGGACTATTATGGGTCAAATGCCTTAATGTAAATGATGAACATGATGGTTGTCCCACAACAAGTAACCATTTTCAGCCAGCAAAAATTTGTCGATCAACTTGGCCTTGACCTTAAACTAAGTGCTTTTGTAAATCTAAATTTCAACATTTGACCTTTAGACTACTATCCTTGACCGTAGAAGATATTGGAAATCTATTTCACAAAGCCCATTAACTTATTACATCAATTACTCGCTGATTTATTTTTCGCAATATCCCATTATGAATCCAATTTGTTCATTTTAGCCTTAATCTGTGATCTTGAACATGGAACCCTCTGAATAATGCATGTAATTTAAATGGCACAATTCCATTCATGACAGCAAAAAATTGATCAAAATTGAATTTGAAATCCATCAAAAATAATCAGAGATTATTGATCCTGATAAGCTTAATTCTAAAAATTTGACCCTGAGATACGCATAATAATGATTTTGAATTTTGAGACATCCAATCATTTCTTTCAAATGGCACATCTTTTGATTATGGAAAATAATAAGACTTATTTATTTTGAAGTCAATTAATTGATAATTATGCTCAAGACACTTAATAATTCTATCCTTTGACCTTTACCTGTTACCTTGACTTTGGAGCTAACCAAAAATTCTTTCAAATGGCACATCTGCTTATAAATAAAATAAATCCATTCATTATTCGAGGAGATAAGCTTGAGACAAGATCAATTTTTAAAATTCACCTTGCAATGTAACCTTGACCTTACAGCCGTCTGATAATTTCTTTCAAATGACATATTTATTTATAATGGAAAATAGTTGTGCAAAATAATTTGAAATCCATCCATAAATGTAGAAATAATGATCTGCATGGACAGACAATGGACTCTCTTATTTTAGCATTGCCTTTACAGCAACTTATGATAGTGACAATGATTATTATGTCTCTTTCAGCGGAAGCTTGTGTTCCTTGATATAACAAGATCTAGACTTTGGCTTGAAATTCTTTATCCTCGTCATGCTGAATCCGTAATACTCCCGCTTGGCAGGAGCTATAGACAGACATCAGCCTGCACATATGTGCAGTCTTATGTTAGTCTACACCACCTGTTTCTCACTTTCCAACCAGAATTGTCAATAGATTTAGTTTTTCAAATAAAAATTAACCTACTGTTGGTACTTTCAGTGCTTTTTGCCCTTTGATTTTGATGAAAATTTTTAGCCAAAATTTTTTCAGCATGACAAGGGTTAATCAACTTTTGGACAGATACACACTCAACATGACAGTGTGATGGCTACATGCATACATACATGGCAGGCTTCTTTTTTTCCTTTTCTCACACATTTTGTACCCTAAAACTTAGAACTCCCTTTCTACTAAACATGTACTCTTTATAATATCATCTATAGCTACTTAAAATATACACCAGCCTCGAATTGCATACCCTGGGATGAAATGAGTCCAAAAAGGTCTATGGGACTCAAATTAGGTAATTTTGAGATCTATACCTTCCATTAAGTAAGTGTCAGGCTAACAAAACCTAGATTTTTTAGTTTGCTTGTTTGGATTGGGTTTAACATCAATTTTAACAGTATTTCAGTCATAGAGTGGTGTCAAGAGCACCTGGCCATGGATTTCTAATACATGTATTTCTAACAGAAGTACTCTAGGATATTCTGCCTGAGCCTCAATCAAGCTGCCAAAAGCACAACCTATATAAGCTTATGATCACCTTGCTCTCCCCTTGATGGGAGTTTAGTTGATTGGGTTTTACATCGCTTTTAAGAGCCTTTCAGTCATATTGCAAAGACTGGGGCACCTAACAATATATTCCTGGTATTTTTCACACCAGTACTACCATTATGTCTATTACTAGCCTCCAGCTGCTATTCGACAAAGGTCTACTTTTATTGACCTTTTGGTGGGAGACAAATAGTTGGAAAGAATTATTGCAGCTGTCATAGATCAAACCAGGAACCTTTTCCATTGATGGAAGACAAATGTCGGAAAAGATATTGCCATAACTGGTGGAAAAAACCCAGAACCTCATAATAAATAGTCGGATGTGCTACCAACTGTGCTTAATCCCATCACTACAGCTATCTGCACCTCTCAGTGACTCCTTACTCATGAAAATCTGGGGGTCAAAACTGATTTTAAAGGGGTCAAAACAACAGAAAAAGCATATTTTGTGATTAGAACTATGCTCTGTCAATTGAACTTCTCTGGTCAAGACATGAAGAAAGTTTGATCAATAAAATTCTTATATTTTGTAAGATACATCATTAAAATTTGAGTCATAAAACCAAGTTTTGACCCTTTGAAATTGCTAACTAAATGACCCCTTGGAAGAAATTTCCAAGGGTCAAAAGAGATATTTTCAAGTTTCATAGGGTCAAAACCCTGGTTTAAGGGTCAAACACAAACTCTGAAGTCATTATTATTATTGTTGTTATTATTATTATTACAAAGGGTTCTATTCAGCACTATGAGGGTTAAAGTGATCAAGTCCAAGTTTCAAACTATAACATCAATGACTTATTTGAATAATTGATCATGGACATTCTCAATTGATTGAAAGCAATAAAGTATGCATGACCTCAAATAGAATTTTAAATTACAAATTACAGGGTATTATAAGCAAAAAACTATTGTAAGTGCCTATACATTTATGGTCGCTTACAATATGGTTCAGTGTAAGACTATACTAAGTGTATATACAGTGTATTTATATATACACTTAAGACAATCTTGCGCTGTACCCTGTAAGTGCCTGTACATATATGGTCTCTTACAATATGAGGGTTCAGTGTAAGATTGTACTAAGTGTATATACAGTGTATATATACTGAGCGCAAAAAGTATGGTCGTTTTCTCTTCGATGGGATATATTTCAGGATGTGATTCATCTTTCACAAAATGAATGCCGTTAATTATAATTCTGTCCAATTTCCTCCAATAATTTTGTTATGTTAGACGAAAATAGCAAACCGCAATGAGATGATTTTGAACAGACCGGTAGAATAGAAAAGTCACACAGTTTAACCAAGGGACTTAACTTCCAATTTGTATCACAAAAAAATGTCAACATTATCTTTGGGTATCTTGTTGCAATAAAAAAAAGGGTTGGTTAGAGTATGGGATCATTCTGGTGACTCTTTATCATCATCTTTACACCTAACTCACAAAAATGCAACAATTGTTTTGTCAGAGATTATTTTGCAGAATATTGTTAACCAGGAAGGAAAAAAGGTTCTTCAGTTTCTTTCTAACATAAGAAATTGAGTAATTGCGCTTTTCTGGTTAAGCGATCACTAACGTTCGATTGACGGCACGGTGGCGTTAATTTAACTTGTTTACAGGTATGTTCTTTTCAATAGGTTTCCATTGATAAAAATAAGACTTGAATGATCCTAAGCGATGTTTTTACCAATTGCAATCAGTTGGGATAATGAAAGCAACCGATTTTTAACGTACCGGCATGACGTTCGGCTGCCCTCCTATTGTCGTTCAACAAGATCTGTAAAACGAAATTGGGCCATAATATGTCAATATTTATTCACAATGAACCGTATGATGATAAAAACGATAGTCGCAGAGGCTAAATGCAATTTCATCACCTCCCAGATATGCACACCGTATTCGATATGTCCATGCGTTATCCATTTGATTTACGTCATGTCACAACTTCCCTCTTTTTCGAAGGATGCATTGCATTTCAATGTTTAATGTTTACGCGGAATAAGAGTGATCCAATAAAACAAAAAAGAACTTTAATTCATTTTGTTACACGCAGCTATCAACTTAGTACGTAAAATCCACATTTACGTCATGTCAGACGTATGTCTGAGAGTGAAATTAAAAAAGTTATGACAAAAAGTAAGCCAATAGGATGGCAAATTTATTTCAAATAGAAACTTTTGCTTAGTTACACTGGTTGACTTCTTTGTGACGTTATAAAAAGTGCGACTAAACTTTTTGCGTTCAGTATATATATACACTTAAGACAGTCTTGCGCTGTACCCTCATATTTATTTTTTTTTATAGTTTTGCACTAAGAGATACATACAAGACCCAGTATGGCCTGTCTTAAATATATTTTCGTCACAAAACCCTATGTTGTGGGTACTCATTGGAATAATCTTGACAAGACAATTCTAATGAGTACCAGCAACATAGAGTTTGAGCTTTTATTATTGGAATACTTTCTAAAAACAAAAACATCCCCTGTCCCCTCTAATTCTGTAACTATGGCTCTGACGCCATGAAATGTACAATTGAATTTGGGTGACTAGGAACATTCTGAAGATGTGGACGTACAGACATATGAAAAATTTGACACCCCCCCCCCCATTTTCACTGACAGGGCAAAATTTCACAAAACCCAGGCAACATGTGCAGGTTAACCCTTGTCATGCTGAACCCCGAATATTCCTGCTTTGGCAGGAGCTATAGACAAACATCATCAGCCTGCACATCCGTGCAGTCTGAGGTTAGTCTCTACCACCTGTTTCTCACTTTCAAACCAGAAATGTTAGTAGATTTAGTTTTCAAAATAAAAATTGACCTACAGATTGAACTTTCAGTGCTTTTTGCCCTTTGATTTTGATGCAATTTTCAGCCAAAATTTATTCAGCATGACAATGGTTAATCATCCAAATTGGTCCATAAATGAAGGAGGAGTTGCATTCACAATGATGCAGCTGAAATTCACCAAACCACAAAAATAAATATGCACAAGGTTAAGTGACAAGGAACATTTTGTGAAAGTTTCATCCAAATTGGTCCCTAAACGGAGGGGAAGTTGCTCTCACAAGAAATTTTACATGAAAGCTCCTTTTACAATGCCACGGCTAAAATTCACCAAATGGCGACAGTATGGGCATCTTGTGAAAGTTTAATAAAAATTGGTCCATAAATGAAGATTGTAATGTACAGACGTACATTATCCTGACATCAGGACGGACGGACAGACAGAGAAGATTATACGAATATATGCCCACCTTAGGCGGGGTATAACCTGCTTTTCATTCACTTCACCCTATTTGATGTCATTTAAGGATTTATCTATTGCAAAAAATATGTTGTGAAGTTGCCATGTAATCATAAGCAAAATGAAGTGCTTTACTAGAAAAAGAAATCTGCCAAGGTTTGATAGTAAGTAGAGCTACAATGAAGGAGGTATTTTGGATTTCAAATAAAATTATTTCAATTATACTTTAGCAAACCCTATGTTGTAGGTACTTATTGGAATTGTCTTGACAAGACAATTCAAACAAGTACCCACAACATCTAGTTTCAATGAGAAATGAATATTTTAGACTGCCATTACCCCCCTCTTATCTGTACCTCTGATGTAATGGGACAATATCCCTTTGTCTGAAAAAAGTGGGTACATTTTACAAACATTTTATGGTCCCACTTTAATCTAAGCTATTAGGTAAATGGAACCAAGGGGACAGTGTCCCCCATTGTCTCAAAACCAGGGGACATTTATGATTTTGTGGGGACAATAGTGCAAAAAATGCAGCCTTGTCATATCACTTGAGAATGTGTACTTAAATGTTTGCTAATGTCTCGTTTTTGCATTTAAGAAATTGAACTATTGTTTCTTTTTTATGTAAGATGACAAAAAGGCTTACATGCACAATGAGAGCAAACTCACAAAGCCTTGCTGAAGACAGATATTACTGACTCTTCTTATTTAACTTGACTAGTACGAGGGTTGTCCCAGAAATTCGTGAACTTTTTCGATTATTCGAAAATTCGGCGTTTGATTAAAGTAAAATTCTTGAGTTGAAAACACACGTCAATTTGCAACAGATTTATACAGGTTTTACGGTTTTGATATGTTCATGTTCAGAAATACAGCTATAAAAGACACGCTCGGTAGGGGTTGTCGGCGCACTCTAAATTTGGCACTTACGAATCTTATATAGCAGATGTTCGAACGTCATTTATTTCAATACTAGTGAATAGTTTGATATAAAACTAGGATTGTTGAAAGCATTTAACTTTGGAGTTCACACATGTGTATTTTCATACAAATGGCATTACGCAGTGGGCAGTAATGAAGTTTTGTTATATCCGAGTGCAAATCAAGCGGCGTGAAAATGGCGTCGTCAACGGAACGCTCGGCGCACAAAATAGTTCATAGTTAGGCCTGGTGAGTGTAAAAAGACCTATTCAGACCACAAGAGAATTCGAAATCAGGAATTACCATAACTGTGTATGTCACACACTCATGTTATAATAGGTTAAAGAGGAATAGAATTGAAATTGACTTAAGGACAGTACCAATAAAGGTTTAATAAGGAAGAAACAATGCAAGCAGCGTCGATAATGGAATAAAAGACGTTTTCGACCGACGTCAATCAGAACTTCTGGTGGGAATAAATAGAAACTAAGCAAAAGTAAATCAGCTTGTTAATTTTAAAATGACCCGATCATTAGTCGCGCTAGTGACTGAAAGGTATCGAGGCTCTACAGAAATAGGCATGGATTTCGGCTTCAAAAGAGATTTGGAAGCGGTACCAACGGAAATCCAGATTTCTTGGGTGGGTTAATCGTGGGGAATTAAGGTAGTAGAATTGTAATACTAAAAACTTGAAACAAATCAAAGCATTTATTTCCTGTGTGAATAATACAGTGAAAGTTCCTTTTATGGATTGCCTAAGAATATTACGATAGGTTATGAAATAAATAACATTTATTTTACAATTCCCTTCTTTGGCTAGAAAAAAAGATTTCCACGCAAAAGATCGAAATCAAATATTAAATCAAATATTTTATTGAATGCGTGACTAAAATCTATATCAACTATGCTTTAGATGTGTTTTGAGAATATTTTCTTCATCCGTAAAGATTCCATAGGACCGGTAAAGTCGCTACTCTGATAAGAAGTGATTCAGTTTTGAAACGACGTTTCATATATTATTAAACGACGTTAATAGCGTGCGCCGACACCCATTTACTAGTGTTGCGTTTTAATTAATATCTTCGCAAGTTTTGAAAATAGCCCTCTGTTATTACACCAGATTAAAGAAAAATGGTTCATCCACATTCCTAGTTATTTTCCGTTTCATCGGACATTAGGTATTAGTTATCGCAAAAGTTCACGAATTCCTGGGATAACCCTCGTATGAGGAAAATGTAAATATGCCTTTCTTTTACCACAATATTTTCAATGACTCTTTTCCTTTGATGTCAGACGATGGGAATAAGAGATCAGAAATAACAGAAAAATGTTAAAATTGTTTTTTTATTATACATGTACAATGATGAGCAGGCCACTTGCCACACCCTCGTAACTTCTTTGCAAAAATAAAGATTCTAGACTGGTTTTACCCATTCTTATCTGTACTTCTGATCAACAGTGTAATCCTGTCCAAATGAAATATTTGAATGGTCAAACAATTTTTTTTACAAGTGTGGCAATCTATGTAATATTTGTTTCCCTACAATTACAAGTATCATCTATGATTAATGCCCTGGCAGGGCGGAGCCTAAGTAACCGGTCGTTGCACTTACGGTTGAGGGAAATCAGCTTCACCTGAAATACCTACTTCTAAAGAGAGTCCACATAAATAACTCGAGACCTTGAATCGTAGGTTGGTAACCAAATCCTCGTAACTTCAGCTTAATCAAGCTGAAGTTACGAGGCCTTGGTAACCAAACGATGTAATGTGTTCACTCTCTCGAAGCACATGAATCCTTTAGGTTTTAGGATACAGTTATTTGTACGTGTTAACGATGATTTCCTACTAAAATTTGAAAGAACCTAAACTATCGAAAAGTAAACTCGCCAAATTACGTCACGGTTAAGCCACGCCCTGCCAGTTCATTAACAACGCAGAATACCTATTTAAAACTCTTAGATATATTGGGGAGATGATATATAAACAATACAGTGTACACAGGATGAAAGCAGGAAAATGGTTAAGGAAGATAATTCAAATGGTTTAATTCATCCTTGTATATTCAAATACAGATACAAATAGAGGGGGTATTCAAGATTTTAGCCTGGAGTATTTTGATAATACTAAATATGCTATGTTGTGGATACTGTTTGGATTTGTCTTAATGAGATGATTCAAAAGAATACCAAAAAAATTGGATAATAATTTAGAATTAAAGATTCTAGATTGGATTGGCTTTACCCCCTTTTATTTGTGCAAATAAATTATTTGACTCTGTTGGGATTTGAACCTTGGACCTCTACATCCATAAGTGAGTGCTCTACCATGTCACTATTAAAGCTAGCTTGTATGGACAAGGCAGTAAAAAACCCCCTTATACTCAACCCAGCTACATTTGTACCTCTGGTTCCATAAGAAAATAGCCACCGTCATAGCGCAGTTGGTAGTGCGTCGGACTGTCAATCTAGAGGTCCCGGGTTCGATCCCCGACGGCGGCACTCATTCTTTCTGACTATTTGTCTCTCACCAATGGGTTGATAATCGTAGACCTATGTGAGATAGTAGCTGGAGGCTAGGAAAGGATGTGGTGGTTGTACTGGTGAGAGAAATACCAGGAAACCATTGTTAGGTGCTCCAGCCTCCGCGATATAACTGAAATAATGTTAAAAGCGGCGTTTAACTCCATTCAATCAATCAATCCATAAGAAAATATCTGCTGCCATAAAAAATATTTTGTGCCATCTTATACTCCCAAGCTCAATTTACAGACTGAGTCTAAAATCTTAAACCATCTTAGATCCAGGCTTTCAACAATGACCAGACATTATCACCTACTATTGGCTGCCAACCAAAAAAAGTTAATCACTACAACCAACTTTGTTTAACTTGAACTTGATGTAATCTATTTTCCAGGGGTGTGGAATTCCCATGCCTGACTTGCCCAACATGGGGCAAGCGCATTTTACTAGGTCACTTGTCATTGACAAGTAAATACCAGAGCAAATCTTGATACAGTACCAAAAGGTTTTAAGGAGAAAAGTCATACTATTGTTTGTATCAAGGGGATAAAGCATGTCTTTAATGAAGAAAATACAGGGTTACAGCAATGTTTTTCTCATTATTTATCAGTTCATTTTTTGTGGACAAGTACTTTTTTATCACGAACAAGTAGGAAATCGAATTTTACTTGTCTATGGACAAGTGGCGAAAAATTTCCACACCCCTGTATCTTTCATAGTATCATTCTAATATCTGTCTTATAATAGACTTGCTTACTGTCCCTTAAGAAAGTAGACCTGTAATAGTTCCACGTTTATGAAGTAATTAATTTTTAACAGTATAAACTGAGGTTTCCATATAATTTTGTTAGTAAACCTTAGTCAACATTGTGAAAGATCATGAGTTTTTAAATGTTACCGAATTTAGGGGGGTCCGCTACCTTAATCTATCCACACTAGTTTCAATCTGCATTTTATTCAAGTGGAACTCAAACCTACAACCGATCAAACATAAGCACTAAAGCCCCTGATTCTATCCAACTCTGTCTACTAAAGTTAAACTTTAAACTGTATCACTGAAACAACATGCTTTTTGCAGGATTTCTGGCTTCCTTGCAAACCCATCAAGGCACATGGTTAGGTAAACAATGGCTTTGTTTACCTTTATCATGAAAAAAAGATCAAAAGCATTTTAAAGGAATAATACTCCGTGATTTTGATGGAAAGAATGGGCAAATGATAAGTGAGTCTTCTAAAATCTTTTGAGAGGCAATTGGTATTAACACGAGGACAAAATTGTAAAGAAAGAACAAGAAATCAGCTGTTCGCATGACCTCACTCGCTCCAGGAATCCATCAAAACAAACAAAAATGAGATCGATTTTAGCGTACATAAACTCGTCGTTTCTTACCTCTGACCGCGATTTGACATGGTGGCCATTCTGATGACTGTAATGGTTATGGTTGTTTATCATTTTCGCGCAGGTTTCTGTTGTTTATATGCTAATTTTCATGTTAAATCCTTTCAAGACAAAAGAAAATAATAACATTGACAGTTCGACCGAACTAACTATGTAACGAGGCTTTTGATTGGCCAATGGTACTATTACGTAGTAACTCAATTACCGAGGTATGTATGCTATTTTTAAACCGGTGTATTTATAAAATTCAATTTATTGAAAAGATATTGGAGGAAAGTTTTCTACTTTTTCATTACTTAAATTGCAAATAAGAAAAGCAAACGATTTTAACAACGATCATTATCATTCAGTTGAAAACAACTACTTGAAGCATTCAGAATCTAATTTCCATTCCAATCAATTAATCGAGCGATCAATCGATCCGATCGATCCCGATCCATCCATCCATCCGGCATCCATCCGGCATCCATCCATCCATCCGGCATCCATCCATCCGGCATCCATCCGGCATCCATCCGGCATCCATCCGGCATCCATCCATCCATCCATCCATCCATCCATCCGGCATCCATCCATCCATCCATCCATCCATCCATCCATCCATCCATCCATCCATCCATCCATCCATCCATCCATCCATCCATCCATCCATCCATCCATCCATCCATCCATCCATCCATCCATCCATCCATCCATCGATTAATCAATTCCGAAATGGCATCATACCAAGAAATTGAATAAATCAATCAATTGAATAATAAGTCAACAGATTTGATTGGAAGAGCAGCCAGTCTGTCAATAAGTCACTCAAGCCTGGGGACCATCTTCAATCATGGGAACGCTCGCGAGTCACTGGCCGTAATCCATATTCCATAGTGATCATACACATACGGGGCATATAACTTTCACCTTCTCCATGGAATCGTCATTTATAATTCAGCGACATTTATTTCTCTCTTCTTGCCAAAGAATCCAAGGGCGGAGGCGGATCCAGAGGGGGGTTCGGGAGGACGAACCCCCCTCTGAGACCTATTTATTTCAAATCATAGAGAAATACAATTAATACAATGTATTCGATAGATGTACCTTTCGGGATCAACTTCAGGAAAAAATGAAGACTGTTAAAAACAGTCTTCAATTCTTTCCTGAAGTTGATTTCAAGAGGATCCTGCCGCCCTTCACACGATAGTTTTGATAGTCCTGACTAGGCTACTGATATATTAGTTTCAGACTTGCAAAACCTTCGTCACTTAAACACTGTCGGAATCTATATGCTCGAACCCACTTTACAGAAATCCTGTATCCGCAATTGAGGAGATAATTGAACGGTTTAAAATAACACTGGCAGTGTGGTACGTATTTTTTTTTTTTTTTTTTTTTTTTTTTACAACGAATTTATGTAACGCAAAAGATGTGACAATTGTAATTTCGACCTTTCATATTATAATTCGACGTGTCGCTGCTCTTATTGGTGTGTCAAATAGTCTATATACAATGGTAAAAAAGGCAGTGGGTGCTTCCTGTAACGAAAATCTGCCCTAATGATACATTTCAATTACAAAAAACAATTATGTGTACTATAAGTACATAAGATGAGATCGAAACGAAACATAAGAAGACTCCAAGACCCAAGCTACAACTAAATTATGAAAATATACACCTATGTTCAATGTAATTGTAATTACGGCATCTGATTGTAAAGTATGCAGATGTCAAAATTACAGGCTTAAAATATATCTATTACCCCCTTTTGAAAAAATATCAATAAAAAAAAATAAGTAGCCTATACTAGCCAAATTTCTAACTGACATATGTAAATCATAATCAATATTTCAAAAATGCTTAACTCTCAGAGCTAGAATTATGACAAATTCTCGAAATTCATTTAACTTCATTTCTATTCTGAAAAGAGCTGTAACAATTGGACAATTATTGAGTTGTATTCACTGAACCATAGTCAGTATAAAAATCAAAAGTCACATTTCTGCCATTTTTCGCGGAGTACTGCACGGCCACAAAAGGCATTAAATAAAAAATAATTCCGTATGTTTTTAATTTTTTTTTATAACTTTTAATTGTGGATTGGTCGGATGCTTAGTTTACGAGAAGAAAAAGTTATTTCCCATATTCGGGATATCTGTTGTAATGTTTTTTAGTAAATTTCAGGGGTGTGGAAATATGAGTTTTCTCCACTTGTACCTGGACAAGTAAAAGCGGATTTTCTACTGGTCAAGGATCAAAATGAATTTGTCCGCTAAAGAGTAAATAGAACAAATTGAAAAAAAAAGCATTGCCTTTTTATGAAGAAAATGCTGGTATCCATCATTTTCTTCATTAAAAACAATATTTTCTATCCTATGATATGAACATTAGGATGATTTCTCTCTTAATTCTTTTAAGTAACATTCCAAGATTTGCCCTGGTATTTTCTTGTCCGTGGACAAGTGGCTCAGAAAAATTTACTTGTCCTCAGTACAAAAGCCCAAGTCGGACAAGTCGGGCATGGGAATTCCACACCCTGAGTAAATTATGACATTCCTTGAGTGAGTGCAACACTTTCTTCAATCTGTAACATGGGTGTAAATTTTCATGACTGAAATTCGTCAAAAAGAGTTTTTATTACGACATTTTAATGGAATCGACTTTGTTTTGCACCTGGCTACAACTTAACTCTTTCCTGTTTTACAAAATTTTGGAACTGTCCAAATTCAAAGGTTTTGCAGACGAAAATTTAAAGTGGATTTAATTTGAAAAAAAAACCATTCTGTAGGGTAGAAAATAGTTTTCTCAGTCATAGAATGACAAGCACGTAAAAAGCAGGGATTAAACAGCAAAGGGTTAACAAAAATGTTGAAGTTATTCCACTATTCTTTTACAAAATCAGTCGCATAATTTGTTGCCTGAAATTCATATACCGTTGCGATTCATTGCTCACGCAAGACTGAGCGGTACGCAGTAGTCATAAATGACAAAGTAATAGAAGTGCAAAGAAGCGATTTCCAATATTGTTTCTCAAGAATTACCCGTGCCTTCACATTTTTGGATTTTTTATCAGCGGGATAGGATACTGACTGATTACGTATTTTCGATAAATTTGATTTTTAAAACAGCAGGCAGAGATCCTGAGTAAACACTAATGTAAATGTAGCCACTTTGCACTCAGGTCTGTAATTTGATGACACTAAATCAATAAAAACATGAATCGCAAGATTGAGACCCGTAACAATATCCCGAAATTCGAATAAAAATGATTATCTTACTTGATAAGATACATGTATTGATATTATAAGTTGAAGTTAAAAGTTTTGCCTAGTATATATTTCTACTTCATCCCAAATGATCAGGCGCTTCAAAATCCAAGAAAAAAGTATGCAGATATTTCCCGAAAAATGGAATGTAGTTGTTGAGCATTAATTTATAAAAATTTTGGGACATTTTAGAATGGTTTGAGTGAGTGTTTAAAAATTGGTGAATGGAGCGTTGAGTCATGGAGTGAATCAGGATGGTTCTGGTCGTAATAAATGTCAATTCCTCGACGTTCATTACTGTACAAAGGCTGCGTATGCTGCAGAACGGATACAATCCAGGGGCCTGTTTTAATAAACATCTTACAATCATTTTTTTGTGTAAGTCAAAAATGTAAGTTGCTTTTAGATAAGTATCTATTTATGGAATTCTGCTTTGCATTATGTCATTGGAATCGTCTTCTTAAGACGATTCCAATGAGATATTGCAAGGCAAAGTCTAACAATGAATGAAACCACCAGGCACGATTTGTGATTTTGACGTACGATCGATTTTTTCGTAAGAAGTTTAGTAAAACAGGCCTCCGATTTTAGATCAGTCGCGCACAAAGTACTTAAGGAATCAACACCGATGGGACAAGGTTGATTGAGCTTGGCAGAAATATTTCCTCGGTGATCATATACCAAGTTGTTCAAATAATCGGAATCCGTTCTTAACTTTTGTTGAGAGAGATTTTGAGAAAGTCCTACAGAAAAAAAGTATCCGATCCCAAAGGTATACATAATTCGATATTAGGTGTGAGGTTTCGTTTAGGTAATGGATATGTACCAAGATTGTCTATATATTGTCCCTGATGTCATATATGGGCATTGCCAGGGTGCATGCCGTTTGACATAGAGAATCGAAATTCCTCTTCTCCCAAATTCAACTGTTTGATTGATTTGGGTTTAACACCATTTTTTTTTATTATTTTTCAGTTATATCGGGGCGATATGTCCTGCTACCAATGGTTTCATGTCATTAAATATACGAGCACAACCACAGCAATTCATCTACTGTTCAAAACATCGTGAAATTTACATGGTGAATGGCTTTGGAATGAAATTGAGTGAGTGCGATTAGATTTAAATGAAATTAAAGGGAGATAATCCAATATCGCTAATTTTGTTCAAGATAACAAAATTAGCGATATTCATTAACCTCTTCAATGAAAAACGAGTAGAAGTTCTGTGTCTTCATCAACCAATTTGACGCTTACTATTCAATTAGTTCAAATAAATCGTGGATTTTGTCTAGTGTTTTTCATTTTTAGTTTAGTTGTAAATAAACTATTTTTTCAACTGATTTTGGAACGTTTTTGAATGGGTTGAGTGAAAACTTGGAATGAATGAATGAATGAATGGAGCGCTGAGTGAGCGTTTAAAAATGGTTTTGAGCGGATTGAGAGTCAATTTCACGATGTTCTTTACTGTAAGCCATCCGCTGCTCTCCCAACCAAGACGCACATGTTACTTACAACATGCACAAATGACTCGTATTACAACGGCTTCTGTCAAATAACGGATGAAAGTTGACTGAGCAAGTGGCCGATTCCAAGATTGAAAGTTTAACGCGTTATCGACTGACCTGACTGGCCGGGTCTTTTAAATCAGAAGACATTTAGCAAAAATAAAAAAAAATAACTTTGGGCAAGTATTATGAGTTTGATTCTTACGCATAACAATAACTGCTTTCCTCTAGCTCTGATTGCAATGATTTTGAATTACATTATCATGATTTGACCCTGGCTTTCGATAATGTATGCTGATATTTTATATCGGTTCTTTAATCTTAGATTATATACCAATCTGATATATACCTTTTGATAAGTTCCGTCTTGTATGTTTATTGTATGTATGTTCTTGGTAACAATCCTATTACTGGATTTTTAAACCAATAAAGGAATTTGATTTGATTTGATTTGATTTTTAGCTTTGGTATTTTGTGTGTAGACCTTTACAAAATTTGTTCGTCGAAAGCCTATTGAGTCACATTTTGACTCTGATAGGGCGCATCTCATTTTGCGTAAAAAGTTTCTTTAGCGATCTTTTCTTACACCATAGACAGACAGCTTTAATACTTCATAAATCAGTGACACTATGCTACTTTATTTGACGTCATACAGGATTGACACCTATAAGAGAACCTATAACAAGTTATATATCAATCAAAATTTCATTATGTTTGCGAAACATATGATCATTTACGCTAGTTAACTGATTAGTTATTTTAGAACCATAATGGTTTAGAATAAGGACAGATATTATGAAACACCCTGTATATCACAGATACAACTCCGAGCGCTCGACAGGTTGTGTGTGCCGAGTCATTTCAAACAGATATCGAGCATTTTATATGAGCGCTTTTTACGAACGACTTTATACAGTGAAAAAAATTCAAATTATCTGCATTAAGTAACGGAAATTGCTTTATAATTAATTTCAGCGTAATTACCCATAATTTCGCTAATGCCACCTTGACCACAGATGGTTTTACCTTTGTTCAATGTTAAGAGGTTAATGTGGAAGAAAGACAATTTTAGAAAAGCATAGTCTAAGACAGATGGAAAATCTCGTGCCGAGGTATATGGCAAAAAGCTCGCTGAGGATCGTGTCTAATTCCCATATATCACTCGTAAGCTCCAATGGCCGAATGCCAGCAAGCTATTGTCGTGGCGGTGTGTCCGTCGTGCGTTAATCCGTCCATTCGTGCGTAAACTTTTCTTAAAAAATCTTCTCCCCATAAACCCATGGGCCGATTATGACAACATTTCGCAGAAATATTCATTGGGTGACCCTCTCGTTGTTCAAAAAATTGGATTGAACACCAAATATGGCAGGGCGGGCTTATTTTCACCATAAAATGTTTGAAAATCTTCTCCTAAACCAATGGCCCTATTTTAATGAAACTAGGCATGAATGATCATGGTGACCCTCTTTTAAAGTTTTTTCAAAAACTTGGATAGACCCTGAAATATGGGCGTGACAGGGCGGACTTATTTCACTATAAAAACTTAAAAAAATCTTCTCCAAAACCATAGTCCTTATTTCAATTAAATTTTACATGAATGCTCCTTGTGTGACCCCAAATATGGGCGTGGCAGGGAGTGTTTATTTTAACTATAAAATCTTTTAAAATCATCTCCTCCTAAGTTATTGGCCCGATTTCAATGAAACTTGTCACGAATGATTCTTGGATTTCCCTCCGCTTAGGCGATTCAAGAAATTTGGATTGACCCCGAGATATGGGCTGACAGGACCGGGCTTATATTCTTTAAATAATATTTAAAAGCGTTGGTGACGTCGAATGTTTTCACTCTAAGTTTCGAGGGCTAATGCCGTTTTAACTGACGTCATCGAGTTTTTCCAAGGGTTTCCCGTAATTTTTAAAAATAGTCCGTCTATATACATCCGTGGTTGATCGTGAGATTAGCCGAGTGGTGTTCCGAATGTACAATGGCTCTGATTGAATGTTAAACGCAGTTTGTAGCGCGTCGGACTGTCAGTCTAGAGGTCCAGGGTTAGACCCTCGACGGCGGCACCCGTTCTTTCCGAATATTTATCGCTCACCAATGGGTTGATAATCGTAGAGTTATGTGAGATAGTAGTTGGGGGCTAGGAAAGGATGTGGTGATTGTACTGGTGAGAGAAATACCAGGAACCAATTGTTAGGTGCTCCAGCTTTAAAATCATACCCCGCTTTGCACGTAAGCGCACGTACAAAGCGGAGTACATTTGGAAAACTGTTTGCACCCGTTTTGTGATCCTGAACGCAGGGGCTAGCATCAAGGGAATATTCCGCGCCATCTCACCATTATCTTCGATTCACGAAATTCATATGGACTTTGTAAAATGAATGCTTGTTAAGCAGATGAATACAAAAAACAAATATACAATGTATATATAAATCAGTAATTTGTCGATTAGAGGTTGCAACTTAATAGGAAGTCTGAAAATAGGGAGGGCTCGTGCTAGTGTTTGAAAATGAGAAGTCATTGACTCCTTAACCATGAAATTCTGGGGGTCAAAACTCATTCTAAAGGGGTAAACAACAGAAACGGTGAGTTGTTACTTGAACTTAACAGGTTTCAGTATGAAACGATCTTTTCTTGTAATATTATAGAGACAAAAAATAAGAAGTAGAATTCTAAATAGTATACAAAATACATCATTGAACTTGAACATATGAGTTGAATAAAACAATTTTTGACCCTTAGAACATTTCCTCAAGGGGGTCAAAATGACCCATTGGTAGAAGTTTCTAGGAAATAGGATTTTTCAGATTTATGAGGGTCTAAAGCCTGGTTTAAGGGTCAAACACAAGCCCTGACAGGTATAAATCTGCAGACGCTACATAGACAAGTAGGCCTATTGAGTCACCTTTTGTGAAATACGACACCCTTAGTATTTTAAAACGCATCATTATAAAATTCGCATTTTCACCAAAATAATAATTCATATCAAAATAACAATTAAACCTTGAAAAATTTCACTATCAAACTTTGAAACTTTGGGGCTAGTACATTTTCATATATTTTAGTTAAAACACGGACCCTAAATATATTTAGAGTCCCTGGTTATTTTTATTTTTTTATATATACATTTTTTTTCGCATGTCACTCGTAACAATAGAGTATGATGACCACCCGGAAAGAGAATTACGTTTTATTTTATACTGTTTAATAACGCTTCAATGTCTTCTGTTAGGAACTGAAATGACATCCAATATTATATTTCGAGAAAACAAAATATAGTTTTTCACTCGCCGAGACAAGAAAAATATTCCGTCATGGTTAACAAAAGGTGAAGTGTAGCATCGAACTTATAGGCGCATAAAAACTTGATCGGGCCGCTTTCTTTTGTGTAAAAATGGTTAAATGCAACCGACTTTAATCATTGAAGTGACTACTTTTCAGTATTTCAAAATAGGTATAGAAATGAAATTTGAATGATATGTTATTTATATTGAACATGTAATTCTTCTGTATTGCTTAAATAAGTATAGCAATTTCAATTTAAATTATAGCTTTAATAAGATAAAAAAAATATTTTTATCTTAAAGCTACACTGTGCTTTTCAATTTGCGGGGACTCGCGTCCTTGGTTTCAGTTTTATTCTTCTGACTTGATTAGAATAGCATACTGAGAGTAGGCTATGGGCCAACTTATTTCTGACCCCGGGCGGGTACTGTTGCCCGCAAAATCAGAGTATCTCTCAGAAAGCGGGTTACCAGTTCTAGAATGGTCCACATATCGACTATCAGAATAGCCTAGAACAGGCTATTCTGATGGTATACAGACGTTTCGTACCATAACCATTTCGTACCATAAAATCAATTACCATTTCGTACCATACGATGACATTTTCGTACCATAGGCGAAGACGTTTCGTACCATATGTTAACCATTTCGTACCAAAATGGAAATATATACTTTACGATTTTCAAATTGTTAATATCTTAAATAACTTAATTTTTCCATGTAAAATCACACGAAAATATTGTATTTGCTTGTAAAGCGAGCCTATAAAGTTTATAGCCTTTTCCAAATTAAAGGAGTATAGGCTAAATAATGAATAGGCTGATTGGCTGGTATGTTGTTTGATTCTTGTTTGCTATAAGATTGGTAATAACAAGTTGACAATTAATTGTTTGGTGTTTGCCTTTAAATAATAAATAATTGTCAACTGATTATCCATAAGCCTTGTTTGTTAATTGATTAATTAACGACATGCTTTTGAGTGTATATTGGTGATTAGTTTTTTGACACTACAAGAGAATGATGGATTTTTTATTATACATAATTCAAGAAATGAATATGAACTTGTTTAATTAGTACTATCCATATATTAAGAATATATATTTTCAAAGAAAATTATAGAAATTTAGGCAATTTAACAAAATATAACTAGTATGATTTATTTCCAGTTACAACGTTTAGTTCAGTTGGTTCTTGTTTCGTAAATTACGATTTTTCATGTATAGATGCTAACAATTTTACGAAATTCAGACGCCTTTTTAAAATTATCAACAAATCTTCAACAATAAAAAGAATTAATAATAAAAAATATCATCATCCATCCACTTTTTTGTGAATAATTATCTGTTTTGTATATTCTATTTAAGTAATATGTATCATGTATATTTTTTACAAAATGATAAGGTATCAACGGAATATTATTACATAAATTTTGACTTCTTTTCAGGCATCTTAAAACCACACATATGTCACGAAATCTGTATCAAAATGAAAAAGAAATTGATTATCCTGCGGTACGAAATTGTAATTTTATGGTATAAAACGACTTTTCCTAAGATACGAAACATCTTCACATATGGTACGAAACATCTTCACCTATGGTACGAAACGTCTTCGCCTATGGTACGAAACGTCTTTCCCTATGGTACGAAACGTCTTCGCCTATGGTACGAAACGTCTGGTACGAAATGGTTATGGTACGAAACGTCCATAATTCATTCTGATATTCGACAGTGAGACCAGTCTACACCCGACCCGAAAGCGGACGAGAAATAAGTTGGCCCTTTAAAAATACCGTGGCACAGCACATCGTTCACTGCCGGGTGAATACAAATAAAACATCAGAACGGACGATTTCCCATGCTCAGGCACGCACTCAAAAGATACATGGTATATTAAGAGTCCCTGGCTCAGCTGAGAATTTTCTCAAATTTCACTGTGACCGTTTAGGTTCAGTGATGCTTTCATTATGTTGTATTACTGACTATAATCAGAGACATAGAATCACCTAGGCTATGTCTCTGCTATTATAACGTGACTGGTGTGATGAACATACAAGATAATATTGATAAGTGGTTGGAAAAAGCAAAAGATAAATAAAAATAAATAAATTTGACAAAAATCACAATTGAGAACAAAGGCGGCCCCATTATCTCGTGCAAAGCCGCACGCGGACCATCTGATCATGACGGATCGTGACGCCAAAAAGTGCCCATATAAAGCGGAGGGGTCACTCAGCGAAGTGCTTTCCCAAGACAATATTAAATAAGCATTGAGTATAAAGAAAGTAAAAAATAGGGGAAAAAATACATTTAACGATTTAGTATTGTCAGTTATTGAGTCAGCATTGTGGAATGAACCGCGTAATGCATCCACTACAGTGAAACATTTTTGTCATATTTGGATGACCTCACCTGAGAAATAAACACAGGTGTTGCATTCTGGGACAGGTAAATATTCAAAATGGCGCAGTGGCGAGACGGAGAAGAAAAACTCGATCGGGGACTGACAACAATCGGCCTGGTGGCTCTTGGATTACTGGCTCTGTCAAATATCTTTCAGCTTACAGCCGTAGGTTCGAACCACTGGGTTCACACCGTGAGTGACGAATATGGGACTGTGGGGTTCAGCGGTTTGTGGCAGATCTGTACCGACTTCGGTTTGGTCAGAGGAACTTGTCGGGGATTTCAATGGACAGACAATCAAGTCTCTCGTAAGTTTTGATTGTATTATGACTATCTTCGATTTTATTACCTGTTGATTCATTTTTACAGGTGTGTAATATAAATTACAGGTAAGTTAGTATACATGTAGAACCGGTGAAATCAAAGACAGAATATCATTTCCGGTTTCATAATTCAGTGACAAAACGTCAAAAGCCAACGATTTGCTTTATCTATATATATATACAGCCTAATTTCCCTTTCGGGTATTACTGGTAGGTAAAAATGAGTTGGACTCGTTTGTAAACATAGGCTACTAATTTCATAGGATAGAGAGCTTTTTATGTCAGAATTCACAAAAATTAAATGTTAAATGATTTACACATGCTATTGTTTCTTATGTCGTTGTAGTTAAATGACATATATATTATGAAACAATCACCTGTGGGCGAGAGGATGTTACAGAAAATTTTGGTGACCAAGGCAGGCAAAGCATAAACTGGAAAGAAGAAAAAAACAAGATTTGATAGTCTGAAGTTACAATGTTTTGACCATGTTATAACAAAATCAAAATATTTGGATGAAATTGCATGCTTGCTTGGATATGCACTTATCAAAAGTAATTTCAATAAGGTAGAAAATATCAGTTGTAAAGGAGAAATTGCTTGTAAAAAGGAGGAATTGCTTGATAACACTTTCCTGTTTTTCGAAATTTTGGACCTGTCCAAATTCAAAGGTTTTGTAGACAAAAATATAAAGTGGATTTAATTTGAAAAATAACCATTCAGTAGGGTAGAAAAAAATGTGGAAAAAGAAGAAATTGCTTGTCAGAAGCAATTTCTTCTTTTTTCACAATGTTTTCTCAATCATAAAATCACAGGCACGTAAAAAGCAGGGATTGAACAGCAAAGGGTTAACAGGTGTTCCTCCTTTTCTCTCAATATCTAACATAATTGATACTCTTTTTATCATGATATTTTGTTTTAGAAAATTAACCCTTGTCATGCTGAACCCGGAATATTCCTGATTTGGCAGGAGCTATAGACAAACATCAGCCTGCACATATGTGCAGTCTGGTGTTAGTCTACACCACCTGTTTCTCACTTTCAAACCAGAATTGTCAATGGATCTAGTTTTTCAAATAAAAATTGACCCACAGTTTAAACTTTCATTGCTTTTTGCCCTTTGATTTTGATGCAATTTTTTAGCCAAAATTTATTCAGCATGACAAGAAATAAATTATTGTTTCACAGATTGGTTCAGAACAGTACAGACGTTGGAGGTGTTGGGACTGGTGTTTGGCGTGGTGTCACTTGCGATGATGTTGTTACGATATTTTGTCCACACTTGCTACACAAACAAGAAACTAAGGTTCATCAGCATTGGGCTGCTCGTCTTAAGCTGTAAGTCTTTAAGCATAAAATTTATTAGCTCAGCAAGTTTTTAGATAAAATCCAAGGTATTGGCATCATGTTGACGTCCTTAGTGTTTGAGTGACAAACTTTAACTTTGGTCATATCTGTTTTTGAAGATATTTTTATGAAATCTGCCATGTGTGTTCACCAGATCACAAGCCCTATCTAGACAATCAATGGGAGACTTTTGTGTTTTATCTCCCTTGTTTTTCTGTGGATTAAACCAAAGGTGCTCCAAAATCGTTAGCGGTCCTTTACAAAATTTTCCTTGGATTTTATCCTTTGTTTCTATGGGGAAGTTGCGAATTTTATTTTGGTTAATGCAAAATACATATTTATGCAATTGGTATTCATTCTAAAATTTTGAATAGTACAGTAGATAATTAATATTTATTTTACATCAAATGTAACTTATAAATTGCGCAATATTTGATTTAGAGCTTATATTTTAATCTTATATTGCAAAGGAAATAAGGATAAAACCCAAAGTAAACACTGATTTGGACCCTTCCTCCTTTGGGAGTATTTCAAGGGAGATAACCAAGCGATATCCCTCATTGGGATAACTCTAAAAGCATTTTTGTACGAGTATTCCCTTTCATCCTATCTGACAGATGTCAGATAGGATGAAATGCACAAAAGCAGGGTATAATTTTCTTTTCTATGCGGGGCAAAATAAGTGACATAACAATGAACGTTGCATAGCAATCACATGCAAAATGACGCCCTTTACGCAAATATGTCATAGAAATTTCACATTTTGTCTCATTTTGCATGAAAGAAATAGAATAATCATTTGTTTTTCCGAGTAAGATCGATTAATATTTCATTTTGCTAACAACAAATGCTATATTTTCTCATGAAAATATAGCTTTTGTTGTTCACTCAATGAAATATTAATCGATCTTACACTGAAACAAACGATTATCCTCTATATCATCGGTACTTCAGTATACGCTGGTAAAAAAATCTTAGGTACCTTGGTACAAAATTTTAATTGGGCCCAGCTCAAATATGCATTTCAATATTTTTTTCAAAAATAGTCATACCACCAATAGCCAGAAGAAATTTGGTAATTTAATTTTGTGAGAATGTTAAGTTACCTGTAAAACTAAGTTCCTTCGTGTTCAAAATGAGTTTGGACACATGTTATTTTGTAAGTAACTTAAATAGAAATATATTTATAAAGTATAAGAAGAACGTTTTTTAAATCTCTTTTCAGTTATTTTTGTTTTATCATCTGGATGTGTAATTGGAGCGTTAAAGGATGTCCAAAGAGCTTTCGAGATTGACAGTACCACTTACATGGCGTGGAGTTTCGCACTGAGTATCGTAGCGTCGGTATTGTATCTTGCTTCAGCAGTGACCCTCGGCCTGTCACTCAGAGACGATGAATACTAAACATTGTGATATTTCATAATTTTCTTTATCATGTATCATCCATTTGCAATACCATATCTTGATGGCTTAACGCAAAACGGTTTTGACTGCCTATAATTATAAAGGTAGTGAAAACAATTTCATACCCAGCCATTAATCTTTAGAATGCAACTTTCTGATAAATGTTACATATGAATTCCCTTAAATTGGAATCAAGATAAAAGCAATTTACTTATTAAATGCACCTTGCTTTAACTACAAAACATTATGATTGAGCCTGTGTGTTGCATTTCCAACAATTTTATGTGTGTGCAGCTTGTAGACTCAGACCAGCATATGCATCTGCACAGTCTGATCCAAGTCTTCACTGCTTACTAAATAGATTACTTCTGACTTATAGCTTCTGTTCACAATTTGAGAATGATGTTATCACTCTATGTGGCAGCCCAAGTTGCTCAAAGTCTGTGTATCATGTACGCAATGTTCGAAATGAAACACACAGGCTCATTTTATAAAGCAATTAAATAATTTGAAAAATCCTAAAAAATGATATTACAATTAATATGGTTTTAATACTGTGTATGAATTGAAATCTTAATAATTAAAGCTTCTATTTATTCTTTGACAGGGAAATAATAAATTTTTAGTTCTTTCTCTGTAAGAAAATTATTTTGAAATGTTTAAATGCAAAGCATTTTGATAGGCTTAATTCAATGATCATATTTTTATGCATGCTTTACTGTTTTTGAGTTTCTAAGAATTACCCATATTTTATCAGCAAACTATCATATACATGTGATCTTGACCTTCAAATTGTTCAATGTTTACATGTGTTTATAGATCTGAGAACCTTACATTGATTTGCCAATACATATACTGAATTAGGCATTTCCTCACCACCTTTAACTTGTTTCCACATTAACCTTTTTTATGCCCCACAAGAATAGAAAAAAGACTTGTTCAAATATTGTGCAAAATGAAGAGATTGCTTGTATTGAAGAAACTTGCTTGTATCAAGCAATTTCTTTATTTCTCTCAATGTTTTCTACTCTCAAAGACAGAGCGAAATTTGAAAAAAATATAATTATTTGAAATTGTCGGCTGCAACTTTTTTGAGATCGGACAATTCTTAAATGGTGTTGTCTGTTAAATGGTTGAAGTAGTGGACCCGTAATTGTTCCGCTACATTTTGTGAAGAACTGAACTTTAACAGTGTTAACCGAGGTTTCCTTCATTATAAAGCCTCGGTCAACATTTTGAAAGATCTTGAGTTTCAAAATGTTGTTGAACTATTACATGTCCACTACTTTAATATTTATAGGGAAATTTAGCTTGGTGTGTTAAATGGAAATACAAATTGGAACATTTTTAAGCTGTTTCTTTTGAAAGATTGCGCATATTTTTGCTCTTTGACTACTAAATCATTTGTTAAAGAAGGGAAATAACCATAAAACTTTGGTATAATTATTATACATTACTGTTACCTCCCCTGAGTTAAATCATATTTCGGTAGCTAGAGTTGACTGTGGCCAATAGAATCATGGGTGTAATAAGGATGTCCAATGTAATACACACATGAAAGTAGTGCATGATTATTGAATACCCAAGGGGCAATATGATGATTCGATGCCTAATGCCAGGAAGGAGACACCCTTATTGTAAAGAAGGAGTGTTGTTATTTCAAATAGAGAGGGGTTAATTCTTGGTTTTAGATTAAGTTATCTAATATACCTAGAACATCCTGTGTCGTTGGCACTTATTTTAATTTTCAATTTTAGAAAATTCAAATGAGTACACACAACATAGGGTTTCATGAAGATATACAGATTTAAGACGGGTCGTAAACTCTCCTATAATACCTTTGTGTTAGACTGAAATAATGAAAAGACATATGAATATGCCATTGTTTCAATCTTTTGATCTGTTAAAAACAAGCTATAATTTGAGCCTGTGCATGACATTTCCATCAATTTCACATGTGCCCAACATTAAGATTCAGATCAGTCTGTGCAGCCGCACAGTCTGATCAGAGTCTTCATAATGCACTCATTAGATTGCAATGGGTGTAAAGTCACTGTTCACAACCCAAGATTAATTTTAAGGTAGAGGACCTGTAATAGTTCTGCAACATTTCGGATCTCATGAACTTTCACAATGTTGACCAAGGTTTCTTAATGAAAATCATTAGGAAACCTCAGTTTATACTTAAAGTTCATTACTTCTGAAATGTTGCGAAACTATTATGGGTCCACTACCTTAATGCATTTTATGATTGTCCAGGCTGCTCTGAGTCTGTCCATCAAGCACACATGAAAATGTTGGAAATGTCATGCAAAGGCTCAATAAACTTCATATTGAAATCTAACACAGATGTGTTTAATTATGAAAGCAGTCCCTAAATGCTTGTGAAATGTAATCCTGCTTCGCACATGCACTCATGTGCAAAGCAGGGTACAATTTCTAATCATTCTCAAATATTTTGGACCCCGAACATAGGGCTGTTCTATAAATGTGTCGCTAAAAGAACGGGGGATTGTTGGTTAGTTTTGCTTTGCATCATTATTTGTACATATTAATCACAGATTCATGTATCTTATAATATGTTGTGCTTTAAGTTCTTCAGGTCTTTAATATTCATGACATTTTGTAAACACTCGTATAACCACATTTCATTTTCATCTAAGAAGTGAATGCTGCTTAATATTACATTAATTTGAAAGAATAAACATTAGTGGATTTAGGGGTAAGGGTCAAGAGTTAGTCAAAGAGCAAGCAAAATGTAGTAACCACAGCCTTATGCATACTGTAGGCATTCACAGTATCCAGTGATTTAAATACATGTACTTTATTTTAATACAATTTTGTCAAGGCTTTATTCAGTGTGATAAGGGTCAAAATTCTGGTTGAAGTTACGAGGTTCTAGGTTGCAAATGGACTCAAATTGCACTGGTTTAAATAACATAGTTGGCCTAACATAGGAACAAGATGCTTTTTGAAATTAATTACTAAGTTAGCGCTTCCAGCACTTTTTGAAGGGAAAACCAAGTTTCAATCAATTGAATTTGTGATTCTTTTTCTCTAATTTGAAATTAATTTTCTTTAAACAATCATTTATATCTAAATGATTGTTTTAAGGAAATCAATCTCAAATATAACATATAAAGACAAAAAGACATAAATCTGAGAGATATTTTGCTTCTGAAAAAGGATACTAAATTAAAGTTCCTTTCATAGGCCTAGCTAGGATTTTGAATTTTTTACGCATTTCGAAGGCGACCATCAAAGAACGTATAGATTTAGAGCGATATGTCGACTGTGACTAAAGACTTATGTCCTCCACCCGCTCCCCGATAATATGATTTGAGCGTTGGTGAATAATCAAACATCGTAACTACAGCTTGAATAAGCTGTAGTTTCGCTGTTATGATCATTCATCAACGACATCTTTGATTCTTTCGAAGGAAGATTTATTTGTATTACGCAATTGCGTAAAGTGCGTAATGGGAGCTACGCCCTTGCCCTTCTTATGTTTTGTATAACTTCAGGGAGCTTTCATAAGAAGGATTAGGCATAAGACTTCCAATCTGGAAGTCGTGGGTTCGATCCCCGGTGGCGGCAAATATCCTTTCCGACGTTTGTCTCTCACCAATGGGTAGATAATCGTTAACCTATGTGAGATAGCAGTCGGAGACTAGGAAAGGGTATAATGGTAGTACAGGTGAAAGAAATACCAGGAATCCATTGTAAGGTGCTCCAACCGCCGCGATATAACTGTGAAATTGTTGAAAGCGGCGTAAAACCCATTCAATCAAACAAACAAATTATAAGAAGGAATATGGTATAATATCATCGTTATTTAGTTGGAAGTGTACACAAGTTAGCATTCCCGTATTGTACATAGATGTAAATATATTTTGTACACTTTATATAAATACTTACAAGGAAATAAATATCTTTTTTACAAAATATCTTTTCCTCTTGGTATTTTCAATTTTCCAAAACACTTTACATTATGTATACATACAGATTCAGATTCGGAATGATTATGGCTACCAAAAGGTGTCAGAAGAATTTAAATCAAAGTTTTGTCTGTGGTCTAGTGGTAGAGTGTCAGCCTCTCGACCCAAAGGTCCTAAGTTCAATTCCTGGGAGTGGCTTATGATCTTTGTTCTTTCCTTGGCCAACAAATTCGGCGCGAGTGCTTATGAATTTTCCTGGAATCAGAATCAAGAGTGATTAATCTATGTTGTAAGAACTTTTTTCCTAATCGATGTAAAATATAAAGGTTTAAACCAAACCATGAAATCAAAGCACTGAAAGTACTGATGGTTGACGTTTTTTGTAACATACTAGATTTACACTACCATCTGTGGATTTTATCATTTTATAATATGACCCACGTTGCAGGAGACAGCTTATTTTTTTTGCTTTCTCATGGGTGTTATTACACTAATGGAATAAGAATGCAATTGAGCTAAGAACGTATAGCAATGTTGTATTTTCGTTGTGAAAATGACATCATTATGCATTTGGTGACAACATTTTGTAGATCATTGGATGGCGTTAAATGTTTCGGGACCTGAATCCATAAATATCTGGAATTTCATCGATTTTTTGCACAAAGTTCAGGTCATATCATGAATAGAATATCAATTAGCGTTCAAAGAACACTTAATTATGTAACTCGTCATCTAAAACAGGAAAAAACTATACAAAGACTCGTTTTTATCTATTTATGGATGACTTGTTTAATAAATCTGGTATTGCACGACCACTCATTCAATATCCTCTTTATACATGTATTTGAAAGTGGTATGCACCATTTTGAAATAGAATAATAGACTTGGGTTCTGTCTCTTGATCTCTTGAAACATTCTTTTTGGACTGAGACCAAAGTTTCTACTATTTTAACCACCCTGCGCTCAGGATGACAAAACGGTTTGAACAGTTTGCAAATTATACCCCGCTTTGCACGTGCAATTTCGTGCAAAGCGAGGTACAATTGGCAAATTGTTTGTGTCGTTTAGTCAGCCTGAATGCAGGGCTGATGTGACGCCAGAATTTGTAAGCTCTTGGCCTAGTAGTAGCTATAGGTATTCGACAGTAATATAATCTAATAAAGTAGTAAGATTTGTCGCTTTGTAAATCGGCTACTACTACGGTTTAGATAATATAATTGGCAGTTGTACCAGTCTATAGGTCAGTTTAATGTGGATACCTACTCTAGAGTACAACAAAGCACACAAAAAGGAACTGCTTCGACCACGATGAAAAGCAAATGACAGTAATTGTTACACGTACTCCTGGCCTGATATGGCGTCTGTTTTTGTATTTCAAGGAATTCTTGACTCTACCTACAAATTGTAAAGAATACATGCATCATTCCACTTAAATACCCCTCCCCCCCCCCTACGAAGTAGATTGATTGATTGGTTGAATGGAGTTTAACGCCGCTTTCAACATTTTGCAGTTATGTCGCGGCGGATGGACATCTAACAATGGATTCCTGGTATTTCTCTCACCAGTAAAATCATCACATCCTTTCCTAGCCTCCAGCTACTATCTCACATAGGTCTACGATTATCAACCCATTGGTGAGAGACAAATAGTTGGAAAGGATGAGTGCCACCGTCGGGGATCGAACCCGGGACCTCTTGATTGACAGTCCGACACGCTGCCAATTGCGGCTACGAAGTACATGAGATATATCGGTTTCACCTACATGTCGGCGTCGTCGCTTTTCATGTGACTTTAGCATAAAAGTGATGCTTCGCCGATTAGTCGCCGATAACAAACGCACATGAAAAAGTCAGAAAACGGAGCCAAAGTTCGTCGTTAATAAAAATGGCAGGAACCCGACCGACCGCCGTAGTCGTCGATACAATTTCGATTTCCACAAATCAAAAAGACGTCGTTTACAAGTCAGCAGGTTTTTAATTAAGAACGTGTAGCGAATCATACACTTTTCAGTCGACCGAAACATCGACCAGTAGGCGATTAGTCGCCGATTTTATCACTGATTCTATGAAAAGTCGTCGTCCGACGCGTCGTAGAGTCCCTAGTTATGACAGAAGCTAAAGCTTTGGGCTCATTTTGGTCGGACTACACTTAAACGTATTCCTTGTAATTAACTTGGTTAAAAATCATTATATCTTCATTGGTCAACAAAATATCGTAACTACATCTAACAATAACATTTGTTACGAGGTTTAAGGTAACTGCGGACACATATTTTAGGTCCAAATTTCAAATTGTCTGCAAATCATGCCTAATGCGATAAAACTATACTTTGAAGTACCCGCTTTCATATTTCGGTCATAAAAAGGAATTTCATTACGTAGAGTTGACGTCATGACGTCATCAAGGGGCCGATCCCTTTTTTAGGGTCCAAAATCAGTAATTGTCCATTTTTTCGGAAATAAGAAACCGATTTTCATCCCCAAAATGCCATTTGCTTCGTTTAAAGACGCCGGATCTTATGTTCTATTGATATGAGGATATTAGTGTAAAAAATACAATTAAATGTTACGCATTAAATGTTAATATCTTCTTTGTTGCTATTTTCGAGTACAGTCACTGGAAATATTGCCTTTTTTCTCAAAAATTTGTCCGGTGACCTATGCTGAAATTTAGATATGTTGCTGCCAAACCATTCCGCTGAAGAAATTTGAAATAAAAAACATGTGTCTTCGGGTTAGATTTTTTGTAAAATTCGATTCCGCGAAGATAACGCAAATCAGAGGATATTTCAACGTCGCGTCAAATGTTTACAAAAGCTGTCTTTTTAAATGGATAAAACTCAAGTGATTTTTTTTTTCATTTCTTAAATTTCACAATCAGACTTAATACTTTTGAACCCTATATTTTACGATAAACCTAAATTTCAAATATTTTAGAATAAGTTATTGCACGGAGATTGGCGCCAAATAAGCATAGTGCAGATGGTTTTAGTGCGACGTCGAATCCGACGAAAACTGTTCCAACAACTTCACAAAATCGAATTTAATAAAAAAATCTAACCCGAAGACATATCATTTTTATTTGATTAATGCAAAGCATATTCTTTTCGCTTCAAAATAACAAAAAAACAGCATAGGTCACCGGACGAAATTTTGAGAAATTTCTACCTATTTACAAAAAATGAAATTTACAAAAAAATGAAATGAAAAAAGGAACGTCAAATCTTAAAATTTGCGAAATAGTTAGCGTTTCGGGCCTATATTTCTATTTGAATGTGCACAGAAATTAAACGAATACTTCGGGCGTTCTTGGACTTTCAAAATGAATTTTTTTTCGTGAAAATCGGCCGATTAATTCAGAAAATATTTTTGCAAATATTGATTTTGGCGGGTCAAAAAGGGGTTGGCCCCCTTAATGACGTCACGACGTCAAATGAACGAGTTTCAGACCCTTTTCATTGCGTGTTCGCTAATTCTCGCACTTCAAATACAAATCTCAGAAATTATTGTGAGATTTTAAGAAAGTCAATAATTCGACTTACTATGTTATCTGTCCGCAGTTACCTTAAGTCATAAAAAGGACGATATCGTTATTTATATGAAGTAAATTATATGATGTGCTTGGTCATTATAGAGTAGGTGCTGATTATAGAATACTGAGTGGATATGTCATGCGACTTTATTTATTGAGTTTTTTATAGCTTTCCACTAAACGACAAAAATTTGGACTACCTGTTGCAGGCGAAAATTTTAGTTTATAATTTTTTATATTTAAAACTGTACTTTGGGGGAAGAAAACAATAAAGACAATTTGAACATTTGAAGAATGCGGTTGGCGCGCCAGCAAAGCAACATAACTACGGTTAAAAGAACATTGAGTTACGAATGCTTTATCGCCATTTGCTCTAAGAAGACTAAAGGACGAAGAAAATAATAAAGAAGAAGAACTGATTAAGGTAGTGTATCCGCAATAGTTCCGTAACATTTTGGAAGTAATGAACTTAAACAGTGTTAACCGAGGTTTCCTAATGATTTCCATTAGGAAATCTCGGCCAACATTGTGAAAGATCATGAGTTCCGAAATGATGCTGAACCATTAGGTGTCCACTTCCTTAAGTTTAATACTTGGAACGTCTTGTTGTTGTTTGAATTAAAAAAAAAAAAAAAACATGCATCTGAAAAGAGAGCATCTGTCATTTCTTGCGCCCCTGCAAGAAAAATGACACCCGGCAAATATTATATATTCAAATTACCTGTTGCGCTGTCCCACAATTGTTATTTAGTTCTTGTGAATTATATGCTCACATATCAACGTATCCTTGACCGAACTTTCTAAAGAAAATAGCAAAGAATGTCGTAGTAATTTGGTTTAAATTTGATTAAGAAACCTTTCAACACAGTCTTCTTTTGTATTTTCTTTTACTTTCGCCGACATTAATTTTGTTTAATGGTTCAAAGCGTATTTCGGCGCATTAAATACTCATATCGTCTATACGTGCTACCGTGTTAGTCACCCAAATAGCTAAAAAAGAAAATACTGTTAATATTGTGAGGATATATTTTGATTTCATAGCAGAAAAGAGTTTCTATAGAAAATACCGAAATTCGTGGACCTGTAGTGGTATTCAATAAATGTTGCGGAATATTGTCGATACATGGTCTGTAAATTTAATCTTGTGGAATTTTACCAATTAGTGTTTCCTTTCGTTACTTTGTATTTGTATTCGTTTTCTAAAAGTAATGGTGATAGTAACATTTACAAAGGATTTTTTTTTTTTTTTTTTTTTTTTTTTGTTTCAGTCTAATAACGATTTCTCTTTTATTGAGTGAACAGCACAAGCTACATTTTCAAAGTATCATTCCTTTATTCAGCATAATAGTTCAAAGGAGATCTTTTATATTTTTTACTATTCACCACGTTGGACCACTTTTCGTTACAAAGGGCCTGTTTTAATTAAGTTCTTACAGAAAAATTAATCGTAAGTCAAAATCACAAATCGTACCTGGTGTTTTCATTCTTTGTTAGATTCTACCTTGCAATATCTCATTTGAATCGTCTTTAGAAGACGATTCCAATGAGATAGCGCATGTCAGAATTCCATATTTAGTTACTACTGTAGAAATAACTGTAATTTTTGACTTACGCACAAAATGATCGTAAGATGTTTAGTTAAACAGGCTCTTGGAAAGTTAATGCAACCGGTGTTTTTTCTCTCGGTCACAATCTAAATTAGTAATGTGAAAGCTCACGTCACAAAAAAATTGCCATTCCTGTGGAATTTGTCGTGTACTGTCAGTGTGATGCACAGAAGAATATTTCCTCATATTTGACCATATGGCAAAATCTTCCCGTCCGACGACAAGTGGTTCTAATGTTAGAATGCACACTGAAGGACTTGTCACTTTGTTAATTTGTAGCTCTACTAACCGTATTTCTTTCCGTCAATATGTGCGTATGTCCGCCCGCAGACTTTCTCTCTTTATTGAAACAAGTTTCAAGAGTATTTATCTAATTCGCTTTAATCTTGTACTGAATAGTTGTACCACAATAGTTCCTTTCGAAGATGACTAAACTTGAAAAAGATGGCTTATTCCGTAATAAAAATAATTACAATCCATATGATAATTATAAATACGGAATGAGACATCTGTAAGGAGCCACCAAGAATTGGGATTTTAGAGGGCCAATAGAGCGTGTCAGGTCCCAACGTCACGGTGCTGCGGTGGCTCCTTAGTGGTAAAGTTGCTCGGCCCGTGACCTGGAGGTCCGTTGTTTGAGCCCCACAGGTTGTGTTAATAGGTAAAACACTTAAAAGCCAGCCCCAGTTCACCAAGCTGTATAATAAGGTAGCAGTGGCTTTAAACTATCGTCTGTCTCCAAGGGACGTTAAAACATCAGGGATTTAGTGCTCGGAAGTGACCTTATCTATAAGTGATAACTTTCGTCCGAATCAAACTCAAATAAAAGTCACGGGCCACATTGCATCTTCGGCGGACATTCAGGGTTTCAAACTAATCTAAGCATCGATTGGAAAAGAATTCATACACCTTAGATTAATCCGAATCTTGAGCCCGTTTTACGAAACATCTTACGATCAGTTTTTGCATATGTCAAAAATTAAAGATGCTTCCTCAGTATAATAGTAACAAAATATGGTATTCTGACATGCATATTTTCATTGGTATCGTCTTCTGAAGACGATTCCAATGAGATATTGCAAGCAGAATCCAACAGTGAATGAAATCACCAGATACGATTTGTGATTTTGTCTTACGATAGTTTTTGTCGCAAGGAGTTTAGTAAAACGGGCCCCAAATTTCCAGAGGATGCAACAATATTTCTGTCGACTTTTTTGCAAAGAAAGAAACAATTTCGATGAATACCCGGATCGTAAAGAAAAGATGTACTTTGCAACTAAACATGTTATTCCTCTTTTTGAAAAATACAGTATCCATGGAAACGGAGTCAAAACGACACTATTTATATAGCAAATTTCGGGTATATCTCGGGCTGTCACCGCAGCTATAATTCAGGGTTTATTTAACACGATTAGGATGATAAAATCTAGAAAAAAAGGATCACAAACCCTTTTCTTTAAACGATAAATTTCTTGCAAAACTTTTGCACGTTATTTGTTGTTTGATGGGCGAATTCTGATTTTTTTGGAAAGGGGACACAGACTTTATGCCCCTTTTGAAAGGCGCTTTGTTTATGTTCCTATTTTGATTGACCTATTTACCTTGCATTAAGACTAACACATATTATAATAACACAAATCTGCATGCGTAAAGTGAAAACGCATATCAACTTTCTTATTTTTCGCTGTCTGATCCGAGTCTTCCTTTTGCGCCTTTCAGGAGACAACAATCCACATTTCTTTTCGTACAATCAGAAAAAAAGATGCTCAGTATTAAATTCTGACCTGCGTTCTAGACAACAAAACGGTGAAAACTGCTTGTTAATTTTACCCCCGCTTTGCACACAAGCGTACTTGTAAAGCGGGGTAAAATTAACAATCAGTTTTCACCATTTGTCATCCTAAACGCAGAACTGACCTGCGTTCAAAATAGATATGCGAGATCAACGTTCCAGATTGATACAGTTAACAAATCGTGAAATTGACAAGGTAAATCATTTTGGAAGGATTTAAGATTGAAATTGAATGAGTGTGTGGACCGAGTTTTCAGTGAAATTCAAGTGATGTATCAGATATCGCTAATTTGTTAAGGATCAAAATTAGCGATACATATATTTCCTCCCTTTGAAAAATATGCTAACATGTTCTTTAAATGGATTTATATGTCTTCACGAACCTAGAATACGATTACAAAATTCAATTACGTTGGTGGAATCTTGGATTTTATCTTCCGATTTTTATTTTGAATGTAGTTGTTAATTCTATCATTTTTAGTGATTTTGGATCGTTTCGGTTTTAGTGAGTGTTTGAATTGAATGATTGGAGCGCCGAGTGAGTGATTTAAATGGTTTTAAACGAAATGAATGTCAATTGCCTGATGTTCTTAACTGTACCCCCAATTTTTACGTGGGTACAAAGTGTAAAGCTGGGTACCATTCCTCCATCGTTTACAACCATTTGTACACCATGAACGCAAAATTGCAAGTTTGGGTATAGGACATTTTCAATGGACAGGGTAATTTAAATCAAATGAGGTGACCGCATTACATTACTAACAATTCGTAATGTTTTCTTTTCATTTTCTCACAACCCCTTTTCCAAATCCAGAAGCTGGTGCAAGTAGCGTAGTGTTGAATGTCTGACAAGGGTTCAAGACCGAATAATTGAATCGTTGACGCGAATGTAAGGAATCTAAATGAATGATTTGATTGCAAAGGTAGTTTATGTCATAGTGGGTGTGCATTTATCTATTTGACCCATCACGCGAAAAGGGACTATCTGGGTGGTGCGTAAAGTGTCGACCCTAGTCAGACTGCGCGGATTGTGCAGACTGACTAGGGTAGAAACTTTTCGCACTTTTCTTTTTTTCCGAATTTTGAAAACAGACCAAACCGGTTTGACAAGTTTGTTGACAAAATAAATGGAAATTGATTGTTTCAAAGAAGCCTTTTGAGACCGAGTTTTATATCTAAGGTTGTAGTAGTACCTGGGTGGTACTTAAGACTGTAATTTGTTAAAATATGAGCAAATTTTATCCAGCCGTCATGCAGTTGCTTGTTCTGTACGAAATGACCATTTTCCACAATGTTTGGCTATACCGCTATAGCTATGACAATCTTATGTTGCTCAACTGCTTGTGCTCATGAATAGCTTCATTTTGATATACAATATACCTGAACATACTTCTTTTTCTTGGCTAATAAAGCGCCCTTAAAATTGGGTCTCAAACACTTTACATGAACCTTAATTCTTAAATCTTAACTGCCCTACTGCAAATTTTTGACAACAGTTCAAAAAAATCTGCCAAACTCTAACGTTTTCATGGTGAACGCACGGTTGATTTCAAATCATCTAAGTAGAAACTATGACTCAAAAGGGCACAGTCATATTTTTATTTTTATTTTATCAATTTGATATCAAAATTCAATTTTTCAAAAAATAATTTATCATCCCCATTATTGTTTTCGCATGTTTGATTCAATATATACCTGGCGCCCGATTTTTTTTTCAAGATACGGGTATAATGTGGTTAAACAGTTAAATGGGTATGATGGTGCACTCTCTATATAAATAATCTAATTTTCTGACAGATGAGTGACTTTGATGAAAAAGGTATCACTTCATGAGCGATTCAATAAACTTAAGGATGGATATTTAGATACCAGGTAGTTTTTATGTATTTTTTTAACTTTTTCTCCTTGAAAGCAAACACGCTTTAATTCATGGTTATTCCATCTTCGCCGATTTCAATTAGACAGAACTAATAGCAGAATATTACCGTGTGAATCACTTTCCTGTTTTACAAAATTTTGGACCTGTCCAAATTCAAAGGTTTTGCAGACGAAAATTTAAAGTGGATTTTTTTTTGAAAAAATAACCATTCTGTAGGGTAGAAAATAGTGTGAAAAAAGAAGAAATTGCTTGTCAGAAAATCACAAAATCACAGGCACGTAAAAAGCAGGGATTAAACAGCAAAGGGTTAAATCACAAATTAAAAGATGGTCTTTCGAAAGAACAACATAGAGGAACACCAGAGGAACTTGTTTAATTTTTGCAATTTTCTGTAGGTTTTGAACGAAGCATCACCAAATTCTCGTCTGATCAAATGTTCAATTGTTCCTAAAGTTACTAAAACAATTGATTCTATCCAACAATGTTTCATATCTGTTTTTTTTTTTTTTTTTTTTTGCCATCTTTGTCAAAAGTGTACTCTTTTTTCGTTGTAAATTTAAATTTTCAAACGTGTAAACATCTTATGTTCTGCTACTAAGTCAATTCATCAATTCGTCTGTCAAAAACAGAAGATACCGATTTGCCGAAAAAGTAAGCATATCCCATGAACAAACTTTGAGCCGTTTCATTCATTTAAAAAAAATTAAGAGTGAAACAAGAGAGAAAAATAATAAATTTTGCATGTTTCTGTGCAATATAGTTCTATTTTGACCGTCTAAAACTTCGTTCGTATGTTGTAAGGTTGTTTTCGAATACATACAATGTATTCCCCCAAACAGATTGTCTAAATCTTGCATAAATTGCGTGAAAGAATAAGAAAGTAACCCCGTTACTTTTAATCCTGTTTTACAATTCAAATCAGGGCTTAAGTTAAAATGATTTGAAAGTGAGACCTGCCTCGCAAAAAAGTGACTAGCTTAGAAGTGCGAGCCTGTGTGCTTTGCGCTGGCTGACTAGACTCGAAAAGCTCCGTTTTCTTGTTTCATGATTATTTTGTAAATGCGAAATCCGGTCGACCTCCACTTGAATCAATCTTCTTTTTCAAATACTTATTTAACGGAGTTCTTGCGTGGTCCTTTTTCGTCCGACAGCTCGAGTTTATACAAACTGCTTCATAAAATACAGAATCCATATCATATTTATATCATTTGATTACATATTTCAAATCAAATCACATCACTTCATGTCATTAAGCATTGATGCGTGAAAGGGGTATCATGTTTATTATTTGATAGTTAAAACTGTTTAATCCAAATGATTTTGAAGCTTCTTAAATTCCCTGCGTTGAATTTTAATAAACTTAAACGAATATCGAAAGGGCGCATTTCAATCACAATGCGAGAGAAAATACAACAACAATCATTACATTTGCAAATTATTGAATACAAAAAATATCATTTTATTGAAATAATTTCACATATTTGAACAGTATATACCAAAAATCAAATATAAAACATCGTCGAGGCTGCAAAATCATTTAATAAAGATTGGAAATGGCATCCCGTTTTTCACGATAGTACAAGTTCAAAGTATTGAACAGTTAAGAACATCGAGAAATTGACATGACGAACGAGTTTGTGGAGCGAGTTTTGGGTGAAATTAAAGGGAGGTAATCCGATATCGCTAATTTTGTTCAAGTTGACATCAGCCCTCATCCTTCCCGATAATTTGTCTCCCAACAATGAGCTGATTGATAATCGCAGACCTATGACGCAGAGCAGTTGAAGGCTAGGAAATGATGTAATGGTACAAGAAGTTACAGGAATCCATTGTTAGGTGCTCCAGGCGCCGGGATATGTTGTTAAAAGCGGTGTTAACCCCAATTCAAACAATCAAACAAACAAGTCAAATTGTGCAACTACAGGATGCAGCCCTTGTATTGGGAGAGCAATAAATGCAATATGCAAATTCTTAATAAAGTAACAAGATCCTAGAATATTAATTCAATGGTATTTATACCTTTACCCAGACAAAAAATGAGAATGGTCCAAACTAAAATGAATTGCTGACCAAAATTCCAACTGTTCATTGTTTTTTTTATATATATTTTCTGAACCTCTTCTGAATGTAAAATGATAATTCTTCATTCAGATATGACTGTGTTGGATGTCGACCTCTGATTAACATCTTCTGGACAAAAGAACCTTTTAAATACATGTATATTCTATGATTTTTGCGGCTTCCTATGGGTCCCATATGTTGTAGTCTACATGTTCTTAACTGTGAAGAGGTAGTTTTAAAAAACCTTGAATAGACTGATTTTAAATATTGTGTATTCTCTGCTATTTTCATGCTGGCGGGGTGTGGCCTAACCGTGGCGTAATTTGAAGAGTTTAAATTGAACATAATGGAATAAGTCAAAATATTGTTGACTATTGTGGCCATATCTAATTACGTGTGAATATGACTGCAGCCTATACAGAATCAAAGCACTGAAAGTACTGATGGTGAACGAACCTGATGGAATTCTAGAGTGATATATTAAATTCAATTAGAAAAGAGAAATTACGAATGAAAAAAAAATGTGGGAAGAATTGTCTCGGCAAAATTTCCGTTATTCGGAAATTTTACTGCAAATTCAAAGAAAGGGAAAGAGAGGAAAAATCCTGTTAGAATAATATTTGTTAGAATATGAGATGTTACTCTGTGAAAATTTCTTTCACACACTTGAAATAGTTACATTTATCAATTAAACATAAATGGAGGAAACGATTTAATCCTATCTAAAACTGTCTTTAACCTATATCCAATGGTGTTTGTTTTTACAAAAGTAGTTGTTATCATGTTTAAGCTAATTTCAAGTAAATTTGTTGTACAGTGCTGTCGGTTAACCCTGCGCACTTAAGAAAGTCAAGTACAAAATTCGTGTAAAGATATCGGTTTTACAAAACAATTCAATACACGAATGTACTCGTTGACCATTTTTGCTATGTAAAAGACATTTTATCTAGAACAAAATGTCACTAGAATTACACACTCCGGTGATGAACAGAGGCACCGTCGCGTATTATCAACGCAGTTTTCGTCGGCTAAACCTGCGCAGTCGGGGAAAGAGCCTAAAATTAATGACCGTGAGATGTTAAAATTAAAATGAAAAAACACTGAGACAAAAACGGAAATCTTTTTGCTTTAAAATACACGCATGAACGTTTTGTTTAAAATGGTGGAATCGATCGAATTTTGAGAATGAAAAATAGGTTGCTCTGCATTTATTTTTAGCGGCCATTTTCTTAGTTTACATGACGTCATATAGCTGCGCAGCTTTAGACGACGCGCAGGATTATCCGACATGAGTGTATTTGTTTTAACTTTTTTAACAATCTTTGTTTCTTCTCAGAGGATGAAAAGGTCTTTGAGTACCAACCAAAGAAACACCTATGAATATCAGTCAGTCCCAAACTGTACTCATTATTTAAAGTTATGATTTGTTAACTTATTAATAGTATTTTGAACCATAACCTGAGTGATTAGTTTTTATCATAGTTGAAGCCATAACCACTTCCGTGGTTGACACTTATGTCGTTATTCAATTTTATAACACTGCAGAATGAGAAATATTTAGGTATATGTTAAAGGAGGTCTAGTGCCATAATAGTATAATTCATGGATAATTTCTGTTTAAGGTTTAGAAATTGAAGTATAACTTGCTATATTAAACAATTGCTCCATAGTAAATTGCATACTAAAAGTCTTTAAAAATATTATTTTTGTAACGTAATTTCTACATCAAAAGCGAATAAGAATCTTATTTAAGAAGTTTATTTTTTAAAGGGCGGTATAATTGCATGACTATGTCTATGACTATGTTTAAGTATAATACAATGTTTTTTTCCTTCCGACTTTCTTTCCAAAAAGAATTGAGAATCCTTACAATTGTCGGTTTATTTTTTGCACGAGAACCTATTGTTTACCTTCGAGAGTTTGGATGCTTGTAAAATCACTCACTATCGATATCTTATTACAGTATTGCGGCTGATATTAGACTTCTGCTCGGAGCTAGTTTTTGCTTAAACTGTTGTTAACAAATTCTAAACGTATTTTGGGAAGGATGGAGCCATTTTTTATTCATTGATTAAGATTTTTTTGATTTCTGTAAAAAACGCAGTGACTTTTCCAGAATAATTTAACAACTAAACCCGCCTGTCGAATTGTACACAAGTGCATGACGGATCTGGTCCCCCCTTGACCACGGCAATATCTACTCGTCAATTGGAGTGGTATCTAGGGTTGAATATTTAGCTATCATTTATTTAATTTTCAAATAGAATTTTGAATTGATATGGTTTTACAGATTGAAAAAATGCAAAGTAGAATGGTCCCAATGAAATATCTTCCGTGCCTGTCGCATTTGGCATTCGGCAATATTCGCTTCTGAGACAGACGAATACGAAACGTTTTCGCTGGGAATAAGTTCACCGAATATTCGAGTGTATCCTTACAAGCCCTACTTCAGCCAACGCAATTTTACAGAAAAATCTTAATAGCGGCGTTCATCCCTATTTAAATAAAAATACAAGAAAGGTTGTACATGTAAAACACATGTCAAATCATTCTTAAAACCCGTCTCGAGACTGACTGTCGTTAGTTGAAAAGTTAAGTAAAACCGCGTTACCGTTTCTAATGACACAAGGTGTCTTGATGTGTCATTCGTCTCAACTCGGCCAATTCCTCTACATGTAACCTACATTTAAATCGGAGCCGTCGGAGATCGCCCGAGTATTGCTGAATGTAAGTTCAAGAGGACATGACCTAAATTAACACGTATTTCCGGCCAATTACTACAAGTTGCACCAGCGAAGGCTTGGGTCAAAAACATAGTATCTGTCTCTACGGTGTCTAGACACAAACTTTGTTTTTGCTTTAAACTCTCGACAAGCTTACGCCGATCAAAAATTCCCTTGATAAACATTGCAAGATCATTTTGTGTTTTTCAAGGCGAATTTTCATTATTTTCACTTGATAAAGAATAATAGTATCACGCCATTAAAGAAGAAAACAGTGATTTTGCGGAGAAAAATATTGAAAGATACTAAATTGAATTTTAAGAGGCGCTACTTTATTTCAAGTGTATTAACATCCAACAGGATTTTCCTGACATGGTATATAACACTGGTGAACGACGTTCGTTCACCAAAAATGAACGTGCAGAAGAAATGTACACTTATTTCGTCGTTGGATGACAAAATCCTCCTTACTTTAAAGCTGAGGTTACAAGGATTTTGTTAACCCATCGACGATTTAATATTCCAATATTTAGCCTTTACGTCGACTATCTATGAAAGACAGTGAGAAAATAATTAAAAAAAACCTCCTTTCCCGAACATTTATATGCGACATTTAGTTCCTTACACTTTACCTAACCATACCAAGTCAAAAATCTTGAATAATATCTCCAAATATGTTTATGATTATAACGGCATAGATATACATAACCTGATATGTACGATTTGTAAAGAAATATACTCTAAATAATTAATAATGCTTCTTCCTTTCATCGAAACCGTGGGAAAGTTGTAAAATTGCATAAATGTAATACGACCCAAGAAAATGAATGCGTTTCTATTGAAATACTAAATTAAGGTTGAACAAAATGATATAATACAACTTTGATGGACTATCTATGTTACTGTACAAATTTCCGCTGTCAAAATTGGTTGGATTATTGTAGTGTGATAGGTTTTCAATGCTGGTTAGACTTTTTTTTTATATTTTGTAATTCTATTTATGCTTTTTCTATACTTATCGATGGTGGGTGGGCAAAACCTGGTAACTCCAGCTAAACCAAGCTGGAGTTTCGAGCTTTTGGTAGTCAGTCGACGATATGTGTAAGTGTGACCATGCAGCGTAAATTTCGTAAAACATTTTCTTCTTTTAAGAAATTGGAACCAGCAGATGTCAAGCAGTGATAATATTCAAAAAGTTTACACGAGGTTACATACGGTGATAGTTCGAGAAAATCCTTTCAATAGTGAAATGTTAAGAACTTGAGACCCCTGTAAGACTACACAGTCGACGCAGTCTAACTTGTGTCGACACTTTTCACAATCCCAAGATGGTCCTGGGATGACCATTGTAGATTTAGAAAATCGTTCCAAAAGGGAAGTAAAGTTGTTGGTCCCTGGCCAGAATGCACAGAGGTCCCACTTGGTTATATTTTTTATCTTATACATGTAACTATACAAATATCTGTATGATATCATCCCGTATGATATTTTTTATGATATCACATAGCTATTTTTAGAACAAAGATAAATATAATACGTACTAAGTGTATTGTATGAAAAAACATCTAACTCGGTTGTGAGAATTGATAATTGTCTCGGCAGAGCCTCGACAATGATCAATTCTCCCAGCCTCGTTAGATATTTTTTCTCATACAAAACACTAAGAACGTTTTATATATGTATCGATATATTCAGCTTTTCAAAGATAGTCTCTCTTTGCAGGGTGGCTTACATTTTCTTTCTATTTTATTTTTTCCAGAAAAGATGACTTACAGTACAGGAAAGAACATTCTATCGGTCAAAACATTGTTTCTTAACGGAAGCAAGTTACAAGCAAAAACTTCAATATTGTAAGTGATATTAACTTGTAAATTAAAAAAAAAGTGGAATTAATAAAAAGGGCAAAGGAACTATTTTCTCGTGTTTAAAACAACTTACTACTGACAAAATGAGGTGTTTTGTGACATCATCATTTCTTGTGTTCTTCGTGTTGAATGAAGTTATACTAGTGCGCGGAAGGATACGGACTGTGTTAGAAGAAGTACAAGGAAATGGAATTCTGACTAGGGTGAGTAATCTTAACTTGCAATACTTTTCTGCATCGGAAACAAGATTTCTTTAAAGGTGGTCCGAACTTATAAAAAGGGGGTTCGTTTTCCCAGTATCACGCAAATTTAACCCTTAATCAACTAATTTAGTTTTTCTTTGTTTCAACATTTTTTTTTTTTTTTTTTTTTTTTTTTTTTTTTTTGGGGGGGGGGGGGAATCAACCAATCTACCTCAGGAAAAGGAAAAAAAACATACAGTATATCCTAGATCAGACTGCACAACTGAACTTGGTCTATACTGTCTGCCAAAGCTTTATTTACAATAGGAATACGTCTTTAAAAGCAGGAGAAGGGTTAGGCCTAATTGAAATTCTGCACACATGATACGAATTTTTTCGGCTTCAGAGGGACCCCCGCTCCGAACACCTCTAGCTCCGCTACTGCAAATGAGAGTGGGGTATGTTTGACAACCAGGACTTGCCTTTAAACGTGATAAATCTATAAGGTATTTTCATATTTTGATAAATTATCAAGGCGTTCTATAGACAGGTACAAGTATTTTGTCCAAAACTGCCCTATGTTCATGATGACAAAACCAGGCAGACTGTTTTCAAAGTATGCCCCGCTTTGCAAGTGCACTTGCGTGCAAATCTGGGTATAATTTGCCAACAGTTTGACACGTATTGTCATCCTGAACGCAGTGATGGTTGTCATGTAATAGTCGTTATTTAGTATCTTTGAGGGGAAATAACTTCTCTCGGAACATTTCGTACGATCCATGGTTTATCGCCCTGTTTTGAATATATCAAAGACAAAAGACAGTTTGGCAAATAAAGGCTTTAGAAACTGAAAGATACTTGTAACACGTAACTCGGAAATTATTAACAAATGCCAATTAGTACTTTCAAAAAACCAATGATTGCGCAACAAAAAAAATCTTTATTGAACTAGTACGAGTCTTCTCGTATAGTTGCTTAATTGAAATTATGATAAGAAAAGGAAAATTCAACCAGTTTTCCTTTTATATCGAACCCAACGTATAAAACAATTTAATGAATTATATACTCAGTAACCCCCCGTTCACAAATAGACGCCGCTTCTACTACGATCAAAGCAGGGCCGAAAACGTGGCCGATCGTGACAAATCGCAGGAGAAACGTAGTTGAGTCTTCATAAGCGCAGTATGATCGCGGTAGGTTCTTAATGATCGGGAAGCTCTACGCCCTCGCCACGCTTATTTTGAACTTGCTCAAAATAAGCGTAGCGGGATCGTGGCCAACAAGAATCGGGGTAAAGTCGTAAAAAAGCGTAGTAAAAGCGCCGTAATCGTACAAGCAGCGCGGAAGCATCGTGAAAAGATCTTCATGATCGTTGTAAAAGCGCAGTAAAAGCGTAGTACAATCGGTAACATATCGAGGAGGCTCCTACAACGCTCCCATTACTAGGGTACTTATCTTTTGAAGCGAGATGTCTGATAGTAATGGCAAGTATGATACCTGGATCTAGCGATTTCCACCGGCCTGTATCTTTCTTCTGAATCCTAGAGCCAACCCTGTGGAGCAGCTCATCGACTATCGCTGGTTCCATCCTCAAAAAGTTGAAGAAGGAATTGGTGTCTTCCATTCGGAGTTCTCGCAGCAGTGTGTCATTGTGTCCAAACTGGAGCCTCCTATCTGCAGATACATGTAGCCATGGTCGTGCCCAGTATCTTCTTGGCCTTCTTCTGCGTCTCCGCCTGTAAACGATATGTGCAATTCAACTTAAACCAACATTTTTGTCTTGCTGTAGTAAAGCCAGATGAAACAGATCAGCATTTATACGTCCATTCATGTTTGAAGTTTGGAAAGAAGTGAAAACTAATGTTTGAAACCCAAGATATATATACATCAACGCCAAAACCGTACTAGAAGCGTACTAGAAGCGTGATATGACCGGTACCAACGTAGCGATATCGTCGTACAGTCTTCTAGGTCTGCGTAGCGTCGTAGAATGATCTTGAATGTCGTAGCGGCAGCGTAGTATAAACGCAGTAAACGCGACCGCTGGTCGGCAACGGTCTGCGTAACATCGTAGTAACATCGTAGTAGAAGCGTGTCAGCAGCGCGTTGGGCGTGGGAGCATCGTACTGCGGTCGTAAGGAAGATCATAATTTGCCAAATTGCTCGATTTAGACGCTGATCGGCCCCGATCCGCCCCGATCTAATACTTTTTCAAATCGTGGCTTGATCGGGATGATCGTCCTAAAGTCTTAGCTCTGTGTGAACGGGGGGTTAGAGACATTATATAGTACGTCTATTAATCAATATTAACAAGTCAATCTATAGTGTTTCCTTTTATATCGAACCCAACGTATAAAACAATTTAATGAATTATATACTCAGTAAGAGACATTATATAGTACGTCTATAAATCAATATTAACAAGTCAATCTATAGTGTTTTTTGTTTCTCTCTCTCTCTCTTTTACCTAGAAAAAATCGTTTTCTAGATTAAACTTGAATTAGTTCCAGATGATAATGCGGTTATAAAAAACAACGACAACACATATCTTAAACATTATGTGAAAAGAGGAAAAATATACAGGATAATCGTTTGTTTCCGTGTAAGATCGATTTATATTTTATTGAGTGAACAACAAAAGCTAAATTTTCACGAGTGGCAGAGCCACGAGTGAAAATAAAGCTTTTGTTGTTCACGAAATGATTTATCTGTCGATCTTACTCGAAAAACAAACGATTATTCTATTTCTTTAATGCAAAAATGAGACTAAATGTGAAATTTCTAGGACATATTTTCGTTTAGCGTGTCATTTTGCATGTGATTGCTATGCAACGTTCATTGTGACGTCACTTATTTCGCCCCGCATAGATGACGTCAGATAGGGTGAAATGCACAAAAGCAGGGTATAAAATTTTGATAATTTCACTGCTTTTGCGGTGAGATTATCAAGTGATAATGAACCGTTATTTCTCGATAAACCACCGTAGAGCATTAAAGAAAATTAATTAATTATCTTATATCTCCTCTCCCATAGTTTCTTTGGCATTTTCTTCTTTAGTCTCAAAATGATGAGTAGCATGTGGATGGGTTAAACGAGAGAAGTTTTTTATTCCTCTATTCGTGCACTGCCTTCTATGAATGCCCCGATCCTGACATGTAACATATAAAGGCTTTTCTAATCAAATTAGACGCTCAACTTTCAACCACCATAATTGGATAACGACTGTAGAATTGGGAGGCTGGAATTTCTAGAATTTATACAAAACGGCTCTGAAACCTATCTTTTTCTATTTTTCAAACCGACCTACAGTTGTTGTTTTCGGTAGGTCGGTTACTCTCTTTTTGACCAGTCAGTCGTATTTTGTACATTTTTTATTCGATTCGGAAACGAGTATGAAAAAAGAAAGAAAAAGAAAAGAAATTGGATCCAGTAGATTTCGCCCAGAAGTCATGTTACCTAAAGTAATAAGATTTGAAAGATGAATCTTGGAGGGAGTGTTTGCTTAGCAAACCACCAATCTTGAAAATTGAAATTGAAAATATGTAAAGCGTAAATATATAAATCAAAATCATTCTTAATCATTTGCTCAGCGCTCCATTCATTCATTCCAAATCAAACACTCACTCACACCATTCAAAAACGCTCAAAGGTCCCGGGTTCGATCCCCGATGGCGGCACTCATTCTTTCCTACTATTTGTCTCTCACCAATGAGTTGATAATCGTAGACCTATGTGAAATAGCAGCTGGAGGCTAGGAAATTTTGTTGGTTTTTTTCCTCGAGGATAACATGATAAAGGGTCGAATGACTCTTATTTCCATCGTGGTCCTAACTCATTCCAGATCTTATCCTACACTTAGAGAGAGAGACAATGGTTTCTAACCACTGCTACCTACTTTTACAGCTGGGTGGACTTGTCTGTAAAGTGTCCTGTCCAAATACACTACCCGCCTCCGGTGGGGCTCGAACCCGCAACCACCAGGCTACGAGTCGAGCGCGCTAACCACTCATTCAACGAACCAGACAATGTGGTGGTTGTATAAATTGCACGCGATAATGTTAACATTTAAACGGTTGTATCGATATTTTCTATAGGTAGTGCAGGTTGCTTATCGAATATGTTAACTTCCTGAAAAGAACCTGATATAATATACTTAAAATACCGTGACGTATGTAAAAGACTGCGATGGCTCAGTGGATACGCATGCTAGACTATCAACTGATTGTTACCAAAACGCTCCCGGTTCGTATCCTGTCGGCACCAGATTTTATTATTTTTTTTTTCAGAAAATTAAGTTTTTTACATTATCTAATTCACACAGATACATTTCTTTTCTATGTGTTTCTTTATTTTTTAGATATGTATCATAGGATTAAATATACAGGACTATACCGTTCGGAGAAAGCTTTATAGATTCTATGCGACTAAATATCGAGTCATGAAACAATCGCCTTTGGTCTATAATTGTTTTGGCTATTGCATTTCATTTATCAGCGTGAAGCCTTTTAAATTTTGAATAGTCAAATCGCAGTTTAAGGCTCTATCTAAGCTGGCCTTTCTATTCATCCCCACGGTGAAGTAAATATAGTAGCCTATATATTTTTTCAATCCATAGAATAGAAATAGCCTTTGACGCATTTTCAAAATTAGCACAACATTTAACATAATTTTTTTTAAAAAAATATGCCGTTAAATGTATAAATTGAAAAAGTAGATTTTATGCCGCAATGCAGAATCGAACTCGGTCCGCTTGGTCCAAATTCTGTCATCCTTATCCACTCGACTACGCCACTCCGATAAACTACTGAACGTTTTTTCAGTATAATAAAGACAGCCAATTGATATGAACACTGTTTTCAATAACATGGATTGATCCAGTATTTATATACAATATCGCGGTTATCGCGCGAGCTTAATACTGGTGAGAGAAATACCAGGAAGCCATTTAAGTACTCCGGCCGGCGCGATATAACAGAAAAGATGTTGAAAGCGGCGTTAAACTACATTCAATAAATCAATCAATCAATCAAAAACGCTAAAAATGACTAAAAAGATATAACCAACATCTACATTTAAAATCAATATAGCTAGAAAAATATTCACGATTTCACCAACATAATTGAAATCGTCAGCGTCTGAATGGTCCTTGTAGAGAAAGAAAGCTGTTTACAGAACTTGTATGCACATTTCATTTGAGGAAGTTAATAAATACAGCTTATTTTGTTCATCCTGAACAAAATTAGCGATACTGTTTTACTTTCCTTTCATTTCACTCAAAACGCACTCATCGCACTCATTCAATTTTTATTTCTAAATTATTCTAAACTAATACACTTTGTCATTTTCACGATGTTGTTAACTTGATACTACAAAGGGATAGGAACGAGTTATGGGTAAATTACTTAACTTTACTATTGTAATACATTTTACAGGAATATTGTACTTATTTGATATACTATTGTCTAATATTTCTCAAGAGACTGACCATATACAGGCACACTTTCTTTGTTTATTAATATATCTATATGCGAACAAAAAGTAAATTTGTATATGGACAAAACTTAAGTTAAGTATATTAATCTGATAATAACCTGTGAAAAAAGTGAGCTTTTGGGGGTCCATCACCATCCTTCGTTCGTCCGTCAACAATGTCTTTAAACATCTTCTTACCTTAGGCCTATACCAATGGCAAGCTTGACCTTTGCATGGGTGTTTAAAACTCTACCAAAGTCAATAAGAAATTTTACTTCTCAAAGAAAATAAAAATAAAAAAAATGAAAAAAAAAATATAAAAAGTAAGTTGCTATGGGGACGAACATTTCGACAGTAAGGAAAGTCGAAGAAAAGGATGTTCTCCCTCTGAATAACAGGGTCAATCAAGATGGAGTTTTGAAGGAATTGCCTTGGTCAAAGTTCTACCATAGTTGTAAAAAAATTATACAATAAAAGCTTCTGGCTGCTATGATAACAGAAGGTAGAAAATTGAAAAATCCTAGGAAGAACATTCTTTTCCAAAACAACAAGACCAATCAAGATGAATCTTTGCAGGCATTTTCTTTGGTAAAGGACTACTAAAGTTGTAAAAAAAAAATAATTCAACAAAACTTCGAGTTGCTATGCCAACCGAAAGGCAGAAAATTCAGATGTCTAGTAAAAAAAAACCCATCACCTGATGAACCTCTTAAGAGGTCGAGAAATAAAATCTTTATGGTTATATTCTGGCCATACCCCAGGACACCAATTTATTCCGGTGAACGATTTAGTACCATCATATAGTCATCTTGTAACATGGGCTACATTTGAAAACAAATAAAGGATAATTTAATAATTGTCATTTTCACATTCTTTTATGAATCGCGGTTCAAAAAGCTTACCGCCGATGCCAATTGAAAACGGTGATTGATCAATCAAAGTAAACTTTCTAAAAAGGAAATTGATTTCTATCTACATGGTATCTCGGACAATTTGGTTCTGGCCAAAAATTTTAGAAAATAAGTTGTGTGCACTCCTGAGGTCATATTCTTGGCTCAAATGGCTTGAAACTCGGTTTTAATGTTTGTCTACATGAAATCTTTAACACTTTTGATATTTGATCAAGTGGGGCAAAAACTAGGTCATTAGTTCAAAAAATGGAAAATAAAATGTGTGCACTAGAGGTCATATTTTTGGCTCAAAAGTCTTAAGACTTGGTCAGAATATATTTCTACATTATTCTCGAACTACATTGTAGTTCAAAATTGGGCCAGATGGGGTTAGATATGTTCAAGGGGTCAATTTTTAGAGAAAAAAAACTTTGCGTGCACACTAGAGGCAACATTTTTTGTTTGCCCAAATGTCTTGATATTTGGTCGCAATGATCGTCTACATGAAATCTTAAACTAGTTTGAAATTTTGTCAAGTTAGTACAAAATCTTGGTCATGAGAAAATTTGCTACATGAAATCATAATTAAGTTTGAAATTTGGTCAAAGAGAGTCAACACGTGGGGTCAACATATAAAAAGTCCGAGTTCACTGTAGAGGTCACACTTTTTGCTCAAATGACTTGGACCTTGGTTAAAATGTTTGTTTACAGGAAATCTCGGACGACTTCCAAATTTTGCCAAGTTGTTCATTGAATTTTTGTGTTTGAAATCAGTAGTTTTATTTATTGCAACCTTATTTACAATGAGCGGTTGAGGCCTTATGACTTCTTGTGATCGATCTTAGTGTTCGTCATGAGATGATAGGCAAACCATTTGAACCTGTGCCTGACATTTGGAACAATTTTTTATCTGCGTGATGTGGAAACAGCAACCTACACAGTTGCAAAGTGTTGTTATAAGATTGTCGAACTGTCTACAGATACTTAGAGACCTTATCTATCTACAAATCGTAAAGTAAGACTCTGGTCAAGCTCTGCGGATGCACATACTGGTCAGAGTCTTTGCTTTTAGCACATTTGAAATTGTTGTAAATGTCACGCACAGACTTATTTGAAATTGTCTCAAGGACCATTTGCAATGCTTTCTACACAAAAATGCAGTTCATAATTTCAAAGACTGTACGAGTTCTTTTTAAACATCATGGAGTGCCTGTCATAAGCATTCTGTTCTTTGCTCGCGATGCTTTCACAGGTTGCAGTCGAGTCGTAAAAACAAATCCCGTATAATGTGTTACAGTTAATTACATCGTGAAATTGACACTCATTCCGATTAAAATCATACTCAATCGCTCTCTTAGCGCTCCGTACATTCACTCCAAACACTCACTCAAATTAATCATAAACGTTCCTAATTCTTCAGAAAACATTTCGAAATCGACGAAGACGATCAACATATAATGCAAATTGATCCGATAATTCTACGATTGTATTGGCTTGTGTGGATTTCGAAATGTATAATTGGTCCATGAAGACATACAAATAGAAAATTACGCCTATTTTTTTAAAGGGAGGTAATAAATATAGCTAATTTTGTTCATGTTGAACAAAATTAGCCATATTGGATTATCCCCCTTAAATTGCACTCAAAACTCGCTCCACACACTCATTCAATTTCATTCCAAAATCATTCATCTTGTCAATTTCACGATATTGTCAACTGTAATGGGTCCAGTTCTTCTTTTCCTAGTTCGATTCATTTAGCGGAGAAAAGCGATTAACTAGATCTGTTTATTGGATACATTAAGCTGAGATATGGGAAGATTTCCTGACCGTTCCTTGTTAAGTACAAAACGTCTGTAGACTTCCTAAATGTGTTGTTTGGCCCCCGGGGAGCCGCAGAATAAACGTCCGATAATTTGTCCGCATCATTAACCCCGGTCCGTGATCTTGTCGGAATTTTGTCAAGAACTGGACCCCGTCTTACTTACGAACGTACGATTATTTTTTGAGTGAAAAGTTGAAACAACAAACCTGATTGGCCCAATCTGATTTATTGTGCAATCAGATGTCTTGTTACATTGTTTACACAAAAAACATGGTCGTGAGATCTTGAGTAAAACGGGGCCCTGGAGCTTGGTTATAGAAACTGGTAATCTGCAACGTTGTCGTCTCCATTTTTGTCCATGAAATATTTCACTTTGAAAAATGTTCATATAGACTGTAAACCGTAATTATAAATATATAATACGTACTTAATGTTTTGTATGAAAAAAAATATCTTACTCGGTTGGGAGAATTGATAATTGCCGAGGCTCTCCCGAGACAATTATCAATTCCCGCAACCGACTTAGATATTTTTTTATACAATACACTAAGTACGTATACAATACACTAAGTACGTATCATATTTATCTTATAAACTTTATTTGCCTTGTTTTCGTCAATGTTTCAAACAGAAATGAAAGTTTTCTAAACATAACCTCAATATGTCTTTGTTAAAAAAATATCCATGTGATATCATAAAAAATATCATATGGGATATTATCACACGGAAAGTTGTATAGTTATAAGATAAAAAGAAATAATCTCGGAGTCTTATTGATAAGTTTCCGCCATGAATTGAGAATGCCAATTCTTACTTACTTGTGTAAAAGTCCAACAGAGTCATCTTACTGCGACGAAACATGGTTACCAATAGAATTTATCTTAAAAATTAGGGCCCGAGGTTATAAAACTGGCATTCTCAGAATCTACTCAAATTTCAAATCGAGGTTGTTGTAATTCTGCAATAATACTGTTTTAAATGAAAAACATATAACAGATAGAATTTATAAACTGTTGTAAATAACAACTTATTAATATTATCTTTTATTTTCATACAGATATAAAATTTTAAGTTTGAGAAAATTCTCAGTTGAGAAAAAGATAGTTTTATAACCTCCGACCCTGGTCTTGTGACAAGACGAGACGGCTCAAATGAGTATATTTCTCAATTCTTATTTGAATATTCCAGACTAAAAAAACACAGGCGTAACTAGGATTTTGAAATTAATACGCACTCAGAAGGCGACCAACATAGAATATGTAGGATAAAGGCGAAACGTGGACTGTGACATGAAGATGAATGCCCAACGTCCGCTACCTCTTTTCTATGATTTTAGCGTTGGTGAATAATCAGAACATCGTAACAACAGCTTGAAAAACCTGTAGTTTCGATGTTATCTTCATACATCAACGACATTTTTTCACGCACTATCCAGATGGTTCCTTTTGGCGTGACGGCTCTTTTTCATTCTACATCGTCCCCTACTTTGGTTCCTTTCCACTAGATAGGTCGAATTTTAGAATAAAGACCCTTTAAAAATATTGCATACAATCTCTACGAGTATAAAGCACTCTTAATCTTTTCGTCTCGTAATATTTTAAACGAATATAAAGTCGTTTCAGACCGTCTACACAATCCGAGATGATTTCAACTCGCCTCTGGCTATACGGCTAGTTACGGGAGCAGATTTTTCAATTTCCAACTCTATTTGGTTGAATTAGAGCGTAATCGAGCAGATAAAATATCCCGGATGACTAACAAGTAGCCCTAGCTGACGTAACTCGACCTACTGTAACGAAGTCCTTTTGATGACCCTTTTATTGTCATTTTAATCCCCATAAAAACCCTTGTGTTACGATTTCATTCTATTAGTGCCAAACCATCGAAATTTATAGGGATAAAGAATACTTAAAAAGCCACTATTTTTCTGGCTTACCAAACGACAAGAAAATCTTGTAGAAGAAGATCCATATGCGGGTATTTTGTACATGACCTTGGGGCTTTAAATTGTGTTTTTATTGAGTAATGAAATCATTTCTTTTTCAACCAACCAGAATGCACGAATATTCTTTGACACAATGATAGCGCGTCGGACTGTCAATCTAGAGGTCCCGGGTTCGATCCCCGACGGCGGCACTCATTCTTTCCGACTATCTGTCTCTCACCAATGGGTTGATAATCGTAGACCTATGTGAGGTAGCAGCTGGAGGCTAGGAAAGGATGTGATGGTTGTACTGCGGGTGAGAGAAATACCAGGACTGAAAGAAATTTTGAAAGCGGCGCAACCTTTCATTCAATTAATCAATCAATCTTTGGCACAATTAAAATAAATCTTGTTTACGTCCAATTTCTCTAGTGGCATCAGTTATTTGTATTAATAACAATGAAAATGAAATCAATTGACTTAAAGTCCTGAACGTGATTTTGTCGGCAAACTTCAGGATGTACTTATATCCCTTTTCGGTATGATTAACGTCTACTTGCAAAGTTTTTTGTTGTTTTTTTTTTTGTAAAAGTATAACAATAAGAGAAACCATATATGGGAGAAAATACAACGCAATGATGCATTTGGCCAATAGGACTGAAAATGAAAAATTTGGTCATGAACAGCATCTCATTTGCAAACAAAAAGTTTTCAGAATTCAGTAATTTCACAAAATGAAATCTGTCCTGCGTTCAGGATGACAAAACGGCGCAAACAGTTTTCCAACTATACCATGATTTTTGCACTTGCACTTATGTACAAAGCGGGGAATAAATGGAAAACTGTTTACACTGTCTTGTCATCCTGAACACAGGCCTGATCTTTCTTAAAAATTGGCTTTAAATCGGAAACCGGTACCATACGTAATGTAAACATAAAATATAGATGCAACTCTATACCATAACATTCAACAATTGATGAAAACGACGATAAATATCGAAGAGAATTTTTTTAAGTTTTTAATCGATCAATATTTCTTTTTTTCATTTATTTTAAAATGAAGAAATCAAGTTTCCCATGTTGCAGCCAAGTAGGACCAGCACATCTATGTAATCCTTACTTGAGGTCAGTCTAAATGATGGTCAGCCGATATGAGAATTCCTAGACAATCTGAACGATCGTAACAATAATTGGACAAGACAGTTTGCATATCAGTCTGTCTTTGTAACGCCTGAGACCATGCGGTTTGATATGTATAATTACACTATACAGATTGTAATAGAAAAAGGGAATAGGAATAAATGTCTGTATGAAAAAGTAACATTGTGAAAAAAAGGTAAAACTTAATAGAGGGATGTTATTTTGGATTTTTGGGAAATATATCCATAAGCTATGCAGCGTTCTTACCATGTTCCCTATGATTGTAATGGTCAGCTTACCATAGTTATTTAATAGTCTTTGGAGCCCGACTGCGCCCGTAAACCCACCCTTACCCTATTTCATATTGTGTCCGTTCGATAGCATGCGGGTACAATGATCGCACGATGTATTGCGTCCAGAATTTGACGGCAACAGTCTATGGTCTGCATCATCACCATGCAGTGGCAGCACAGTCCAAGCTTTTTCTAAATGAAATTTCACGTGCTCAATAATGGGAATAACGCCATCGTTTAACACGAAATTCTAAAATGACGTATACGTGCTGTGACAATGATGCGACATTCGCACACAGGATTGCCTTAAACATCACACTGGACTTTAATATATAAATACAGTAAACTTGCATATAGCGAGCACTTACGGGACCAATAAAAAGTGGTCGCTTATGGAAATGATCGCTTAATACAATATCTAACGATAAAATAAGGTGTTTTTGATAGCAGTATAAAAATTGTCACATAATTCTTACTGAATCCTCGGATGTTCTCATTGAGACGATTCTAATGGGTTCTAACGTCATAAGATTCAATGAATGAAACATCATTTCAATTTAGAATGTCCACTTTTTCGGAAAATTGCCTACAGCGAACGGTCTTTTCGCGATGGTCGCTTAATAAAAATGGTCGCTTAATAGACGTGGTCGCTCGAGAAAGATTGCCTATAGTTTGATTTATCCAGTAAATGAATAAAACACCGTAGTCAATTAATTTGAAATCTTTACTTCAAATTACCGAAATCATTTCTCGGGGGTCAGTCGAGACCAAAGGGAATCTGCTATATTTACACTATATATAGTATTTATATACCCGTTGTTATTGTTTATTGTTCAAATACACTAACACCTTGTTTCCTACTGCTTTCAAAGTGGCTGACGATTGAATATTGTCACGCCATACAAAATGGTGTATAAATTATACCAGTTGGCCACGAAATTAAATTTGGATCCATCCAAACGGATTTTACGACGTTTGACTCGACCTTGTTTATGACAGAATTCCATTGGCGGATCCAGAGGATGTTCGGGGTGTTCCAACGACCCTCACCCCTCTGAAACCCAAAATTTATTTCCATCCAGAATTTCAATTAACCATTCTCCAGCTGTTTAAGACATATTCCTTTTGTTAAAAGATCTTTGGTAGACAGTATAGACCAAGATCAGCCTGCACATTGTGCAGTCTGATCTTAGGATACACTGTATACATTCAGTGTACTTGATTTTTGTGGACAAAAACCTTTAGGCAGAATCGTTGTGAAAAAAGGGGCATTTGTTTATATTCATTTCAAACTCAGCATGTTGGAATCCCCTTTACGGAAATCCTTTGTTCGCCGATAGAATTTATTATGAAGACTGATTAGTCTGTGCCTATGCATAGTCTGATCCGAGTCTTCACCCTGTGCACTTACCATTTTTTGCATTTTTTTAAAAAATCCAAAAGACTCGTGAAATATATTTTGGAATGCTTTTGTATAATGCTGCAGTTCATTATGTCATATTGACATGCCCAGTATTTTGAATTTGTCGTTTGAAAATATTTGTAATGCTCAAGACACAATGGGCTATTCTCTGTATAAATAATTACTGAACAATTTAATTGGCCATGTCATTAGGTTTCGCCCGTTATGTTTAACTAAAGTTAGGTCGTGAGATTTAACGGTTTGAGATTAGAAATAAGCATTCTTTGTTTTCAAAAGCTGAACTGGGATAATATGTGTGCGGCGGCTTCGACTGGTGCACCGGCTAATGGTCATCAACTGACGAGAATTTGTTTGTCAGTAGGTTATACAGCTAAGAACATCGTGAAATTGACACTATGAATGGTTTTGGCTTGATTTTAAAATGAAATTGAATGTGCGTGTGGAGCGAGTTTTGATTTGAATTAAAGGGAGGTAATCCAATATCGCTAATTGTGTTCAAGATGACGTACTTTTCTGTTTGTGCATCTTCATGGACCAATCGGACACTTTAAAATTCACACCAGCCAATAATATCGCAGAATATATTGATCGATTTGAATAAAATGTTGATCGCCGTGAGCCTCGTTTTCTGATGATTTGGAGCGTTTTTGATCGAGCTCTGAGTGAATATATAAGAATGGTTTTGGTCGGAATGAGTGTCAATTTCACGATGTTTTTAACTGTATTGTCAGCAACAAGTCGTATTTGTCTGCGAGAGTGTCGACGAATAGTACCCCCCCCCCCCCCCCCCCCCCCTGTAATAGCTGGCGACATGCCTACAGTTAGTGACACCGATAAATTGACATTCGTCTTAATAAAAAATCATTATAAATCGCTCACTCAGCGTTCCATGCATTCATTGCAAATACACACTCAAACCTTTCAAAAATGGTCCAAAATGACTATTAATATAAAACCAACAGCTACATTCAAAATAGACATAAATGGTGAAAAATCTCGATTTCAATACGATTATTGAAATTTTAAGCGTCTAATTCCATATTGAAGAAAAAGTAAGATATACATACATGTAGAAGTTGTATGCATTTTTTATTAAAGGGAGGTAATTAATATCTCTAATTTTGTTCATCTTGAAAAAAAAAATAGCGGCATTGAATTACCACCCTTTAATTTCACTCAAAACTCACTCATCGCACCCATTCAATTTCATACCGAAATCATTCACCTTGTCAATTTCACTACGTTCTTAACTGTATATGTCATTAAATAGTGACCCTGGAAGTAAGCTGTAACCGTGTTGCGACATATGTGCGTCTGGCAAATTTGGTTTTACGCATGTTCCAAATTAAAGCTGCATTTGAGTCATTATAGCAGCCTTTCAGTGATTTGCTTGCAATCGTTAGACGAATCTATTACATTGGTAAGCGAATCGATTACATCCTTTTGGCGATTCGCGTCCTGCTGATCGGCGACTTAAATATGTAAATATACATGGTGATCATCTTAAATTTGATTGACGGTTAGTCGCACCGTAGCATGTCAATTGCATTCCGAGCCAAGTTTGATTTTTCGAAAAAAAAGTCAGTTAAGGTTTTAGCCACGCCAAAAGTTATTTTGCGCAGTGAGATTCGATGTTTACGTGTTATTCGGGATAGCATAATACCGTCAACAGAATACCTGGACTGAAATGTAATATTGGACATCCCCAATAGGGAAACCTTCGGCGATTCTACGGAATAGGCATCAGGGAAAATGAGGTCGCAGCCAATTAACGGAAAAGTTCGAGTGATGTTCCGAATTTGCCATCCCAAAGATATTGATCAGTCTGATTAATAGATATATTTTTCGTTTTCGGCATATCTCGTAAATGCTGAGTATTCAATGTAAAAGATACCTGTACGATAAATCGTAGTAAATAAAGGGTAGATGGGTTACAGCTGTCATTTTTACAGTATTTGTAAACAAAAACTTTCGAATACAAACACTTAAACTCCTTAACAGACCATGTCATTTTAAGCTTCCCCAAAAATAGCCTTTAAGTCTTCCATAATAATGTAGGGTGTCTGGTTTTGTTTGTTGAGGTTAGGCCTTTTCTAATAGTTTTTTTCTCTCACTGCTCTAAGGTAGGAGTCCAGCATTGTCCCCAACATGCGGATTCTGAAATGTCGTCTGCATTTACCTACGTTTGGACAAAGTCTTTTTTTTTTTTGTCTTTTAAAAATGATTCACTTAGGAATACCAATTAACTCAAGTCAACACTAGGGCAGACCTGTACGAAAACGCCAAAAAGTGGAATAAGAGTATCAATTTTGATACGGCGTATATTTATTTATTTATCTATTTATTTATATTCATTTGTACTTTCAGGGAATCTGTAATGGAAGCTTAACAAACTTTCAAAACTATACCCTGTAAACCAATTGAGGCTAAGGATACAACAATTTAATACCCTAAACATGAAAATATGTGCTCGATATTGAAAAAATAAGGTCATGATTGAATGCGTTTTATATGTTTTTGACACGAAAAAGGAAGATAAACTGAAAAACTCGTTAAACTGAATGGATAGTAACGTTAGTTGGTTACAAATTAGCATGTGTGTGACATTTCCAACAATTTTAAATATACCAGAAGCAGAGACTCTTGTCAGGTTGTGCACTCGCACAGTCTGGCAAGAGTCTTCACTTACGGTTTTATAGATAAGGTCTAAATGTAGCTTAAACAGAGGGCAATTATCTAATTACATTGCTGTAAAACCTGTATTAAGCAAGCACCTAAGGGACATTCGAAAAGTGCTTGCTTTAGACGGGTGCTTGCTGAAAACAGGTAAATTTCTGTTCAATTGCCTCATTTGGAAACCCAGTGGCTGCTTGCTAAATACAGGTTGCTTGCCGAATACAGGTGGCCACCAACATAGTTTTCGCTGTATGTGGCTGTCCAGGTTGCTTAAGTAATTGCAACGCACGACATGCCAAATTGTTGGAAATGCCACGTACTGTCTCAAATGTAACCTGCATTCGAAAGAAGCTGTAGACATGATTCTTTGTAGTTCTGTGGGATTTGTTTGCCATTTCAGTAATTGGCTATCAAGTTTTACCTGTGCCGTGCAGTAAATCATACAAAATCAAATGAAAATTCACCTGAAGCATATATATTTTAAAAAGAAATTGGATGGAAAAAAGAGAAACATCGAAAAGAAAAAAATCAAAATAAAAAGATATAACATCTTTAGATTGCATAAGCGGATATCAAAGGAGAGAAATATAAGCTTAAGTTTATATATGTCAGTACTTGTAGTTTTCCACAAAGAATAAATGAATCAAATAAAAAAAATTAATCAATCAATACTCGAACAGATGGTTTTAAATCGATTGATCACATCGATCGATCGAACAACCGACCCACTGATACTTCGACCGATCAATTCATCAACCAATTTACAAGCCTATCGATAAATAATGAATCAAACATTTGATTATAAATCGGATTTTTAGCTCACCTGAGCACGAAGTGCTCATGTGAGCTATTGTGATCACCTTTCCTCCGGCGTCCGTCCGTCGGTCGTCGGTCGTCCGGTCGTCGGTCGTCGTCCGTCGTCCGGCGTCCGTCAACAATTTCTTTAAACGACATCTCCTCCTAAACTACTTGGCCAATTAACACCAAATTTTACAGAAATGTTGCTTAGGTGGTCCCCTTCAAAAATAGCCAAAAGAATTGAAATCCATGAAAAACTCTGGTTGCTATGGCAACAAACAGTGAAATTTTAAGAAAATCTTTAAAATTCTTCTTCTTCTCAACCAGTAGTCCTACAGACTTAAAACTTGGCATGGATGATCAGTTCATAGACCTGAATTAAAATAGCTAAAATCATATCTTTTGGGCCACCAGGTGCGGAGCACCAGGGGGGAGGGGGTAGTACTTTGGGTAAATTTTGTAATCTTTAAGCTTCTTCTTCTTCGGAACCAGGAGCCCTACAGACTTGAAAATTGGCATGAATGATCAGCTTATAGACCTGAATAAAAATAGCTAAAACCATATCTGTTGGGCTGCCAGGTGCGGAGCACCAGGGGGGAGGGGGTAGTACTTTTGTGAAAATTTTGCAATCTTTAACCTTCTTCTTCTGATGAACCAGGAGCCTGACAGATTTGAATATTGGCATGGATGATCAGCATATGGACCTTTATAAAAATAGCTAGAACCATGACTGTAGATTCACCAGGTGCGGAGCACCAGGGGGGAGAGGGTAGTACTTTTGTGAAAATTTTGTAATTTTTAACCTTCTTCTTCTGATGAACCACAAGCCCTACAGACTTGAAAATTCGCATGGAGGATCAGCTCATAGACCTTAATAAAAAAAGTTAAAATCATGACTATAATGCCACCAGGTGCAGAGCACCAGGGGGGAGAGGGTAGTTCTTTTGTGAAAATTTTGTAACTTTAACCTTCATCTTCTAATGAACCAGGAGCCCTACAGACTTCAATATTGGCATGGATGATAAGCATATGGATCTTAAATAAGATAGCTAAAAGCATGAATGTAGGGCCATCAGATGCGGAGCATTAGGGGGCAGGGGGTAGTACTTTGGATCAATTTTGAAATCTTTAACCTTATTCTTCTCCTGGATCAGGAACCCTACAGACTTGAAAATTGTTATGGGTGATCAATATATTGACAATATTAAAAATAGCTAAAATCATGACTGTAGGGTCACCAGGTGCTGAGTGTCTTGGGGAGGGGGTAGTACTTTTGATCTTTTTTGAAATCTTTAAACTTCTTCTGATGAACCAGGAGTCCTACAGACTTGAAAATTGGTATGAATGATCAGCATATGGACATTAATTGAATTAGCTAAAATCATGACTGTAGATTCACCAGGTGCAGAGCATCTTGGGGGAGGGGGAGTGCTTTGTTGAGAATTTTGAATCCCTTCAGCCTTTATATTTGACATGGATTGATCAACTCATTAAAGAAAACTTTAAAAGTCTCAGACTCAGCCTGTATATCTGGCATAGATTAGCTGATCACAGACCTTTTATGAAAAAAGCTTGAATAATGACCAGGGGAGGAGCAGAGGGGGGGGGGGGATTATTTCAAATGTTATCTGATTGAATAAGTGAAAATCTCTTTTTCTGTGGTTGCATGGACATACCTAGGTAATAAAGCTTTTTTCTCAGGTGAGCGACCCAGGGCCAACGGCCCTCTTGTTTTGTAGTATACATGTAAATATAAATACCATCTAAAACTTCTAAACATCTAAACGTCTTGACTTTTTCTATTCTAAAGTCGTCGCACAATTGTACAATAGAAGATAGAGACCATGTATAGAAGCTACCGACAAAAGCGAGATAAACGCTTGCAATATTGGGTTTTTGTTGGTAGAAAAGGTGAAAAGAAAATACGCCGATAAAAGGGCCGCCCTGTATGTCTTAACTTTTATACTGTGATAAACTTTTAAACTGTGCAGCCAACTAAGGGCATCTTAACTCGTGTGTCTTAAAATTTAAGTGAAATTTGAGTGGAGTTAATGAATAGTTTCAAATATGGAGTAAGATGATATCGAGTTTCGTGAGTTACATGTAGAAAATTGTGTACATGATTTGATAAAAAATATACCTTTTATTAGATCTTCATGAATTGCAATATCTGATTATTGAATTGCATCTTTATGAGCGAGATTGGAAAACGAATGAAGAATACGAATTTGACCAGTCAAACGAAATTGGACCATGTGGGAATAGCGAAAAGTGTCGAGCATGGTTAGACTGTGCATATTGCGCAGTCTAACCAGGTCGGAAACTCTTCACCTTTTGCACATTTTCTGAATGTAGAATGATCATTATACCTTATTGTATATCTTTTTTTAATAAGATCTAATATTAAGCTATTCTGGAACAAGTTTCTTTTGTAAAATTTATTTTATATAGGTCCTTTTCGCGTTACTGGTCACAAATAACGATGCGTTACTGGATAGATATCTTTCTAGAGTATTGAAAAATGTAAGTTCTACTGTTTAGTAATTTCAATAAGGCAACAGAAGTAAGTTCTCAAACTGATCAGCATCAGAAATACATGAGGGTGTCACAAGTATTGTTCTCGTATTCCTTGATACACTTACAAGTACTACATTTAGCCTATATGTCTATAATAAGAATATAGAAAAAAGATGATCTTGGGTTGAGATGAACAAAATAGAAATAATAATGTTTTCCCACTTAAATGTCATACGACGAAAAAAGTTACTTACTGCAGGTATGATGTTTTGAGTCCTCATTGACGATTATGTATTTCACTTTTTGATAAATTATTGGAAGCATATGCACGATTTAACCTTAAAAGATAAATTTAAAGAATAAGTACGCGTAAACAATGTAGCAAAAACTTTTTTCCTTTCCAATATGGATTTTAGAAATTCAACACTTAATCTCCAAAAATATGGGGTCGATTTTAACTTTTATTCCGACCTTCAGGGTTCCTTAATCAGATATTAGGACCTAAGCTTTTCTTTCTGTATATAAATACTTAATATATCAAAATATTTAAGCACATTGTTGGTATGCAACCCGAAAGTCGCAACTACAGCATCTCCTAAGCTGTAGAGGTGACACTAGGGTAACTCATCAAATGACATGTACCTGTTTAAGATAGATATATAAGACGAGGATATTAATCCTATTTTCCTGTAGATCTCCCAGATAGGGCTTAATTAAGTTTTATCTTCTCGAAACAAAACTTTTATATATCCTTAAACTAGTTTGAGAGACAAATATTTGGTTATAGAGTTGACTTGAACAATAACTTGATATGTTTTTGCATAGGTCACGCATTCTTTGTAAACAAAAAGTTCTTTTTGATAAAACGAGTCATTTCCTCCTTCCGTAATGTAAAGACTCCCTTCCTCTTTCCCTCCTTTTCTTACTTGTATTCTTCCTTCTTTTATTCCTTGCTTCCTTTCTTATTTGCTTGCTTGCTTCGTTCCTTTCTTCCTTCCTACATTCATTCATTTATTTATTGATTTATTAATGCATTCATCCTCCCTGTATTCTTTCTTCCTTTCCTGCATCCTTCCTTCCTCTACTCCTTGCTTCCCTGTTTCCTTCCTTTCTTCCTTCCTTCCCGTGTACAAATATCCGTTAATTCATTCATTCATTCATTCATTCATTCATTCATTCATTCATTCATTCATTCATTCATTCATTCATTCACACTCTGCTGTATTTTCCTTTCAAGATATTTTATTGTTTCCGTATAAATGTATTAATCGCCCTTTCTTCTATCACGCGCAGTTATTTTTTTTAAAAGTTTAAATGAGACATGATACGACATGTGTTTTGAGAGACGAGAAATGAATTTGATTCATGGCGATTCTTTATTTTCAAGAGTCAAACGAAGGGGGGTGATGGCCATATAGATATCATTATTGTACTACGTGTAGATATTCGTCAAATTATAGGTATGTTGATTTACCTTTAATTATAATTGACGCTAATTACAATGTACATGAAGAGTTGGTAGCGCACACCTATATGTATATCTTGCAAGAACGGCGTCGATTCGTAACTACAGCTTGTTTATAGCTCATGTACAGAACTTTGTTTTTCATTTAAAACCTCGTAACTACAGCTTACATGTATCTTACAAGAAAAACGTCAGTGGAACAATACTTGTTTGTTGTCCAAAACCTCGTAACTATTGATATGAATTTTTCGAAGAAGAATGGCCAATACTTGTTACGTGGTCTTGGTTTTATAGGATACAAACAAGTTTATTTATACTATTCAAGGGCGCCTGAATACTTGTTACCAGAGCTTGAATAATACTGTAGTTTCGAGATTTCTGGTCGCTCATGGAAGAAGCAACACCGAAAAGATTTTATTACTGCGAGAAGAATTTCTTAACGAAGACGCTATCCATTCCTGGGTTGTAAAGTTTTGCAGTTTGTATGCATGATGGTAATGGTCTATGGTAGATGCAATTTCTCTGTAACATCGCTGTAACATTGAATAGTGCAGACACAATCTCTTTCTGTAACATCATATTGGTCGTAACCTTGTTCAGAGTTAGAGCATGCTACGCAAAAAGGAAACATCTAATAATGTTGTAATGAAACTACGCGATTATTTGAGAAGGAATATGGTACGTGATTTGTTGTTTTTTAATGGAATTTTACGCCGATTTCACCAATCTCTCAGTTATATCACACCGGCTGGAGCACCTAACAATGGATTCCTAGTATTTCTCATATTTTTATGGATGGGTTTAAAAATTAATGTGATACACTTCTGCTCTCCATTATGAAAAAATGTGCTATGAGAAGGAAATTTTCAGATCGCCAAATCAAGGCCAAAGGCCAAATGTAATAATTTAGCTTGTCCCGAGCAAAACTTATATATCTATGGATGGATTTCAAAAAGCGTGGTACGATTGTTCCATATCACGTGTTAATGTTCCACCGGAAGTTGAAAGAAATTTTAAGATAGCTAAAAAGTCAAGGTCACAGCTCAATATCAAATGTTAAAATTATACTGATCCGGAGCTAGAATAATGTTTTTTGCGGGCTCGACAGCCTACACAAACTTTATAAAATCATGAGAAGTTCTTTGATTGATAACAAAGTCCTTATCTACTGACTGAATAAAATAAAATAAAACGTTTCTGAATACAATGTTGTTGCGTAATAGGATTTACTCTTCGAATGTTTAGAATTTTCCCCCAGTCTGCTATTTCTTTTTACCTTCTCTCAGTGTGTGTGTGTGTGTGTGTGTGAAAACCTGTCTGTCTTCCTACCAACTCATTTTATTAACCAATTGTTTTCACACAACTGCAACAATAAAAGAATAAAGCACTTGAAAGATGGGAAGTGCAAAGTGCACCTGGAAGATTGGTCGTGCAAATTTTTCATAATTGATAAACATTATCATGCCGTTTAGCATGATAAGGTCCATGTTACATATCAAGGCCAAACTTCTGAGATCTTGGCCGTTTTCTCTGAAATTTGTTTTCCTGCCCGCATAAGAAGTCTCTCCTTATATTCTATTACTTAGATATCACAGACATTGATACAATGCCATGTAGTCTGCGTTCATATGAATACCGTCTGCAACAAGCTACAAGTTGTAAAGGCATGTTCTAAAGAATCAAATAATCGTGGTTTCAACAGTTAAATGTGTGATTGATTGGGTGTGCATCGTCTTTAAAAACCGATATTTCATAATCATACAGCTATATGACAATGCGGAGGTGAAAAAAACCCTCCCAACATCGAACGGAGTCTTGGTCGTGTTTTGACGCCGCTTTGGGCAATCATGAAGCTATGTATACAGTTAGAAACATCGTGGAGCCGCCGTCATAGCGCAAGTGGTAGGGCGTCGGACTGTCAGTCCAAAGGTTCCGGGTTCGATCCCCGACGGCGGCATTCATTCTTTCCAACTATTTGTCTCTCACCAATGGGTTGATAATCGTAGACCTATGTGAGATAGCAGCTGGAGGCTAGGAAAGGATGTGATGGTTGTACTGGTGAGAGAAATACCAGGAAACCATTGTTAGGTGCTCCAGTCGCCGAGATATAACTGAAAAAAAATGTTGAACTCCATTCAATCAATAGAGACATCGTGAAATTGGATACTTCCCTTTAATTTCACTCAAAACTCAATAATCTTACTCATTCAATTTAATTCTAAAGTCATTCCAAAATCATTCACTGTGTCAATTTCACGATATTGTTAATTGTAGCTACTTCAGCCTCTACTTTGTGCTCCAAGGAACCAAAGGTTAAAAAACACAAATTCGACGCTTCCTTAGTGGTTAAACTTTAACACCGTTTAACCTAAATAACATATTTGATGAATGCATATCGATTAATTGATTTATCAGATTATAGAATATTATGACAACTTGTGGGAATTAAAGTTTTAAAGATAACATTATTTGAAATCATCCATTAAACATGATTTTGTTATCTAGTTTAGAGTGCTAAAAATCTAATATCAGCGTATAATAGCTGTGAATTTAAGAAACGAACCCGTTATAGTTCCGCAGCATCTCGGAATGCATGCTCTTTCACAATGTTAACCGAGGTTTCCTATTGAAAGTATTAGGAAACCTTGGTTAACACTGTTTAAGTTTATGACTTCCGAAAGGATGTGGAACTATTACGGGTCCACTACCTTAATGAAAAATGCTACGGTCACCCGAGAATGACATACATGTAGTGTGTCAGGAATAAATGATTGTAGAATTTAGTACAACCGATTTCGTTCAAGCAACTACCTGTATTAAGCAACCAGCTTCATAAATCGATCGCTTGAATAGCCCCGGCTTTGATAAAAGTAAAATCTCATTAAAAATGGACGCTTCTTATTAAAGACTTTTTTAATCCTTTCCTGTACTATCCAATGATTTTACGACCCTGAAATTTCATTTTGGAGAAAATATTGTGGAAAAATTAGAGGAAATTGTCTTTCTTCTATATCGGGCGCAACCTCTATGAAGTATGACAGTCTCAGCACACAAATTTATAACATCTTATATACAATCGTTTAAACTATAAATTTTATTTAGGGTCGCATTATATTTTGTGGCTTTCATTAATTTTAATCGACTGCTTCGGTGACTTGGAGGTATAAGCATTCGACTTAGGAACTAGATGTTCGTGGTTCGGGCCCCACCGTCGCCGGTTTTTACGCGCAAAGGACTTAATAGACAGCCCCTGTTCACCTAGCTGTAGAATTGGGTAGCATTGGGTTTGAGGCACTACTTCCTTCGTTCAAGAACATGAAAACATTGGATTAAATGTTTGAGAAACTCTATAAGCTTAATCTTTCGCCACAATCGAACTAAAATAAACTAGTACAAACTAAAATAATCCACATTTGAATCCGAGGTAACCATTCCCTCATCTTTCCCTGGCAACGTTAAAGCTTCCCAAGTAACGAAGAATCAGAATATTGATTGGCAATGTTATTAATGAAGTGTAAGATAAACAAAACTGATCCGAGCTCGTCTTAATGGCCTCCGTCTGTCTACTAGGGCTATCAGTACGTAATCAAACAACACTTACTGTATTATACTGCCCTAGTTTTTGCTCTAAGAGTCTGTGATTCCTATGTTAATATTCTGTTTTTCTTCTAAACCTTATGTTGTGGGTACTCATTGAAATCGTCTTGGAAAGACGATTCCTATGTGTACTCACAACTTAGGGTTTGGGGTTTGGTGGCGAAAAATTTGTATATGTACATTTTGAAGTAATAATGCGCTCCATTTCGCGTTCATGTCGCTCCTCCGCCATCCCAATTCTTCTCGGTCAAATCGACGACTATTCATATCAATCTAGCGTTAAGGCAAAATTGTTTGGAGTGCATGTATGTAGTACCAACAGGATGATAAATCTAGTGTCAAATTTGAATTCGAAGTTTTGAGTCTTAATAAAACCTGTCAGCAATACTTTAGAATGTCTTAAGGTTGTTTCAATGTATAAAATCGCAATGACACTTCTATTCTTTCACAGGGTCAATAAATGAAGACTGATATGTCCAAACATAATTAGCCAATGTAGCTTCTTTTAATACATTGGTGAATGAATCATTCTACAGTCTTAATTTATATAGCACGGTAATAAAGTTAATAAGTTCTAATTTAGCCGAGTCTTCGTATGGAAATATCGTAAACTATACGAACTATCTCATTAAATATTTAAAGTTCTTACAAATAATACCTATAACACACCAAAATTAGGAGATTTTAGGCTGTCTTTATACGCCCGCAGAGCAATCCGAGAATTGCGTCCCCGTTTCCCATGTCATTCTAATACTTGGTTTTACAGTTAACTACATCGTGAAATTGACGAGATGGAGGATTCTGGAATGATTTCGGAATGAAATTGACTGAGTGTGTGGAGTAATTTTTGATTGAAATTTAAGGAGAGTAATAAAATATCCAAAATGGACGGAATTATATATATGTTATAACCTTGCGGTCTTTTCAGTTTTTGTGTCTTTCGAGTCGAATCATACGCTAAAATATCAATACCAGCCAATAAAACAGTGGAATGATTTATTCGATTGGAATAAATAAAAAATGGTCGTTTTGAACGATTATGGAGCGCGTTTGAAAGATTTTTGAGCGTTTTTGAATGTTGAAAGTGAGTGTTTGGATTGAATCAATGGAGCGCTAAACGAGTGAAATGGAATGGTTGTGATCGAAATATGTGTCAATTTTACGATGTTAGTAATTGTAACATTGTAGACTCGCCTAAAAGAGATAATTGGTGTACGTTTGTTTATTTTTATGTAGGTAGAGTATGAGACAAAAAAACTATAAAAAAATACTCACATTGTACGAATACGCTTGAGCAGATACTGTCTATACACATATATCGAGGGCTTAGAACATAAACATGGTATGTGTCTATACAGTGTAAAGATATATACTATGTTTTTGCACTAAGTATGCGTTATATCATTAATGAATAATAAAGAATCTGGGTTTTTTTCTATATTGAAATATTTTCTTCATGATAGATGTTCAACTATAACCCGGATAACGACAATGCTTTGACCTTGTACTGCGATATTGACCTTGAATGTACATAAAAAAAACTGGTTACTGGTTTAAACATGTGTTATTGTCATCTATGTTCAGATATACAAACTGCATTTTAATACAAACGTTAATATAAATCAGGTGAATGGGTTCGGCCACAAGTTCTTCCAACATAGATTCTGCTATTCCCCATTCGAGGTACATACATAAATTAAAATCTTATGCATTTGTTCAATATAGAGAATGACACGATAAAACGGAATAAGACTAAAACAAAACAAAAAATGTGTCCTGTTATGGTGGTAAACAGCTACAGGTGGAAATTTCACACTAGTTAATAGAATCTATATCGTCGTACACTATCTAATTTTAGATGCTCAAGTCATATACTTAACGTAGAAAAAGGCAGACATAATAACATTGACTACAATTTTAGATTTTGTGAATGGTGTTTGAAACGAAATGTATTTACAATCGAAGATGAATTTCATTTTCTACTTACATGTCCTCTTTACGAAGAGCTTAGACGTTTTTATTTTGCTAATGAATGGAAGAATTCATATCCAACAAAATCTTTATTCTGTAGAATCTTATCAGACTCTAAAGAAGGCAATATCAAACGACTCGCTAAATATCTAATTGAAGCATTCAAACTTAAGAAAATCCACGAAAATGTGATATGATGAAAAATATAAAGTAATAGTGTATAGATGCATTGAAAAAAGGATTGATTGATAATTTTATAGATATTATTAGGATTATTTATGTAACCCAATTTGTCACTCTTAAAATGTATTTCTAATAGTCATGTATGTATAATGGGCCAGGGGCCTAAATTACTGAATAAATATAAAAAAAAAGAATGTATGCAGAAGAAAGACAATCACTTATTGTGAGGACGATGCCAATGAGATATTGAAAGGTAAAATCTAGACAATGAATGAAAACACCAGGTACGATTTGATTTTGACTTACGATTATTCTTTCGTAAGAAGTTTAGGCCCTGGTCCTGCATTTAGGATAAAAAACCTTCACGAAACTTTCAGGCAATGGCTATCCTCTTGCACGTCCAACATACAAACATCGTATTAGTTCTAAATATTTGCAAACGTTTTTCCACCCTGAACATTGAACCGAACATATATTTATCTTATAACTATACAAATATCCGTATGATAACATCCCGTATGATATTTTTTTATAATATCTCATAGTTATTTTTAGATATATAATATATATATATAATGCGGTTATTTTTAGAAACTTGCATTTCTATTAGAAACATCTACGAAAACAAGGCAAATAGAGGTTATAAGATAAATGTAATACGTACTCAGTGTTTTGTATGAAAAAATATCTAACTTAGTTGAGATAATTGAAAATTGTCTCGGCAGAGACAATTTTCAATTCTCCCGACCCCGTTAGATGTTTTTATTCATACAAAAAACTAAGTACGTATTATATGTTTATTAATTTTGATATTCTTGCTTTAAAGCGTTTGTCTTGATGCGCCCGATTCTGATATAGATCTAACATTACCAAGTAATGGTCGGGTTTGCAGTGTTGTCATTTTGTAAGGTAAACATAGTCTGTTCCGGATAAGAAATTTCTAAAGTATTGACATTTGAATAGCATCCGAAAATCCGAAATAAATTACAGTTTTCATGAATGGGTTGTCAAACTTTCTTTTATAGTAACATTTCTTTTCTTTGGTGATTTTATCAGATTTGTTCCCACTGATGAAAAGATTCAAAAGGGACGAACTCTTTCAATTTTGTGTTTAGTTTCCTTTCGTTGCCAAACTCATGAACTTAACCAACCCTGCATTTAGGATGACAAAACGGTGCAAGCTGTTTGCAAGTGAAACTCCGCTTTGCACGTATACTTACGTGCAAAGCGGAGTATAATTTGCAAACAGTTTGCATCGTTTTGCCATCCTGAACACAGGTTAGGATTTTTAAAAAATATATACACACATATATATATATGTGACAAAGGTGACAATGAACAAAATGTCTAAACTAAATAAACCCAACACTTGCTGGCGCAGGGTTTTTATTTGGACGTTGGTGAATGCTGTATATGGTAGTTTTGTTTGTTTGAATAATGTTTAACGCCGCCTTTAACTGTATCTTCTATCATATCGTAGCAGCTGGAGCACCTATCATCGGATTCCTGGTAATTCTCACACCAGAACTCTCATGTCACTTCTTCCAACCTCCAGCTGCCACATCACATTATTTTAGGATTATTTATTTATTGACTAGAGACAAACCCCGGTAAGGATGTATTATAGAAGCAGAACGGTTTAGTCCTCGTAAGGATGTGGTATTGTGCATACTATCCGGTAAGCGGATTATTTGGTCTTCACTTTCACCAAACAAATACAGTTGTAAACCGGTGATAAGATATTCATTATCACCTCCTTATACGTCTGAACCCCTTTTCTCTTCTTCTCTTAAGGAAGTAAACGCCAAAGTTTGGCTGTTTCACGATAGAGATGGCTTACCATGGTAAATTTCATGGTATTAAATAAGAAGTCGTAAATTTTGCAGTAAATATTCTATTGTGGCTTTGTATGTTTAATAGGGGTTTGTGCTGCTTTTTACTTTCTTTCAGTCACATTTTGGCGGCTGGAGCACCTAACAATAGACTCCCTTGATTTCTCCTACCAGTACTACCGTAATATCATTCTATATCCTACAATTATCAACCCAATGGCTCGTTGGCCGAGTGGTTAGCGCGCTCGACCCGTAACCTGGTGGTTGCGGGTTCGAGCCCCACCGGAGGCGGGTAGTGTATATGGGCAGTACACTTTTCAGACAAGGCCCTAGTCCACCCAGTTGTAAAAGTGGGTAGCAGTGGTTAGAAACCATTGCCTCTCTCTTGTGTATAGGATACGATCTTGAATGAGTTAGGACCACGATGGAAATAAGAGTCATTCGACCCTTTATCGTGTTATCCTCGAGTTAAAAAAAAAGACAAATGGTCAGAAACCTTTAGATTGACAGTCCGACAGTTCACAAGAGAAACCGCCGTCATATTGCAAATGGTAGCGCACTAACAGCAATATAACGGCGGTGTATTTTTTGGTACACCCAACAGGTCTGTAATAGTAGAAATATGACGGCGGTGTATCTTTTGGTACACCCAACAGGGTGTTGGGTGAATCAAAAAGATACACCGCCGTTATATTGCAGTTGGTGCGCTACCATTTGCAATATGACGACGGTTTCTCTTGTTGTCTGTCGGACTGTCTGAAGGTTTCTGACCAATTGTCTTTTTTCTTCACTCGAGGATAACACGATAAAGGGTCGAATGACTCTTATTTCCATTTTATTTCCATCTTATGAGAAATTATTTACCATTTCAAGGCATTGAATAAACATTGAAATATATAGCTAAAAACGTCCTGTCAACTCTAAGACTATTTATTATATCTAAAAACTTTTAGACTCGGAGACAATTTTCTGTGTCTGCAGTATTACAAGTTTGTTCATCCAGGCGACAAATCCCAAGTCATCCTTCCGAGGATATAATTTGTCATACTAAATGTATCTCTGCCTAATAAAGCCGCTATTCCTTTCACGGAATTGATATAAGATCCTTTACGAGAGCTGACAAGATCTCAATGGCATGAAACGACGTATTTAACATAAAGAATGGATAATTATATTACTGAAAAAATAAACTCAAACATTTATGTGCCCCCTTTTTTTAGAATACAATGAATATAGAACGGAAAAAACTCCTTTTTTCTCGAAATCTTGTCGTTTAGCGGAACTCATGGAATGAAACGACTTATTTAACATAAAGAATGGATAATTATTTTACTGAAAAAATAAACTCAAACATTTATGTGCCCCCCTTTTTTAGAATACAATGAATACAGAACAGAAAAAAATCTCTTTTTTCTCGAAATCTTGTCGTTTAGCAGAACTCTCTTTGCAGTCTTTCTTGTGTTATCATCGGCACTAGGTATGAAGTAGAAGGAGTACCGCGAGTCTAAAACCTCAATTTCACAAAGAAATTCTATGTTGGGGTACTCATTGGAATAGTCTTGACGAGACGATTCCGATGAGCACCCAAAACTTGAGTTTTTTCAAAGAATTATTGGCATTTTTTATTAATAAATTCCGAAACCAACTCTATATATTGTTCTTATCATTGTCGTGAAGAGTAGCCATTTATCAAGCGACAAGCTTATTGGTGTAGGAGAAATCAGATCTATTTCTTGTCACATTAACTAGTGGTGCTTATAATGCACGAAAGTCTCTGATGGCGTAATAAATTATAGCCGAGGCATCTGATGTAACGGATAATAGCGTTACGTGCGTCTTATAAGGTTCTAGTTTCTTATTGTAAGAAATAAAAAAAAGAACTTGAATGGTACACTACTCATGAGAAGTGGCCGATCTGTTGATTGCTCAAAAGGGATGCTTGATGCCATGTAAGATATAATGCCAATTGTTCACTGAAGCATAACATAATTTTACGTAAGCTGGTAAAATAAAATTGTCCCATTTGGCATAGTACGCATTGTTATTGATCTCATTTGATTATTGAAAAGAACCCAAAACACTTGTTAAGGCCTTGTCCCCACAAGAAGATTTGACATAATTATATGTAGATTACTCAGGGTTCTTTTATATACGCCGCAGTTGGTTGTCGAATAATGGTACTGTTAACAATATCGTGAAATTGACAATGTGAATGATTTTGGAATGACTTTGGAATGAAATTGAATGAGTGTGATGAGTGAGTTTTTATGGAAATTAAAGGGGGTAATCCATTACCGTTAATTTTGTATAAGATGAACAATATTAGCAATATTAATAACCTCCCTTAATTAAAGAAATGCATACAAGATTTAAAAATCGCTTCCTATTTCTTCAAGAACCAATTAGACGCCTAGAAATTCTAGTTTATTAAAAATTCGCGATTTTTTTCCCTTTTTTTTATTTTGAATGTAGATGTTGATATTATATTTTCAGTCATTTTGGAGCGTTTTTGAATGGTTTGAGTGAGTGTTTGCAATGAATCGAGGTTTGTTGATATTCTGCTTGCATTTTTACGGCTGTCTATATTATTACCTTGCTACCCTTTTTGCTTTGTTTTGTTTTTGTTTGGTGAATTTTTTCGTGGCAGAGTTTCATATTCTGGCAGAACTCAAAATTTACTTTTTCGCGATTTTAATCATAGAACTCTTTATCCAAAAATCAGTCAGATTACGTTTTCGTTCTTTGCCAGTGTTATTTTCCTCGGAGATAACCGAAAATTGCTGTGTTGAGACCTTAAGTGGGTGCTATTTTTTACGTCTTCAGTAGACTTATATTTAATATACGGGTTTTTCCCACGCACGGAGAGACGGTATATTCCTCTCACTTTAAATCGAGCTTGATTTGATAAAATTACCTTCTTGAACTTCAATTATCCTTGAATATTCAAGTCGTTTTCTTAGATGTAAAAGATAATCAAATGGTATAATCCATGGACGAATAATTTTCCAATTGGATTAGTAAAATTGAAAAGTTTGAGTCCGTGTCTTTTCTGCCCAGTGTTCAGTATTCAAAACAGTTTGTGAACGTTGCAGAAAGGTGCCCGGCTTTCACGTTTGTAGAAGTGAAAAGCAGGTTTTCAATTCTTTTAGACGTTGAAAAACGATTGCAACTGGAAAACTCTAGCTTGATTCGACCGTGATGTTAAAAGGGTCAATCTCTGTAATGCGAAAGGTATCTATCCTAGCCAGATTGCGCAAACTGCGCAGGCTGACCAGAGTCGAAACTGTTTGCTACAGTTAGTAACATCGTGAAATTGATATTCATTTCTATCAAAATCGTTCTAAATCGCTCACTCAGTGCTCGTTACATTAATTTCAAACACTCACTTAAACCATCAAAAACGTTCCATAATCACTTTAAAAGATACGATCAACAGCTTCTTTCAAAATTAAAAAGAAATAGATTGAAGAAAATCACAATTTCACTGAGATTACTAAAATTGTAAGCGTCAGATTGGTTCTTGAAAAAAATATGAAGCTGTTTTCAAAATTTGTATGGATATATTATTAGAATAAAGGGAGGTAACAAAAATCGCTAAATCATTCACCCTGCCATCTTCACAATGTTGTTAACTGAATATACTAGTACACATTTCCTGAATCTTTTAAAATATCATTTTAATTCCGTACATTATCATTTTTGAAATGAGTTTTTCTCTGCTGGAAACAATCTTTTTTTCAAATATTGAATTAACCGAGATCCACGATGACCCCTTCGAACTCAATAGGTCATATTTTCGTTTCAATTTTTCGCGATTAATGTGTAAAGACAAATTGAAATGCTTAAATTCGAGTATTTAAAAGCGAAGAAAACATGTCTGCATTTAAACTAAGAGTTTCGTAGATTTCAATATTCCAATTGAAATTCTATTAGAGAAACATCGTTATTCCTATTGAAGAATCAACAAAGGTTTGCTAACAAGTTAAATGTCAGATGTAATGTTGGATTGAACGGCAAACGTTTTTTTTTTTTTTTTTTTTTTTTTGTTATTTATTTATTTCTTTTTTTTTTTACTATTTTTTGGTTGATTGAAAACCAATTATTTCGGTCAAAAGTAGATTCGATTTTTAGAAAGCTTTAAAGGGAAGGTTAGGATGTTTTACTTTCCTTTAAAGGACACATTCTGTTTAAGAAACAATTTTGAGAATGCATTGATTGTTTACATAATTTTACAAGTTTGGTTTCGTAGATAGCCAATCCCAAACAACATATATCGTTAACAAACGCGTTCCTAGAATCCAGAGATTCTTGTTAAACACGTCACTTTAACATTCATTCAAAACAATCATTGATTTCTCGTTTTATTTGGAAAATGAATAATACTTTAACAACATTGTATGTTGTAGCTAGCCATGTAAGTTTCAACATGAATGCAAATATACGCTGTAATCCAGTTGCATGAGCATGCGTGACTAACTTAATATAATTGCTTATTACTCCGTCGAATTTAACCAAATATGTACTTGTTATTTCTGTCGTATGTCTTGACGAATTCAAATGTCAATTAATTCTGTTTTTAGTACACTAAAAAATCTGTTTGTTATATTTCATGAAAAATAAGAAATAAATATTCTTGAAGGTTCTGCATTGATACACAAGTGCGAAAGAATACGATTACAAAATTTGTTTAATATATATATATATATATATAATTAAAAATGTTTTCTACATTATATAACTTTATATCAATTGATCACTTTATATTCAGAAAACAAACTAAATAGTAAAATAGTAAATAGTAAAATGTTTTTGTCATAGTCAGCCTGCGTGCAACGCACAGTATGTGTGTATTTCCGTTTATTTATCGTCGCTACCGTAGCACGTGCCAAATGATTCGCGCCCCCAATAAGACGGTTAGTAGTACAAGATTACATGAAGAAATTACTTTTGAGATCCGCCATGGTTTTCTAACGTACTCGGTGTAAAGAACCGTCTCACAGGACCTCGGTTTAACGTCTCATCCGAAAGTCAATTAGTTTGTTGGTGTGCCAGCCCGGGAATCGAACCAATACGGTCGAATTTCAATGGTTTTGAAGTCTGGTCAACTTTCTTGAAATCGAAAGTTTGCAACCAAGCTGAAGTTACGAGGATTTGGTAGCCAAACGATGAAATGTTTTCATTTTCGCTCAGCACGTTTATCCTTTGGGTTAAATGATACAGTTTTTTACACACGTTGACATGAAATTTTGAAAGACCCCAAACTATTGAAAGTTAAACAAGTCGACGGCGAAGCCACGCCCTGCCAATTGAATAATAACGCAGAATACAGTTAGTTACATCGTGAAATTGACATTCACCTCAATCAAAACCATTCTAAATCGCTCACTCAGCGCTCCATTCTTTCATTCCAAACACTCACTCAAACCATTCATAAGCGCCCAAACCCATTTAAAAATTTAGAATAACCAACGTCATTCAAATTAAATTTTGATTGAGAAAAATCGCGATTTCACTAGCATAATTCAAATTATTAGCGTCTCATAAGTTCTTGAAGAAATAGGAAGCCATGTATAAAACTTGAATGCATTTTTTATTAAAGGGAGGTTATAAATATCGCAAATTTTGTTCATCTTGAACAAAATTTACGACATAGGATTACCTCAAATTAAATTCACTCAAAACTCGCTCCACACACTCATTCAATGTCATTCTTAAATCATTCCCAAATCATTCATCTTGTCAATTTCACGATGTTGTTAACTGTACCTACTTCCAAAAATGTTTAACCCTTTCCTGTTTTAGAAAATTTTGCACCTGTCCAAATTCAAAGGTTTTGCAGACGAAAATTTAAAGTGGATTTAATTTGAAAAATAACCATTCAGTAGGGTAGAAAATTGTGTGGAAAAAGAAGAAATTGCTTGTCAGGAGCAATTTCTTCTTTTTTCACAATTTTTTCTCAATCATTAAATCACAGGCACGTAAAAAGCAGGGATTAAACAGCAAAGGGTTAAATTTCTAGAGAAAGGTCACAGTTTTCGTCTTTAGTTCAAATTTCTCATCTTGCTGACGGATTGGAAACTTCAAGTCAGTATTATTACACTGTTGATTATAAATTAGCTTCATGCATTTTGTTTTTTCTTCCAATTTTCTTGAGTGGAAATTTTAATCGTAAACGAGATTTCTATTTTCCTAAATTAGAAATCTGTTTAAAACCGTTCATCTTCCCGATTTCCTACATTCTAAAAATACAGTTTTAAATACTATCTATAATTCATCCCACGGCTACATATGGAGAATGTGCTTTGGATTTTAAATTCAACCATTTCAAACGTCCTTTCATAAATCCTATGTTGCGGGTTCCCACTTGAAACGTTCCCTCGAGACGAAAGTTTTCAGAAAAGGATACCTTTTCTGTTATCTATGTATCTATAGATGACTTTCTTTATCAAATTCTCCTTAAGAAATGGTAAAATCTTTTAAAAGACAATGCACCAAACCTTAATTTCTTGTTCTTGCTTCTGTTGGTTTATAAATTCCCTATTTAAGGTGAAAAGTGAAAAGCAAGGAACGATTTACTAAAGCTTACAAACGTTTTTTTTTTCAACCTACCCGTAGAGCAGTACTTGTACACTTGCGACCGAGATTAGAAAAAAATAAAACCTGAGCTCTTAACATTTACTTGTACACTTGCGAACGAGATTAGAAAAAAATAAAACTTGAGCTCTTACCATTAACTTGTACACTTGCGAACGAGATTAGAAAAAAATAAAACTTGAGCTCTTACCATTTATTTGTACACTTGCGACCGAGATCAGAAAAAGATAAAACTTGAGCTCTTACCATTTACTTGTGCACTTGCGACCGAGATGAGAAAAAGATAAAACTAGAGCTCTTACCATTTACTTGTACACTTGCGACCGAGATCAGAAAAAGATAAAACTTAAGCTCTTACCATTTACTTGTACACTTGCGACCGAGAACAGAAAAAGATAAAACTTGAGCTCTTACCATTTACTTGTACACTTGCGACCGAGATTAGAAAAAGATAAAACTTGAGCTCTTACCATTTACTTATACACTTGCGAACGAGATTAGAAAAAAATAAAACTTGAGCTCTTACCATTTACTTGTACACTTGCGACCGAGATCAGAAAAAGATAAAACTTGAGCTCTTACCATTAACTTGTATACTTGCGACCGAGATTAGAAAAAAATAAAACTTAAGCTCTTACCATTTACTTGTACCCTTGTGACAGAGATTAGAAAAAAATAAAACTTGAGCATTTAGCATTTACTTGTATACTTGCGACCGAGATTAGAAAAAAATAAAACTTGAGCTCTTACCATTTATTTGTACACTTGCGACAGAGAGTAGAAAAAAATAAAACTTGAGCTCTCACCATTAACTTGTATACTTGCGACCGAGAATAGAAAAAGATAAAACTTGAGCTCTCACCATTTTTATGTACTACCTCCCAAAAGTGGATCTACAGCAAAGCGGACTAATACCCCTCTCCCACCACACTCCAACCCACCACCACCCCAACATAATCGGTGTCTTTTCCAAGTTCCGTAAGCTGTTTTCAGACTAAGTTCAATTGTGACCTTGACCTTTGTCACTCAATAACAAATAGGCATCTCCTCGGATCATGGGCAACAATTGTGCAAAGTTTCATGATTATATGTCTTTGTTCTTTTTTCCTCTTTGTTCTTGAATAAGTGTCCGGAAACGAAAAGGGGCTACATACAGACTGGCGGACGGATGGACGGACAGATCTTTTTTTTAAACAAACAGGGTAAAACAAATATATCCCCTTCTCTGGGTGTATAATTTGCTATTCTGAGTTATCTTCACGAGAGCCTCGGTTTATACAGTGAAGCGACACTAGCTTGAATAAGCCTTGTAAGAAATACTTCCCTCTGATATTCTTGTGATAACAACGTGTAATTTCTGTCCAACTTTAAATTATTACCGGTCGAGCTAGATTTCGCTTCCGGTTAGTCCGGTTATAACATGTACAATTTTGTTTTCTTGATGCTTTTCATCGAAACCCCAAATCAAGCGTAAGTGTATTTGCACATGTTGAAGTGCGTGATCAAGGGTCAAATTTGTCTGAACCCGTATGGACAAGATTGAAGTTTGATAACTTACTTTAACTTGTGTTTTTAAAATAATTTTGCATAATGGTTTTTGCTGATTTGTACAGTGAGTGACACAGTCTGATTCATTCCTCAATGAAATCAAAAGTATTTTCCTTGTCTCTTAAGTCAATTTACTTTTATCGTTTTCGTAAAGATAAAACATTTTACAATCTTATGATTTTAGTCGAGCCCACTTGCGGTGGGCCTCTCCAATATTTATGGATTGATTCGAAATTAACTTGGCAAAAATATTCTCAATTATCAGAAGATGGGCCATTTGAAGAGGTCCAGCTTTAGTTCGCGGGCTAGACAAACTTGATCTGGCACAACCATCCAAGAGTATTTTAGAATAGTCTAAAAGTCTCTTAAAGAGTACCATTGGTGAAATAAAAACCTAGCCCCTTCAACAAACATTGTATTATATTTTCCGTCCGCATATCGAAAGATCACAAAATATATTACGACACTTGGAGAAATCGTACGTCGGACGAATAACACAATCCGTGCATTACGTTTCTCCGATATCAACCTTTTCATCTCATTCATTATATACAGTTGAACAATAACCTTATTTACTTCTAAGAAGAGTTTTCAGGAAACAAAAATGGAATCAGTTCAAATTCTTTCTGTATTATTTCTTTTTTCCATGAGAAATACATAAACGGTGTCACAGACAACAGAAGGCCTGGTATAATCGTGTCAAGACCGTCTACAAATAAATTACAGGGACGCATATCCGCCCTGTTTGTTTTTTAGGACCGATTATTTTCCGATTTGTAAATAGTTTTCTCACGAAGTTTACTGTAATTTTGGAACATTAAGACGTCGTTCATCAGAAAAAAATCCGTCGGAAACGTGGCCGTGGTATTAAAAAAAGATGTATAATATGGAAACTCACACGTTTAACTCTATATCAATTTCGTGGTACACTTTTTCAAATATTCCACTCTAGAAAATGGTATTTTGAAAAGAAATCGGTGTCATTTTAATTTCGTTAGGTTGTGATTTTATTCATATTTTCTTTATGTTTTCAAATGGACATTTCTCTCTATTAGAGTGCTCAAGGTGAGCTTTTGTGGTTGTGTGATATCCGTCATCCATCGTGTGTCAGTGCGTCGTGCGATGTCAACTTAACCTTGTGAAGACTCTAGGAACCACATTTTCGCCCAATCAGAATGAAAATTGTTCGAAATTGGGTCAAGTGTTGTCAAATAACTAGGCCACAGGGTCTAATCTTAGAAAAACCCTAGATGTCTCTCTAGGTGCAACATTTTAAGCCCAATCAACCTGAAAATTGGTCAGAACGATAATCTTGTTGAAATCTCGGAAAAAGTCGAACTTGGGTCAAGTTAGGTTAAAAATAGGTCACGGGGTCAAATAATGAAAAAAATACTGTGTGAGCACTCTAGAGGCTTTTTTCTGCCCTATCAACCGGAAAATTGGTGAAATCTCTGACAAGTTCCAAACTAGATCAAGTGGGGTCAGCATCTTCTTTAAAAAAAACATTGTTTACACGCAAGCGGTCTCATTATCTGCCAAATCAACCGGAAAATGGTCAGAATGGTCAAGTCTCTTAGTGTGTCAAGTGGGGTAAAAAACTAGGTCACATGGTGAAATCTAAGAAAATACCTTGTGGACATTCTGGAAAACATCTTTCCACCCAATCAAACAGAAAATCAGTCAGAATGATTATCCTGATGAAATCTCTGACAAGTTTGAAATTTGGTCTATTGGGGTCAAAAACTAGGTCAGAGGGTCAAATCCTAGTAAAACCTTGTGGGCACTCTAGAGGCTATATCCCCCCACCCCCTATCAACTTGAAAACTCGTCAGAATGATCATCTTGATGTAATCTGGGACAAGTTTGAATTTGGGCAAGTGGTGTTTTGACTAGGTCAATGTGTCAAATCCTAAAAAAATCTTTATTTAGACGAATTTTAGTTTTTTAACCCAGGTGTGCGATATATTGCCACTATGGCCCTCGTATTTCAGGGTATATCTATGCTTTGCTAGCTTTCAGTACTTTCTAACTATAATGACGGATTAAGTTGAATTAGTTCAAGCCCTAGATCGAGGGGTTAGCGCAACACTTTTGTAAGTGCCAATAAATTTATTGGCACTTACAATAGTATTGCACTGACCCCTCGAGATTTTCAGTCACGTTTAGTAGTATTTACATGCGCAATTTGATAGTGTGTCTAGTGATTTTAATTACCAGTGTCCGGCATTTTAATTTGACACGTCTATATATCACAGGGGCCAAAACTAAATAAACATAACCTCCCTCTGGTTGGTCACCGTCACAGCCGCCTTGTAATTGTTCACTTGGAACTTGGTAACTTCAGCCCTGTTCTCTGTGATATTCTTACAATCGGGGTTTCTTTTACCAACTATTGATAGAGAAAAATAATGAAATGTTGGTTTGATACAATGCATAATGATGAAACAACTGTATCATTTATAAATGATTATCCCCATGTATAATTGAAAAATTACTGGGTGAATATATGATATGTTATGTTATGTTATGTTATGGAACGCCCATATGGGTTATTTTTGATCCCGACTAATGATGTCATTTCTTTCAAAGATGTTATCTAGGATCTCCGTAGGATACAGTTAGTTACATCGTGAAATTGACTATCACCTCTATCAAAACCATTCTAAATCGCTCATTCAGCGCCCCATTCATTCATTCCAAACACTCACTCAAACCATTCAGAAACGCTCAAACCCATTAAAAAATATAGAATTAAAAACGTCATTCAAAACAAATTTGGATAGAGAAAATCGCGATTTCACTGACATAATTCAAATTGTAAGCGTCTTATATGTTCTTGGAGAAATAGGAAGCTATCTAAAGCACGTGTATGCATATTTTATTAAAGGGAGATAATTAATGTCGCTAATTTGGTTCATCCTGAACAAAATTTGCGATATTGAATTACCTCCCATGAAATTCACTCAAAACTCGCCCCACACACTCATTTAAATTCACTCAAATTCATTCCTAAGTCATTCTAAAATTATTCACCTTGACAATTTCACGATCTTGTTAACTGTAAACATTTGTAAAGAGATTTGTCCATTAGGGGTCCATGTATTACAAATAGTATCATCGTGAAATGGAATTATTTGAAATGAAAATGAAGGAGTTTTACGGAATTGAGGGACGGAAATAGAGATTTTTTTGCCACCCTTTTATAAAAAAAATATACTTATCGGTTTGTGTGTTTTAGACCAAAAAATGACGATTTAAATACCACGCCAGCCAATAAATTCAACGAGACTGATTTGATCGATTTGAATGCAATTTCGATCGTTTTGAACGATGTTGAAATATTTTTAAAAAAAGAAGAGTTTTTAATGGTTTTAGTGACTGTCCGGAATGAATGAATGAATGTGAATGAATGAATGAATGAATAATTGAATGAACGAATGAATGAATGAATGAATGAATGAATGAATGAATGAATGAATGAATGAATGAATGAATGAATGAATGAATGAATGAATGAATGAATGAATGAATGAATGAATGAACGAATGAATGGATGGATGGATGGATGGATGGATGAATGGATGGATGGATTGATGGATGGATGGATGGATGGATGGATGGATGGATGGATGGATGGATGGATGGATGGATGGATGGATGGATGGATGGATGGATGGATGGATGGATGGATGGATGGATGGATGGATGGATGGATGGATGGATGGATGGATGGATGGATGGATGGATGGATGGATGGATGGATGGATGGATGGATGGATGGATGGATGGATGGATGGATGGATGGATGGATGGATGGATGCATGCATGCATGCATGGATGCATGCATGAATGTATAAATGCAAGACTGAATGAATGCAAGACTGAATGAAAGAATGAATGAATGAATGAATGAATGAATGAATGAATGAATGAATGAATGAATGAATGGAGCGAGCGCTAAGCGAGCGATTTAGAATGACTTTAATCGGGGTTAACATCAATTTCACGATGTTTTTATTTGTTGATAATTCGTTTCTAATATGTCATGATATAAAATACATGTAAAGCTTTCAGTACATAATCGAAAACTTCATTTTGATGTTCTTTGGTTTGATGGATTCGTTTAGATGTTCTTTGGTTTGATGCATTTTGCCGATGGTCGCTGAATGAGAGTGGTCGGATATTGCAGATGACCTGTGTTAGTTATTTTTCTCAAAATGTCCATTCTTTTCTTAATGAACAAAATCATGAGGCAAACATAGCTTTGTTAGAAATGTTCATTCCTATAAGGACCTATAGAATAAAAGTAACTGCCGTGCTTCAAATATTGGATTATATTAGGAAAGTTACCCCATTTACGGGTCGCGCGATCCCCCTTGGGTCCTGAAATTTAATATAGGTACACTAAACATTGCATCTCAGTTTTAGTAGCTTAATCGGGAAATATCTTTCGAATCTTGGAGGTTGGGCGTTTCTCTCCTGTCCAATATAGAATTTTTTTAAATTAAACCATTTCTATAAATAAGCACAGCTGCGGCAATAGCGCAGTTGGTAGCGGGCCGGACTTTTAATCCAGAGGTCTATATTCGCACGGGTTCGATACCCGGCCGCGGCACTTATCCTTTCCGACATTTGTATTCCACCAATGGGTAGATAATCGTAAATCTATGTCGAATAGCAACTGGAGGCTAGGAAAGGGATGTTGTGGTAGTACTGTGAGAAATACCAGGAATCCATCGTTAGGTGCTCCAGTCGTCGCGTTATAACTGAGAGATTGTTGAAAGCGACGTAAAACCCCCAATTCAAATCAAATCAAATAAGCACAACATAATACAATACACAGTAAACATGTTGCGCACATATCAACCTTTGCTTTCTATTGCAAACAAAATATCCTTCTCTTACAAACAAAGGTTGGCATAACATTTCTTTGGTTATGTGAGTAAAAATGCGTTTAAAAGCACTTTTTTTCTGAAAAAAAGAATGTTCGAAGTATTCTAAGATTTATTTGGCTGATGTGGATTTTAAAGCGTCTAATTGGTCCCCGAAGACACACAAATTGGAAAGACCGTATATATTTTTAAATGGGCATAAATAGATTTCGCTAATTTCGTCCAATTTGGCGAAATTAGCGAAATTGTATCATTTCTAATAAGTTTCATTAACAAAAACTCTCTCCACGCGCTCATTTAATATCATTCCAAAATCATTCCATTACACGATGATGTTAATTGTAGATGCTTATTGGGTAGGACTTCAACTTGGTGTCAACTGCTTTGAGTAGAATTATGGTTCAGCATTTATTTTCTGAGATGACTTTATAATTATATGTTCCCTTCGAAGGTCTTGGCATTTTCTTGAACTTATATTTTTACTAGGCAAAAACATACTGAAAGCGAAGCAATAATTGTTAAACCTTTTTCCCCAATTTTGATTTTTGCCTTCAAGACGGTATAAATACACTGAACAGCTTTGAAAACGCGGCATGTATATTTCGTGTTTTTTTTTCTCGCACACTCTCGTGAAAAATGATAATGTATTATTCTATCATTGTTTGTATCTGGTTTACACACGTTCATTGTTTTATTCGTACGATTTGAGAATTGCTTTTCACGAGACCCGAGCTTGTTTACGTTTGGCGCATCCGTAACCTATAAATCCATTTTACAAAACACACACAGAGAGAGAGAGAGAACAATTTTTAATCATGGTTATCAACCGATTGTGTAAAGCATGGAAAAAAGCATTCGAAAAATTAAAATCACATAAACAACCAAACCTCGTCCAAAGCCTTACGAGGACTACGTATATGACGTCATTTTACGTCACGTTCGATGCAAATAATTCGACAACGACTAACGTGCCTCGTTACTTACGTTTCTAAACGTCTGAAAACATAAACGACAGCTTAAAAATGGAATGACAATGAAATTAGGGCGAGAGAAAGCGTTTTTGGTTTAAAATATGTTACTAGAAATTAGATCACGTTTAAGATTCGTCTTGCATATAGTCTTCATATACACAATTTTATTCAAGACATTAAACCAACAAATGATACTTTTTCTGCTTGCTTATCATTTAATTAGCTTAAAATGAAGATGACGCATTTTCAATGCTTTTCAGAATATTTAAAAAAATACCCCTAAGATTAAAGCAATTCATACAAAAAATATTTATTTTTCAGTTGGTTTTTTTTATTAAAAAAGCGTATTTGGTTTGCTTACTTTTTTATTCATTCTTTCCTGACAAAAAAGTCTTAGAGCGCAGCTTTTTTATGGTTGCGCATAAAGCAGTTGCTAAAGCAAAGGGTATGGAAATAGTCAAAAATTTTCATTCTTTCCTAGATACCTTGGTTTTATAAGTAATAGAGAAAATATTGCTGTTTGTATGACGACAGCAAATGAACATAATAATAACACGTATGTATGAACCCGCTTTGTTTTGTTTTTCGAGTAGAATGTGCCTGTATGTGCCTTTAAATCAGAGTAGGGTTTAAGCTCTAAACACGTTCCTAGTTTTAGGCAAATATTTAAATTTCATTTTTTCAATATTTAAGTTTCTAACCGTTTACGATCTCACTTTAAAAAAAAAATCATATACATATTGTTTGTGTGTATATACTCTTTATATGAAATAGCACAACTTGACAGATTTGATTTATAGAAACCAAAGTGAACGCGTAAGTGTACGTACGCGATATATATAATACGTACTTAGTGTTTTGTATGAATAAAAATATCTAACGAGGTTGGGAGAATTGAAAATTGTCGAGGCTCTGCCGAGACAATTATCAATTATCTCAACCGAGTGAGATATTTTTTCATACTTTACACTAAGTACGTATTATATTTATCTTATAACATCTATTTGTCTTGTTTTCGTCAATGTTTCTGAATGAAATGCAAGTTTCAGTTTCTAAAAATAACCACATAATATCATTGTTCTAAAAATAACTATGTGATATCATAAAAAATATCATATGGGTTGTTATCACACGGATATTTGAACAGTCAAAAGATAAAATTCCAAATTTATGTCTATATTATGGCTCATGTATGTATTTGCTATCAATATCACAAACCGGTTCATATATGACATTGATAGCTTTTTAAATGCGTTAAGTAAAGCGACGCTGAGCTTTTTTAAAACGTAGAAATTCCTTCGACAAAGGTTTGAGACATTAAGACATATTTATCAACCGCGATGTTCTATCCACAGCATGGAAACTACCATTGTTTTCTGTAAAACCCATTAATTTGCTGAATGTGGTCCAAAATTTGGCCCTTTTGATTTATACGTAACACCGGGCACCAAGCAATTATCCCGGGGGCTAGAGACTGGGTTATAAATGTAAGAAATAAACCAAGATCGTCTGTTAAAACGGAATGTCAATAATAATTGGGGATTTTCCGGAACTAACATTTATTTTCCGAGGATATAATTGCTACGCTATGAAAACGATTCGAGCGATTTTTGTGAAATGTAGCTGTTAATGTCCACCATTATGTGATTGTATTCAGTTACTGTTAATCTTTATAATGCAAGATATCATCGTCAGCTCAATGAAAAAAAAAAAAGAATTGGTGCAATTTGCGTTTTCTTGCCTTTCTTTTTAAATATAGAAATGCTGCTTTAATTGTTAGTTTTGCACTTTTTTTCTAACATCAACAACAATAAATAAATGAATACATTCCTGTATTTTGGTTCCCGTAATTCTTATTTTGCCGTTTAGGGGTTTATACATAAGCCTTAAATGCAAATGATGTAGTAAGTTATGTTGGCGGAAATGGACACAATTTACAACATCGTGAAATTGACAAGAAGAATTATTTTTAAACTAATTTAGCATGAAATAGAATGAGTGCGATGAGTGGGTTTTGAGTGAAATTAATGGGATGCAATCCTTTATCGCAAATTTTGTTCATGGTGAACACAAATGAAATATGCACACAAGTTCTATAAATAGCTTCATAGAGTCCTTCAAGAAATGATTAAACACTTATAATTATGTCAAAGAAACCGAGATTTTTTCTAGCTATATTTATTTTGAATGTATATGTACTTGTTGATCTTATCTTTTTATGGTGTTTTTGGAATCTTTTTGAATGGTTTGATTGAGTGTTTGGAATAAATGAATTAATGAATGTAGCTCTGAGTAAGCGATGTAGAAACGCTTTAATTGAGATAAATGTCAGTTTAATGATGTTACTTACTGTAACGAAACAGAACTTTCCTGAAAGTATATTAGTATTAATAAATTTTGATTTGACGAAGTTTTTATTTTATTCACATGACCCCAAAAGAAAACTAAACTATATACACTGAAACGAACTTCTAAACGGCCGCCTTGTATTTGCCACATTTTAACACATTTGTAGTCATTTAATGAAGCATCTTTTATGTCCATATAAAAGGCCGTTCAATTTGGCATATTCTACAAGAAAAAAGGATTTGAATTTTTGTCTTTGGTGTCTGTAGCAAACATTAAACATAGGAACCCTCATTCACAAAAGTCACAAAAGTTGCAAATTTTCGAAGAATTTCAAATTTTCGGTCAAATGAATACTCGGAAATTAATCCTTTAAGTGACAAACATCGATGACTTTTGTGTGTCAGATACCAAATCACTGAAGAAAATAACATCGTGGGTCTTTTGTTTCTCACACAAGTAAAAAATATTACAATTACTCCACCCACTAATGTTAATTTTGAAATTAGGGGTGTCCTTGAATTCCCGCCAAATTCGCATTTTTTCAGATCAGTGTTAATTGAAGATTCTCCCTTAATATTTTTTCTATCATCTTTCGACTCCTTCCCATTTCAGATGCCAAAGAAAATATTACCTTTTCAGCAAAAACTAAGTGGGCGTTTAGAAGTTCGTTTCAGTGTTTTGAGAATCCCTTTTTTATTTTAATGAATGAAATAACAGCTGCTTTGTATAGTTGTGTACATGTACATAGTATTTTGATAATAACAAATATCCAGAGGAAAAGAAAGCATTTTGCAAAATGAAATATATCCTAAATCTTTGAAATGACTTATTCCGAAATGATTACACACACATAAATGACAGACGATTTAGATTTGGCGTGTCGGCTGGAAGTGGTTACACTTCCGGTGGTAACGTTTTGGTTTCCAGGGAGATATCCGCCCATTTCTCGTAATTTATCGTAATATCTCGTGATATGATCTTATATTTCAGCGGACTAAAATAGCACAAAACTTCGTAGAAGTCGATTTCCTTATAACACCTACATCGAAATAATATGACATGCATCATCCAATTAGTTATTCGTACATGCTTTTCATAACATAAACATTTACCCTTAATGTTTACTTCTTAATTTTTTTCTGTCCTTTTCTTCCAAAAGTTTCATATGTGGATTTTGTTTAATTCAAGATTAGTAATGGGCCAAAAAAATACTCAATAAGAAATAATGAAAAACCGATTGTATTATTATCCCTGTATTCAAGATTAAAAACAATCACGAAACGTTCCAGAAACGATATCTACTTTACCCGTGTAGTCGCGTGCAAAGTATGGTACCATATCAAAACCATTGCATACGTTTTCGGGGCATATTAAGAAAAAACATTGTCTCGAAATACGACCAAGGTAATTAAATGAACAAAAATTAGACCACGCTTAAAGCTTATAGACCACTCAGTATTCAGAACAGTATTCCAAAAGTATACATTATATATACAAGTCTGAGCGTTGTCTTTACAAATATACAATGGTAGCATGTCGTGCACAGGATCGCGGCAGTTTTTGTGTGCCGAGTCAGTTCAAAAACATGACGAGCATTTTGTATGAGCGCTTTTTCAAAGATTTTCTTTTATCGAAAAAAGCAAAAGATCTTAAAGGCGGAGACTGGTCCATAAGTAATTTCAGCGAAATTAGACGTTTTTACAGCGAGTTTTACTCGTCTTGGTGGCACGGGTAAAAATACAGACAAAGATAGAAAAGCGCGGTCTAAGTCGGATAGAAAATCTCGTGTCGCGGTATATGGGAAATAAACACTCGCTGACGCTCGTGTCTTTTTCCCATATACCACGGCACTCGTTTTCTGTCCTATACATATTTTTACCGTTGGTATTATAAAAGGATAGGTAGTTTTGACAATATCTCGTAGACAATATCAAATTATTTTTGCATTTTTTCATCACCAATAAAAACAAGCATAAGGAAAAAGCCTAGGAGGAAAACGATTTATTACAGGGGCTATAAGTAATGGGCACTTAGTCAAAATGGGCAGTGATTTATACCCGGCCTCTGTCTGCGATATTGTCAAGAACTGATTACTTTGAAACACTAATATTTCTTTCGCACCATCCGTAAAGATTTGTGGGTTTTTATGTCTCAATCTTCAATTAAGAAGATGGTCTACGGAGAAGACATGAATTGCGTCTGCGATGAAATAATATGAATGACTTTCTTTCACCAGAAAAGTAAATGGTTTTAAAGGCATATTGCTTATCTTTAATGCAGACATATTGTTACGGTCAAAATGCCCTTTCCAACTCAAGTTAAGAATAACTAATTATATCATATCGGCGATATGATGAAATGTCTTATATTTTCTGATCTTGTCAATTTTATCTGCCAAATGCTCGCAATTTGTTGTAGAAAAAAATCGTATGATACATGTTTTGATACATTTAAGAAAGGTACTGAAAAAAAAAACTAATTCATATTAAGTTAAGTTCACTTATCACTATGAAATCGTATTTAAAAGCAAATTAACATAAGATTTTCATCACTTTTCTAACAATTAAACCCTACTTATATATACATCATTATAATACCATTGGTTCAATGGCCTGATACGGTTTATTTTCCGGAAATCACTATACTTATTCTTGGAAATAAACAGAAAGAATGACACGTAATTCCTATGTGATCGTTAGCATATAGATTTTTTGTTATTGTTATTATCTTTTTTAAGAGAGCCAAAACATCGGTTCAAATGAAAGGCAAGATCGCTTCTTAACCACTAATTCTTTGACCCGCTGATTATATATATTTACCAGAATGTAATGATGCTACTAGTGGGAGGAATACCAAGAAGCCATAGGTGCTCCAGCCGCCGCTATTTAACTGAAAAATGTTAAAAGCGGTATTTAATTCCATTCAAGCAAACAAACAAAGCCAAGTTTCTGTAAGCCACAGTCGTTTTGTTGGATATCCATGTCCGAGTAAATATTCCATTAAGTAGATGGGCGGCATGTAGAATGAATCAGATACGTGACGGGCATATTTTAGAGCAGATATGTTTAGACCTATCGATATGTCTTCGTAGGGTGTCAAATACGTACAGAATTCTGTCCACAGAAAATAATGATACCATGTGCAGTGATGCGGTTTAGACATTTGTGAAATTGACATGATGAATGATTATTGAATGATTCCGGAATGAAAATATATTAGTCGGAATAGCGAGTTTTGAATGACATGAATGGAAGATACTATGATATTCCGTAATTTCGTTCAATATGGAGCTCTCTTTGAGGGAGTGGACCCGTAATAGTTTCGCAACGTCTCGGAAGTAATGAACTTTAACAGTGTGAACTGTGGTTTCCTAATGATTTTCATTAGGAAACCTCGTTTAACACTGTGAAAGATCATATGGTCCGAAATATTGCGGATCTTTTACGGGTCCACTACCGTATATAAATCTTATTGTTCTATAGAAATATATGTGTGTCTCCACGCACCAATTGTCGCTTGTCAACGATGAAAAAGTAGTAAATGAAAGTGATTTTGATTGGAACATATTTCGACAATATGTGATTAGTTTACTTGACTTACGAAAATCAAGTTAAATTCGGAGTTAAGTTGTATATAGCTTGTAAGCTTTTTTCGATATATTACAACGCTAAATATAGATCTATATATTTGAACTCTAAAGATCTTGGATCGAAGTTTGAAAGATCCAATTTGAAATAATTTAATGTAATTGGTTGCCATCAATTTTTGTGCATTCTGATGCCTGAAAAGTGGTTTTATTTTCCAATGAAAAATAAATTTGAGTCCGTAGCTATTTTTGTGCTTGCGCGAAAAGTAGTCCCAAAGGAAATATATCTTATTATTGAGATTTTTTTTTTCCATTTTTGCTTTATGATATTAAATTATAAGAGATAAAGATAGAGTATTTTTTATTCCATTAAAAATCCTAATTACACACGTGTATGAACCCGCTCAATCATACAGTGTGTTAGGTTTTTCGTTTCATACTACCATGAAATTATTTTTAAAAAACTCTCTTCACCTAAATACACGGAATTAAAACACAATTTGAAAGCTGATTTGGGCCGAAACCTTTAGCAATAGACTGATTCTACAATGACCATTCTGGATTCTTGTGTAAGAATCTTTGAAATGCAACCTCGGCTTGACTTTTACTGCAACCAATACATTTGTTTTTCTTAAACAAGTTTACCGAGTTCCCAAGTGATCCTTTTTGCATGACATGTCAAAAGTATGTAAAAAGGGATCGGGCTCAGCAGAGGTCTATCAGAATATTTTCTTTGCCTTTTTTAGCTTTATTTCATTAAATGGTAGAATGGCGGTCTCCATTCAATCAGAATAATTTCCAAATCGTAAATCCTTCGCCATTTTTTTACCATGTGCAGTCTGATCGGAATCGACACATTCCTTATTTGTACATGTGCAATGACGAAATATCCACAATGTTAGGATTTCTATTCTCGACGTTCTCCTGAAATGTTTGGAGTAAATCAAGGATGTGTAAATACGGTAATCCCTTCCGGCTTATAGTCTGTCATCTTATAAATGAAGATATTATATGTAAATGGGCGAATAATTATCACCTTAGAGGCATACTGGACAAGACAAATCCTCTATAGTACATGAGTTTTTTAAGTATTTCATACACGATCAATATACTTGACAACAATATCTGATCAGTGTAATACTATAGAGTTTCGAGCCATTTCGAGGATGTTAAAATTTGCAGAGACCGAAAAATGGTTTGACGCCCGAGTGCGAAGCACAAGGACGTTAAACATCTTTAGGGTCTCTGCAAAAGCTAACGCCCGAAAAAAGTGAATAAGCGTTATTATGCATAAAAAGAAACATTACAGTATATACTCAAACTGAGATTACAAAATGATATAAACGAACGTGTTGGAAAAATTGCGTTATGCATTGCACCGCCATGTTTGTCCCGACGTTGCTTGATAAATTTATGATGTCACAAAATGTAACGCGGTAATAAAATCAATGTCTTTATTTATACTCTATATTTATGCTAAACATAGAAAATGAGAAAGTGTATTGGCCCAGACTGAGTATGAAGTAAAGTTCAAATGAAAAAGTCGGGCGTTAACGGCTCGTGGATTTACTTATTAATCTACTCTTTCACCCGTTAATGCCCGGGTTCTGTCCGTTAACGTGTAACTATAACAACCCGAAAACATATATTATGTAAAAAAAAAGGCAAATATTGATGACGGGAGTCGATAGTGAAGACATGGGGGATGTTCGTTTGTTTGTTTGTAAGGTCGTTTTAATTTACGTTGAGTGAACAACAATAGCCACATAGTTTTTGCTGTTCATGAAATTAAATATCGATCAATCTTACTCGAAGAAAACCCGATTATTCTATTTCTTTAATGGAAAAATGAGACAAAATGTAAAAAATAGGACAAAATTACTCAAATCGCGTCATTTTGTATGTTTACTAGGCAACGTTATCATGACGTAATAAAGGTTTGTTTATGAGGCCTCAGTCAGATAACGTCTGTTGAAGTTAAATGGAAAAAAAGGCAAGAATATATTTTAGATAATTCCACTAGTTTGACGACCGTTATTTCTCGATAAACAACCTAAAAGCATGGAAGAAATGTGCAACAATATTTTGAAATATTGTTGCCAAGATGCTGATAATGTATGGCCAAAGCGTCAATGGCGTAATTTGATTTAACTGCTTATAAAACATATATGCAATTTTAACTGTTTTGAAATGAGCCATCGATATCTAAGCCAAGCTTTTGTTCGTGAAAAATAGATATTCTATGATGATCAAAATACATGTATTACGAAACATGATAACGAGAAAATTTATAATAGTGTGCCCTTTTCAAGGTTTGAAAGGTACATGTATTCAGATAGAACCACTTTATCTTGCAAAAATTAGCGATATTGGATTACCTCCCTTTAAGTTCACTCAAAAGTCGCTCCTCACACTCGTTCAATTTTATCCAAAATCATTCCGGAATCATTCACCTTGTCAATTTCACGATGTTAACATAGTGAATACGAACGATGTTTTAAAATCAGTAAACGATTTGTAAACTCATTCTCAGAACCCAAAGAATAAATAAATTAACTCTTATGAGGAATATAAGTCTTGACTCTGTTGCATATTCGTCAACTCATATATGCATTTGATACGTTATATGATAATATTTTGTTGTTTATCTGAAATGATTTAGTGCCGTCTGACCTTCCATTTATTTTCTGATTTGCAAGAAAGCTTTACATTACCATAACACTCCAGCGAAATTCATCGCTCAAGAATTTTGTTATTGGTGCGAGTTTGAGAGAAAATTATCCGTGACTAAATAACGAAATTAAGTGTAAATTTGGAGATTCTTTGGCGATAACGAACTGTTACTTTAATTGAATAAACGCTCTAATTCATTTCAATTTTATGGTTAAATAGTTTTTGAAAACTGCATCGATAAAAGTTTTCATATGAAAAGATTTTCACTAATTTACCGCCATTTTAAATATCTTTCCTCCGTACACTTTCCTTCATACACTAGCACCGACTCTCATTTTTTCGCGGCTTATGTCACTTTCAACAGTTTTGGGCTCTATGGCGCTTATCGATCACGAAATGTTTATGTTATTTTCAATTTACTCTTTCAAGATTCAATCTCTCTTTCAAATATTTCTGACCCGTAAGGCAAAAGGGGACCACTTTGGAAGTGACGAGTCACAATCGTTCACCAGAGTTCCATCATAGCCCCTTTACGCGTGTCAAGCAACAAATTAATCAAGCGTGGCGTTATGATTTGTTGACAGAACAGAACATATATTTTATTTCGGACTTAAACAAGAATGTTTCTCATTCATACACGAATATCAAATACAAAGGTCAAGGGCATGGAGTGAAAAAAAAACAAACAAGAATTTATATTGAAAAAATCGTGAAATTACAGTATCATACAAAATAATTATGTGCCCTAAACATATATTGAGAGTACAATTTTTAAACTATCAAAATTCATGGAAATAATTCATTTTTTCTAATCCAGGCATTGTTTCGCCTTTTCGCACTTCCCGGCTTCACGATTTTAATCATGATCTACTAAGCTATCTTTCTTATCCATTTCTAAGAACTTGCTTAAGAAAATATTTGCATCTTTGAAAAGTAGCTGAAGGTGTTGGCTCTAATTAGCGCTAATATACTGGATAAAATAATTCAAACCTATATCAAGGACAAAAATAATCCCTCTTTTTTCTTAGAATATGCTTAAGCAATTGAAGTTCAAATACGCTATTGAAGTTTGTCGATACATTTTCTCTCTCGTGCAAAAGCTAGATAATGCAGTTATTAATTTCTCATTTATTTCAAAGTTATATTCAAAATCATACACATTACAGAAAATGACTGTACTTTTATTTGGCCGATATTTGCAGTCGCCATTGGGACGTCCAAGAGCGTCTTGCATGTGCTGAACGTGCGGGTAACATATATCTATCGATTGTATGACATGCGAGTGTTGTGTAACAATTTTTGATTAAGATGCCCAAGATAATGTTAAACATTTGCTCACGTGTCGCACACGCGTGAGGTACGATTTGTTTGCGTTCTCCGACGATTATCGGTGATAATCGACGTTAAGTACCGTTTAAACAACGTTTTTCCTGCGTTAGCGCTACGATGGTTGGCGATTACCAATGTTTCCTCAAACGTTAGCCACAACGCTAGGGTTACGAAAAATACTCACCGGACAAAGACTAGTACTTTCCCTTGCAAATCATCTTGTGAGAGAAGTTCATGAGCGAAGAATGGTAACAATTTAATAAACGGTTTCACCTAGCATGCCACTTAACCCCCGAAGAAAAAGGTCTAATTACAATTAAAGTGCGCAGAAATTCTGAATATTCACAAACTGTACAGTAAAGATCATCGTAAAATTGACACTCATTCCGATTTAATGAAAGAAAGAGACTGTTGAGTTCCTATTAATCAATACTAAAAAAAATCGATAATGTTATCATATATTCTTAGAGCCAACGGGGGCAGGGATCGGACGGTTAATGTTTAACGCTTGGTCGTCTGATCCAGATCCTTGTTGGTCCCGATTATTCTATATACACAAATCTACGTTTTTTCTAAAATTTTCCAATAAAATGTATAGTTCCGTTTAGCTCGCCCTCTACCAAACACTGTATCACGTGATGTATGTTTAATATGTTTGTATTTATTATGTTTTTGTAATGACAATGTACTTTGTAAACGCCCCCCCCCCCCCCCCACACACACACACACGCACCCCTAAACTGTTTTTCAACCCGGTCCACGGTTTCTCTTTGATTTGGAAGCGACTATTTGGCTCATGAAGACATGTAAATCTGTTAAAAACTTTGTATATATTTTTTTATAGGAAGGTAATAAATATTGCTAATTTCGTTTATTTTGAACGAAATAAACGATATTGTATTAACCCACCCCCCTTTCACTTTATTCAAGAGCCATTCATTCCGCTAATTCACTTCCGTTTTAAATTCATTCCAAAACCAATCATCCTGTCAATTTCACAATATTATTTACAGTACAAAGATATAAGGCGCTTAGCACTACCTGATTTGTGTGAGGGTTAAACTAAATACGAATGAATATCGTCTCAGACAGATTAGTAGGATAAAACCCATCTCTCGAAATATAAAAAAATCTGTTAAAACATTCATTGTTCATATGGGATATTAATTCACTTTAAGATATTCCTTTAGTTATCCGACGAGGACCCTTTCTCTGTCTGTAATTTATCTGTCGCAAGCTCTCGATTTTTAATATGTTATTATAAATTTGAATAGATCTAACCCATTGCTCTTGCAAAATACAGTCTAAGTGTGGCGGACTTGAAATTACAGACACATTTTGAGCACATTTCTTGGCTGAAGTTAAATGTGCCAAATACAGTACATCTTGCTCGAGCGACCATGTCAATTAAGCGACCCCCTTTTATTAAGCGACCACCATCAAAAGTCCCTTCACCGTAAACAAAATCTCCGAAAAAGTGGACATTCTGAAACGAAACATTGTTTATTATTGAATCTTACGATGTCGGAACCAAGTAAAATCGTCTCAATGAGATACTTTTCGGCCCCCTCCCCCAAGTGGTCGCTTAACGCATTGGTATTATGGTTTGATATTAGCTAGTAGTAATTTGCTTTCGTTGTATTTCGTTCAAAGTGTCTGATTGGTCCATGAAGATACACAAACAGAATAAAAGCGTATGATTTATTAAAAAGAGGTAATAAATATCGTTTTTTTTCATTTGCTCCACACACTCATTCAATATCATTCCAAAATCACTACAAAATTATCTATCTTCTCAATTTCACGATGTTCTTAAAACTGTATGCATTTCGCCGAGAGTGAACTGAAACATGGGTTTCTCGAGGCTGACGTAGCCTTATTTTTCTTTATTCTGTGTCTCATTCAGAACACAAACAATGGGTGAACAACTTTCATTGAGACGTAACAGCAAAAGTTGCCGTTCACGTCAAAATAAGCGATACATAAACATTTTAAATAATCATATTCGCTACTTATATACATTCACACATATAAATTTAGTATCAAATTAAAGATCTTTGAGAGAGATTTATTCTAATTTACATGAAATTGATTTTACACCAAAGAATATTATTATAATAGTCAAAACAACCAAAAATATACACCAGAAATGACGCCGTCAGATGTAACAAAAAACACTAGATCGTTTCACTAAAATTGTAATATCTTAAAGAATAATGGCACTAGAGGCAGGAAAATTTGCCATGTTACGTAAATAACGCCAAATGGAATATCATGTAAGTCTTACGCCTATTGGATGGTCCAAACAAAAGATGACAACCGCGAAAGAAAAATGTCAGTAGCGTCAGATTGCTAAAAACGTCGTTTTTTCAATAGTCATTTTTTTCAAATGGCATTAATTCGGTTTTTCTTCGGTCTAGATTAGAAAGAAATTATATTTGAAATACATCTGAACTGGAATTTATGCAATTATATTTTTGTCGAAATTCGGCTTGATCTAATGAGGTTATAATTGGATTTTCTCAGTCTTAAAATTGTCCCACTTTGCGTAAAAACGTCATAAAATTACCGGTGAAATTTTTGATGCACATTTTTTTTACCAATATCAAACATATTCTTAATCTAACTTCATATTCAAAATACGTCTAGAATATGTTTCGCAAATATAAAAGCATTAGCCAATATCTCTTAAACTAACAGAAATAAAGATCGTAAAGCTCGTCTTAAAATTGTCCCACTAACGCGTTTTTTCGACGTTTGAACGTCAGGTCAATATATAAGTATTGTCTAAAATAGTTCTCGTTCAAAGAACCAGTCAAAATCTTGTGTAAAAGTTTAATTTCCTTCCATTCAACCGTAATAAATTTTAATACCGTTGTTTTATTGGAAATTTTATGGTTTTAAATCGAATCCAATTCAGTTTTCCTTCGGTTCGGATTTTGCTTTCAATAGTTTCCGTGGTACTGCTCTCGCAAATTGATTGTATACTGAAGGTGATATAAATTATAATTCTGTAACATGCATTTATTTTTTCTTTCACTAGATTGCATATTATTGTATGTTTTACAAATGAGTGACTGAATATAAACTATTTTCGTCGCTTTTCATCGCATTTTACTTGAAAATCATCAATTTACGTTGTATATAAACGGACGCCATTTGTTACAATAGTGACCGTCAACTTTTGCCGTTACGTCTGAGTGATCAAATGCCAATTTTGTCTATACGGCTATATGCAAAATTGATGTTAAATCACTCATTTGGAGATTTTCAGATATATGCGTAATATTTCCAACAATACAGATGAAAACTTAGTCCGTATTAGCTGGCATGAAAAACCTTACTTCAATGTTTCTCGAACATTTTCACATCTATCGTAGGTCTGTAGGTGGCCGTTAACGTAATGTTTCTTCTAACGATTAACTGATATTCTTTATTCACCGTTTTATATCGTTTGGATATTTTTAGAACAATGACACAATGCGTTTGTTTTTAGAAACTTGCATTTCTGTTAGATACATTGACGAAATCAAGGCAAATAGAGGTTATAAGATAAATAGAATACTTACTTAGATTATTGTATGATAAAGTATCTAACTCGGTTATGGGAATTGCTATTTGTCTCGGCAGAGCCTCGACAATTTTCAGTTCCCCAAACCTCGTTAGATATTTTTTTCATACAAAACACTTAGTACGTATCATATATTTATTAACTAAAAAGGACCCTTGTACGTGTTAGCGCACGCAAATTCAGTTTTCTTTTCAGTAAAAACGGTTTATGGTGTAAAAGTAGATAAAAAAAAAAAAAAAAAAAAACTCGGTATCAGCCCGACGGCGCGAATGGCGCAATTTGATCAGTGTCTAAAATTTGCCTCATCCCATGACCTTCGTATTAGCGGAGGGCTGACGGAAATGCCAAGATCTAATAACGCCACTGCGATAAAAAAATGAAAAAAAGAAAGGAAAACGATAAATTTAGTAACTAAACAAAGGGTTGGAAGATTTTCCCCTAGTTTCCCAGGTGACATATTTGGTTAAAAGACCTCCAGACGAATGGCTTGATAAAACGGGTTATGATTGACAGATGGGCGAATAAATTGATAGAAGAAAATAGACTCTTATCGTCTCTCATTCTGGCTGTTTTGTTGACATTTTTGTTTAAGTCACTAGTTTTGCTGTTGTGTGTATTTGAATAAATGCAAATTAGGCGTTGATTTTGCTAAATAACGATAACCAAGATACCTATACATAGAGGATATTGATTGAGTGTCATTGAATACCGAATTTATTAAACGAGTCATCTATAAACAGATAAAAACGAGGCTGCGCCGAGTTTTTATCTGTTTATAGATGGCGAGTTTAATAAATTCTGTATTTTATGAGCACAAATTTTATATTCTGTTTATAATATGACCACGATTTTTGGAAAAAAAACGTCAAAATTATTGAAATTTGACATTTCAATTTTGCGCGAAACTCATTACGCCGTTTAAAAATGACGTCACAAAACATAGATTATGACGTCATTTTCGCGGTTACAAAATAGCGTTGCTATTCGCTCATTTGCATAGTTATTCCGCTAGTGTAATAACACCCGTGTAATATCAAAAATATTCAACGGGTTTTTTTTTCACTCCGGCGACGTAGGTCATATTATAATTTCTTATATTTTCCAATTCCAGTACAACCATATTGTACCAATTTATAATATGACCTACGTCGCGGGAGTGAAATAACCCCGTTTGATATTTTTGATATTACACGGATGTTATTACACTAGTGGAATAACTATGAAAATGAGTTCAGGGCCATTAACAACGCTATTTTGTAACCGCGAAGAGGACGTCATAATGAATATATTGTGACGTCAGTTTTAAACGGCGTTATATATTTCGCGAAAAATTGAAATGATGAATCTAAGAAGAAACTGACAATTTTTCGCAAAAGTTCGGGTCATATTATAAATAGAATATATAATTTGTGCTCATATAATACAGAATTCATTAAACTCGTCATCTAAAACAATCAAAAACTTGGCAAAGTCTCGTCTTTACCTGTTTATAGTTGACTCGGTTGATAGATTCGGTATTCCATGACCACTCATTCAAAATCCTGTATTTGTCAAAATACTTATTTTTACTGTGATGAAACATATGACGCGTATCATTATAGACTTGAATTGATTGCCAAATATGTATAGCAAAGATCGTTGTCCGCCAAGGGGATCGAACTTACTACCCCGTGATCGTATCAACATTCTTTAAGTCTTTCATATATATTTTAAAACATTACATGTAGATGTCCAAAATCTAAACTATCATAAAACGGATTAGAAGTTGACAACAAAATGTATATATTTTACGAGCAATGGAATTTGCTCAATGTCGACATTAACTGTGGGTGGTGTAATTTGAAGAAGATGCAAACAGTTCAAATTGTATGATTTAACGGTACTTGATATTCTAGAAATGATTATGTAAGTGTATCAAGTAATCAAAACAAATAGTTTATTGTTCAAATCATAAACATATGAAATACGACCATTACAAATGTATCAAATAATCAATAATTACATTTTCAACCTGAATTTCTTTAATTTTGCTACCGTTACTCTATATGTTTACATCAACGGTTTTCCGATAAATTAAAATTGACTGATACATAAATGAGCCTGTGCGTGAGATTTCCAACAATTTCATACATGTACACAGCAAAGACTCTGACCAGCCTGTGCATCCGCAGAGTCTGACCAGAGTCTTCACTTTGCATTCAGTAGATAGATAAGGTATCAAAGTACTTGTGCGCTTTCAGGTGAATTTCTATTTACAGTGTGGCCAAACACCAAGTAGTGGGACCTTGTGGCTCACACACCCCCTTGGCTATTTTTTGTACTTACACGTGTATATATCTTGTATGTCATGAAAATGTATTAGGAAGGAAAATGGTAAAAAATATGTTTAAACCAAATAAGGAAAGAAGGCGTCTAGGTGCAAGATTTTTTTTTTTTTCAAACACTTCTTCAATAATATTTACACAGATAATGCGATACTCGACTTAAAACTTTTGAAAGAATTTTTGAAGTGAGAGGCTCCGGTTGTCCTGTACTAGAATCCACCTTTTTTTTCATTCTCAAAAGAATATTTTACGGAGTTCCAAGGTTGTCCCTTTCATCGTGACAGGTCACATATATTAAATTTAAAAACTGGTACGAGTGACCTGCTTATTGAATGCATAAGGCTTTTGATACACTATCTTAGCTTAAGACCGGTTAGAATCAACATGTTTGCGCTACTATGAAAAATCAACGATACATTTCAGTCAACACACGTGTTAATTCTACTCCAGAACCTAGACAGCCCAAAAGTAACTTAGCTTTTAGGGACTGTTTTATCAAATTTTAAAGAAAATATAAAGTTCTAAAATAATGATAAAAAGGTAAATATGCGAGCATCATTCGTAAAAACAAAGACTGTGATAACAATAGAAGGTCGGTCTAAAAGATCATTGTTTGTCCTTGAAACCTCTCCTAAACGCCCAACTTGCCTGTAAATTGCCATTTTCTAAGCTCGAGTAGACAAATTTGTACGGAAAATTGAAAGAGTGTAGAAGTTGCGGACCCGTAAATAATCTGACAACGATTAAGCATGTGTCAGGCATGCTTATAGGGCGGTGTTATGGGAAAATTGTTGACGTTTAACATCTTTTATTGACCAGATATTATCTCTTTTCCAAGAAATATCCCTTATTCCATTGTTACCAGTGAATTCCTATCATGCTACTAACATTTTATTAAATACTTGAAAAGTACAACAGCCAAATAAGGACTATAGTTAAAAAAAACACTATGAAATTGAATCTCATTCCGGATCAAAAACCATTTTTGATATTAACCAATCAGCGTTGCATTCATCCAATTCAAACACTCACTCAAACCATTCAAACACGATAGAAAATCACTAAAAATATAAGACCAACAACTATATTCAAACTTAAAATAGCTAGAAAAAAATAACAACAGGATTTCTCTAACTTTATTGAATAAAGAAGCGCCTGGTTGTTCGTTAAGTCGTGCAAATATATCTTTAGAACACTAATGTATGATTCGTTAAAGGGGGGTTTAAATATAGCTTATTTTGTTTATCTTTAACAAAAATAGCGACATGGAATTACCTCCCTTTAAACATATTCATTACTCGCTCATCGCACTCATCCAATGTAATTCCGAAATCATTTCAAAATCATTCCACTTGTCACCATGCTCTATACTGTATGTATACTTTTAGTATTATCGCCAGTTTTCGAAATGGGAATGGACAAAGCAATTATCGCTTCAGTTAATACTCCGCACTATATTCGAAAACGCCTTTCGTCTTCAAAAATTATGACCAGTTTGAGAGACAAAGACGAAAATAATTACATGAAATTACCTAAAAATATATAAATTCTTGGTGGCATTGAATGTATAGCACGTGTGGCACAATGAGGTTCTTTATTTCTGTCCTAAATTTTGTAGTTATAGAATTTCTTTGGTCGCACGGTCGTCATTTTTTTTAAAAAAAAAGAAGTATAGAGTTTGTACCGAGTGTCTGTTTAAGTGTTTTCTGAAAAGCTTCAATTGCGTGTCATACTAATTGTTCCCATGACATGACCCTTTGTCTTAAAAAGATATGATCCGTCACAAGAAAAGGGGAAATCCGGGAAGTCAATAAAATAGAATTTAAAAATAGGAGTTGATTTCAGAAGAGGTCGTCCAGGAGTCGCATTTTGAAAATGCTTCAAATATGACCTACCTCGCGGAAGTGAAATAACTCCTTGAATATTTTTCGTTTTACACGGGTATTATTACACTAGTGGTAAAAACTTTGCAAATAAGCTGAGAACATATTGCAGCCATCTTTCATTTGATGGCGTCAGTTCGCGAACGGCGCTATAAATGTATGTTTCGCGGAATAACTTGAAGTCGTAAATTTCTGGACTTTCTTCGATTTTACACAAAAGTTTAGGTCATATATCACATAGATTATCAAAGTTGTGCTCATATAATACCGAATTTATCAATCGCGTCAAGATAAACAGATAAAAACTCGACGCGGTCTCGTTTTTATCTATGTAGATAACTCTATTAATAATTTCGGTATTCATTGACCACTCATTCAATATCCTCTAGTTCTAGATTCAGAAAACCTGCAAAGTGCTTAATTTTTCGTCTGACTAAGATCAAGATTTAACCTACACGCCAGGTGGTCTCTTTTGACATGACGAGATAAACATTAGAGGGGTCATTTGGTGTGAGTTTCTGAGACTTGAAACTGGCATAATGAGAGAACAATCTCAAAGAAAAATGTCATTTGGTTGAGGATTTGGTAAAATTTCTCATAAAAAAATCTTTTCATTTTTCATTAGATATTGCTAAATGAGACATTTTTATACAAATGATATTCTGAGCCAGAATTACCCATGCATGTGCGTTATTACCTTTGTCCAGTCGAATGTCTCAATAAAAAGATAGCGTAAACGAAGATCAAACTACAAGATTATGTAGCATGTTCTTTGTCTACACTAGCTCTAATACAAGGACTTTTTAACATATTTCAAGAACAACAGTTATTGCTAATCCTTATATAGACTGGTCCCACTGTCGGGTTTCATAAAAGCATCATATACATGAGTCGGCAGTAGGAGCAGTCTATTCCTTATGATGTGAAATTGTTACTTTCAATCCGACGCAGAATGATAATTTGAAACTACTGTGAAAAGGAATAGGGACCGACTTTTTTCACTGTTTTCCACCAGAGCTACATACAGATACGCCTTTGTTGCATTCGGTATCGTTTAAAGCATATTAACATAGCAAAAACGTTTCTTTAAATTTATCCGTCTGTTTAAATTGTGCTTATCTAAGACAAAATTGCTCGCTCGCACGTTAATCTTCATCTTAATTTAAGTTAAGTGTTCGAGTAATTAAACTTTGGACGCAATAAAATATGAAGAACTGTATCATCGGATGTATATATAATTGCCATTCCCTTTAGATAAGAAACAGACAAATTTACATCTTAAAAAGGAATTATTATAAATTTTATGGAACTTATATTGTGGTATTAATTACTTTTTTGAATTGCGGTAAAAGAGGTACAGACAAGAGGGGATAATGGTAGCTTAAAATCTTTATCTTAGAGTAAAACTTATGTTTTGGGTACTCATTTGAATCGTCTTTTCGAGACGATTCAATTGAGTATCCACGACATAAAATTTGCACAAGCAAGGTTGAAAAGATCTAATTTTGAATACAAAATATTTCCTCTATTTGTAGCTCTAGGTAAAATGGAATTAAAAGGTTTACTTTTGGGTTAGAAAATTACTTTGGTAACTTACAAATTGAGATTATTCGAGATGACGGGACCAAGGCTGGTACTAACATTAGCGATCATTTTACCGTTGGTGATAACCTCGGAGCCGCCGGACACGTTTGTTAATAACACCTCGGAGCGCCCAGCTAAGTCAGTCACTGAACTGATACGAACCTGGTATATACTCAGAAATGTAGGTATTGTATATAGATTGTCTTCATATTTATAATATGACCCTAGTCGTGAGAGTGTAGAAGCGACTTCAAATGTTTGTTTTATATCATACATGTGTTATTGCACTATTATATCCGCATTATATTATAGACATAAAAGTTTAAGTTAGTGATCAAAAGTCGATTTTGACTATATAGTGTATAGAGGAAATTGGCCCTTTGATCCCTCTCTTGCTCTGGTGTATCTATAACATGAATGGATTAATATTTAAACTAGCCTAGAGTATATTAGAAACACATTTTTGTACAGAGAAAATGACGCCATGATCCACGAAATGACATCATCTAGGATTAGAATCTCGCGGAATATCTCGAAAAATTCAGTGATATCGGGAAACATATAGGTCTGATTAAAAAATATGCAGTTAACTTCGTCAAACTGCGAATTAAAAAAAGACACCTCAAATACTACATGTATTCTGCAAAGATTCGTTTTTTTATACGTGTAGATCTATATGACTGGTTTTAAAAGTTCGACAATTTATGACTATTCATAAGAGTTACATATTTTTAATCATTGGTCCGAGGACGAGTTGTAAGTCGAAGTACTGAAGAGAAAGTGGCCCCGAGTTCAGATTTCGTCAAGTTTTTTTTAAAGGCATTTGGATGTTACTAAAAAAGAATTGCATTTATGAATTTAAACCGCATTGATTTCATTTGCTGATGAAGATTTTGGCAATTTGGTGTATCGTTAGGAAAAATAAATAGAAAAAAATCGAATTGAAAATAAGTGATAGTATATCAAGGTTTTCCTTAGAATTTTGTCAAAAAACCTTAAATTATTTTGAGTTCCTTGTGCTTTCATCACGGTGTAAAACTTCATACGCTGTATTGAATTACCGTCTCTCTGCTGCAGTACGATTACTGTCTCTGTATATGATACATTGTGTTTCATTTCCATCGCCAAATTTAATTGTGTCGATTGAAATGCATCAGAAGCAGGAAAATGGAAACGAACCCGATTACGAGTGTGAATGTGAGTTCAAGTAAAAAAGTATATATATATATGTTATTTTTGTTAAAATATGTCTTTATGCTTGACAGTTTCTTGGTGCGCTATATTTGATTTTTAGATCAAAAGAGTAGGTGATTCCAACTCATATTCTGTTTTGGACAGTATTTGGAACTACTGATTTCAAGTTTTGCTGAAATTCATGACAAAAGATCTCGAAACGTTCGCAAACCGTTTTTCACCAAGAACGCAGGACAGGTCAAAGTTGTCATATCGATAAAAGTACTCTTAGCGAAACTTCAGTACGAAAGGTCGCAAGAACATCAAAGAAAATCCCTTTAAAATTTCCTCTCCAATTTGCTCCTTAACCAATTTGGTGTGCGTAAAAGCTTGATAATTGTATGAAATGACGAAGAAGTACTAGTGATAAAACAAGTATCATCATTTAGCTTTATTAAGTAGTTTTATCAAAATCATAATGAATCATTCTATATTCGTCCATTTTATTTTACCATTTAAAAAGAATTAAAAGAAAAATACCAAAATGGGAAATTTGAATAATCAATTCATAACCTCAAAATGTGTATTTGTTATTAAATCACTGCATTTTCAGCATAAGCTATACAGTCGAAATTGCTCGAGCGACCACCTCTATTAAGCAACAAATTGTTTATCATTGAATCTTATGAAGTTAGAACCCATTCGAATCGTCTCAGTGAAACGATTCTTTTGGGTTCGAACATCATACGATTCGATAAGAATTATGTGACAATCTTTATATGATATCAAATAGTGCGTCTTATTTATCATTAAATGTTGTATTAAGCGACTATTTCCATAAGCGACCGCTTTTTACTGGTCCCCCAGGTGGTCGCCTAACGCAAGTTTTGCTGTACTTCAATCTCGTCTTCTATTCTACGGAACGCAACACTTAAATTTCCTTGATGAACAAGCTAAGGTTCCTAGCCCTTTATAGCTCACATGAGCACGAAGTGCTCAAGGTGAGCTATTGTGATCGTCCAATGTCTGTCGTGTGTCATTCGATTTACCTCGTCCGCAATATCTTAAAAACATAGTTTTCGCCTAAACCGGTGGGCCAATATTAATGTTGCTTGGCAGGAATGTTCCTTGGGTCGAGGCAGAATTTTGTCAGATAAATGGCATCCATACTTAAGTCTGGTTGCTAGAGCAACTAAAGAAGGGGAAGAATAGGAATATCTGTATGCCAGTCAAATTTGTTAATTTCATGCCCATGGTGTCATATTTGGACTCCGTCTGGGCGCATCACGTGTTACATAGAAACAATGAACGAAAAATTTCAAGTCTTCTTTTCGGAACCAGGAGGCAGAGCAGAAGGCAGAGAAGCTTTCACATTTGGTATTTAGCTTCATCTAGTCGACCTCTATCAAGTTAGTTTATGTTATGTCTCTGGGGAAATATGTGGGCCCCGCCTGGGGGCAATCCAATTTAAAAAAAAAAGAAATAAAAAAAATGAAAAAAAAAACAACCAGAGATTGATAACTCCAAAAACCAGCGTCTCTAAAAGCAGACGCCACGTGTCTTTATATTAGGTACTAGCATGTAAACTCATCTAGTGGACTTTTATCAAGTTTTTTCATATTAACCCTTGGGGTCAAATTTGGGCTCCGCCTAGACACTTCCTATTGTACATAGAAACAGATTGAAATCTGTAAAATACTTCTTCCTTGAATCCAGAAGTTAGACAGCCTGGAAATCTGGTGTCTAGCTTCATTAGATGGATCTATATGTTTAAATTTTGTTCATATCAGGTTCTTTGGGTCATATATTAGCGCTGAGCGCATGTTCATCCAATGTTATATAGAAACAAAGCAGACAAACTTTCAAAAACAATCTTATCTGAAAACAGTCCAGGACATGTACAATAAAAAAATGTCCTTCAAAGATTTCTTCTTAGAAGTGAACATCTGCCCAATCTATTCTTGTGATGTTCACGTGGTCAAGGCGGTAAAGGTGAGCGATTTAAGAACATTGTAGTCCTCTTGTTGAAATAAGGCCTGACCCTTTTTTTCTCTATCAATATTAACTTATTTAATTATCTAAATTGTATTTCGTCGTTTATCTGCTAAAACCTCGTAACTACAGCTTCAAATAAGCTGTAGGTACGAGGTTTTAGCAAAAAACCGACGAATTCATCTCCCATCGTTTGAAACTTATTTGGCTACGGATCGATTCAAAAAAAAAAAATGTTAAAGCCCAGGGGGACCAGACGTAGCAATATTTTTCAATATAAGTAATCCGTCTTTATAGTAAGCCGAAGGTCTTTTTCTGGTACTAATCAATCAAAACTATTCACTTTCGTTGGTCTTTGAAACAAAGGAACTATAAAAACGGAGCATGAAAATAGAGCATATCGTATATCGATTACTCAGCATTAAGCAGCTGTAACTGCCTATAGATTTAAAAGAAGATACAACTCTTTTGCACTGGGCCATCGACATCTTGAATATTTTGTTTACTTATTCTAGAAGGTAAAACAGGACATTTAATTCAATTGTCATATTCACAAATTGCAATTATGACGTTTTAGTGTTTTATTTTACCAAGTCCTCAAACTAAAATCTGCACTCACAAAGAAAATCAGCCAAACCGCATTTTAGAATGCTCTAGTATGAGGATAAAAAACGTTAGCAAAACAATTGGTAAATTGGACCCCGCCTTGAACGTCTTCTCACTTCCAAAGCGGGGCTCGATTTCCAAATGTTTGCGAACGTTAAAGCATCATGAACGCATGTAACGTTTAAAAAAATTAAAGTGGATTTAATTTGAAAAATAACCATTCAGTATGGTAGAAAATAGTGTGGAAAAAGAAGAAATTGCTTGTTAGAAGCAATTTCTTCTTTTTTCACAATGTTTTCTCAAGTTGAAAATCACAGGCAGGTTAAAAGCAGGGATTAAACAGCAAATGGTTAAAAATAAATAGCGAATGAATCTCGTCTCAGACAAATTAGTAGGATGAAACCCATCTCTCGAAATATAACGAAATCTGTTAAAACATTCATTATTCACAGGGGATATTAATTCATTTTAAGATATTCATTTAGTTATCCGACGAGGACCCTTTCTCTGTCTGTAATTTATCTGACACAAGATATCACTTCTAACTTATTTACGTTACAATGAATTTAAATAAACTGAACAATTACCCCAAATTTTGTCTGAGAAAATAGAAACACCATTTGGTTCCATCTATGTCAGCCCGTATGGTAAAGTTAGTTACATTGAATAAGTGACATTTATCTCGATCAAAACCATTCAAATCACTCTGTCAGCCCGATTAGCCCAGTTGGTATCATCGGACTTCAAGACCATTCAAGTTCGACCGCATGGGTTCGATTCCCGGGCTTGCACACTAACAAAATAATTGTCTTTCGGATGAGACGTTAAACCGAGTCCCGTGAGACGGCGCTTTACACCGAGCACGTTAAAGAACCATAGCGGATCTCAGCAGTAGTTTCGTCATGTATCCTTGCACTATCCCCCGTAACAACTAACTGTCTTCTGGGGGCGTAGCTCATATGGGCATGTGCTACTGTAGCAACGATAAATAAACGGAAATACACACACTCAAATCACTCGCCCAGCGCTCCATACATTCATTCCAAACACTCACTCACACCATTCCACACGCTACGAGATCGTTCACGGACATTTCGAAACTTTTATAATTAGTAAAATCGTGAAATTGACATTCACCTCTATCAAAACAATTCTAAATTGCTCATTCAGCACTCCATTCATTCGTTCATTCAAAACACTCACTCAAACCATTCAAAAACGCACAAACCCATTGAAAAATATAGAATCAAAAACGTTATTCAAAATAAATCTGGATAGAGAACAATCGAGATTTCAATCACATTATTAAAATTGCAAGCGTCTATTAGGTTCTTGTAGAAATATGAAGCTATCTCAAGAACGTATATGCATATTTTATTAAAGGGAGGTAATCAATATCGCTAATTTTGTTCATCCTGAACAAAATTTGCGCCATTGGATTACCTCCCGTAAAATTCACTCAAAAACTCGCTCCACACACTCAATCAATTTCATTCCTAAATCATTCCAAAATCATTTTCATTGTCAATTTCACGATGTTGTTAACTGTGAGACAATCAACATTTTAATCATATCGGTCGATTACTCCACACACAGTTGTTCATTTCAATGTTTCAGATAGATACACATTCAATAAGTAACTAAATAAAGAGTTTGAATATTTTCCTCCGGTTTCCCGGGTGACACATTTGGTTAAAAGTTCTGTCCGTTTATGCAGCTCCTTTTACTAATTTAGGGTTTTATATATTCCTGTCCCATATTCTGAAAAGTACAACTTAGTCTACTTAACCCGAAATTGACCTTAAATGTAATAGGTGTTTAATCAATTTACAAAATATGAATTATATTCAACAGGAGCATGTGCAATGTAAGTTATGAGATATCAGATTTTTTGAAGGTAGAGGAACCGTTATAGCTACGGAACATTTCGGATCAGGTGATCTTTAACAATGTTGACTGGGGTTTCCTAATGAAAAGGATAAGAAAACCTCGGTTAACACTGTTAAAGTTCATTTCTTCTAAAACGTTGCGGAACTATTACGGGTTCACTACCTTAATTCAGCGACCAAGCTATATCGAGGGATCAGTGCAAAACGGAAGATAATGCAAGCAGCTATATATTTATATGAATTTTCAATAGTTTAACATTGGCCCCTTGACATATTTAATTTAATATTATTTAATAAAAAATTAAAGAAGAGATTGTTTTTAGTACAAGCAATGTATTTCCAAAATTCTTTCACGGGACGGTAGAATGATTTTTCTAGATTCAGAAAATTGGTTGATTGCGAAAAGTTCGGCGGAGTTTGACTAGGATCGACACTTTACGCACTACCCAAATGGAACCTTTTCGCGTGACGAGTCATATATATTAAAAATCATGAGTCTTAAATACAATGTATGTCACTGTATTGGAAGGGAATATGTGTGGTGAAATGTGATAGACATAACAGAATATTGTTTCACTTGAGCCGTCCTGTAAATTGTCCTCTTGCCTGTAAATTGCCATTTAGTGGGCTCGAGTAGACATATTTGTACGGAAAATTGAAAGAGTGTAGAAGTTACGGACCCGTAAATAATCTGACACCGATTAAGCATGTGTCGGCCATGCTTATAGGGTGGTGTTATGGGAAAATTGTTGACGTTTAACATCTTTTATTGACCAGATATTTCCCCTATCATTCATGCAACCCTTTTAAACGTCAATGTGTCTAGGACAGCTACATACATATTTTCCTTTTTATAGAAATGGCAAATAATACTTACAATGTCTATTTTTATTAAATATAACATAAGCCAATCTTGCTTTATGACATACAACGTCAAAAACTTTTTTTAATATTAATATTCTCAAGAAAGTATAAATATCTGGAACTAGCCCTTTGTATTATCAAAGCCTGCAGTCTGAGAGCCCTGTGTCGTAAACCAAAATAGGGTCTGTCAGCGAGAAAGTATAGATCTATGTTCAAGTTTTTTATTTGAACAAAAGTAATTTATAAAATTCATTTTCATTCTGACAGTCATTTTTGTACTATAACAAATTACCATGTCATTAAGATTGTAGTTGAGTTTGACCGTAAACTACGTTAACACCGTCCAAGCTACCGTCCACGTAATTTTAGACGTGATTTATGAACTGGTCTAAAGTAAAGAGACGTGCTAGTTATAGTTGAGATACTATTTATATGTTTTGTTGTATAAAGTGCAGGATTACTATGGATAATTTTGTTGTTGCTGTTGTTACTTTTGTTCTTAAGGTAGTGGAACCGTAAAAGTGCCGCAACATTTCGGAACTCATGATCTTACACAATGTTGATCGAGGTTTCCTAAGTTAAAGTTTATTGCTTCTGAAATGTTGCGGAATTATGACGTGTCCACTACCTTATGGTTGTACCTGTAGATGGCGTAATGCGTAATTTGATACGCGGCGACAGGATTGATCAGCATGTATATATTGGAATATAAAGTTGTCAAAAAAGTTATGAAGATATTCGAGCCAAAAGTCAATAGAACTGTTTTTTGACAATCTAAAAGAGCTCGTAAGCATCTGATTTTCGTGTAGATTTGACCTTTGTCTGTTATCTTTTGGTGTCATGTATTTAAGGTAGTTTAGCCGTAATAGTTCCGCAACATTTTTAAACGCATGATCTTTCTCAATGTTAACTGGGGTTCCCTAATGGTTTTATTTGGAAATCTTAGCTAACACTGTTAAAGTTAAAGTTAAGTTCATGACGGCTTCACTATCTTAAGTCAGACTAAGAAAACAATAGATGTTCAAGTTGAAGTGAATGATCAAAGTTCATTTATGTCTATTACTGTGTTTAACGGCGTTTTCGCCATTGTAGCAGTCGTGCCGAAAAAATATATAATTGAGCCTGTGCGTGACATTTTACAACAATTAGACATGTGTGTGAGGTGCAAACATTCAGCAGCGTGAACAGCCACCTAATGTAAATATATTGTTTCCTGGTGGTGTACAATTACTTTGAGACCTATATAATCTATCTACTAAACGCATAGCAAAGACTCTGGCTGTACTTTGCGGATGCGCAGATTGGCAAGAGTTTTGCTTTACACATATTTGAAATTGTTGGAAATGTCCCGCAAAGGCTCAATAACTTTGTAATGTCTACATGGAACTTGGAATTTAGATCTACTCATGTTTACTATGAAAAGGGCATATTTCAAGGGGATAACTTCGCTGCCTGTATGTGGTCACAAAGTTTTGTTTTAAAAAATTTTCATAGCGAGTTATGTTCGTGAAATCTTTAATCTCTTCCCTTATTTGTCGGGTTGGAAAGGTTTTTGTAGATGCTTAAAGCCTCATAATGCAATATTTCTAGAAGGTACATATTCCTGTGAAAGGCCAAATTTAAACATGGGCCTCGCGATATGTGTCAAAATCAACCAAATTCTTGCGATACCAAAATCACAAAATCACAGATGAGCTATGTGAATGAAATTTTCGGACAGCTCCAAGGTCACGATCACAGCTCAAGGTCAAACGTTAAAATTGAGCTTGCATAGATCATATCTCAAACAATTATCTACGGATTCCAAAATTAGTTGGCATACTTATTATCCATTACGAGTCGATATGCAAATTGAAAAAAATCAGATTACCCGAAGGTCAAGGTCTCATTTCAAAGGTCGAATGCTAAAACTGTTTTTGTTCGGGGCACAACTCTACATTTATGAATGGATTCGAAAACCATTATGTACATTTGTTTCCCATCGCGAGGATTTGTGCGAATTGAAACTGGCTGGATTTTTGAAAATAAAGTGGCTAATATAATCCCTGCAATCAGAAGATATGCTTTGTTAAATAAACTTTCAGATTCAACACACGTCAGTATCAAATGTCAAATCTTGAGATTGAACTTATCTGGAGCATATTGTCCACATTTAAGAGGTTCAGTTGAGGGTCACAAACTTGTGGACTCGACAGCAGATGTTCTGGAATAATCCATCTAGTTCAGTTATGGACATCATGAAATTCACTCTCATTCCGATCAAAAACTATTCTTAATCGCCCTCTCTGTGCTCTATTCGTGCATTCCAAAAACTCACTCAAACCATGCAAAAAAGCTCCAAATCACTAAAATATAAGATCAAAACTTATACTAAAAAGAATAAAATCGCTAGAATAAATCAGTGATTTCAAGGACTTAATTGGTGTCGGAATCTGATTTGTTCTTAAAGCCAGAGCAAGATATTCATAGAACTTTGTGTATGTTTTATAACAGGGAGGTTATAGATGTCGCTTATTTTGTTCATCTTAAACAAAATTAGCGACATTTTATTACCCCCATTTTAATTACATACATTATTCGATCGATGCACTCATTAAAGTTCGTTCCGAAATCATTCTTGAATCATTCACTTTGTCAATTTCACGATATTGTTTACTGTATTGAAGTAGGGCTCATAGCCACTTGTAAATTGAATGAGGATAGTTGATTCTTCTGTTTACTCCCTATGAATCCCAAACACCGTCGTAATTAATAAGGTTTAGTCTTTGAAATCAAAATTTCAAGACCCAGCTTTTAAAGTAAAATGATCATAGAACAAAAAGAGCAATGGGATGAAGAGTGTCTTAAAATGTCTTAAAAATAAACTTGTTGAAGCCCTTGTTGGAAAACGAGAAGACATATGTGATTTGCTTGAAAGTTTATTTTTAATTGTATTTCAATGTCTATCTACTTTTGACAGTGCAAACGGTGAATGTTTATAATGACCAAAACTTACAAAGAGAACTATTTGTTTTTGTGGACAAATAAAGAGATAGCGATTTCATTTTGATAAGTGACAAAAACACATAATTCGTAACGATGGCGTAAGAATATATGGAAACTATTTTGTGGCAATAATTAGTTAGTGCGGGAGAGGTGAAAATGGAATTGAACGATTCCATCGCGGTGGAAATTGAGGCTAGAAAATCATTTCCCCACCCACGGATTTGTTATCTGGTGTTGACATGTTGAAATTATTCGAGATGACGGGACCAAGGCTGGTGCTAACACTGGCGATCATTTTACCGCTGGTTATAACCTTTAAGCCGCCAGCCAAGTCTGTTTATGATCAGATACGTTACTGGAATCGACTCAGAAAGGTTGGTATACTGGGAAACATATATTACAGATGTTTCATTCATATGAACCAGAACAAAGCGAATCAGTTGATAAAGAGGAATTAACGAATGTGCTGATATCTACTTACTTGTACTTGCTTCGAACATCATTTCTGTTTGATGTCTTTAATAGATGTTATATAGGGCTACATATAGAGGGGATATTCTGGGTATCAGATTGAAATATTTGGACAAAACTTGCACAAATCCTATATATTGTGGATAGTCATTGGAATCGTCTCGATCTTCTCTACGAGACGATTCAAATGAGTACCCACAACATAGGGTTTCAATGAAAAATAAAGATTTAAGACTGGCGATCCAATAAAGATTTGACATTTTGTTCACCGTTCATATTCAGCAGCTAGTTGTAAAAATATCCTTAAATGACACGCAAGAGCTCAATCGAGGCCAACAGACTTTATGACATTCTCTATTTTCTAGCAAATTGTGTCGAACTACCCATATGAGATTTATTAACCTTTTCGAAGTCCTAGCTTTTAAATTACCTTGAATATCTGTCTGGCGGGAGGCTTTTTTTCTTTTTTTTTTCTTGATCTTGGTCCCGTTTTAAAAATCTTTTTTCGAAAGAATTAATCGTAAGTCAAAATCACAAATCGCACCTGGTGTTTTCATTCATTGTTAGATTCTGCCTTGCAATGTCTCATTGGAAACGTCTTTAGAAGACGATTCCAATGAGATAATGCATGACAGAGTTTCATATAAATAAAGTTTTATAGTAACTACCGTAGAAAACCTTTAATCTTTGACTTTCGAAAAAAATGATCGTAAGATGTTTTGTAAAACAGTTCCTCGCTCTGCTTTTTCCTGCAGCCTAACGCCATTTTCAACAGAGCGAGAATTTAAGTTATAAAAATCAAGTTAATTTGCAAGGGACGTGGTTGAATCCCGGAAGCAGTCGAGTCCAGATAACATCAATATTAATATATCGTTCCATTAATCATTGAATGATTTTTATGGCTTAAACTCTTTTTAAACCTTAGAAATAGGCGAAAGTCGTTCTAGTTAATATCACCAATATGCAAATTGGGCCCGAGATTATAAAACTTTTCTCATTCTCAATTCAAAATTTTCTCAAATTTCAATTTGAGATTAAAGCCGTAATTTTGTTTAGATACTCATTTTAATGTATTAACATAAAAAATAAAATTAATAAGTTGTTATAAAGAACAACTTATTAATATTATCTTTATTTTCATGCATTTATTTAAATCTAAAATTTGAGAAAATTCTCAATTGAGCTTGAGAAAAGTGTTATAACCTCGGGCCCTGATAATATTTCATGCTATTATGCGAATGGTGCGGGGTCCGGTACATGTTGAAAACGTTTGATAGAACTGGGAGATGACCCAAGAACCCTTAAGCTCCAAAACACAAGAACCCCTAAACTTCAAAACACAAGAACCCTTAAGCTCCAAAACAATAACAATAATTGACATACTGTTTCTATTTTCAGTTTTCCCAGCTGATAGAAGAGCACAACTTGACCCACTACCTAGAACGTGATGACATCACGATATTCGTACCCATCACCACCTCGTATAACCAGTTTAGTCAGGATGCAACCAAGTTTGGGTATTCACTGGGTAACGCCAACACCATGAGGGAATTCCTACTGTATCATATAGGTGAGGTTGCATGCATCTATTTGATAAGCTATTTTTAATATTCATCTTTTAAAAATAGCCTTTCTAATAGGCAAAATATTAGTTTCATTCTTCGATGAAAATAAGGTAGAGTACTAAGCTACTTTGTATATATGTTAGTCCTTTACTATGTCTCAAACAAGTAAAATGTGTGTGTTTTTTTATATTTATGAGATCCGTAAGACTTTCCCAATGTGATGCATGCAACAGCATTTTTTCGGTGCTATAGAGCTTCATTTTTATGTGTTTGGGGAATTGTTTTTTTAAAGATAAAAATTGAGACTGGAGTATTCCCTTTGAGCCTGAGCGTGACATTTCCAACGACTTGATATTTGGGTGAAGGATCATCGTTATAGCATCCTGAACAGCTACACAGTGTGAATCGAAAATGGCTGACCGTTTAAAGACACTTTAACCCTTGTCATGCTGAAGACCCTATCTATGTAAAAAGCGCAAGGAAATACTTTGGTTAGACTGTGTAGATGCACAGGAAGGCCCGAGTTTTTGCTTTGTGAACTTTTCTAATTGTTGAAAATGTCACGCACAGGCTCATTTCTTAGCTCTAGCCTAGTACCTTGGCTACATAGGAATCACTGAGGTGGTACTGAGGCAAATGAACAAGTAAAATTACACCGTGATATAACTGATATTCTATTTAACAGTGTAAAGTTAAAACTGAGAAAAAATCCTAGCTTATAGAAAACTATGGTGGCACAGAACTGAAACTCCCAATGATTATTAGAAGTAACGAAAAAAATGGCGGATAACACGTTATTTTGCGCTTTTTATGTTATCAATTTTTGTAAGATAAACAAGAAGTATAAATGCTGGGAAAGGGTTGAAATTTGAAATTGCTGTCAGATCATTAATAGAATAAAAAACATGTCAAGCGTCTTCAAACAAAAAAAAAAAAATATAAAGATATTTGAACGGCCTCATTGTTTTCTAATCTAAAAGTGACTATTCAAAGTTCATTCCATATTTACTGTTCTGGCTGTTCTCCATAAAGGTCTTTTATTCTTTGAATACGGTTCACGGCATATTTTGAGTGTACACAAAGCCTTTGTAGAGAGTGAGGACTAAGATCAGCCCTGTGTTAAGGATGTAAAAGCGTTTCGCGAGCGCTTTGAGATGATACCCCGCTTTGCACGTGCACATACGTGCAAAGCGAGGTATCATTTCGAAAGTGCTTCGCTAACGTTTTCATCCTGAACGTAGGGCTGCTTACGCAGATGTACAGCGTAATCTTAGTCTACACTGTCTGTTTTATATGTCACTTTGGCATGACTGGTACAATATATGAAAAAAATGGCAAATACCATTACCGATATAAAAAGTCGTGTTTAAAAATATGCTTTACTTTGGAACATTGTATATGGTTCAAACCTATTATTATTTAAATCGATTGGGAAGCAAGTTCTTTTAACTTAGATTAATCGCTCTCGATTCTGCTTCCTCGAAAATTCACCAGTACTCGCGCCGAATGTGTGGGTCTATGAAAAAACCAAGATCGACAGCCGCTCCGGGGAGACGAACTCAGGACCTTTGGGTCAAGAGGCCGACGTTCTACCTTTAGAATGGAACATTGTATATCAGAAACAGTTGTATATATATTGGAAATAAAAACAGGTTTGGAATCGTAGGGTGTTCAAAAATTAACAAGCGAAGTTTCATGAAATTCAGACGAAAAGAAGCGATCCATCTTAAACAATATTATTTTCATTAACATTGTGTGAATATGCAAAACGAATTAATACAAAGGTGTGCTTTCGGCTAATTTGATTGTTGTTAACTAGCTAAATGAAATTGGTTGTTAAAAGAAATGTAACCACCAGAATTTTTAGCAATATAAACAACTTGTTTTCAGCAAAAATGAAATATATTTTTTGTTAAAAAATTTGAGTATCTTAATGAGAGGATGTACACCTGCAAACGGACTTTCAAGGATTACTTCTCTAATCTAGAGTACTTGTTTTGTTCTAAAAAAACTTAAATAACCCTATCAAAATTGTAGGGCTTAAAGTGTATACTGTGCGCTGAAAATTTAGTGTATGGAGATTTAATTCTGAATATCAAAATTATGACTTATTTCTAGATTGTTAGATGTTGTTTGACAAATAAAGATCGAGAATTTGCGAAAATAAATGATATTAAATAAAAAAAGAAGTCATATCGGAAAGGTAATCAGAAATGAAATAGATATTTCAATGTCACCGGATATCTTCTATTGTGCCCCTATAACGGTCTCGTGCTGGGCACGTGCTGACGTTAACAAGAAAGCTTTTAAAATGAGCTTATTTCGGCTGTCAAGCTCTATTCAGTATATCTGAAATGCATTGTTGCTCGAACGGTAATTAGGACAATTAGAAGCATGTCAAAATAGACGAACATTGAAATTTCATTTAGACTTATTATCCCCATAAACATGAAAATAGATGCGGTCCGTGGGGATATTTTCAATGATATGGATATGACAATGTGTCTATGATTTTTATCTTATAACTATACAAATATCCGTGTGATAACATCCCGTATGATATTTTTTATGATATCACATAGTTATTTTTAGAACAAAAATATCATTCAGTTATTTTTAGAAACATGCATTTCAGTTAGAAACATGGACGAAAACAAGACAAAAAGAGGTTATAAGATAAATATAATACGTACCAAGTGTATTGTATGAAAAAATATCTAACTCGGTTGTGAGAATTGATAATTGTCTCGGCATAGCCTCGACAATGATCAATTCCCCCAACCTCGTTAGATATTTTTTCTCATACAAATCACTAAGTACGTATTATATATCTCGATTACTACCGGTATACGTCGTAGCCAAAAGTCTTTGAACAGGAATTATTGCATATATATGTATATGATATTCGTTTTCGGGTCTTTTAACCCTTTCCTGTTTTACAAAATTTTGCACCTGTCCAAATTCAAAGGTTTTGCAGACGAAAATATAAAGTGGAATTAATACAAAAATAACCATTCAGTAGGGTACAAAATAGTGTGGAAAAAGAAGAAATTGCTTGTCAGAAGCAATTTCTTCTTTTTTCACAATGTTTTCTCCATCATAAAATCACAGGCACGTAAAAAGCAGGGATAAAACAGCAAAGGGTTAAGGCATACGTTAATGGACAAAACCAGAGCGTTAAAGGAAGAAAACGTAGATTTATTGATCAATTCACGTGCCGTTAGTATCCTCAGTCTTGACCGATATATTTTTTTCAGTTTCTATGTATAGAGCTTAAATAAAGACGTAAATCTTATTACTGCGTTAGATTTTATGACATCATTGATTTACTAAGCAACATCAGTATAAACCAAAGAGACGGTGCAATTCATATCGCATTTTCCGGCACATTCGCGGGTTTAAAGCTAGTTTTAAAGCGTATCTGTGTATCACTTTGCAATCTCTGTTTGAATAAACAGAACTATATCCTCTTTATGCAATAAAAGCGTAAATTTACGTTGTGTTTTCTCGAGCGATAGCACTTGCAGAGACCCTAAAATGCTTTAACTCTTTTCGGGTCTCTGCAAATGTTAACGCCATCAAAAACGTGAATTAACCCAATGATATGCCTATAGCTTGGACGATTGATTTCTTGATCCTTCTAAAAAATTTCCAAGCTTTTATGGCATAGGCACACACAACGTCATTGTCGTAGAAGATAAAGTATTACAGTTAAGTACATCGGGAAATTGACATTCATTCGATCAAAACCATTCAGAATCACTCACTCAGCGCTCCAATCATGCATTCCAAAAACTCACTCAACCCACTCAGAAACGCTCCAAAATTACTAAAAATGAAAGTGATAACAGCTACATTCGGAATAAAAATCGGAAGAAAAAATCCACCATTCCGCCAACGGAATTTAATTTTGTAAGCTAATTCTAAGTTTGTGAAGACATATAAAGCCATTCATAGAACCTGTAAGCATATTATATTAAAGGGGGTAATATATATCGCTAATTCTGTCCATCCTGGACAAAATTAGCGATACTGGATTACCTCGCTTGAATTTCACTCAAAACTCGCTCCACACACTCATTCAAAATTCTTGTAAGAGTAGCAGTTGAGCTATTGTTAAGGCTTGGAACCACATCAACGCCTTCAACCGACCGTGGCGTCAGAGCTCTAAATCATAAAAAGTAACCCAATATTTGAACGTCCAATAGCGAATTGTGGTGTCTGTTGTCTAGAGGTAGGGGGTCGGCCACCTAATCCTAAGGTCTTGATTTTGATTCCCGGGAGCGGCTATCGATCTTGGTTCTTATATGGCCCACACATTTGGTGCGAGTACTGGTGAATTTTCCAAGAAACAGAATCGAGAGGGATTAATCTAAATTGTAAGAACTTGTTTCCCAATCGATGTAAAATAAAAAAAGGTTTAAACCAATATCGAATACTTGAATACAGAAAAGTGTTCAATCTTTATGTTTTTGTCTTATTCTGCAGGGGAAGGTGCAATGAAAGTCTCTGATATTGTTCAACATTCTTCCATACGAACATTCCACCCTGATAGAAAACATCTCTTCTTTAATACGTTTCCATACGGAGATACCCAGGTAAGTAATTGTTCAATATTCTTTAAAACGGATACTCAACCCTGATAGGAGGGATCTCTACTTAATCATGTTCACAAACAGAGATACCCAGATAAGTAATTGTTCAACAGTCTTCGATTAGAGCATTCCACCCTGATAGGAAACATCTCTACTTTAATAAATTCCAAATGGGAGTTACCAATGTGAGTTATTGTTCAAAATTATCCAATACAAACCTTACGTGTCTGATGCCTAGGTAATGTTGGGTTAAATCAGAGACTACTTTGCCTTGAAATAATGCTAATCATCGTGAAATATTTAAAATAAAAACAAATGTTAATGAAAAGCAATCATAGTGCTACAACTATTAGCCAATTTTTCAGGGTAAAGGTGAGATCATCAATTTTTTATTTTTAAAAAGAACCTTAATATGATACCTTGAATACGGAAAAAAGCGACGTAAGAAGAATGGTCTTATCTTTTCCCATTTCTTCAACAATTATCACAAACGTCTTAGATCATGCACAATGCTTTTTGTGCTTTATGCCTACATTGTGAAAGGTATATGAATATGTACTGTACAAAGTAGAAATAGGTACAATTTTGGAATTGTCCTGAGCACTTAGCCGGGCATGCTTAAATACTGTACTAAGATCATATTCAATAGGTCTTGTATTTTCTCATGAGAATACTGTGAGCATTGCATGAAGCACAAGACTAGATATTATGACTGGAAAAGAGTGATTCACATATTACACAAAGATTATAACCATAATGAATGAATGATATTTTCCTAGCATTCGGAACACCACTCGGCCAATCTCACGATCAACCTCGGATGTACATAGACGGACTATTTTTAAAAATTACGGGAAAACCTTGGAAAAACTCGATGACGTCAGTTAAAATGGAGTTAGCCCTCGAAACTGGGAGTGAAAACATTCGACATCGCCAACGCTACTCGTTTAAGTCATTGACGTGAAACCATCGAATTCTAATATTAATATCTTTAGATTCTTAAATAACGGCTGAAAAAAATCTTAATTTTTGAAAATGATTCGTCATTCTCAAAAATTAAGATTTTTCAGCTGTTATTTCCTGTAAAAAACTTAAATCTACAGTGCTAATTTTTCTTACACTGTTTCTGCCTAACAAAATGCACGATTTTGTTACATACCCATCCGCCTTACATACATCCGAGGTCTGTTGCAGTGTACGTAAATGGCCGAGTGATGTTCCGAATGATATTTTCCTAGGTGTATACTGTGAACGGTGCCTGGATTACAAGTCCAGATATTATAGGCAGCAATGGTGTTGTCCATGTTTGACCATGATGTGTTTGTCATTTCCAGGTGTTCAATGTAAACGATGCATGTGAACGCTGTATAGTAAACTTGCCAAGATATTATAGGCACCAATGGTGTTGTCCATGTTTAACCATGATTTGTTTGTCATTTTCAGGTGTACACTGTGAATGGTGCATGGATCACAAGTCCAGATATAATAGGCAGCAATGGTGTCGTCCATATATTAGACAGATTTATAGTACCCATTCAGTCAGACAAACCAATTGCCATATACATGGAAAATCCGGACGCACCCTATCTATCCTTTCAGTAAGTATAGTCTTCTTATACCTGTTTTGAATCGCAGTGTATAGGTTTTATGTAGCATCATCTATTGGCTCTCTACCTATTTTTCTCATTTGCGTATTCCTTTAAATATATAGAAGTCTTGATAAAAACTGTTTTTCTGAAACGAGAAGGTAGACAGCTAGAAATTTGGTGTAAGCTTCTTTTAATTTACCTTTTCAAAATGTGTACATACCATTTTCTTATGATAATATATACTTGGGCTCAGCCAATGTGCACCCTGTTTTACATATAAAACAAATAAGGAAACTCTTCAACAATAATCTGAAAAGAGTCTAGGGCATTGAGAAAAAAATATCTCTTTAGAGGTGGACATCTGTCAATCTTATTCATGGGGTGTCCCAGTGGTCAAGGAGACTCATGTTATCAATATAGAACCATCATGGTTCTCTTGTTTTACTTTTCCACTATTGCTCTCTAGCATATGTAGAAGAACTCTCAAAGACAATGTTTGGGATAAACGTCAGTAGCAGGTCATGGCCAAATATCGAAAAAAGAATCATTTCTCTCTCCGCATTATAAAACATTCGCGAAAGATTAGAAATAGCTGCCCGCTTTGTACATATGCAATACATACTTAGTGTTTTGTATGAGAAAAAATATCTAACGGGGTTGGGAGAATTGATCATTGTCGAGGCTCTGCCGAGACAAATATCAATTCCCACAACCGAGTTAGACATTTTTTCATACAATACACTAAGTACGTTTTATATTTATCTTATAACCTCTATTTGTCTTGTTTTCGTCGATGTTTCTGACTGAAATGCAAGTTTCTAAAAAAAACCGCATTTTATCATTGTTCTGAAATAACTATGTGATATCATAAAAAAATATCATACGTTATGTTATTACACGGATATTTGTTAGTTATAAGATAAAAAAATATGTGTGAAAAGCGGGATACAAATTTGATAAAATCGTTGTTGTTTGTATCTTTACTATCATTGTCATGGCTAATCAAATCTTATTTACTTCAGATCTATTACTCTTGCCTCTGTGATTGATCTCCAGCTCAAAAACCAGACCTCGTCCAATGCTTATAGGTTTACAGTGTTCGCCCCGAACGACTCATACATAACGGGAATGCCTGATTATGGACAAAATAGACTGTTTTCTAATAACTCACTTCTAAAATCGGTAAGTTTCTGGTGATTACTGGAATTAATGACGGTAATGATTTAAATGATGGCGATGCAACGATAAACATATCTTTAAAAGCGGTGTTAAACCTCATTCAATCACATAAGCATGGGATAATATAAGACGAAATGATAACAAATGAAATATTGTGTGTTATCTCTTTGTAAAATTTTCATGAGAAGAAATGTGTCTGCCAAACTTTAAATGTCTTGCTATACCTGATGTAAAATAATGAGAAGTGAAATGACCGCATACATCTAGAACTGAGAAGGGAAATCAGACCGATAAACAAACCTTGGTTTTAACAACATCTTGAAATTGACATTTGGATGGAATTAAAAACGTAATATGAGCAAGTTTTGTATAATAACTAAGAAGTGTTTAAGAATATTGCTAATTTGGTTCAAATGGAACGAAATTAGCGATATTATATTACCTCCCTTTGATAAAAAATATATATCTTGTTCTATAAATAGATTTTCGTGTCTTGACTGACCAATTAAAATTCTAACAATGCTCTAAACAATAAAACCGTTCAATGTTATGAGCAATTTGAATAAACTTGTGAAGCGTTTGAGGTGGTTTTGGGGTGTTTGGATTGCTATAAATGGATCGGTGAACGAGCGATTTAGAATGGTTCGAATCGCATAACCGTTAAATTCACGATGTTCTTTACTGTATCTTAGAACGAATGTACCGAATGCACAGTATCTCTTATTCAAGAATGAGTCTAATCTAAAACTACCAATTTTAATGCATTTTCGTGCTGTTGCTGTCACTTCCGTTGCCATGGCAACATTCAATTTTCACTAATTTCGAGAAATTCTAAAGATAAATCTTAGACCTACCACTGGGGCTTGTCTGCTAATTTTCCACAAAAGGGGGAACAGTTCCCGAAAATCTTCTTAATTTATTAGCAATAAACAGAATTAAAGTTAGACAAGTTTACATTTGAAATTCATCAAAATTAACAAAAACTCGTAAAACTTGATTTCCTGTAAGAAATCGCCGAAATTGCCCTTTTAACCTTTTTCTGTACATTTTTTTTAATTTTACACCCTTATGGTTTCATTTTTGGGAAACAAGAGTGTCGGTGTAAAAACATGCGCCGCTTGAGGATTTTGTCATCATTAGGGCTCCCTTTTCTGTAATAACGCACAACATGGCCATATTGCTACACTTAGCAAAAAGAAATTTTACATAATTCTGGGTCTGTTTTGGGTGGCTTTAAGTGATTGTGTAACGACTTTATTGGCATAATACTAATCGGGCTATCTCAAGATCCTATACAAGTTTTTATGCGGTTACACTGCAACCCGGCCAACGCATTTTACACTTCCGGTTTTTGTCACATACTTGTGTTTAGATAGCAATAGTTCATTTCGAGTGTTTCTTTATTACTCACTCACTAATACTCCATATCACTTACACACACGTCGCTCTTCAGTTGGCTTCTCGGAGAAGGCAACTCACAATTGAATACCTCAATTTTACAGACACCAGGTTCTGATCCTTCCATAAACCGACGGATGTTTTTTTTATCCGAGTTTCATGTAATATTTACCTTACACATTGTGTATTCTTTGTTGTTTCAAAGTGCCAGAACATTCCCCAACAAGTCATGTAAAGTTTCTTTTTCTTTTTTAAAAATATAACATAGGCATGGTCTCATGATTGGTAAGATTCTGCGAAAGTTTAAAGCAATTCCATCCATAAGTGCAGAAATTATATCTAAACAAGGAAGTGTACATGAAGGTTCCTTTTTCGTGACTCATCATTATATCACAAGGTCACATTATAAGGACATTTTCGAAAGTTTCACGATGCACAATCCGTCCATATAATTGAAGGTGGGGATGTGTAAACAAGGATTTTTACATGAAGATCCCCTTTTCCATGACGAAACATGAAATCACAAAATAATGAAGACATGCGTGCGAATGATTCTACTCCCAATCTTCTTTGAATGAACGTATATGTGTCTCGTCTAGCGAAAAGGGGTAACGCGAAATCTGTCGACTTCAGTTAAGCTGCACAGCTGACTAGAATCGAAACTTTTCGCACTTGATGTTTTTTTTTAATCTAGAATGATCAATATACCCTTTTGTATGATTATTTTTAATGCGACATGCGGATAGCAACTACTTTGACTAATCATTTTTTTTCCAATGTGACCCATCAAGCGAAAAGGGGCTATCTGGGAAAAGCGAAAAGTGTCGATCCTGATCAGACTGCGCAATCTGCGCAGACTGGCCATGATCGAAACTTTTGGCACATAACAAATTTTCTGAATCTAGAATGACCATTCTACCACCATACGTAATTATTTTCGAGATCCTCCTTCTCGTTGACCTATGCCGGATCAAATCCTTTTCCAAGTTTTTATTTAACGGAGTTCCCAGACGGCCCCATTTCGCGTGACGGGTCACAAATATTCTTCGGACGGAATTCTCAGATGTCCCTTTTCGCGTGACGGTTTACATATGTAAGGAGCGATTTTCATGTGAATTTCAATAGGAGACGTTCCTCAAGATGCTGTCAAATTTTCCAATGTAACCACGCGATATATTGTCTGCGACTATTTATGGCTGTTTTTCAAAGAGCAATTTCTTATTACAATAGAAATGTTATTGGTTTTTGAATCGTCACTTTATTCTGAGTAATAAAATTGAATGAATTGATATATCCTTTTGAACTTTATACACGTAAAACCTCTAGGGAACGGCTGTTATTTCAGATATAAGACTTTTAAGCAAGACCCCTTTGCCTGTGATATATTGTTATCAATTAAGTACCATTTATATGCATAAGATAGGCAATAAATATTTTTAAACTAAACCTTAAACCCATAATAGATTATGTAAATTGGATTTCTGTATTAAGTTTTTATCATTATTATTATTTTACCTAAAAGCACAAAATAAATGTGCAAATAAGATACATGTAGCTTAATTGTCATAGTTTTTATTTTATGTTTTTTATTATTATGGTTATTATTATTTTATTATTATTATTATCATTATTATTTTAAAGCCATTTATATATGGTTTTAGGATAAAAAAAATATGTAAAAAGGTGAAATTTTAGTCTGAAACATTGTAACTTTCTTCTTTTTGTGTTTTTACTACAACATTGGTCTTTGCATTTTGTTCGATGTCTGAAAAGTGTGTTTTGTGCTTATTTTTTGTACATATTTTCGTCTGAAAAAATTTAGAAAGCGGCGTTAAACCCCATTCAAACAAATCAAATCTGCAGACAGCTTACTTTATATACCATAGGCGTATCTAGAACTTTATAAATCTAGGAAATGTTTACGCACTCAGAAGGCGACAACCAAAGAATACATAGGATGAAGGCAATATGTGGACTGTAACAAAAGATGAATGCCTCCGTCCGCTACCTCTGTATGAATTAAGCGTTGGCGAATGATCAAAACATCCTAACTACAGCTTTTATAAGCTGTAGTTTCGATGTTATGATCCTCATCAACGATTTTTCAACAGATGAATAATTTCTTTTACGCACTTGCGTAAATTGCGTAATAGGAGTTACGCCCTTGTATATTACAGGTATTCTGGGCCCACGTTGTTGAAGATCAAGTACAGTATATACCCAGATTAGGCGACTTACATTACCTCTCAGCCAAGGTTGGCATAATCAAATTCTTCAGAGTCGGATCAGACGGTGAGTAGGTTTAAAAAACAAAAAAATAGGATGCATAAGAAAATACCATTAAAAATATTATTGTAGATCTGGTCTTTTGTCGTTTTTTACCCTCTGTTACAACTTGAATCTGCTTCCTACCGCTGGGCTGATGATTTGTTGTACGCCTAAAAAGGATGAGTATCGAATGGTCGAAATATTCTGTGTGAACTAGTGTTAGAAGCGACGGGAAAACACGATGGGTGCACCGACCGCCTCAATATAACTGCAATAATGTTTAAATGGGCCTTAAACCTCAAACAAATAAACGAACAACATTGATGCAGTATGAGAACATCGTGACATTGATTTTTACAAGGTCATTATCTGTTTGTGAATTTGGGATGAAATTGAATGAGTAGGATGAATGAGTTTCAAATTCAATCAAAGGTCGAAATGATTTTTTTTCTTATTTCTTTGAAAATGGGCGGAATTAGCGATATATAGAAAATAGGGTCTTTTTCTATAAAATAAAAAAGATAATTGTGTGACAACTGATCAATAAGGCGATTTCAAAACTGATAAATTGAGCAAACGAATGCGTCATTTACTTGTAACTTCTTCATCTTTTATTATCAAAATCTAACCAATTTTGCTATACGAATTTTGACGTCTTTACGCTAGAAAGAGTTAAGATCGGTTCATTCATTTTCAGTGTATATTTCCAACAACAAGGTTCGAGCACGGATTGTAGAAGCCAATATCCCAGTGTCTAATGGAGTTATACATATCATAGATGATCTGTTGTTCTTTGTTTATCGTAATATCAGACAGAAACTTGATGTACTCAAGAACGTCTAGTAAGTCTCTTTTTACACTTTAATAATGGCATTCTTACATATAATTTTCTCGATTTTTTCCTGATTGTGCTCAAAATGACCTTAGTTGTCGACGGACATTATAGCACCTCTTCCCCAACCCATCCCCCTCCCCCGCCTTAAGAAAAAAACGTTACATGTCTCTCGAAAAAGAAACCATTAAGGAAATTCGGCATGCAGCTAACGATTAATAGATCTTTTAACCAATCGCCGATTTACAGTTAAGAACATCGTGAAATTGATTGAAAGTTATCGGAAGGATTTTGAAACGAACTTGCATGAGTGTGTGGAGCGAGTTTTGAGTGAAATTAAAAGGGGGGTAAACCAATATCACAAATTTTGTTCAGGATGAACAAAATAAGCGATATTTATTACTTCCCTTAAAAAAAATATGCGTGCAAGTTCTATAAACAGCTTCCTATTTCTTCAAAAACCTATCAGACGCTTGCAATTGAAATTATATCAGTGAAATCGCTATTTTTTCCTATCTTTTTTCATTTTGAATGGTGTTGTTGGTTCTTTCTTTTTTAAAGAGTTTGGAGCATTTTTGAATGGTTAGAGTGAGTGTTTGGATTGAATGGATGGAGCGCTGAGTGAGTGATTTCGAATGAATTTGATCGAGATGAATGTCAAATTCACGATGTTGTTAACTGTACCAGTCTTGGCGAGTTGGTCTTGTAAGTACCTGCTGTAAGGGAGTTAAGGTAATTTACTGATGAAAAAGTTAATAAAGACATCAAGAACTTAGAGAAAATAAGTAAATGTTAATCCTCTGAATGAATATTTTTCCGTTGTTGTTTTAGTAAGATAACTCAGATGTTACTTTCCACATTTTATCTCTTTACAGTTTTGTGACCAATAGTTTACAAAAGGCCGAATACGAGCTTCAATCCAGGCTTGAAAACGAGACGACTAAGATGACATTTTTCGTTCCTACGGATGATGCTTTTGCTAAACTACCTACAGACAAGCAGACTGAACTGGATAATGATTCTGACAAACTTACACAGGTAACCGTTAAATACAGATCGGCTCTGCTATAAGGTCGAAACTGCGCATTCGTATGTTTAGAAATTGTACCCCGAAATACGTCTCAAAGTTAACATATTCCGATTTTTCCAGAATGTATTTTGATTGTTCTTTGGATGGATTTGTCGTACATTTCTTAAATTCTTGTGGTGATCTCAAATATTTCATAATCTATAATTTTTCACCGAATACACGTAGTATAAAGATCTCAAGCAGATCGCGTAAGATGTAACGTCAAAACGCAATTATTTGAGTAGAATGTACCTTGCGCTCTCACTATATCTATGTCTAGGAAAAAACAAATCTACTTGCAAAAATTGTCTCCATACTCGAATGACAGATAAATGGATACGTTCAATGTAAGCAAGTAATGAGTAGAACCCATAAATGTATATGCGGTTTATGTCATTTTTCAAATTCCAATGACAAAACTTAACCCAGATTGAAAAGGACCTATATCAGAAAAGTCTCTTGTGGATGATTTTTGACGATTTATAGATAAGACGTAGAATGTTGTTGTCACAGAGACAACGGTGTTGACCTGTGACGAAATGCTATAGGGATCTGAAACATCTTATGGCATTCACCTCTTTTCGAGAAAAAAAAAACTGACTGAAATCAAAAACCATTGAGTCTGTGTGTGAAATTGCAAAGATTCACGTGTGTGTAAAGCAAAGACTCTGGCCAGCCTGGCATCTGCACAGTCTGACCAGAGTCTTTGCCATGCACTATGCAGATAAACATGGTCTTAACCCCTCCTCAGGCGGGAAGCAGATTTATTGTGGTATTTTGTGGTAGGGTAAACTAGATCTACTCTTACTTTGTTGGATCTGTCGGCTACAGGCCTTTGTCGGTATTTTACATGGAAAAAAGACAAAGGGTCACAAACATCGCAAATTCTGTAGAAACTCAAACTTAGAAATAACACAGTAGATGAAAATCTTTGCAGAAAAACTAAAATTATATGGATGGTATCTTTCGATTGACCTAAGCGTGCAAACTGTAGGAAATGATTTGTTTGTTTTGAGTATTGAGTTCACATATTATAAAAATTGCACATACTTTTTTAGACAATGTGAGTTCATATAACATCGTTGGTCCAACAGACCAGTCCGTAAAGTCTACATTGCCTACAAGTCCGTAAAATATTTCTTATTTTTCCACGTATTTTCTTGACCCAACACAAACTCAAATATTCATTTTTTGTCAAGCCTCCGAAGTCCAAACAGGGTCAGATTGTTTGTACTTCCGCTAAAGTACAGTTAAGAAGATCGTGAAATTGACAAGGTGAATGGTTTTGGAATGATTTAGGAATGAAATTGAATGAGTGTATGGAGCGAGTTTTGAGTGAATTTAACGGGGGGGGGGGGGGGGGGGGTAATCCATTATCGCAAATTTTGTCCAGGAAGAACAAAATTTGCGATAGTGATTACCTCCCTTTAATAAAATATACATACAAATTCTATAGATAGCTTCCTATTTCTTCAAGAACCTATAAGACGCTTACAATTTGAATTATATAAGTGAAACCGCAATTGTTCTTTATCCATTTTTTTTTAATGACGTTGTTGATTCTATATTTTTCAATGGGTTTGAGCGTTTTTGAATGGTTTGAGTAAGTGTTTGGAATGAATGAATAGAGCGCTGAGTGAGCGATTTAGAATGGTTTTGATCTAAACTAGTGCCTATTTCACGATGTTTTTAACTGTATGTAAGAGTTCAGCTCTGCCATGAATTATTGACGTAATATTTACCATGGAGCTGGGAAAGTGTATTTTTGAAACAGTTTATAATGTGCTTATAGTCATAAATATTGCCTTAATATGCTACCGGAGACCCTGTTTTCAGAAATGTCAGCCGTTAACTAGCTTCACCATAAATCTGCGTATTTCCTCGGAGATTTCCGTAAAACGCCGATGATTTATGATTGCAGATTGTCTACTTTTACTACGCATTTCCTGCTTAAGGAATGTTCTTGAAATATGAAACAGAATATTTCGTCAATGAATATTGATGAAAGCTAGAGCATGTCATGAAAGAGTATAAGAAATCTCCAAAAAGGATTCAGTTAACAACACCATGAAAAGATTGAAAAGATGAATAATTTTGGAATGCTTTTGGAAAGAAATTGAATGAGCAGAAAGAGATAGTTTTGAGTGAAATGAAAATGAGGTAATCCAATGTCTCAAATTTTGTTCTGGATGAACAAAATTTTCGCTAATTATTATCCCCCTTTAATAAAATATAAATACAAGTTATATAATTAGCTTCATATTTCTTAAAAAAATCAGACGCACATTATTTCAATTATTTTAGTCAAACCTACATTATTTTAGCTATGTCGAATTTGAACGAAGTTGTTGATCTTATTTTTTTATTATTTGTTTTTAATTTAATTCAGATGTTTCAAGACCATTTAATCATGTATGATGAGAGAGACGCTGATTCCTTTCAAGACGGGGAAACTTTCACTACATCTGACGGGAAACTCTTGACAATACACAGGATTGGAAAAGGTATTATTATCATTTGAGCCTGTGCGTGACATTTCCAACAATTTGAAATATAAGTGAGGTACGAACATTTGATAGCGTAGACAGCCACATACTGAAAATATAAAATTACCTGATCGTCTATCCATACTTTGAGACCTTATCTATTTACAAAGCACATAGTGAATACTCTGGTCAGACTGTGCGGATGCACAGGCTGTTCAGAGTCTTAGCTTTGAGCATATTTGAAATTGTTGGAAATCTCACGCACAGGCTCATTTTTTATTACCACTCCTTTCCTTTGAAAATCAAAATTGATCTACTATCTAACATAAACAAAAAGCGTCTAGTGAAGTTAAGGAATCTCAATGTTTACCTGTCCTTTATATAAAGAGCACAAATGCTGCAATTGCTTGATAGTGTTCAATATTGTACACATATTTGTTCGTTTCTAATCAAAAAGTATTATTTCATCGTTAGCAAGCGTCGAATTGTATATATATTCTGGCCATTCCTTGTTAATAGTAAAAGTTTGTCAATCAGTAATGAGTAATCAAAGCACTGAAAATACTGATGGTGGGCGTTTCTGATTGCATACTAGTGATACATCAATTCGTTGCGAAAAAAGAAATTGTACTTGTAAAAATAAGATAAACGGAAAATTATTGACCCAAGTTCGCAAATTCCAAAAATTGTTTGCATGTCTAAATCGTTCTTAAATTATACGTCACAAAAGAAAAGAAATATTTGGTAGAATACTCTGCAGATATTATACTTTTTTATTTATAGTATGTTCATTGTTCATATTACAAATTGAATTCGGCGTTGTAAGCTGAACACTTGAAATACGTTCTTTCAAATTTGATATATACACCGGATGTCAGCGTTGTGCTAAATCTACTAAATACCACACAAAATGAAAAAGAAAGGGTAATGTTTATATAAAAACGTACAAAAAATGCATACACTTGTCTCGAAATTTACTGTCGCTTGTTGAAAATTACGTAGAACTATATTGCATAAACCTTTATCACACGACTTTACAGCATATATTACCTCTATGCGTTGCATCGGTACTCATGTGTATTCTGGTATTAACATGGAATTTCAATGAGCAGGCCACCGTTTTATACCGTATAACTATACACGAAGTAGGGGAGTTTACTATTCCAGTATTTCCGTTCAAATGTGAACTCTCGTAGACCACTCGAAAAGAAAAGGCAAATTACTCAACCGGCTTGAAATATGGTTCTACACAAGCGAAACGGTCGCCCTATCTCATAGTTGTATTTGATTTTGCATTTAAAAGATAATTTCGCGCTATTTATAAATTATGAAGAACCCTTTGATCACACCATTTTCAAAATGCACAGTTGTCAGACGGATACAACTCTTGTAAAAGAGTAAATTGAACCTTAGTGAGCACTATTTCATTTAAAAAATATGAATATCTGATTGGATTGTTCTTACGCAGTAACACTGGTGAACGTAAACGTTCACCAAAAATCCGCTTCACCCCACAGGTCTGATCTTTGATAATATAGTATGTGTTCTTCCAGGTGTTTATGTAGAGGGTGGTGGTATTAAAGCCGAGATCACTGTCCCGGATGTTGGTTGCATCAACGGTGTCATGCATATGATCAGTAACGTGTTGTTCCAGCGAGATTTCACCATCTGGGAGGCAATACAAGGCAATACTCAACTTAAGTAAGTTAAGTCAAAATAGGTCGTGCAATGATAAGTAATGAGCTGTTCCAGATAAATTTTCCTTTTTTGGAGAAGATACAGGGAATGCTCATCTTAAGAAAGCCAAGAAGGTGTGTCATACACGTATCTTTGCTTTTTTTTTTTTTTTTTTTTTAACAAAAAGGTTTTTTTTCCATAAAAACAAAACAGTTCGAAGAAAATGTTTGGTCAAAAATATACTTGGATATATATAACTCTGATTCATTTGGGACAATCCAGACCAGCGAAATACTCAAAGATGGTATGTACATGAATAGGAATTTACTGCTCTTAAAGGTTTAATTGGCTAGAAATTCAGTCAAATGAAATACTCAGGTAAAGTTAATGACCAAATACTATGTACAAGAGAAGTAACGTTTTACTCTTTAAAGATGTTATTTTGAGGTAAGACAGCCGAACAAAATACTTTAGATAGATTGCCAAGATATAATGTACATAAGTACCGGTGCGTTACTCCTAAAAAAATGACTCGAAAGCAAACAAGTCCAAAAAATACATAAATAAATTGAGTTACCGAGATGTAACTGTAATGCACTGTTCTTTAAACATTTGCTTGGAGGTATTCCAGCCTAATGCCGTGTTCCCATTGCCGATTCGATAAACTCGATCAAGAGAGCGAGTGAGATCGGGTTGATATTGTTTAACTGACCTGTGCGCGATCATTCTCGACCCGTACTCAAGTTATTCCAGTTATTCCTAACCTCATCCCGATCAACTCGATATGATCTTTCGTAAGGGTCATAACTACACGTGTAGGGTTCGGGTACGATCGAGTAAAGATCGAGAAGAATTATATGCCTTTTGGTCGAGCTTGGTCGGGAATGAACGGAGAATAAAGGCGATCGAGTAGATCGGCAGTCGGAACCTTGTATAAGGAAAAACTCAGTTAAAGTTGGTTAACGAGGTATATTTTTCATGGGTTATATTGCAACAATCGTGAAAGATTTAAAATTGAATGCAACCAGTGTGCTTCACATTGTTTTTCTTAACACCAAGTGCCATTACCAGAACGAGTACCACGATATCACCAAAATTTTCAAACAGTCTTTTTGAAGAGCCAAATATGAACAATTTGGTTGTGTTTATGAAATTTAGTCATTTGAAATGTTTAAATGTTTTATACATCTATTTCATTTAAGAGAAATGAAGAAGTTTTTACTGTCCACTCCTGATCTGATAAATCAACTAAGTACTCTATCAAGTGGACCACTAACCGTCTTTCTGATCAGCGATGCTGCTTATAACGATCTTCCGACTGATACAACACATCACCTTACATATAACAGGGATTTGTTAAAACATGTGAGTATGCTATGTGGCAAATCGTATATTGGCGACCAGAATGAGGTAACTACAGCTTTAATCAAGCTGTAGATACCACTTTAAAGTCGCCCAACCATGGTATATGAGCTTTCTATCAAGTGGACCACTAACCATCTTTCTGATCAGTGATGCTGCTTATAACGATCTTCCGACTGATACCACGCACCATCTTACATATAACAGAGATTTGTTAAAACATGTGAGTATGCAATGTGGTAAATCATGTATTGGCGACTAGAATGTGGTGACTACAGCTCGAAATTAAGCTGAACATACCACAATAAAGTCGCCCAACCATTGTAAATGGGTTTTCTGTCAAGTGGACCACTAACCGCCTTTCTGATCAGTAATTCTGCATATAACGATCTTCTGACTGATACAACACATCATCTAACATATAACAGAGAACTATTAAAACATGTGAGTATCGAATTATGCAAGTATCAAGTGAATCTAAAATATTTTTTCTGATTTCTGAAGTTAACTTTTACGATCTTCCTATCGTTACAACCAATTTTTACATCTTACAAAAACTTATTAAATAATATACGAATCACTTACCTCTATACGACCAAGTTCCCAATTTGTGGGGCGCAAAAGTCATATATTTTTTTAAAAGTGCTGCCACTTAGCAGATTTTACTTGAATACGGGAGTTTGAGGATGAGTGACTTTTGATGAGTGACTTTTGACTAAAAATCATTTGGTAAGGAAGCAGATCTAAGTATTTTCAATTAAGGTTCACTGAATTATAGTGTGTATTTACATAGAGGATATTGAATGAGTGGTCAGGGATTACCGAATTTATTAAGCGAGTCATCTATAAACAGATAAAAACGAGACTGCGCCGAGTTTTTATCTGTTTTAGATGTTGAGTTTAATGAATTATGTATTTTATCAGCACATATTCATATTCATTTATATTAGGAAACGATTTTTTGCGAAATATCGTCAAATTTCTCAAAATTCAACATTTCAATTTTCCGCCAAACTTATGATGTAATTTTGGCGGTTACGAAATAGCGTTGCAATCTGCTCTGGGCTCATTTGCATAGTTATTCCACTAATTTAATAACACCCGTCTGATATTAAAAAAAATAAATATTTCACTCCGGCGACGTAGGTTATATCATAATTTGCAATACTTATCTCTGTTAGTAAGTATTTTTTTATACAAAAATATATTGAATCTCCGAATCATTACTTAAAGCTCATTTTGTAAAATCAATTTCCAGGCTATACAAGGTTCCATAGCACACAACCGTATACTGAGTTCTACACAAATAACAGATGAATTGGACGTGGAAACTTTATCTGGACAAATGATAAGGCTACATAATACAAACCAAGGTAACAACGGAAAGGGACACATGTCAAAAATGAGCCTGTGTTCGACATTTCCAACAAATTCAAATGTGCGCAAAGCAAAGTTTCTGGTCAGCCTGTGCAGCCGCACAGTCTGGCCAGAATCTTAATTTTGTGCTATATTGGTAAAGAAGGTCTTAATCTATCTTCATACAGTCAGCATATATATAATTATTGTTTGGTGTCATTGTCAATGCTATCCAACATTTGTACCTCGCACAGATGTGAAATTGTTGGAAATGGCACGCACATGCTCAAATAGTATTGTGCTTATATCTATTAGTCTATTTGTACAATATAATTCAAAATAGTATACAACAGATGTCTTATCTTTTTCACGAGAAAAGTCGTAATTGCTGTCATTGTCTGGGTTAAAACAGTTTGACATTTTGTTATTATTGTTGCTTTTGTAGATATAGGACTCGGAAGCTTAATTATTAGAGGTACACTTTAGCAACAATGCACCAACAATGGGTGAACGTGAACGTTGGAAAACAATAGGCCCCTTTCACAAAAGATTTTTTTTCACATACAAGTGCCGGCAACTTATTACAGGTCATTAGAAAAGTGCATTTTTGTCTGTGTGTGACACTTCCTTTTATTTTACTCAAGCATTAAATAAAGACCGAGATCAGCTTATACATCCGTACAATTTGGTCAGAGTCTTTACTTAGCATCCTGTATATAGCTATTGACTCCAAATTTTGTAAACTTATAAAGAATTTTCTGAAGAAAAATAGTGGCTGTAAATGTTTGTGATTCATAATCATGTATTGTTTCTTTTTAAAAAATCTCACAAGCATTATTTTTAATTACATCTTTGCCGATCTCTGAGTGCGAAACAGTTGTAACTGTGTATAAACATGTAGGCAGTTACAACTGTCTCGACTTGAGCCATCGAAATGAATTCTTTTGCAGGTGTCTATATAATCGGTAGTCGCATACGAGCAAATGTTGTCATAAAAGATATTTGGTGTTCTAACGGAATAATTCACATTACTGATAATATACTACATCTACCAACCAGAAATATTGTGGATGAGATCAGAGTTCAACCAGCACTCAGGTATACATGATTTCGCTTAAAATTGTGCAATTTTATTTTATGTTCATTATTTTATGTGACGTATCGAATAAATTTAAAGATTTGTTATTTAAATTGCTAATGCTTTTTTTTGTCGTCAAACGACGAATATTTCTTTTTTTTCTTTCTTTCAGCGTTGTAGCAGGAATTATGCAAGCATTCAGTGATTTATCGAAAGAGTTACGAAATACCTCTAGAATGTTCACTATGTTTGTACCCAATGATGACGCTTTCACCTATATGCCAACACATCGAGCCAGAAAATTGAGTGTCACCGCCGGACTTTTATATAATGTAAGTTGGGTGTCACTGAGATATTACACGGGCACAGCCCGCCTATGGCTTGCGGGTAAGAATGACAGATATTGACATACCCATACGACCTTGTGGCGGCCATTTTGTTTGTTGTTTCATGGGTCATTCTTCGACTGTATCACAAGAACTACATCATTTTGTTTCATTCTTTGAACGGTATCCTAAATAGAAACCTTTCACAATGCCAAAAAGTGACAATTATTTCCAAAAATCACGAAAAAGTACCAATTTACCAAAGTGGAGGACCTTGCCAAACATTGTAAGGTAAAATTAAGAGTAAAACATGTTTTTCTTAGTTAAGTTTAATTCTGAATGTCTTAAGAGGCAAAGCAAAATGTATTATGTTAAAAATAATTTAGTTTTTGTCCAAAAATGTAATAATTATATTTTTCCAATTCTCGAGAAAACGACGTATTTTTTCAAATAAGCCTGGGATGAATGAATGGAGCGCTGAGCAAAGTATTTGAACAGGTTTTGACCGAGATTAGTGTCAATTTCACGATGTCACTTACTGCAAGACATAACTATTTTAGCAAAAGACATTTAAAAACTCCGTAGAGTACATTTCTGTATTTATATTACAGTTAACAACATCGTGAAGTTGACAAGATGAATGATTATGGAGTGATTTTTGAATGAAATTGAATGACTGTGTGGGGCGGGTTCTGAGTGAATTTAACGGGAGATAATCATATATCGCAAATTTTGTTCAGGATGAACAAAATTAGCGATATAAATCACCTCCCTTTAAAAAAATGCATAAATATTCTATGAAGAGCTCCTGTTTCTTCAAGATCTAATCAGACGCTTACAATTTCATTTAATTCAGTGAAATCCCGATAATTCTTCACAGTTATTTTTATTTTAAATGAAGTTGTTGTTATATGTTTGTCAGTGAGTTTGGGGCGTTTTTGAATGGTTTGAGTGAGTGTTTGGAATGAATAAATGAAGCGCTGAGTGAGCGATTTAGAATAGTTTTAAATGAGATGACTGTCAGTTTCACGATGTAAATAACTGTATGCCCGTAAGCAAACCAATTCCGTGTTTGGTTGTTTTTAAGAATCTTCCCCGGAATAAATTACAAATTTTACAGCGTCTATAAACATTGACCCGAGACATTTAATAATAGAGTGTAGAAAAACTACAGGAAATCTCATTAACCGGTTCAGACAGACGCTAACATGTTGAATTTAGTTTTTATGAGCTTTAGAAAACATGTTACAAGAATAAAAAAAAACGCAACAAACAAAAGTCTGAACTTTTCAGCGATGAAACACTTTCATACAAATTCAGTTTTTAAAAACTCCTTGAACCCAATTCGATTCTTCCTTTGACCATATTCACTTGTCAAGTCGGCATCTTCAGTCTTGTGTGCCTAAACGAATTTGTCCTTAGAAAAAATCTATTTGATTCTTTTTATTTTTGCCAGATCAATTTGGGGCCTGTACTCGAAAAAATATATTTTTGCCGGGTCAATTTGGAGCTTGTATTCGAAAATTTTTATTTTTGCTTGATCAATTTCGCGCTTACAAGCATTCGATTTTTTTCGTCCTATAAAAGAGGTGATTAGAAATTTATATACTATTCAAATAATTTATATATAAATATTGGCTAAACATTTATTTGTTCATTACAAGTACCATAATTACTTTTCCTGTCTACACAGGTTATGACTGCCCATATTACTGAAGATGTTGCGTCCTATATAGAGGTCTTTGGAAACTATACAATTTTCAAGTCGCTGAAAGGTAGAGGGTTGTTTCTCGTCAAGGAAGAGGAAAAAGGTAGGTATACCTAGGACTCGTGTTTGACCCTTAAACCAGGGTCTTGACCCCAAAAACCTGTTGATATATTCTTTTCTCCCTTAGAAATAAGATACTTGAAACCGTTAGTAACAAAAGTGTCGTCTCTAGGCGCCTGCCGCTCGAGGTTTGGGTGTAGGATAGTGGACAAAAAAGCCAAGTCAAAGGGATTTTTCAAACAAAATGCATTTAGAGTTATACCTCTTGATAGTATAACATGTACTTTTGAAAGTGGACCTATTATTTCAAGTTTCCTAGAATGCCATGTCTTTGCGAATGCGGAAGGTTTAACAAAACACCAAGTCTTCGCACGATGTCGATAGGAAGGTTAAGGCAATAACTGTTGTATTCTCCAAAAACAGCCGAGTTACATGTGTTTGTAAGTTAGCATGTGGCTATTTCATAAACACTTTCTAAAAAAAATTGTGCTGTATTTTGAAAAGCGAATTCGTATAGGAATTAAGTTCACTGTGTAGGTTGAGCTACAATGTTCTGTTTAACTGTCTAAGTTAAACTGTTTGAATTAGTTAATTTGAATGTGATATCATTAATATCAAAGTTTTATATACGCTAGATGACCTTGCTGAACAAAAACGGTCGTTCAAGGGATCTAGCAAATTTGCTCCGGATCGTCCAGGATTTGAAATTAATGGTCTGTTTTAGGAACACATTGATTAAATGACACCTCTGATTGTAATTGCTGAGATTGTACCAACCGTATGAGACATTTTGTTAAAGAAGTATTGAAATGCCTCGAAAGCTTCCTGGATAGTTTCTATATTTATAAACATGTCCGAGGCGTTTTGCCCATTGTAATGCTTTAGTTGTGAAATGATAAAAAGATTATGAATATCATGTTTTCGTGTTCGATTTTTCACAGCTTATGCCGTCAGTAACAATGTGAAAGGAGAAGTGGTCCGTCCAAATATTCGCTGTACAAACGGCATGATACACGTCGTAGATACATTGTTAGATTATCCATATTGGACAGTGGCCGACATGATGGAAGAGAGACCAGAATTAAGGTAAGCTATGATGTTTCGGGGTACGCGTTTATTGTGTAGGTACATTGTAAGATTATCCATTTGGACAGTGGCCGATGTGATAGAACACAGACCAGAATAAAGGTAAGCCGTGTAAAAAATGGAAATACAAATCGCTGCATTTTTTTTTTAAACAGATAGGGTTTGTCATTATGTTGACTTTCTGATATATATCAGATACTTTGACTAAACATATACTCTATTTTCGGATGCGAACAGTATGGCGGAGAAAACGTTTTGTGTCTGAAAGTTGGATTCTAATAACTTCAAAAAGATGCTCACAGAACTTTTGAAATTCTTCATTTACTTCTACAGTTAACAATATCTCGAAATTGACAAGGTGAATGATTTTGAATGAAATTGAATGAATGTGATGAGTGAGATTTGTGTGAATTTAAAGGGAGGTAATCCAATATCGCTTGTTTAGGATGAACAAAATAAGTATAATTGATATTAATTACATCCTTTTTATAAAATATGCCAACAAGTTCTATAAAAAGCTTCCTCTTTCTTCAAGAACTAATCGGGCGCTTAAAAGTTCAATTATGTCAGTGGAATCATTTTGAATGTAGCTGTTGATCTTTTATTTTTAGTCATTTTAGAGCGATTTTGAATGGGTGTTTTGAATGAATAAATGGAGCGATGATTGAGCAATTTAAAATGTGTTTGATTGCGATAAATGTCAATTTCTCGATAGTACAAACTGTATACCGCCAGCGGTCAAAGTATCGGCCAACGGGTTACCGAGTGAGCTTACTGAGATCCGACGCCTTTTTTGTACCAAGTGGCAAGTTTTTGTTTGAAATTTGGTAAAATTTGTGTTTATTTCAGACATTTTAATTCCATACTTCGTCATGTAGATGAGTTTTATTCATGGTCGTCGATGTACGACATACAACAGACCCTGTTTGTACCCAGTGGAAAGTTCTTGTCGGAGTTGTCCGATCACCATAAAACATTCATCATGACTGAACCAGGTCTTCTTAGAAAGGTACGTGTTGGCTTAGCTTTTGTTATTTCATATTTCATAGGATCTTAGGTGTGTGGCTAGTCTTTCTTTGGTAAGTAATGTGTAAACTATATGTAAAGCTATTTTCTTTCGTCTAAACGCTTAAACATTTGTTGTCGTTGTTGCTTTGTTTTTGCAATTTAATTTAATGATTCAAGAATATTTTCAACCTTAGTATTTGATCCAACACCTGCATCCTGTTCGTTTTTTGCATACTGTTCAAAGTCGCTATTGGATTTCAATATCCTTAAAATATGATCATATACTTACTAACTTTAAATATAGACGGAGATTTCTTTAAAGCTTTTACGAGACCTTATTGAATTTTGTCGTCTAAATTTTAAAATCGCGGCTATATCCGGCATAATTTAGTTGTGTAAAACATTCGTTTGATTAACAAAACAAATAATGTCTTCGCATCAATCGATTCTTGTTTTTCTTTAGAGACCAAGTTAGTTTTCATGAGTTCATTTTTCGATTTTCGATTTTTACTATATTGTTTTTTCTTAAATACTTGTATAGTCTGTTTGACTTCTATATGGACCAACCTTTTCATCAATTACGTAAAATTGCGTTTGGATGAAGGATTTGTTTCTGGTATAATCTTAATTTCACTTTAATACCATTCCAAAAGATATTTTTTGCATATAAAAATGTTCAAAATAAGGATTTTATTCTAATTAATTTATTAAATATAATATTATTATTTATGTTGATATTTGAACATTTACCGCTCTTAAACACGAGGGGTGATGGAGGCTATTTAATAGTAAGAATATGAAAACGCGTGGTTTTGACAGAAGAAATGTCCATTATTCCTTATTTGGAAATGCTAATTAGCATATCGACGGCGCGGTCATCTTTAACTCATAAATCACGTAATTTGTACCGTTATTACTCGTCCGCATATCTAGTTTTCCTCGTGAAAATCCCAACAACTTCGTCAGATAATTCCTTTTGATTGGTCTAAATATGTGAATATGGGGTTCATCTCAGAAAGGATAAAAACAATTATTAATTATCTGGTCAAACGGTTTTTCGATAAAGAGAGAATACACTCAGATTTGATATCCTAAGGAGGTAAATATCTTCGACAAAATTAATTTTATGAAAATACTCATATTTAAACTAACACGACTCACTTAAAATAATACACCTTTGACTTGGTCCCTATGCAAATTATAACTACTTATGGGTAGACAATTTGCTGTTTCGTTTAATACAAACACAAGAAGGCATGAAAGGCTGAAAGTTAACATGTAGACGGACGTACAAAATCATTATTTTACATTCAAAAATTGTGTAAAACAATTTTTTCATGGTATTAGATGGAAAATGTGATATGACAAGAAAAAAATACGTTTCATTATTTCGATTCTGAGATTTTCTGAAGAATATTGGGTCACATAGAAATTCAACGGACTATACTTAACTTATTACAGATCTACGAGTCTCACTTCTTACCCGGTGTCTCGTTATCACAACAATATTTAGATGAAGCTTTTGCTGCCAGTCGTGTGTTTCTGACAGAAAACAGATATAATATCACATTTACGCTGACTGATAGAGATAGAACTGACAAAACAGGTATATTACACTTACATATCCTATTAACTAAAAATACCTAAAAGTTACTTGGTTTTAATCATATATTATGATCTGATTACCTATAACTGTTCATTCGATCCCCGACGGCGGCACTCATTCTTTCCGGTTAATCGCCTGCCACCAATGGATTTATGATCGTAGGCTTATGCGGAATAGCAGCTGGAGACTAGGAAAGGATGTAATGATGGTACTGGTGTGAGAAATACCAGGAATCCATTGTTAGGTGCTCCAGCCATCGCGATATAACTAAGAGATTGTTGAAAGCGATGTTAAACCATATTAAAAAAATTAACGGTTCTTCTAGAGCACATTGTATTTATGTCTTCATTGCGTGAGGCTTGAAATAATTGTAAAACAAAAGCTAGCTTTTCATGACAATAGAGAACGAAGAACGTTGATCCAGAACGGCTATCTGTGTTTGAATATTATAGACAATTTGTGCGTTTTGTCCGTCTTTGAGGGCAAATCGCAAAGAAATCGTTTGTATTTTACTTAAGTGTCGATTTTGTTATGCTGACAAAGGTATCACAAAAAACCATGGCTCAGGACGAACTACTAGTACTATTTTGAAAAACAAATTTGTTACGATTTTAAGACTGTCTACGAATTACGGTTTCGTTTTTTATTTTCATTTTTATTCGTTTTTTATTGTTCTCCATCGATATTTTTCCATCTTGTGTAAGATTAGATAAGCTTGCCCATAAGCAAATTGCAGGACAGTTCGCACATATTTTACAGTTAAAAACATCCTGAAATTGACAAAATGAATGGTTCTGGATTGATTTTGGAATGAATTGAATGAGTGCCAGGAGTCAGTTTTGAGTGAAATTAAAGGGAGCTCATCTAAAATCAATAATTTTGTTCAAGATGAACAAAATTAGTGATATTCATTACTTCCCCTTAATATACGTACTTGTTCGTTTCTCTGTCTTAGTGGAACAATCGTGGACACTTTAGAATTCACACCAGCCAATAAAATCAAAGAACAATCTAATCAAATGATTCAATGGTTAATCGTCTTGAACAATTTCGAATTGTTTTCCTATCATTTTGGAGCGTCTTTGGGCGATTTGAGCGAGTGTTTCGAATGAATGAATGGAGCGCTGAGAGAATGATTTAGACTGATTTCGGACGGAAAAAGTGTCGTTTTCAAATGTTTTAACAGTAGTTCTATTACAGCTCGAGCCTCCGTTGATATTGGCTACACCAACCTACGACAGACCTTTGATCTGGTAAAAGATGGTATAGGATGTAGTAATGGTGTGATCTTTATTATTAATGGGTTCGTGAATTATCCACTGTACAAAATACCCACCGAGATACATCGACAGCCAGGCATTAGGTAAGATATTTAGATATAGTGTTGGTGTGATATTTATTATCATTGGGTTCGTGAATTATCCACTGTAAAAATACCAGGCGAGATGCATCGACAGCCAGGCATAAGGTAAGATATTTACATATGTAAATTATCCACGGTACGAAATACCCACCGAGATACATCGACAGCCCGGCATTAGGTCAGATTTTAGATATAGTAATGGTATTATCTTTATCATTGGTGAGTTTGTGAATTATCCACTGTATAAAATACCGACCGAGATAGATCGACAGTCAGGCATTAGGTAAGATATTTAGAACTAGAAAAAACGTCTTACAATTACTAACGTCGTGAAATTGGCATTCATCTCAATCAAAACCATTCTTAATTTCTCAATCAGCGCTCCCTTTATTTATTTCAAACACCCACTCAAACCATCCAAAATTGTTCTAAAATGATCAAAAACATAAGATCATGAACTCCATTTAAAATGAATTTAGCTTAAAAATTTCGCGATTTCAATTCAACTTGTGAGCGACTGATTAGTTCTTGAAGAAAGAGGAGGCTTTTCTTGGAACTTGTTTACATATTTTATGAGGGAGGTAATATATATCGCTAATTTGGTTCATCCCAAACAAAATTAGCGGTATTGGATTACCTTCGTTTGATTTCACTCAAAACTCACTCATTGCACTCTTCAATTTTATCCCAAATTTATTCACCTTGTCAATTTCACGATGTTGTTAACTGTCCAAATGGCCCTTGTAGCAAGTGCGTCTCTTTTCCATTCCCTATTGTCATCAATCTATTCCCATTATCAGAGCGCAGCGAACCAAATTTTTTTTTATGTTTTCTACTAAATTGACCACAGGGTCAAAAGTACTATAGTAAACAACATCATGAAATTGACAGGATGAATGATTTTGGAATAAATAAGGAATGAAATTGAATGAGGGCAATGAGTGAGTTTTGAGTAGAAATGAAAGGGAAGTAATCCAATATTGCCAATTTTGTTCAGGGTGAACAAAATTAGCGATATTCATTACCCCCTTGAATAAAATTTGCATACAAGTTCTATAAAAAGCTTCTTGTTTCTTCAAGGACCAATCAGAGGCTTGCAATTTCAATTATGTAATTATTTTCCCACTATATTTATTTTAAATGTAAATTTTGATCTTATCCGTATTATTCATTTTGAATGGTTTGAGTGAGTGTTTGGAATGAATGATTGGATCACTGAGCGATTGATTTTGAATGGTTTTGATCAGAATGATTGCTAATTAACCATGTTACTTACTGTATAAGCCAAAATTGTCCAAGACAGGTGTTTAGATGAGTCTCATTTCTAAACCTTGAATTCTTAACATTTCTGTCACGGAAAAAACGCTGTTTATAAACCTAAATAACGTTTTCGGCTAAATTCGAATACATTTGTATTTTCAGTTTAAAGCCATTGAATGAATACCATTCCGTGATACAAAACACGCTGTATCACACGCCAAAATTAAGAATACTTAAAAGAAAAACAGATAGAAATTGCGTTAGCACTTCAGTTGACAGCTCTTGTTAACAATTTATTTCCGAAGAATATTAAATCATAGAAACTCATTCTTTGTTTTAAATTGATGTCTACAAAGGTGTAATTTATTTCTTGTTATTCATTCTGTCTTCGGAAATACAAATTTCTTTCTCTTGAAGGTGATAAATTTTCAGAAGTTTTTCTTAGTTTTAGTTAAAAAACGTTGTGTTGAGTTATTGCTTTAACCGCTCCACGTTTTCTGTTTTAAATCAAGAAACGCTCTTTAAGTTTACCGTATGAAAAGCAACAGAGAAATTAGTTTTTTCGTGCAAGATATATGACACGAAAACTGCACTTACAGGCATTGATAACATTTGTGAAATAAAAAGTGTCCTGCTTTCAAAACGGTGCAAACTGTTTGCAAAGTTACATGATCTGTATGTACTCAAAGTAATAGTTCCCCAACATTTCGGAACTCATGTGTTTCACAATGTTGACCGAGGTCACCTAATGAAATCATTAGGTGACCTCTGTTAATACTGTTGAGATCATTACTTTCGAAACATTGAGGAAGTATTACGGGCCCATTACCTTAAGAGCCGAACGCCAGACTGCCCTATATTCAAAAGTATATATGTTCTGCCCAACTAAAGTTAAGGGCTGGCCTGTAATTCTCATTTCTTCAGTCTGAAGCCAAACCACGAAAGATAATAAATAAGGCATATTGTGTTTGTCTGTTGTTTATAGCATCTGCTGCATAGGACTGACATTGTTTTGCAAACACTAGAGTCCAGCATCAGTGATCCTATGACCCTTTAAAAGATGGCACATCCAGAAAATGTCCGTTGAAAGATCTTTGGAGTTTACTGTAGAAACAGTACGGTCGGAGATTTTTTAGCCTTTGCAAGAGCATTCTATGGTTAATCTGGACACATTTTGATAAGACGGTAAACTAAGGGGGTATTTGTGACCCCAATTAGGGCTTCTGATTGACAAGCTTCAAATGATCAAACTGAGAAGCTTGGATACAGGGTAGGCTCTCAGATCGCTTCAATACGTTTGTCAATACAGAAAACTATCCTGGCGACTAACATTATAAGCCACTCTGTCATTCAGCAGCATTATGAACATTTTCAAACTAATGGTACACCTGATAAGCTATCCATGTCTTGCGGTCTAAATACACAGATCTAAGGGCCTTTCTCTATCGTCAAGTCCGGGCTCTACGTTACCAATACGTCATCAATATGCCATTGGCAGACAGTGTAAGGAGTGCCACCGACATCAACAAGGGTCACTTGACTGAGACCTGTTTTCTGCGAAAGGTGGGCCCGCATCAGAGATCAACTGTTATTCACTATAACACCAATCAGTGGCATTTTGGGGCTCCATTTCACTTTTAATTTCTCAATATGATTCTAAACATAAGCAAAATAAAGGTAAAGATGAACTGATGAGCCAGATCAACTGACTCATTGTTGATAATTGACCCCTTGCATGTCCATCGGAGCCGGATGGTGAAAAACGAACTTGCACCAGCTGGTGTCCATCAACTCTTCTATTCTTTTAAGGGTTGTGAAAAGCGACTCAAAAACAGTTGCCGCAGAACCCTTTTAGCTCTATGTTTCCTTAGAACATTAAATGCTGTCCAGAACATGATTTACCTACCCGTCCCTGAACTCAAAACCAAATCAACAGGTCTTTACAACTTTACGAAAGGGGGTTGGATACTTTCGGCGATTCGTCTACATTTAGAAATAGATTGTTTTCGCAATTTTGTTTTCAGTTCTCGAAAGTCAAAATATTGTCTACAGTTGTTGCAAAAAAAATAAAATATTTGCAGTGTATTTTGAAGGAACCACAAGTGATTATTTCACAGGCCCTTCACTTTAGTTCGGCAGTATATATATAGGCCTTTGACACATAGAACACCAGTTAACAACTTTCTATACAGTCCTAGGATTTTCAAGTCTATTTCTATATATGAGAAATATTTTTGGAAAAGAAGAAATTACATAAAAAATTATATTTTCTACCAGATGGGACTGTTCTATTTCAAAATGCACTCCATACATTGTCTTATGTAACCTCTTTCAGTTCGGACCAGTAATACATTTTGAATGGTTAATATATGGGTCTCTAGTATAGCGACATCTGCTAGTCGGAGACCATGACAAAAGTGTCGGGGTTAAATTATGGCATAAAAAATTACTAGTCATTAATATAAATCATATTTTATTAAAGAGATGTATTGGGTAAAGGGAGTCTTATGTATGATCCCGTATTGCGTCTCTTGATCAAGTCACACAGGTGTGCTTATGTTTAACCAAAGTCTACCAAGTTTACAAGGAATACAGACTTTGTATTCACATGTATACTCGTATGTGACCCGTCACGCAAAAAGGGACCATCCGGTGATTCTGTAAAATGAATAATTGAAAAAGAGATTTGATCCACCATAGGTCAACCATAAGTCGCATTTCATAACTTCTTTCACTAGAAGGTAGATTGATCATTCTAGATTCAGAAAATAAGCACGGTGCAAAAAGTGTCGACCCTAGTCAGTCTGCGCAGCCCGCGCAGTCTGACTAAGGTTGACACGTTACGCATAAAAATAAAAATAAAAATTACGCAGATGGTCCCTTTTCGCGTGACGGGTCACATATATATATATATATATGATTATGTACCCCTTGAAGATCCATTTCAGGGTATACATCATATATCATAGTAGCTTTTGGTCCTACAGATACAAAAAGTCGCAAGACTAGGGTATCTCTGTAAATGAATGATGCCAATGATACAATCACGTGACAGCCTTGTGTATGGCGTAAAAGCATAACATGTTGAAGAATTAATGTAAAGCTGTTGTAAACGCCTATAGATATATAGGCACTTACAACAGTTTGCATAAACCCATCTAGATATGAAGAGAATTTACATGATGTTTTAAAAGTATATGTCAACTTGATTTGATATTTCAAGGTTATTTGCCAAACTAGAAGAGTTATATACAATAGGAACTCGCGTATCTTCATCTTCAGCAATAAATTGTTAGAGGAAGGATTTTATTGTTTTAATATTTTTTCAGTGAAATACAAGTATGAGATTTGTATAACTTGGGATATTATTTCACCAAGTAACTAATTTGTTAAATTATTCAAATGAATTTATTGCCCTAATGGTTGTAAACTATAAATTAAGTTGATACAGATGTAGGAATTTTTCTTTCTTCTATAATATCTACTTTACATAATATTCGGGAAAAAACAATCCTCATTCAACCAAATTCACGAATTTGTTGTTGTTCTGAGTTTCGTTTCAAGCGATGGATATTAGTTTGCCTCAAAATTAAGTTTGGCTTAAGGGGTTTACCATGTAAAGCAATATTTTCATTTATTTAAATTGATTCAAACAATATTTCGGACATTGGCTGCTGTAACACACGTCTTAGAGCCGAACCCAGTTGATATCCGAAAATTAGACCTTCCATCTCAGTTTCCCAGCGCAAAATATACATATACGTGTAAGACTTCTATCCGCTCTCGATCTCAATTTTATACAATATTTGATAAATTGATTTAAGTACAGTCAAACCTGTGTTAGCGGCCACCTGTATTCAGCAAGCAAGCTGTCTGAAGCAAGCGGCCACCGAGATCCTAAATGAACCAATTGTACCTTAATTGACCTGTATTAAGCAAGCACCTGTCTAAAGCAAACACTTTTTAAATGTCCCTCGGATGCTTGCTTAAGACAGGTTTGACTGTATTGGTACCATCTTTTCGAGTCAAGAGGTATCGAGTCGACATATACAGTTTTCCGCTACAGTAGCGAATCCAGGATTTCTATCATTCATATAGGGGGGTGTATCCCTAGTCTTACACAGTTTTAATTCGTTAATCTGCCGAATTTAAATTTTTTTTAAACAAATTCCTATATATTCTCGGATAGCAACAAGCTTGCTCTAGGATTTTTAATATAAAAATCAAGTAGAAGGCAGGCAATATATGCTAAGAACAGACTGCACAAATGTGCAGACTGATCTTAGTATAAACTGACTTTCATAGCTTCATTTCGAACATGAATATTTCGTGAACAACGAGAGGGGTAAATTGAAATTATATTATGATAAATAATTGAGCTAAGTCAGACGGGGGTTCGTCCGAACCCCCCCCCCCCTCTGAATCCGCCACTGCGCTATCATTTTCAGTTCTATAGTGCGGTTTTATTAACTTGAATCTGACCCCTGCTATTTAGATGAATAAAAATCTTAATATTCCTACTCGGCTTTGCACGTGCTTTCATAGGAATGAATAACAAATGAAATTGAATGTATTGTACATATTGTTAATTGATGAAATATGTCGGTAATTGTTATTCTAGTATTTTTTCCACAGAGGTCAAAGTCGGGTCAAATTAACCAGGCTATACCAACACGGTGTAATAACACAATATTTGATACATCTATTTCAGTATTGGTACCGACCTACTCAAAAAGTTGATACCCAAGAACTCTATCGTCGATTTAAGTTTACCAGTAAAGTGTAGGCTATCCACACAATATTTGATACATCTATTTCAGTATTGGTACCGAACTACTCATCAAAATGTCCCCAAAAATTCTACTGTCGATCTCAGTTTAACGGTTCAGTGTATCAATACAATATTTGATACATCTATTTCAGTATTGGTACCGACTTACTCATCAAGTTGATACCCAAGAACTCTACCGTCGATCTAAGTGTACCAGTGCAATGTATCTACACAATATTTGATACATCTATTTCAGTATTGGTACCGACCTACTCATCAAGTTGATACCAAAGAACTCTACCGTCGATCTAAGTGTACCAGTACAGTGTATCTACACAATATTTGATATATCCATTTCAGTATTGGTACCGACCTACTCATCAAGTTGTACCCAAGAATTCTACCGTCGATCTTAGTTTACCAGTACAGTGTATCCACACAATGCTTGATATATCTATTTCACTATTGGTACCGACCTACTCATCAAGCTGTACCCAAGAATTCTACCGTCAAACTCAGTTTACCAGTACAGTGTATCTACACAATATTTGATACATCTATTTCACTTTTGGTACCGACCTACTCACCAAGCTGTACCCAATAATTCTACCGTCGATCTCAGTTTACCGGTTCAGTGTATCTATACAGTATTTTTAAAGTACATCTATTTCAGTATTGGTACCGACCTACTCATCAAGTTGTACCCAAGAATTCTACCGTCGATCTCAGTTTATCGGTTCAGTGTATCTATACAGTATTTTTAAAATACATCTATTTCAGTATTGATACCGACCTACTCATCAAGTTGATACCGAAAGAAAAATTCTACTGTCGATCTAAGTGTAACAGTACAGTGTATCTATACAATATTTAATACATCTATTTCAGTATTGATACCGACCTACTCATCAAGTTGATACCAAAGAATTCTACTGTCGATCTAAGTGTAACAGTACAGTGTATCTATACAATATTTTATACATCTATTTCAGTATTGATACCGACCTTATCATCAAGTTGTACCCGAGAATTCTACCGTCGATCTCAGTTAACCAGTACAGTGTTTCTACACATTATTTAATACATCTATTTCAGTATTGGTACCGACTTACTTATTAAATCAATACCTCAAATCTCGTCATTGATAGAGTTCTGCTAGTACAATATATACAATATACTACTATCAATCTCAATTCCTACTACACAAGAGTATCTTCACAATATTTGAAAGATTTATTTCTGTTTTGGTACCGACCTACTCATCAAGCTGATACCCAAGAATTCTAACGTCGATCTCAGTTTACCGATTCAGTGTATCTATACAATATTTGATACATCTATTTCAGTATCGGTACCGACCTACTCATCAAGTTGATACCCAAGAATTCCACCATTGATCTCAGTTCTACCAGTACAGTATATACAGTGTTCGCCCCGGCTGACGAAGCCTTTAACTATCTAACGTTAGATGATATCAACTTTGTCAATGATAATTTAACCTATTTACAACGTATGGAAGTAAGTTTTTTTGTGTAATAATTTACCTACGGCTGGTCACTGTAATCTTCTGTATCTAAGCTTTCTCATCTTGATTCCGAAACCAATCCTTATAATATTGTATACTATCACAAAACTATTCCGAAGGGAATAGAATAAACATTTAATAAGCACACTCGTTATTTTAATATTTTGGCGAAAATTGCATTTTTCAAGATGAAATATATCTTAACACTACCACATAATAATATTAACACGTACAGCCATTTTATTTTATCTCATAAAGGATATATTTCAAAATAAATTGGATGTACGGGTTAATATTATTATGTAGTAGTGTTAAGATTTATTTCATTTGTCTTGAAAAAGGCAATGCCGAAAAAAACGTGTGTGTTTATTAAATGCGTATAATATTGGTTGACCAATGTGTAACATCAAGTATTTGACATCGATATTTCAGTATTCTTTTACGTTTCAGACTAATGCTGGCCAATTTAGAAAATGTATTTAAATGATTATCATATTAAGAAAGCATATAATCTATTTCGAAAACGAGATTTAGAATCTGTACAATTACATTTTAGTTAAGGCGTAGGTTCAGGTGTTTGCATTGATGTAGTTGTTTCAACATGCATCACATGCAACCGAACGTTGTCATCTTCATATGATTCTTTTGTTTTATTTATCATTCCGGCAGCTTAGTACTAGGGAAATTGGGGCATCTTAAGCTTGCTTTTTGAAAAAACTATTAATACAGTATACAATAACCTGTTCTCTTGTTTGCAGATAATAAAACGCCATATAATAAAAGGTCAAAGTTTGACGTATGACGCCATAATGAACGGCAAGTTTAAACGTTACGCACGTGATCACAATATGACTATATTGTCAAGGACGGATGGTAAGCCTCTTTTTAATTGAAAGAAACGTCCACGTGATTTAACTCGTGCAAGTTATGTTTATATATAATGCTTCTTATAGGTAGATTTTGTGCAGTGAACCGTGAAATCTACTATTAACGGTTAAATTCCCTTGCTATTCTTTCAAAATAGATATAGTTCCGCAAGAAAGAGTGGGGTCCGAGACACCGTTATCTCCTATCATTTTCAATGTAAAATTGATCTTTGAACACTCACTTGAAATTGCAGGTCTATAAAACAGGTTTAAACAATACCTTAAAATGATAACAAATTACCTTTCAAATAAGATCGTAAGGTTTACTCATTCATGTACTTTCAAATTTGAAAGGGATATATCACGTTCAATTCCTACCATATGCAACCATCCGATTACGAGTGATTCGTATTAATCATTTGACCAACCTGTTATTGTCATTTGCAAAATTTTTCAATTTTGAAACGTGTCGCAATTCAAATGTTTGTTTAGGAATAGTCTTATGCTAGACTCCACTTTATCGCTTTTTATAATTCGTTACTCTATTTTTACTTGTAATTAAACGATTTTCTAGAAATTTGATTTTAATGTTCATCAAAATTCGTCGTATTCGAGTGAATGAATATTGTTTCTATTCCCCAATATTTTTTTAGTACTCAACTATTATGTAATGTCTACACAATTTAGTCCCGTAAGATATTTGTTAAGTTATTGAAAATCTTCAAATTTCTGCTTCATGAAATTGAATTATAATATATCAAGGGAATATTTGTTGATTTCATGGAGGTATGAAACTTAAAACCTATTCATACTCCGCGTTTCATATAGTGTGATCAGGTTTATAGTTCATACCTCTGTGAAATGAATAGATTCTCTTACATCTCCTAATCGTTTTAAATTAGTGTTATTGATTTTTTTCTCAATAACAACTATCATACATTTTTTTGGTCTTTTACATTAACAAATATGTAGTTTATAAATGTGAATAGATATGAGAATATGAGACAGATATGATGTTCTTCTCACTCGACAAAATCGTTCAAAGAACATTGTCTATCCAAATCTCAATATGAACTGTGTTGCTTCATGTAAGGCGTATTAAAAAAAATACGAGCTTCCTTTTACCAATTGCAGTCTTTTTGGATCTAAGACATTTTATTATTCCAATCCAACATAACTTTATAATGATTATTTCTGAGATCGCTTGTTGATGTGTAAAGTTATTCATTTCAAACTTATATAACCATTTTAGTTGACTATATATCTTTACGTCGAGTTTCCCGAAACGAAGCTACCCTTACGTCGAACTTATTCTCAAGTCCCGATCTGATTGCTAGATCTATGTATTTAATTTAAATTATGTGTTTTTATATTTTACAGGTGCTTATATACGGTGGAAAGATATAGACACAAAAATAACACGTCGGAACATTTTGACGTCTAACGGTATCTTACACGTGGTGGATAGATTCCTCTTATCGACGCCATACCAGACGACAACGCTATCGACGTCAACCGTATCAACAATGGCGACCGTGTCGTCTGCACAGACTAATAGTGTTAATTATTTTGTATACACTTTATTATTGTTAGCCTACTTTAGTATTGATAAATCATTTAGTATTTTGGTCTGCAGATGACCCACAGTGAGGCATCAGTAACATTATATATAACCGCCAAGTTTTGATAGGCCGATAACATTTTTTAAAAATCTTTGGAGGTAACAGTGCTGACATACACAAGGAGGAATAAAAAAGGGAAACACACGTTGTGACACATACATGCTGCGTCAAAAATGACCCATATAGCCACATAGGACATAAATGTGGTTTAAATACGATGCAGGGGCCCGTTTTACTAAACTTCTTACGACAAAATTGATCGTAAGTCAAAATCACAAATCGTACCTGGTGTTTTTATTCATCGATAGATTCTGTCTTGCAATATCTCATTGGAATCGTCTGGTGGAGGCGATTCCAATGAGATAACGCATGGAAGAATTCCATGTTTAGTTACTACTGTAGAAGCAACTTTGATTTTCGACTTACGCAAAAAATGATCGTAAGATGTTTAGTAAAACAGGCCCCAGGACCTTACCATCGATTTAAATATGTGGACCATGTCAGCAATGGACTAACGGTGATCGGTCTTTTAACTCAGTTCGTGTAGCTTCAGAAACATTCCAAGTATCGAGCGAGCATCACCGTATTGTATCAGTGCTGGTAATTGAAAGCTTATATGACACTTTGGGGACATTTCAAGAACTGAGCGAGATTCACCGTGTGGTATCAGTACTGGTGATTGGGTGCTCAGACATTCGACTGATGATGCATTGTTTGTGTTGTTATGTGGTTCTGAATCTCTCGTTAATTGTGTGCTTTTTGTGTTCAGTGTAATATAGACGTGATAATCTGCCACATACCTTGCGGGGTATGTTCGTGGTCTATAAAACTGCTGCAAAATGATAATATGTGATTATGTGCAATCCTTTAAATACAATTACGCAAGTGTTCGTTCTTTTGTGTGGCGCTTTCACAACCTTGTCGTGCCACAAGTACGAGGGTCATTAAAAATAATACCACCGTATAGCTTTCATTATATTTTGAATGACTCTCATAGAGCTGATCCTAAAACTACTTTCTTCAGCTATTCCCTTCTACTTTCATTGTGAGCAGTCGGCACTTCAAAAAATATGATAATTACATTGAAACGTTTAATCAATGGGCGCACTTACATATTTGTCTCTTGTGATCGGGAAATACGAGGGTACTGAATAAAATATGTGGTTATATATATATTTTTTCATGATTATTGAAAAGAGAAAAAGAAAAGAGAAAATTGTGTATGAAGCTCTTTATTTGTTTTTAAGATGCGATATGCAAGAACATCCTTTCTAACTCGTTGGACGAATCCTTTGTCATCTTAACTTCCGGATATATTGAAAAAAAATGCGTTCTTTTACACCTTTTTTTCTTTTCTTTTTTTTAACAGAAAACCGTTGCTTTGAAAAATTATATAAAATAAACACATGTATATAATCATAAAGAAAAAATGTTTGAAGGCACGCCATGATTAAGAAGTCATATTGTTCTCGGGGGTTTTTTTTTAGCTCACCTGAGCACATCGTGCTCAAGGTGAGCTTTTGTGATCATTGAATGTCCGTCGTCCGTCGTGTGTCGTCCGTCGTCCGTCGTCAGGCGTCAACAATTTATGTGTTCTCACTCTAGAGGCCACAAATATGAACCAATCATTATGAAACTTGGTCAGAATGATTGTCAGGTCACAAGGATGAACTCTAATGAAAATGGGAAGGATCAAGGCCAAATCACAGGAAAGGGGGCCTTAATGACATTTTTCTTGTTTACACTCTAGAGGCCACAAATATTGTCCAATCTTCATGAAATTTGGTCAGAATGATAGCTAGGTCACAAAGATGAACCCTATCAAAAATGGGAAAGATCCATGCCATATCACGGGAAAAGGGGCCTTAATGACATTTTCTTGTTTACACTCTAGAGGCCACAAATATGGTCCAATCTTTATGAAACTTGGACAGAATGTTGGCCAGGTCACAAGGATGAATCCTTTTGAAAATGGGAAGGATCTGTGCCATATCATGGGAAAAGGGGCATTTTTAACACTCTAGAGACCACTAATTTTTAAAGTACAATTACGACTTTAGCTGGAAAATTTGATAATAGTTAATTAAGACAAAGATACATAGGTGAGCGATATAGGACCATCATGGTCCTCTTGTTTCAATTGAACTGATGCATTTCTTATTTCTTTCAGGAAGAACTAAAAGCTTGTCCTACGATCAGGACATCGGATATGACCCTTCGTGTTTGATTTGCAACTCTTTCAAACATGCGTAAAGCAATGACCTTGACCAGCCTGTGTTTGTGCAAAATCTGGTCAGGGTCTTCACTAAAATGCGTTTTGTAGATAGATATGGTCTCAATGTATCTATAGACCATCTTACTTTATGCGTATATTATATTTGGCTGTTTACGGTGCTCAATGTTTGCACTTTACGCACATTTTAAATTGTATGCTCGTATCGAAGCATATTCGAGCGCCCAAGAAATGATATTTTGTACCCAATTGATGTGTATCTAGCGGTCAGCCACATTAGCTCTTTCGGTAGAGCGCCTGACCTCAAAACATTTGAAGTTCGATTCACGGGCTGGCACACTAACAAACTATTGTTTGAGACGGTGCTTTACACCGAGCACGTCACAAAACTATCACAGTTCTCAGCTGTAGTTTTTCGTGTATCATTGCACTATTCCTGGTTACAATTTATCTTCTAGGCGTCACTCAACTAGACATTTGCTACGGTAACAACAATAAATAAACAGAAATATACGTATCTTACGCATCTTTCAAACTTTGGGCGTTTGAATCCATTTTGTTCACTTTTACGAAAACAGTGAAATTTGCATTTCTACAGTACTCCAACTAGTGTTGTCTTTGATTTCTTAACCATAAAATTCTGGTGGTCAAAATTGATTGTGATGGGATCATCCTTGTTTTTCTTTTTTTTGTCGAATATTTAAATAAAAAAGGATTCATGTTAGTTGATGGCATTAATTGTATATATATGTGATTAATACTTTTGAGAAAATTATTAAATGATTTGAAATTACGTTAAAACTTAATCATAATTTTGTAGATTCAGTATAATACGTCTCGCGTGTACGTATAACTACGCCGAACCTAGCGCAGAGGTACACTAAACAACATCGTGAAATTGACATTCATCTCAATCATAACCATTCTAAATCGCTCACTTAGCGCTCCAATCAATCATTCCAAACACTCACTCAAATCATTCAAACGCTCCAAAAAGACTAAAACTGATAGATCAAAAATTACATTTGAACTAAATATAGCGGAAAAACACCATTTCATTTACATAATTGAAATTGCAAACGTCTGATCGGTTCTAGAAAAAAACAGGAAGCTATTTATAGAATTTGTATGCATATTTCTTTAGAGGGAGGAAATAAATATCGCTAATATTGGATTACTTCCCTTCAAATCCACTCACTCATCACGCTCAATCAATTTTATTCCTAAATCATTACAAATCATTCACCTTGTCAATTTCACGATGTTGCTACATGTAACTAAAGCGCGTCGGACTATCAGTAAAAAGGTCCCGGATTCGATTCCCGTCGGCGGCACTCATACTTTCCGACCGTAGACTGGTTAACCTGTCCCAATCTACGCTACCCTCCGATACTCAATATCGACAGATTGAGACAGGCTCGCCAGTCAATTCCGACCGTAGACCTATCTGAGATAGGAGCTAGAGGCTTGGGAAGGATGTAACGGTAGTACTCTAGTACTACTAGACATCATTCGGAACACCACTCGGCCAATCTCACGATCAACCTCGGGTGTACATAGACGGACTATTTTTTAAAAGTACGGGAAAACCTTGGAAAAACTCGATGACATCAGTTAAAATGGCGTTAGCCCTCGAAACTTTGAGTGAAAACATTCGACGTCACCAACGTTACTCGTTTAAGTCACTGACAGGAAACCTTCGAAATAGCTTTAGATTCTTAAATATTCGTCATTCTCAAAAAATAAGATTTTTCAGGCGTTATTTATTGTAAAAGATATAAATATACAGTGCTAATTTTTCTTACACTGTTTCCGCCTAACAAAATGCACAATTTCGTAACATACCCATTCGCCTTACGTACATCCGAGGTCTGTTGCAGTGTACGAAAATGGCCGAGTATTGTTCCGAATGTACTAGACATACAAGGAATCCATTACTAAATGCTTCATCCGCCGCGATAAAGCTGAAAGCAGTTAAAAACGGCGCAAAACCCATTCAAACAAACAACATCTACGCCCAAGTGCCCCAATCTCGATAAGTCGGATGTCGTTTTGTGCGTGTGTCTGTCGATCCATCCGGTTTTTTTTCGGACAATTAATCCCACATTGATAGATTTCGAAATTATTTGGCTCAATTGATCTACATCATAGGAAGATGTGCTATTCGAAAAAAAAAAAAAAAAAAAAATCAGACAGCTCCAAGGTCACAGGTCAAGGGATATGTAATGTAAAAGATAAGCTTGTCCGGAGCATAGTTTCTTCTTTTAAGAATGGATTTTTAAAAAAAATGGCACAGAAGTTTTATATAATGAGTAGATGTGATATTTGAAGAAAGGTCCAAATATCATAGTTGCAACATGTTTTATTCACTTGAATAAAACATGTTCAAACTGCTCTGTTTAAATATTCAAACCAAGCGGGATGTTGATACCAGGATTTAGACAACGGGGCAATACTGCCAATGTTGTCAGAGATCGGTGCTGCAGATTGAAACAGAAGATTCATCCCTTTTAACACATCTTTCATTACAAAATCGAATGGCCAATTGGTGACGACGCTGTTAAGTTTGTGGAACCGTTAAAGTTCCGCAACTTTTCAGAACTTATGAACTTTCACAGTGTTGACCGAGGTTTCCTAATGAAGATCATTAGGAAACCTCGGTTAACACTGTTAAAGTTCATTAGTTCCGAAATGTTTAAGAATTATTACGGGTCAACTACCTTAAAGACGCCATATTAGGTAGGCTACTGTTGGAGTTCTAGAATAATTGTGATACTCAAGGTACATCCAGGAATTTCGAAAACAAAACATGTACCATTAAATTGAGTGTTACCCAAACGACAACATTTAAAACCATTGCCCAGAGCTTTTTTCATGGCATTCCGAATCCTCAATTTATTCAAAACGATCAGAAACGCTCTACAACTTAATTCAAATCACTTCAAACATATTGTGATTTTGTTGGCTCGCATCTTATTTATTATCCGTAAAGACACACAAGTCTGCTCATGGAACAGCTACGGTACGTTTGTCAAAGGTATTAATAGAACGTAATTAACTTTAGTTTGAACGAATATAAACCCTCCCCAACCCAAAATTGAAATCATTCAATAATCACTCATCACATTCATTCAACTTCATTCGGAAATCATTCAAAAATTATTCACCTTATCAATTATACGGTGTTGTTATCTATAACAAGAGGCCCAAAAGGGCCTGTATCGCTCCACTGGCTTAGAAATCTCAAGATTTGAAAGAGAGATATTAGAAATAGAAGTTAATGGAAGTCACCAGCATTCAGAAGGAATTCTGACTTTTTCTAAGTTGAAACTGACTTAAAAAGAAATGAACTTATTTAACTAAAATGTAAAATTACAAAGAAAAAAATATTTAGATATCACTTTGAAATAAGAGGACCAGAATGGCCCAAAACCGTTCACCTAAATTTAATTGATCCAGTGGGTCAAAATAAGCCACGCCCTGCCACGCCCATATTTGGGGGTCAATCCAAATTTCTTGAGTAACTTTAAAAGAGGGTCATCCAAGGAACATTCTAGTAAAGTTTCATTGAAATCGGCCCAATGGTTCAGGAGGAGATCTTGTTCAAAGATTTTGGGGTCAAAATAAGCCCCACCCTGCCACGCCCATATTTATGGGCCGATCAAAATAGTAAAATCGGCCCAATGGTTCAGGAGGAGATCTTGTTCAAAGATTTTGGGGTCAAAATAAGCCCCACCCTGCCACGCCCATATTTATGGGCCGATCAAAATTTCAGTAACAATCTTTGATAAGAGTCACCCCAGTAACATTCTGGTAAAGTTTGGTTGAAATCAGCCAAGTGGTTCAGGAGGAGACGCCGTTCAAAGATTTCGGGCTCAAATTAAGCCCCGCCCTGCCACGCCCATATTTTGGGGTCAATCAAAATTTCTTGAACAATTTAAGTAGAGGGTCACCCAAGGAACATCCATGCTAAGTTTCATTGAAATTGGCCCGATGGTTTTTTATGGAGAAGATTTTTAAAGACTTCAAAGTGAAAAATGCCACGCCCTGCCTCACCCATATTTTGCCATGCTAAGTTTCATTGAAATTGGCCCAATGTTTTTTTATGGAGAAGATTTTTAAAGATTTCAAAGTGAAAAAATGCCACGCCCTACCACGCCCATATTTGGGGGTCAATCAAAATTTCTTTAACAATTTTGGAAGAGGGTCACCCAAGGAACATTTCTACCAAGTTTCATGAAAATCCGCCCATTGGTTTGGGAGGAGAAGATGTTTAAAGAAAAGTTTACGCACGCACGGACGGACGGACGCACGACGGACACACCGCCATGACAATAGCTCGCTGACCATTGGTCAGTTGAGCTAAAAATGAAAATAAATCCAGTATTTGTTAATCAGGTTTGGTGTTTAAATGAATATGAAGTTAGAAATGTTTTTTCGGGAACTCTGTCAAGTTTGAAAGGCTTCGATCCAAAACGTTCATCTCGCCCATTGGGGGCTCACTGTTACAGTCAAACTGGTATGACAGTTAAAGGGAAATAACACATCTAATTGAAAAGAAGTGTTTGTGTTATTGTTACTTCCCCTCCTTTCTTGTTTAGAAACAAAAAAACCCCAAAAACGTCTGGGGGAATCACGTTCCCCACTAAAGACGCCATGTCGGATTGCAATTTTCTTTAATGCTTTTCGGTGGTTTATCGAGAAATAACGGTAGATTATCAATTGATAATCTCACCGCAAAAGCAGTGAAATTATCAAAAACTTATACCCTGCTTTTGTGCATTTCATCCTATCTAACGTCATCTATGCAGGGCAAAATGACGCGCTTTACGAAAATATGTCCTAGAAATTTCACATTTTGTCTCATTTTTGCATTAAAGAAATAGGATATTCGTTTGTTTTTCGTGTAAGACCGATTTATATTTCATTTCGTGAACAACAAAAGCTATATTTTCACTTGTGGCTCTGCCACTCGTGAAAATATTACTTTTTGTTGCTCACTCAATGAAATACATATCGATCTTACACTGAAACAAACGATTATCCTCTATTTAACTGTTAGTAACGGCGCAAAAACAAGGGTCAATTTCGATCCAGCAGAGGTGTTTCTGAGAGTAATTTAGAAATTGAAATGTTATAAGACATCCTAGATTCGGAAAATCTAGTAAGCGAATAGTTTTGTCCCAGTCAGACTGCATAACCCCGTCTGTTGAGCATCGATTATAAATCGAATACAACGTTTATTATTATATCAAAGTCAACCGGAACAATTGACCTTTTATGAGATTGAAATGCCATAAATGGTATCCCCTAATATAGATCTACTTACAAAAGAAATTTCGCTCTAGTATATCTTTATTTCAGTATATGGAAAATATTCGATAGAAGGAGTTGTTTCTAATTTTACAATGAAAGTCATCTTTCTAAATTGATGTTGAACATTAAGTTAAGCATTCGTTAAGATATCCATGGTGAGCTTTAAGAATAGTCCCACTTTCACCCCGCCCCCTCTGTAGGCATGGCTAGACCCAGCTTTCTTAAATCTATTCAGCAATTGGTGTTGTTTTTCTCTGAATACTTGACTGCGTGTTGTAAAGTGGTGAGACTGGTTTTTGCTTTGGTTTCGCAGATCTAATCCTAAGATGTTGCCTTTTTTTCTAGTAAATTCATGTAAACCAATCCTTAAATACTCAAATGAGCTTATTCCTTGGCCATTAATTAACAACTAATATCGGTAGCAAAAATATCGGTTGATTCCAATGCGAAAATCCTTCAAACATTTGTCTGATTTATAAAGAAATCTCACATGCTCTCATATCATTATGAAGATTAGTATCGATATCAAAAGGTTTTGGGTTTTTTTGCAAAATTTCACATCCAAAGTCTTCCCGTCATATATATCAAGTATCATTGCTATGTACAAATCAAAACAGAAGAGTTAAAAAGTTGACCAAAAGGATAATTTCATTTTAGAATCCAGTTGAATTCATTGTAACGAAGTTTTCGAAATGGCTCATAATTAACGCTTTTACAGGTTTAAACAGTGCGCCGTTTCTTTTGTGTCTAAGTATACAAAATTTAATGATTTTAAATTTAATTGGGTTGGGAACAATAACCATTATAGTACAACCATATTAACCTCCCATTATCAGTAAGAATGTCAGTACCTCCCACCCCCTCCTTTTTCGACCTACTCATTTTCAATGGGATTCATTCTTATTGTTTGATAAACCGTGAGTAAATTCATGTAAGTATTTAAAGTGTTTTAAAGTGTTACGTGTTGAAATATTTCTGCAAAGAAACATTTATAACAGATTAATAACAAAGAAAATTGACCACCGCCTGTTAAAAACGTATTTTTTTATCCAATCACAAGAATTATGTGCAGTGTGAAAATGGGTCACCATTGGATAATTCCAGTGAAATTTGATTGATATCTATCAATTGGATTCTGGAAATGATTTTCAAAGTTTCAACTATATACAATATTGAGAAATGACCTCTGCCCATACAAGACATACTTTTCATCTGATCCGAAAATATATTTTGTAGACTGATATTGGGTCTCCTAAGATCTTAGAGATCTTCCCTTTGTGGAGAAAAACATCCTGAGTAAGTTTCAGATTTTTAGCCGAGTTTGAGAGCTCGAAAGTTTAAACACTGAAATGATGACGACCGCCGAAGCACATCATACGAAACGCCCTGGACAACGGACATTCAAGTATCACAACAAGAGGACCATGATAGTCCTATATCGCTCACCTGAGTATGTCACTCATAACTTTTCAACCATGTTATGAAAACCAGAATTTGTTTGATGTACAATAAGGTTAGTAGAAATTCGTCCTACTCCAATTTTTTTTTAAGTTTCGTAAATTTTCAACTTTTCACTTATCATGGTGTATTCTTTTAATAACTTTTGAAGACCTTCACCAAAGAACCATCCCTGCCCAGTTTCAGCTTGATTGGCCCAGTGGTTTAGGAGGAGAAGATTTTTTTCTTATATTTTCAGCCATTTTCGGACATTTTTCAGACTTTCTATTACAATGGAAACTAGAGTTTTGGATGTAATTGGATTCTTTTAACAACATTTGAAGACCTTCACCCAAGGAACATCCCTGTCAAGTTTCAGCTTGATTGGCCCTGGGTTTAGGAGAAGATTTTTTTCTAATATTTTCAGCCATTTTTCAGATTTTCCATTACCATGGACACTAGAGTTTTTGATGAAATAAAATTCTTTTAACAACTTTTGAAGACCTTCACCCAAGGAACATCCCTGCCAAGTTTCAGCTTGATTGGCCTGGTGGTTTAGGAGGAGAAGATGTTTAAAGAAACTGTTGACGGGCGGACGGACAGACAGACGGACGGACAGACGACGAGTGATTACCTTAAGCACTTTGTGCTATGGTGAGCTAAGAACGATGTGCTTAGGTGAGCTTAAGGTAGTGGACCCGTAATAGTTCCACAATGTCTCTGAAGTAATGAGCTTTAACAGTGTTAACCGAGGTTACCTAATGATTTTCAATAGAATACAAGAATAATGCAAGATACAAAGCCCAATGTCTTTATTTGCAATATTTGCATTTCGACGTTGGGCAATGATCTTTTAAAAATTTCAGCTGTAGTTACAATGCTTAAAATAGCTCATTGGCGATATGAAAGTTATGAAGTGAGGTATGAAATAAACAAGATATATCAGTATTAAAAATTTCATGTGTTTAATTCTTTTCATATAATCAATGTTTCATTAATATATTAGAATTCAGCTGATCAAAGTCGACAAAGCTGAGTATTATGCTATACATTCAATGACCTTGTGTTTGCTTTTCCATCATTTTTTTGTGTTTGAACCACAAAATACAAATCGAGGGATCAGTGCAACACTTTTGTAAGTGCCTATATATTTATAGGCACTTACAATAGTGTTGCACTCACCCCTCGAAATGAGTACTCGTGAACTACTTGCAGAGTGATTAACACCTTACCTTATCTATCAATATTATACGCCAACATAGTGATGACTCTGGTTAGACTGTGCGGATACACAGACTTGCCAGAGGCTTTGCTTTGCACACATGCGAAATTGTTGGAAATGTAACGCAAAGGCTCTATTCATTTATTGATTCTTAAGCAAGCAGTAAATAATAATAAGTCTAATAATGACTGTTGCAAATGAGAGTATTGGAAACATAGTTGGATGTCGATAATCCAATTTGGAGAAACAAAAAGTCCTATCCCCATATCATTTTCTACCCATATGTACCATGAATTTCATTTTCAAAGGTTAAAAATGAAGCTTTTAAATTTCTATCACCACATATATAACCTTTCGTTTCATTGCCTTATAAGTTTTCTTACTTTTTCAAATGCAAAATTAAATTCAAATTGTTTGCTAAAGATATGTTTAGACTTTAACCCTTCAAATAATGTCTAGAGCATAATATTATTTTGCTGTACACAAAAATTTTGCTTAGAGTATAGACTCTGATCAGCCTGCACGCACAGATGTACAGTCAAATCTTAGCCTGAAATGCCTGTTTTCCACTTAATTATTTGCAAGATACTTTTAGCAAGAACAGTTTTAATTTTTCCAAATTCAGTAATTCATTTTAAACAAGATTTAAATTCAGCAATGTGCTTTTCATTCATTTCAAAACCTACTTTTAATAGCTGAATAGATTAATTTATTGTTCATTTACACACATTTAGACTATAAAAGCAAATATATTTATGAATCCAGTTGTACAAAATTTGATTGGCAATATTATACAGATTATTGCACGCTGATTTCAATGACTTAGTTCAAATGCTATATATACAGATTGACACATGATTCCAACTAAACAATTGAACAATAATCTCAACTGATGCAAATAACGCACATACACACAAAACTGATGATAATGAAAATGCTTTCAAACCAGTTAGCAGACCACATTACTTTAGACTAGTTCAATTTGGAAGATAATTCGAAAAGTGAGTCCATTTTTTACAAGTGATATATCTTCACTAGCCAAGGTAGATAACCACTACATGTTCTATTCACTTGAATAAAACATGTAGAGCAGCATCTCCCTTGGCTTGCTGCAAAGATACAAGTAATCAAATATTGTGAGAAAAGAGAACTCAGCTTATTACAAGCGATATCTTTTTATACCTCACAACAAGACTACCCTCAAGAAACGGTGCAAATTTTTAATATCCATTTTAACCAAAAAATGTTTGCAGAGGCGAATCCAGGGATTCTATACAGGGGGTTCAATGCTGACCTGGATTTTGAGGAATTAGTCCCATAGTATCCCAATATGTATAGATAGGGATACTATGGGACTAATTGTTCAAATCCCGTAAATCAGATATCGTTAATTTGCAGAAATTCAAGTAACTGTGCTTCAAGCACTACAAAAAAACAAGATCCTTTTTCTTATGTTGCAAAATTTTGATTGAATTTGTCTACCAAAAATGAAGTAATTTGGATACAGAGGGTTTGTTAGAACCCCCGAACTCCCTCTGGATCTGTCACTGGTTTCAAAATATTTATGCCCCCCACCCCATAATATCAGGCCAATGGCCTTTTTTTTGACAATGAACAAAGGGCAATTACCAAATAAAAATATGAGAAGAGCATATAATGGTTCTGGTGCACTGCTATTCTCTTCAATGAGATCTATCCACCTGTGAAGTTTCATGATTCTTGCTTGCATACTTTTCAAGTTATGCTGCTGACAAAAAAAGAACTTCGGATGGACCGACAAATGCAAAGGAATATACCTCTTTTTCATCAAAGGGGAACACAATAACATCTGATAGGGCAGCAGAGGAGCAGTTTGTACAAAATCTCAAATATGATGTGTTTAATTTGATGGGTAATTTTTGTTCACTGATATTATCACTGTTAAATTCTTAACCATCTTTAAGCAAAATTAACTTTTTTTCCACAATGTTTGCTTACAGACTTTAATGTAAATTCCATTACAAACTTCCGTGTTACAAAAAACAAAATACACAAACATTTTATAATTTTATCAGCATGAGTTCAGTAATGAAAATTATCAGTCTTGAAAATTACTCAATAAATTATCATTCGCTATCACATTAAGGCATACAAAATGAACAATTTCAGCAGCTTTCACATTTATAATACTTTTCTCAACATATCAGCAATAAATGGTAATAAATTAAACGAGTGAGGTGGTTTTAGCATTTTAGTATAATAGCACAGAATATTCATCAATATTTATTTGTGACGAAAAATCTATATTTGCAACCTATTTCTAAGAATCTCTTATCTTGAGTACAATTCTTTATGAGAATTTGGGAGTCAAAGGTTAAAGCCATTGACTCACAAATTCTCATAAAGAATTTAACTTGAAGTTCATATACTTTTTGTGGCAAACTATATCATATAATTGTATGATTTAAAATTCCTATTACTTTAGCACAAATGTTCTGCCCTGTAATCAAAATAATCAAAACATGGAACATTTTAGAAATGACACCTAACTTTGCATGTGCTCTTAGAGGCAAAGCAGAGTTTCATTTTTAGATATTTGCAAATATTTTGAATCCTAAATACAGGGCAGATGTTAGGTATATGATTATAAACCATACAATGTAAGTGGATTGTATATTAATGCTTGACCATGAGAAATGAATTTGCATATCTTTACTTTACAACATAACTTTGTACAATGCATAACATTTCTTTCTTTATTTACATTTATTTGCATCGAGTTTCATATCAGCTATATATTTTCAGATATTTTTTTCTGAATGAAATACCGATACTTCTCAAATCAAAGATTTTGAATCAAGAGTTCTAGGAATATGCATCAACTGCATAATTGACAATGATTTTTTTCTTGTTTTATATGCATACTAAGTAAACATATTTTTTTTCAAAATTCTTTTGTTCTTCACTTTCTGTCTTTATTTCAGCTCTATTTGTGAGCTCTCATTCCTTCATTGTAAGCTCTCATTCCTTCAAAAGTAATGAGCAAACTCACTATTGTTGTATTCCTATCCTATATCCACATTGATGTCCTCAGAACTTTTTCTTGACTAACATGTTCAAATCACTGATGTAGAGTGTCCCCTTAACAAGTGCAATCAACAACATAATCATGTATCTCTTCATAATCACCAGATTTTAATATAATCACTGCTTTGTAGTTCATAGTGTAATATAACATTACTGTACTTGAGTGATATGAAATTACATTGCACTTGACTTATACTCTTTCTAAATTTGTTTCATTAATTAAATACATGACTTTATTATCAACATGTGCACTCTTTCTGTCTTTATATTAATCCTCTTTTGACAATGACTCTAATACTGTCCAATACACATAAACAGTTCGCAATATATTAAAAGAACGAATCAACAACAAAGATTCTTAAAGGTAAGTTCGTTCTTCAGATTTCCTGTTGTTCAACATATTAATCTAGATTTAGCACTGACTATATAATATGTCAAACTTAAACTTGTTTATGCCAGCAGTTCTTGAACATTGATCACACAGGCCTTTACAAAACAGAGTGCTTCCCCTTGTTAATGTTTATTTCACCACATCTCTAAACACAAGCCAATCTCAGTTCAAACCACCTGGAATAGAGAATAAATGCTGTTCAATCAAAATTTTTCTTTGAGCATTATGGAATACAGCCAATCTTGTTCAAGCAACCATCTATATTAAGCCACTATGAGTCCAAACATTCCTGAGAATGTGTTTAATTTACAGATGACATCAACCTAGTCACCTGACCTTGGAATATGTAGATGCGCATCATCAAGATCTATCATAATACCAAAAATGAGCACTGTAGCTTGAATAGCCTTGAAGTAAATGGCAATGTTTAGTTTTTTTTATTAAGTTTTGCATACAGATTGACAATATGGCCCCATCTTCTGATGCAGGGGCATATGCACCCATCTTCTAATGCAGGGGCATAAAAAGAGACTTATTTGAACCATAAAATTGCTTCTACTTACATTGTTTACTTCAATTTTAGACTTTTTGCATTTCAGCTGTTCAGAATCCCCTTGCATTAGTATTTTCAAAAAATTCACCTGATTACCAATAGAGTCATCATAAAAATTATGTGTCTACGCAAAAGCATTAAGCCAAAATAGATGCAGTAAGCACATCAAAGCTAGGCGAAGCTTAGTTTTTATGCATGGGGAAAATATGTAATATTTCTTTTTTTATATTAAAAAAACAAGATCTTTATTTTATTTACTTCAAATATTCACATGATGAATCATCAATGTAACTCAAATGTATCACCCACTCACATCTTCTCTCATTCCCTGTGCTGGTGCAGGTTGTGGAAGGTAGGTAGAGTAACCTCCCCTGTCATAACCGGTGCTGCCACTAGGTGATTGGATAAACTTCAGGGTAGATAATTGTGTAGGAGACAAGGGAGAGCATGGGTTAGAGATGTTCATGACAAAATGGGCTCTACCGTAGGGAGTGTCATACACTACAAAGTAAAACAGGTTAATGGTATCACACAGTGCAAAGCTAAAGCTATTCATTGACCCTAAACCAGCTCAAGACAAATAAGTGTTTTGCTCTTAAGTGCAGATAAAAATGTTAATCACATCAAACAAAAGCATTATATTAATTGTGCATCAAGAATTTTAATGTTTGACAGTATTCTATCGAGCAATTATGAATGACATACTCTTATTCCTTTGTAAGTAGCAGTGGTTCATTTTCAAAAAAATGCCATTTCCTCTTATTGTTTGGGAAAAAGATGATATAATGATAATGATGAAGAAATTTTAAACAAGACTGCATTTTCCTGCTATAGTTCGGCAAGTTTATGTGAGTATCGAGAAACCGTTATTGCCTATCATTTTCAATGTAAAATTGATCTTTGACGCCTCACTTTAAATTGCACAACTGTAATATACTAATAAACACCTCAAAGGAAAGTAAGAATACAGAAAAAGTTAATGAAGCAGCAAGCAATTCCCTGAACCAATAAGCACAACAAAGCTATCTATGCTTCATAAACATATTAGGGCCTTTGTGTGACATTCCTGTTGAGTACCTGTACATATGCTCATCAAATGAAGACTCGGATCAGCCTAATAAAATTCAGAAAAGAATTGATGACTGTTTAAACAGTCTTCAATTTTTTTCTTAATTTGATTTCCAGGTGGCCCTACTGACTTACAGTTTTGAGGGTCCTGGCTACTTACTCACAAACTCCCAACACCTTTGTCCCTTTACATCATGTTGGAATTTGTGTGATCAAACCCCCTTTACAGAAGTTCTGATCCACTTTGTATTTTGTTGATAAAATAAACACATGGACAGTAATCATCAGGTTCTCCAGTGCCTGTAGGTAACAAGATCTTGGGTACCCGTCAACAAAAATCCTAGTCGTCCTAGCTCTACTCTAGTGGAAGAACAAATAAAGGGGTTTGCACAAAACTTTTGTGGAAGCCTATATATTCATAGGCACTTAACACAGTTTTGTTCTAACCACAAGATACATTCTAAACAAAGTTCATAAGACTTATTTAGTGCCTTTACCTAATGCATATCCCTGAGTCAATAGAAATGTCACACAAACAGTAATTTTTTATGCTTTATCAGGTATAAAAGCTCGGAAGGAAACAAGCTCTATTGCCAAAGCAAAACACTGTGTCATCACTTCAAACTATCATACCTGGATATGGATTTTCTACAGGAATATTTCTAGGAATATTGTCAGCAGGTAGACCATTCTCTGAATGTAGTGACCTTGACATTTGACCTTCAATGTCATTCATCTTAGGATGACCTCTCACTTTTCCTAAAATAATAATAAATCATTTTACGGTGTTTTTTTAAACATTGAATTTGTATAGGCAATTTTCATTTCAAAGTTATATTTAAAGGAATTTGAATGTCATGGTTATGCCACCTCAAGATTGGCAAAGTAGAACTTTAAGCTTAAGCTAGTTAGAAGAATTTGAGTTTGACAAAAAAATAATAGAATGTTGACACTTCTTGGAACAAGCCTATCAATTTTGAAGTTGGATTAAAAATGTATTACCCACACTTACTCGGATGAAGTATTAAAATGATTGTTATTTGTTAATCTCTGTGAAAGTATGTATAAGATTACCTTGCTCCATGAGCTGTTTTTTCCTGTCTGATTTAGGATAAGGTCGATGTACAACATCTATAGACCCATAATTACTATCTGTGCTGTACCCTGGGCTCACTGGACGGGCAGGTCTTCGATGACGACGCTCTTTTTCTGAAACAACAAAAAACATAATTGCTACAACATCTGACGCATTTTTTACCCACATCATCTCTTTTGCAGATCTCCTTATATTTTTCTACAATAAAGTAATAGACAAAATCAATATATATATTTCAGGATAAAATAGTGAAATTTTTCCTTTTATTATTTTAATTCAACTTATGAAACTCTTTTACATCCTTGACCAGTTTTTCTTCTTAAAAAGGCAATCTTTCTCCATATCATGGAACTGTCTTCACTATTCAATTATATTGCTTGAGTTCAGACCATACACTTTAACCCTTTTCATGCTAAGCTAGGCATTGACAAAGATCAGTCTGATCTTAGTCTTAACTACCTAATTTTCATTTCTGAACCAGAAAATTTTCATAATAGTATTTTCAAAATCAAATGCTGACTCACAATCAGGATATACAGAGCTTTCAGCACTTTGATTTTAATATAATTTTGTCAAGGTGTTTTATTCAGCATGACAAGAGTTATTTACCAATCCTACTCACTTTTTGGATGAGGATCACAGACAGTTGTTCCGACAACAGTTAAACCAGACATTTCAGCAGCACGTGCCACGGCACTGGCAAAGTCCGCCTCCGTCAGGAAGGTACTGTCACCTGAACTACAAGTACTGGATCGGACGCTACTACAGTCAGTATGCTGGTCTCCTGCTACACTCCAATCTGGAAGTAATACAAATCATGTGACCACCGATAAAAGGAAGTTACACAAGTCATGTGACCAATTGTAGAGGCGATTGCATTGATAGAGCATAAGTTTGGATCCAGATGATTGCATAATTTAATGGCTCAGCACAAAAGAGTTGTAACTGCCTATAACTGTTTGCGCCAAGCCTTGATAAGAAGCTTGAGGTCAAACTTTACATGTTGTTATACATGTCATGTGACCAACTATTGAGGAGATTGCATTGAAAAAGCAAAAGTATGGATCCAAAAGATTGCATAATTTGATGGCTCAGCGCAAAAGAGTTGCAACTGCCTATAAAAGTATAGGCAATTTCATCTGTTTTGCGCAAAGCCTTGATAAAAAGATCAAGGCCAAACTTTTATAGCTGTTTATCAAAGAAATTTAATGAAGGTACAAAAGCTATTTAGCCATATCATATTTTATAACATGTATATTAATCCATTGCTTGGCAACAACATTAGCATAATGTTTGTTTATCAGTTATAGTCTTTTAGATCAAATAGGAGGCAAATTTTTTTTACCACAAATTGAATATAGTATGTGGAAAACAATATATGCTTCAAAATACATTATAGAGATGGAAAGGTTTTTAATATCAAATTGTAAAAAGATAGTGAAAATCTATGGGACATAAAGCAAATTATTCAAATATCAAAGTTTGAGCCTTACTTTGTGGTTGTTCAGTATTTTGCTCCATGTCTGATTCTGTTGCGTAGTCAGCACCTTCTGACACTGGGGAATCACACTGTCTACCATATCCACTATGTATACTGGAAGACATGACCTTACTTGGCCTAAAATGTACAGGGGAAATTGTAAATATACAAGGTCTAATGAAACCACTCTGTAAACTGGAAGTCACGATCTTTCTTGGCCCGAAATATACAGGGGTAAATTACAAATATATACTTTCTACCATAGCCAGTGTGTTTACTGAAAGACATGAAATTAATTGGCCTAAAATTAATAAGGATAAACTACAAATACTCACTTTCTACCATAGCCACTGTGTTTATTAGAAGGCATGGCCTAACTTGGCTTAAAATATACAGGACTAAATTACAAATATGCACTTTCTACAGTAATCCCTCTGTACACTGGAAGACAAACCTCTATTTGGTCCTCAATTAACATGGGTTTTTCTTAACTTTCAGTAACCCTCATTTGTTATCCTACTTGATGAACTATAACCCCTGTTTTATGCTTAATTATTTTTTCTTCATTTTGACTTAAAGGTCCTAAGTGCATGGCTTTAAAGGAATTGCATCTTAAGGAAGTAGACCTGTGATAGTTCTGCAAGGTTTCAGAAGCAATAAACTTTAACAGTTTTAACCAAGGTTTCCTGATGATGTCATTAGAAATTCTTGGTCAACATTGTGAAAGATAATGAGTTCCAAAATGAAGCTAACTATTTTGGGTCCATTATCTCAAGGCAATGTACTGAAAGTATCTGTGAAAAGTACAAACTCTGAGATGTTATCCTTATTTCCTCCCCTCAAGAAATTGCATATACCCAGTCAATTAAACTCTCATATTCACCTATATAAAGAATTATTGAGGCAATCTGCCGCCACGCTTGATAACGATGACTGACATCCTCGATCTATACACCCATCTTCCTCGAGACCCATCCCCGAATCATTTCCACACTGATGACATGGCGGGGCTGGCTCGGGGCAACTCTCCTTCTCACGTAAAAATCTGAAGTCCTTTTCATTCTTTGGATTTATTTTATATGCATGAAAACATGGCATAGCAGTATTTTGAGTTTCATTATCACTATGGGAACTATGTGAAGCCCTATTCACATTAGATTGTCTTTCACCGTGTAATGTTGAAAAGTTTGATTTGGGGCCCCTTTGGGGCTGAGAATACTGATAAATAACATTGGGGGTTCCCCGGGGGGAGTGTGCATTAAAATTGTTTTGTGGATTTCTATTCACATTTGCATGTTGGAGGAGATGAGTTCTAGGTGAGTGTGTCCGTCGTACAAACCCCTCCTGACAGTATGCAGACGGATCGTAATATTTCTCCGACTGACACCTCGGACAATCATTATCAGAGTACATAGGCATGTTCCATCCCGACACAGGAGTTTGTGTATGTGGATTTGGACATGAACACGCTGACAGTTGAGAAAACGACACAGGGGACACGGGACTTCTAACACTTTGTTCATCAGCACTACGTATTTCACTATACAGGGGGAGGTCACCACACTCACTGGGCGGAGGGTGATCAGGAGGGGGCGGGAGCATATCTGACCAATTAACAACCACTGGTTTAGGGCTCATGGGTTGCTCCTTCTTTATATTGTTCTTTTTCTTCTCCTTTATAAGACATCCATTCTCATCTAAAATAAAGAAAAAATATTCAGTTAATTTTTATTTCTATAGAACATTCTAAAATGTTATATCTAAGTATGTTCAAAATACTGAAGCATAAAGTTTGTTGAAATTCTAATTTTTTGTGACTTAGCAACAAACTGACTAAATGAGCAAAGTTTAGAGTTTTCATACCTTAATATCTATTAACCCTTTTCATGCTGGTCACAGCAGAGACCTACTGAACAAGAAGCTTTGGCATGCAGTGTAGACTAAGATCAGCCTCCGAGATATGCAGTGTGATCTTGGCCTACCCTACCTGCTTTCTATCTAATTACAGAGGAATGAAGGCAGAAATGGTGGAAAAGTCCCCCTAAATTAACAAAAATTAGCTTATGCATGGCATTTCCAACAATTTCATATATGTACATAGCAAAGACTCTTACCAGCTTGTGCATCCAGACTAACCAGAGTCTTCACTTTGTGTTTAGTAGATAGATAAGGTCTCAAAGTACTTGTACACCTTCAGGTTACATTACATTTACGGTAGGTGGCTGTCTAGGCTGCTGAATGTTTGCACCTCAAGCACAATTCACATTGTTGGAAATGTCACGTAAAGGCTCAAATGTCATATTCAGCAGGATTGCAGTTGAATTTCTTGAAATCAAATCACAAGTTAGATTTTTCATAATGTCACTATGGTTATGGTTGATCCATGACTGTTGTCATGGCTACTGACCCCACTAAGGGGTTATTTTTAACTCTTACCTGTAGTATTGCTGCCACTATCACTAGAAGGACTTTGCATATTGTCACTTTGACTGGTTGGACCTTGTATATGGTTACTATTGTTATGGTCTGGATTGTTGTCATGGATACTGTCCCCACTAAGGGGTTATTTTTTACCCTTACCTGTAGTATGGCTACCACTATCACTAGTTGGACTTTGCATATTGTCACTATGGTTATGGTCCGTGGTTGACCCTCGACTGTTGTCATGGATACTGTCCCCACTAAGGGGTGGTTTTTGACAACTGTCCCCTGACCCCTCACTATAATGCATATATCCCTGGTTGATAGGTCGGAACATGTGATCTAGACCTTGTTGCTGAAATAGACAGAAATGAACCATCACATTGATGAACATGTTAATAAGACTGCAAAAGTTAACTTTATACAATGGTACTGCATGATGGTGCAAAAGCTCATCTGTACAGTGCATTTACAAAATTTTTACACAACAACATCACTGAAACTATAGAAATGCCCTGAATTTTCTCTGAAAACAGGAGAGCCTATAATTTTTTTTTAGTCTATGAATATGATTGTTTCATAAGTCTTAATGCTATCTGGTCCCAAAGTTTTTATGGGATTTAAGCCAACTTAAAACCATTCTTTTAAAATCTATTCATAGTACAAATAATGCTCACCAGATCAATATCAATTTTTTATGACAAACAACTATATTTTCCTTACAATAAAAGATGTACTATTTCATAACATAAAAGTATAAATACCCTTTGTTTCATTAAATGTTGTTTTTGTATAAGAGCTGTAGTTGCATAGGGAGCCACATCCTGCTTCTGATAGAACGTCTTCATCTCCGGGAACGATCCGTCACCCGCCATTTTGTAAATATTGTCGTCGTTGATTTCTTGGTCTTTCTTACCATGAGGTAGAAGTACGCACAGCTCTGGTGGCAAATCTAAATCTGAAAAAACAAACACTCTTCTCAATAAATATATGAAACAAACTTGTATTGAATTTTAAGTTCCCATGAATGTGCGTCTTGAATAGAAACAATACTCTTCAAAGTTTTCTGATGTTGATGTTTAGACATAAACATAATGGGCAGCAGGTTGTTAAAGTTAATAAATAAAATAATAGTTTTTATGTGCTAAAGCCTCTTGTGAAGCATTTTACACCTTTACGCCGTACACTTTAATTACAGCTGCTTTCATTTCAGCATATGGTTTATCGTCTATACAGTAAAACTTGTGTTTAGTGACCACTTAAGGGAACACCAAAAGCGGTTGTTTATGGGAATGGTCGCTTAAAACAAAATACCATGATATATGTGACAGTTCATTTTGATACGATTTATAGATTGTCTGTCAAGTCATACTGAATCCTATGATGTTCAAACCCATTAGAATTGTCTTATTGAGACGATTCTGATGGGTTTCAACTACATGAGATCTACAATAACAAATTTTTCATTAAGGATCTCCTCTTTTTCAGAGATTTTACTCATGGTGAAGGGACTTTTTATGGTGGTCGCTTAATAAAATTGGTCGCTTAATAGACGTGGTAGCTACAGCAATATCAACTGTTTTTTGATAACAAGTCTTTTTGAAATTCTGCATTCTATAGAAGTTTATCAAATTGAAATCAAGTTATTTACCATTTGAGAAATTCATCTGTGGGTCTTTAATTCCATACTGGGGTGGGTACATCATGTTTCTGTTGTGTTCATCAGCCTTAATTGGTACTGTAATATAAATTTATATATTTTCACAAACTATTCTTTGACTTCCTATGATACACTTTCAAAGGAAACATATCATGAAATCCTTGTCAGAGAAAATACCATAATATGAATGTAAATTAAAGGATGAATGTTAAAAATAACATTGCCTATTGACAACACCCAACTCCAGTATAAAAATGCGGATTTTTCAATTTTTTCTTCTAACACAGCCATATAGAAACTATACAGAGTATTTACAACAGCATGACATCAAGAATACTTTTAAATGATTGTATTGGCCGTTCATACTGTCACATGACTATGGATATCACTCACCAAATGATCTGATTGGCCAATCATACTGTCACATGACTATGAATATCACACACCAAATGATCTGATTGGTCAATCATACTGTCACATGACTATGGATATCACACACCAAATGATCTGATTGGCAAATCATACTGTAACATGACTATGGATATCTTTTACCAAAAGATCTGATTGGCAAATCATACTGTAACATGACTATGGATATCTTTCACCAAAAGATCTGATTGGCAAATCATACTGTAACATGACTATGGATATCTTTCACCAAAAGATCTACTTGGCAAATCATACTGTAACATGACTATGGATAACACTCACCTCCAGTATAAAAACGTTGATCCTTCATCTTTTTCTTATTTTTCTTCTTCTTACACAGCCATATGGAGAATATACAGAGAATCAACCACAACATGACACCGACGATACCAATCAGTAGACCCAGAAACCATGGCTTCTTGAATAAATCAACTTCCTCTGGACCTGAAAGTATAAACAAAGCTATATGAGTTTTATTTCAAACATTTATGCATATGAGAAATATATTTGTATGTTTAAATGGGTTTAATACCACTTTTAACATTTTTCAGTCATATTGTACTGTCTGGAGCACCAAACCATGGATTCCTGGCATACCTCTCACAAGTACTAATATGAAATCCATTCTGAGTCTCCAGCTGCTCATGCCACAAAGGTTTTCGTTTTTATCGCATTGATGAGAGACAAATGTTGGAAAAAATGAGTGTCGCTGTCAGGAATCAGAACAATTAGACGATTTTGCTATTATATCTCAAGCAGGTGACCAAAATGATAACCTGAGGATACAATGTAGATATGCCACCGATCTATCTATTTAGTGAGTAAATTTTGAATTTAGCCGCTTTATATCATCCTTAAATGCAACAACCTCTATCCCGGCTTATCAAAAATAACATACAATACATACCTTCATTTGTTACGGGTTTAAGTGTAGAACCACTATCTGTCTTTTGGCCTAATGGATAAACTTCTCCTTTACCTGAAATTGTATGAAAATATTTGTAAATAAATATCATTGTTTTCCCTCTTTATATAGCCAAATTACCTAAGTTGGTATTTCACTTGTGAAATCTCTACCTTATAGCTCAGCTAGCGTTAAGGTCTCTGCCCCAGAGCATAGCTAGCACTGAGTTTTCTCCCTTGAAGCTCAGGTAGCATTGAGTTTCTCCCTTGAAGCTCAGGTAGCATTGAGTTCTCTCCCTTAGAGCTCAGCTTGCATTATCAATTCCAGCCTTTGGTATTAGGCATTGGAACATTTTCATTTGTAAATTGGAAAATAACAATATGTAGTGAGTGTAAATACCGTATTTTTCCAAATAAACATTTCCAGGAGCTATACACAACATTGCTTTTAAAGGAGCTTTAATTTAGGTTGCATTTTCTGATTTAAAAATTCATTTAAATTGATGTCTTTTAGACCCTTTTCCCTTAAATTTGAGGTGAATTTCCTCTAAACAATCATTTATATGATTGTTTAAAGAAAATTCATCTTAAATTTGAGAAAAAGTCTCTAAAAAGTCCTGAAATTTAGGCATTTGGAGTGGATTTTCTTATTAAAAAATATAAGGGTGCTACTATTAGGGAGAGCGCCATTATTAGAGGAAATAAGGTAGGTAGAGAAGCTGTTATATACTAGATTTCATTAGGCAACAAAAGCAAATAAAACTTTGATAATTTCATAAATAAAAATGTCCAAAAGAGTACAGTATTAAACCTATATCATTTTATTGACAAGACATTAATGACTTGCAAAGAGTAAGGCAAGAATATCCAATCTCATATTATATTTGATAAACAATTCTATCATTTTGTCCGATCTCACAGAACATTGAAATACCAAGTAATTCTGTCATAATACACCTTCGAGCTCACATTGAGCTCATATCATTCATTAGAGCTCATATCATGTGAGCCAATATCCATTAATCAAAATACAACTCATATATCTGGACAATAATATTCTTTTCTCTTTACCCTTCATATGCTGTAAATGGTCAATTCTGCTGTACTCAAATCTTTTGCAGACAATATAGTCAAAGATCAGCCAGCACAAATAGGCAGTTTGATCTAAGCTTTCAATGCTTGCTTTCTATCAAGTCATTACGACAAATCCTTTTGCCAGATTTGTTGAAATGTTTGAAAAAAAATGTTATCTCAAGGGGTCAGCGCAATACTTTTGTAAGTGCCTATATATACTTATAGGCACTTGCAATAGTATTGCCCTGACCCCTTGATTTGTTAAAACCAAAATTCGAATTAAGCAGGATAAGGGTTAAATATTGGATGCTGTGCTTAATATCATCTTGTGTTTCTAAAACAAAATAAATCAGGGATATTTTGAGCTTTCGGATTAAAGTTTATCATAGCAGCTTATTATTCTATCTAACAGGATTACAAAAATACATTATGCAATTTGAGGTATAATTAAATATCAAGAAGAGCTTTAAAGAATATTATCATTCAAAATTATTGTTATTTTTGTTATTTTCTTTCAAATAACTTTCAAGGTAGGCAAATAGCAGTATTTACTATAATGCTCTAATGTTCATTATCACTCATCCATCCATCATATTCTATATTTTATTGACAATATTATTTGCAATATTAATATATTTTTTAATTACTTTATTGACACAATAAAATTGTCAATATAATTGATAGAATATGGGTCTTTTTTTTTTTTCAAAATGTTATATGTCAAAGCTGATTCCTGTTTTGACAGTTCAGCGTGAAACAGTTGTAACTGCCTATATGTTTATAGGCAGTTACAACAGCTTCATGCTGAGCCATCAAATTTTCATTTCAAAATATATCTTTAAGGACGTATAATTAATAAATGTTCCTTTTCTACTTGACAGGCCACAATTATTCCATCAAATGAGAAACAAAAGTCAAATAATTGTTTTCTGTCAACCAAATGGTTGCCTACTCAAAGTTATTTACATTACACTCGGAATTTAAAAGCTTTGGGATGAAATCGGAAACCCCAGCTCAACAAGTTTAGACAAAAACCCATGAATTAAGAGAAAATATCCAACGCAATAACTTAATGTACTCTGGAGACAAACAAATCATTTGTTTTTTCAATACCGAGCTTGCTCAAAATTTGTCTTTGCTACAAAACATGATGACTAACTTTACACATTATTTGTCTTGGGAAAAAATTGCTTAAAATAGCAAGATTATTAATGAGTGCCAAAGATATACATGTATAAATTTAGAAAAACATAATGATATTAAATGATATTTTGAATCAGTCTATACATTACTGTAGTTTACAATATGGTCTCACCTTTTTTAGAAGAGTCAGTCTAAGAGCAAGGCTTTTATAGCTATAGAATGCCTTTTTTTATACACTAATTCTGAGACTCAAGCTAGTATTCAAGGTTGTAAACCCATTATGGTTCTGCAACTTTTTGAAAGTGATGAAATTTAACAAAGTTAACTGAGGTTTCCTTAGAATGATTTCAAGGTTTCAATATCATATATTCCAAAACGTTGTGGAGCTATTACCGATCCACTACTTTATGGAAAACATTGTTTCCTTTATTTAATAATTTAATACCTTTTATCCATCTAGAATATACTCCTAGTTGCTTAAAGGATAAATGATTCAAACCACTGATAAGATTTGAAAGAACTCTAAGAACGTTTCAAATAATCCATTAATTTTTCAGTGTAATCAAATAGCATTATTAACAATTTTCAAAGGTATTCTGCATTGAACACAGGAGATCCACAAATCTTTTCAAAACCTCTTTAATATTTTAATGGCTTCATGTCAAACTCAACTTGGCAGAAAACAAATTGTTACAAATATAATTCTGAAACAAAACCTCCCGTTAGAAATGAATGTGTTCTGTAAAGCTCCGATTCAATGTGGCATGATTTACCTTGGCATTGATGTATTTTGATGAAGTGTTTTTTTATTCATTGATGGCAAAAGCACTCTCAAAATGCATAAAACATGCTTTTTAGTAATGACAGCTTATGGTCTCTTACAACATTTGAAAGCATAAATTCTGATAAGACTGGCCGATAAGTTGATTCTTTATTATGTAATTCAAATTAATCATAAATGTTGATAGGGAATAAATAATAACATAACATATTGACCATTGTTACTTATGAGAAAAAAATCAAATATTCAATGTTATATCCGCTTTACTATAGATTTATCCTTTTCTTCCATTTCTTTTTGGTTTTTGCAGTGAAGTGAATCATGCTAACAAATAAGATATATGCAAACAATCAAGCTCTAAGTTTTTCTTTTGGGTTTAATGCCTCTTTTAACAGTATTGCACTCATATCACATCAGCAGGATCAACAATTGTAGAACCAACACTGAGTGCATCTAGGATTACAAAACCACGCAAACTATTTGAAAAATAAACCCCGCTTTGCATGTGCATTGGCAAATTTGCGAACAGTTTGCAGGATTTTATCAACCTAAATGCAGAGTGGGTTTTTCTTTCAGAAGTACTACAACTACATCCTTTGCTATCCTCCAGCTGCTCTTTCTAATTTCCTTACTTTATACCACTTGTAAACTAAAACATATCTAAGCCAGATTGACACCTACTGTATTTCTCCTCATAAACGCTCCCAGGGAGCTATACATAACGTGGTCCTGGTGCTTTTATTTAGTTTGCATTTCCGGATTTAAAAAATAATTGAAAATTGTATCCTTTAGGCCCTTTACCCTTTAATTTGAGTTGAATTTCCTCTAAACAATCATATAAATGATTGTTAAGAGGTTTTTCATCTTAAATTAGAGAAAAGGTCTTAAAAAGTTCCTAAAATTTAGGCACTTTGTATTGTTTTTTTAGTAAAAAATGTAGGGATGTTACTTTAAGGGAGGGCATTGAATAATTATTAGAGGAAATACAGTAATATGGTTAATTTCTAGGCCTAAAGATGCACATTATAGCATCAATGGTTCATTCTAAAATTCATTTTCCAGAGTTAAAGGTAATTGGGAGATAAACAAGTCTAAAATACTCATTTCTAAATGAAACCTAATATTGTTGGAACTACTTTGAATCATCTCAGCGAGACAATTCAAATGAGTACCAACAACAATTTGTATGTGTTGTTAACACTAGCCATGCTGAACCCAGATTATTCCTGCCTTGGCAGGAGCTATAGACAAACATCAGCCTGCACATAATATGTGCAGTCTGATCATTGTCCATACCACCTGTTTTTCCTTTTTGAAACCAGAAAAGCTAGAAAATTTATTTTCCAAAATGAATGCCTAATTACATTTAGTGCATCCAGAGCTTTGAGAACTTTGATTTTGTTGCAATTTTGCAAAGATTTTTTATTCAGCATGACAAGGGTTAATCAAATACTTTGATCTAAAACCAAAAATACCGTAGCTCCAATTTTCTATTTTTTTTTATCCTATAAATTTAAGTCTTTAAAAAGAAATTAATTAACACCCAAAAAGTAAAAAGGGAGATTATAATGAATGTTTATTTTAAAGACTGTTTATCATGATAATATTTTTTTTTTAATTTTTATCCTATGAATTTAAATCTTTAAAGGGAAATCAAAAAGCGCCCAAAAAAGTAAAGGGAGGTTATATTGAATGTTTATTTTACAGACTGTTTATCATAATAATAACTTGTGAACAAACTCCAAGATGGGCCGCTGTGAGAGTTAATTGATTTTTCCTGTTTTTGCATGAATTAGAAAAGCATCCATTACATCAAATATTGACTCTAATATTGAACAATTTCCCATCATGTATTTGACTCCTATAACAGCCCCTTTTCCTCCATAAAACCTAGTCATACTGAATAAAAATCTTGACAAAAAGGAATTGGTTTAAACCTATTTGTTTTACATCAATTGTGAAACAAGTTCTTACAACTTAGATTAATCCCTCTCGATTCTGCTTCCTGGAAAATTCACCAGTACTCGCGCCGAATGTGTGGGCCAATGAAAGAACCAAGATCGATAGCCGCACCCGGGAATCGAACTCAGGACCTTTGGGTCTAGAGGCCGACGCTCTACCTCTAGACCACGGACACCACTAAAAGGAATTGAGCATGTGTGTGACATCTTCAACAATTTTCCATCTATGTGAGGCACTCAGTTGAGCAGATTAGACAACGACACAATGGAATAAGAATATATGCTGATCGCCTGAGGAGCCATTAAGATGTTATTATAAAGTGCATAGTGAAGACTCTGGTCAGACTGTGCGGCTGCACAGGCTGGCCAGAAGCTTTGCTATTGCACACATGTGAAATTGTTGGAAATTTTACACACAGGCTCAAACATATTACATTTTTTTCTATATTATAAGAACAGACATATATTAAAAAGTTGTTATTTATAACAACTTATTAATATTACTTTTATGTTAATACATTAAAATGAGTAATAAAACAAAATTACGGCTTTAGTATCAAATTGAAATTTGAGAAAATTTGAACTGAGCCTGAGAAAAGTTTTTTAACCTCGGGCCCTGATAGGCTAACCAGCCCTGTGATATCTCTATTCCTATATTACAAATTGCTTTTGTAAATATTCAGCATGTTCGAGAAAACAATTAATTATTATATTTATAAAAAGGATTATTGAAATTCTGGAGAACTGTTGACAAACTCTTATATTCTGTTAAAACTATGGTTACTAATTAATTGTACCGAGTCATTGAAAGTTCAACTCATTATTTACATATATTTGTCATCAAATACTTTGAATTTTTTCTCTCTTATGTAATAGTTCTTACATTATGTTGGAAGTGCAGTGGTGAATCAGCTAGAGCAACATATGGTTCAATTATTCATTTATCAAACATTCCACTTAAGCAAAACATATCTTTCTTAATAAACACATCGAAGAGCTAAGAAAAACACAGACAAAGAGCTTGTTAATTTAGCCTGTCATGACATTTCCAACAATTTGAAATATTCATGATGTGAAAATACCGAGAGGCATATACAGTCACAAACTCTAAAGACCATTTCTATCTACTAAGCACATAGTGAAGACTCTGGTCAGACTGTGCAGATGCACAGGCTGGTCAGAGTCTTTGCTTTGCCCATATTTGAAATTGTTGGAAATCTCACGCACAGGCTTAATTATATATCATTTTCTTTGGAATTAAATATTTGGTCAAATGAATAACTCTGCATTAACATGGAATTTTTTCTCGCTTGTGTGGATAATTTTCGCTAGAATTCTAGCAAAGGGCATGACCAACTAACAGAAGTTTGTATACTTCTAAAATTAGTGAAAGTAGGATATTAACACAAAATCATCAATTACTAAAGATTTGCTCTTTTTCTGGGGAGTTGTCATCTTCCAACTTTATACTGAGCAGAATACTGTTGATATTACAACCCTTTCACATAAAGTCACATTTTTCAGAGATTTTATATTTGATATAAAATCTCTAAAAAATGTGACTTTATGTGAAAGGGTTGTAACATCAACGTATTCTGCTCAGATCAAATTATTGAGAGCGGAGAACTTTCAGTGTTAGATGAACTTTGTTTCGCCCATAAAACATTAGGATATCGAGTTTAAACTAACGATAGGAATCAACAGTAATCAAATTACATATTAACAGAAATTGATTCATTTCTCTATGGTAATGAACTTTCAAGAATTCCTGATCTAAAAAACAGAAGTTAACATTGGCCAATTGCTGAAAGAGGCAAAATGATTTCAAAATGATTTTGATGTCTGCAAAATTGGATTCATTTCTACTGAGTGTGTATGTTTGAAAGAAATTTTCATCTCAGCAAGGATAATTCTGGTTTAAAATGGCACATGCAAAAAATATCTCATTTATACAAAATCTAATGAGAATTAAGAACTTCCAGCAAAAAAGTCTACCAAATCCTTCTCCAAATTTCATTTTGCTTTGAGATTTTTCTCTCATTTAGCAAATTTCAATGAGATTTCCGGCAGAATAATGAGGGAATCTCTCAATATCTCACCCCAAAACAATCCCTGTCTTAGCATCATCATTTTTTTTTTCATTTTAACAGCAGAGCTTAACCCATTGTCATGCTTGCTATTAAAAGACCCTCAAGAAAAAAGCCTTGGAAAACATTGTAAGAAAGGCAGAAATTGCTTGTTACAAGCAATTTGTTCATTATCCACAAAGTTTTCTTACCTAAGACAAATGAGCCTGTGTATGACATTTCCAACAATTTCAAATGTGTGCCAAGCAAAGACTCTGGCCAGCCTGTGCCACCGCACAGTCTGTCCAGAGTCCATACTTTGCACTCTTTTGATACATAAGGTCTGAGACTACCTTTTGCCAGACAGACAAAGTACACTATTTGACTGCCTAGGCTGCTGAATATTTTCATATTATGCACATGTCAAATTGTTGGAAATGTCACATACAGGCTCAAATATTTTTCAAATTTTCCTCAACTAACATTCATCATCTACAATTTCTTTGAATTCAACCAGGTTTCAAATTTTGTCATCCAGTAAAGGGTTAAAGTAAGGATTAATTCAACATTTTTCTCCATTGATAAATAGAGAGAACATCTGTCCTAGTGTTTGATTGCTGAAGATGACATGGGACAGTAATAAAATTGGGTAATTTGAAAGTTTTTTATGGGAAAAAAGATACAATTACCTAATATTGGTATTTCACAAAAATGTTCACACAGATATTCTGTTGTGGTGGTCCGAGGTTGGAGCAGTCTCGATGTAGAAAATTAAACCTTAAGGTAGTGGACCCATAATAGCTTGGCAATTTTTTGGACATAATGAACTTTATCAATGTTAACTGAGGTTTCCCAATGGTTTCATTGGGAAACCTTGGTCAACATTGTGAAAGATCATATGTAACAAATTGTTGCAGAACTAATACGGCTCCACTACGTTAAGCTAAGCGACAAAATTTCATACTGATTAGATTTACTCAGAGAGGATGCGGTAAATTCTGACAACAAATAATTTCAGAGGGGAGTTTTTAAACCACAATTCAACAAACAACAGTTTTGGCAATTTTCTTATTGAAATAAACCTAATGTAACTTTGACCTTGTCAAATGACCTTAATCTTGGTATCAACAGAAAGGACTTGCCAAAAGGAATTCATAAATGAGTTATAGAGGTCCTAGTTCTTTCCAGTTTGCAATATTGGTATGATTGAATTGTGGAAATAGAAATATATCTTTTCAAAATAACAAACAAATCCAACATTATTATCAACTACTTTGGGATGTCTTGTGAATTAGGACCATGTTGAACTTGGTTCCTCACAGTTCCCATTATTATGACCCCTTTTGAATAATGTATTAATGTTTTACCAAATGACTAAATTTTAGTTTGTTTCCATTATTAAAGAAGTTGTAGAAGACATCCTTAGTTGATAAAGTTTTGAAAAAAAATATCTTTAGTGGAAGATAACATTGTGACAATTACAATTTCTTCATTTTTTCACAAAGTTTTGGATATCCTTTTTGCTCAGAGGCATTAACAGTGGAAAGTGTTTAACACAATACTTACTGAAAACAAAAGCCTTGCTCCATTTGCTCATTCCAAGATGTGTTTCTGCTGCTACTTTAATGACATAATCTTTCCCTCTGTGTAATTGTTTGATAACGGTGTTGAGGGTCCGTCCGTTTGTCATCATACTGCAGTTATCTTTCTTGTCTTTACTGATACAGGAAATCTGTGAGTAAATAAATTAAACAACATGTGATTGTGGAATATTTATACCCTTGAGATAGTATTTCAGTTCACAAGTTCAACTTTCAGAGGCAGACAGACAGAAAACAGTATGTACCTGGGGCCCGGTTTACTTAACTTCTTACAAAAAAAAAAGATCGTAAGTCAAAATTACAAATCATACCTGGGGTTTTCATTCATTTTTTAATTCTGCCTTGCACTATCTAATTGGAACCGTCTTTAGAAGACAATTCCAATGGGATGATGCATGGCAGAATCCCATATTTAGCTTCTTCTGTAGAAGCAACTTTAATTTTTGACTTATGCAAAATATTATCGTAAGATGTTGAGTAAAACGGGCCCTAGATATACTGATGCGGAGGTTAAAAAATTTGATACAAAAATTCCTAAGTTCTCACAATATAAAGTTTGATGTGTTATTAACTTTGTCAGTGACCTTTTTTGATGGCTCAGGGCAGAAGGTTAAACTGCCTATAAACATATAGGCAGTTATAACTGCTTTGCAATAAGCCATCAAATTGAGTCATTAATCTTGGGATAATAAGTGTTATTCCTATCATCATCAATGTTGCTTTTTGTAGCTAGAAATTATAGGAAACCATGGGCAGATACACAAACTGACACCATTTGACTTAGAAATGTTATTTAACCCTTTGCTGTTTAATCCCTGCTTTTTACGTTTCTGTGATTTTATGATTGAGAAAACATTGTGAAAAAAGAAGAAATTGCTTCTGACAAGCAATTTCTTCTTTTTCCACACTATTTTCTACTCTACTGAATGGTTATTTTTCAAATTAAATACACTTTAAATTTTGGTCTGCAAAACCTTTGAATTTGGACAGGTCAAAAATTTTGTAAAACAGGAAAGGGTTAAACCAATACAAACCAACCTACCTGATATCCTGTAAGTATATAATGTCCCTTGTTTAAAGGTGGTTTCCAGGATACCGATATACTGCTATCTGACAGACTTTCTACAACAACTTCTGGGGGACCAGGGGTGTCTGTAAAATAACAGGGAAGATGATCAAAATACTGACAAATATTCGACACAAATACATTACCCAAACAGAGGATGTCCATGGTTGTGAGGTAGAGTTTGTCACTTGGTCAAGAGGTCCTGATCTTGGAAATCTCATTGGCCCTCAAATTCTGATCAAGTACTAGTGTATTTTTCATGCATCAGACCCAAGAGGGATTAATATAATGTGAAAGAACTTGTTTTTTATTCAATGCATCATAACTAGATTTAAACTGAATGTACAAATACTTATAAGAAATGATAAGCATGTATTAATCCTTTCCCAAGTATTAAAACCTCAGACTCCTCTTAGATGAAAGAGCTCTCATAATACAATGTATACATGTTGGTTGAAGTTTGAAAAGAAATCATTCTCTGTGTTCAAAAATTTTGTACTAAAGAAGAAAATGCTTGTACAAATAAGGCAATACTTATGAAGATGATTGTTAAGGTAGCAGACCCCTAATAGTTCTCCAGTATTTCGGAACTAATGATCTTTCACAACGTTAACCGAGGTTGCCTAATGATTTCATTAGGAAACCTCAATTAACACTGTTAAAGTTCATAACTTCCGAAAAGTTGTGGAACTATTAAGGGTCTGCTACCTCAAATAGAAGTTTTACTACGAGCTTGTACTTACAATTTTCTGCAGTCTGTACCTTGACAGGGCTACTACACTGAGATTTGGCTTTATGACTGAAGGCAAGGACGCATAGCTCGTACCAACTATAACTCATGAGTCCATTTAGCGTAAACGTTGTCAGCGTAGGTGGAACCCTTACGGAATAAATCTTGCCATAGTCCAGTCTTCTGATGTCTAAAATATTACGATATTCAATCTGGAATCCTTCAATGATGTCATCTGATTTCAGCACCTATAATTATAAAATAGATATCTCTTTCTAATATTCAATCCATCACAAACGTAGACTGATTTCAATGCTTTAACCCTTTGCTGTTTAATTCCTGCTTTTTACGTGTCTGTGATTTTATGATTGAGAAAACATTGTTAAAAAAAGAAGAAATTGCTTCTGACAAGCAATTTCTTCTTTTTCCATACTATTTTCTACCCTACAGAATGGTTATTTTCCTAATTAAATCCACTTTAAACGTTCGTCTGCAAAACCTTTGGATTTGGACAGGTCCAAAATTTTGTAAAACGGGAAAGGGTTTATAACAATCAAGGGATCAGTAGAAGACATTATGCAAAAATCTTTACAATATTAAGATGTTTAGTATATATTTTCAGTGGCTTAGTTAAACATATAGGCAGTAACAACTATTTTTGGCGGAGCCACCGAAGCTCTTCTGCTACTTGCAATGCAGGGAAATTTAACATCATTTGAATAAGGCCTCTTTCAAATACTTTTGAGAAATTGAGCTTACTTAAAAACATTTTGATTCTAGGCTCCCTGAAGTATAGATTTTGATTTTAACTCATATTTGCCTAGATTTTTTGTAGCATGACAAGGGTTAATATTTCTTAAATCGTAAAGTATAATATCAAGGACATTTTATCAAATATTTCAATTACCACAATACATTAAAAGAGACTCACCCTCCAAGTGACGGCAATTGCAGAGGAGTTCAATGATTGGGTATTTACAAGTTCTACAACTTGTCCACTTAATTTACGCTCAATGTCTTTTTCTGTCAACACATCAGGTTTCTTCTTGGGCATTTTGGCTGTAAAACAAAAGAAACTTATAAATCAGAAATACGAATATTTTTGTATTTTAACATTTATTTACAGAAAACTGATATTTGCATTTAGCAATTACTTTTTCTTAATCTTGGGAAAGAATGAAAATTGGTTACGATAAATAAACAGGTACATTTACGTTTTAAACACACAAGCCCTACAATTCAGCTGTGCAAATTATGGCGTTCATAATTTCCAAATCAAAAACAACTACACCTCAATGTTATGTCATTAGAATTTATTCTACCAATTTAATTAATATCTTAATTTCATTTCTTTCATTAACCATTGCATACTTATAAGGCCTACAGACTTTATAAGCTGTTATAGGACAAATCTAATATCAAGGGGTAAGTGCAAGACTATTGTAAGTGCCTATATATTTATAGGCACTTTCTATAGTGTTGCACTGACCTGTCAATATTCTATACAATAAATTTCATACCGAGTGTCTTGATTGGTTCAGAGTGAATACTGGGTGGACCAATCCCCTGACTGTTTATTGCACGCACTATGAACACGTATGATGTGTTTGGACGGAGTTTATCAACTGTGAAGCTCTCTCTTTTCACATAGCTGTTTGCTGTAACCCAACTCTGAAATATATATACATTAATTATAAACCCTTTCAGATAATTAATGAATTTCAAAGCAAAGTATTACAATAAAGCAGCTAAGTATGCAATTATTATCAATTATACACAATCTTAATTTAGTTTTATTGTCAAGCAGTTAGATTGACAATAAAATTAAACATGCACTGGCATCATTGAAAGAATATAAACATATTCAACATAACAATGATTCCATTATATCATGGGAAAAATGATTAGGTTTTAGATCTGTTAAAAAATATGATTATTATCATTTGGTGAAAACATCAAAAACTGAACTTGTTTTAGATTGGTTGTCCATGAGTAAATAATGACAAGCATGAAATCATTTCCCCAGTTAGACAAGACCTTAAGTTTGGTTTTGTTAAAAACTTGTCCTTCAAGTTCAAATGTGATTATGACCACCAATAAAATCTGACAGACTTCATTAACAGAACTTTGGATGGACTTATTTTAATAACTTGTTCATGGTAAAGCAATACTTACATCTGTTGTTTGGTATCCAAAGAACTGTACATGAAATGCAAACACTGGTGATGGTCCTGTCTGAACACCTGGGGCCCAGGACAGGTGTACCGACGTGTCTGTGACATCACTGACCACTGGCTGTGTAGGTGGATCGGGTAACGAGGCAACAGCAGCAGACCGAACTGGGTTCATCCTTCCATCACCTAAAGTGAAACAAAATATGCTTTTAAATATCTGGTAGGATAACAAGTCAAACATTTTTTACAGAAACATTGGAATATTAAAAACAGTCCCTTTTTTTACAGCACTTGAAAAACTTTCTGCAACCATACCCATCCAAACATAAATAGGCTTTATTGTTGTGTTTCTCAATATTTTACTGCTAGTTATTTGGTTTGAAAATCTTTTCATCTTATGCTGATTATTCTTCTTAAATCTCATAGAATCTGCTTGCTGCAAAATCTCCATTACAAGTACTAAATGATGGACCAATAAATGAACCTGTATCTACTGCTGTTTAAGGAGAATCAAACCCAAGATCACTTGATTAACTAATACTGATGGCTCAGCGCAAAACAGTTGTAACTGCCTATATGTATAGGCAGTTACAACTGTTTCACACAGAGCGATCCATATAACAAGGGTTCAACTCAAGACTGCACTACTGATAGCTCAGCACAAAACAGTTCTAACTGCCTATATGTATTGGCATTTACAACTGTTTCACACAAAGTGATCCATATAACTAGGGTTCAACGCAAGACTGCACTAAGTGTCTATACAATGTTAAGAGGCTTAATAAAGTCATGCACAGAACTCTTGATATGTTCTACCTATTAAGAAGGGACACCATAGATAGTAAAAGTAGATTACACTTACTGTCTACAATAAGAAAGGAACTCCAAGTTGTCTCCCCTGTTTCACTGATAGCCTTACATGTGTAGGTCCCAGAGTCTTGTACCATTAAGTCTGAAGAAAACATTAATTTGCAAAAGTTATGGTTTAAACCTATTTATTTTACATCCGTTGGTAAACAAGTTCTTACAACTTAAATTAATCTTTCTCGATTCTGCTTCCCGAAAAATTCAACAGTACTTGCGGCGAATGTGTGGGCCATTGAAAAAAACACGATCAAAAGCTTGTCCAGGGAATCGAACTCTTGACCCTTGAGTTAAGAGGCCAAACCTTACCACTACTTCTGTCATGTGCCTTATCATTTCTGTATTGAAAACCATCATTAACAAAAATCAGCCATTACATGCAGGCTCATCTATGTCTATGCTAGGTTGCTGGTAATTTTCTTTTGATTTAGCAATACAAGATACATATAGTTTTGTCACAGTTAATATTCTTAAACATATCTAATGCAATTACAATATTACCCATTTCCATCTCTCAATCTAAAATCCAATTCATGAATCAAATCATTCATTTGGAAAAAAATATTTTAATTGAAAAAAGCATAAAAACGCTTGTTAGCCCTAAATTTTAACTAAGCGAGAATTAAGTCACTTATCAAATTTTTCATATACAAGCAATCAATTAAAATGCTTAAAGAACAGAATTATTTGATTAAGCTCAATTATGATATTAACATTATACAATAATTACAATTTATAACTGATTCAATGTTTGCTTGGTATTCTTTTCTTACCAGATATTTGCAGAGTCCCAGAGCTCAGAAGAGTAAAACGAGGCTGTGTCATTGCAATAGGACGGGCATCTTTGTACCATCGAACTATCGGATGTGGATCTCCGCCAACCAAACATCGTAACAACCCGACTGAATTGGCAGGTAATGTCTGGTTCTGTGGTCCAATTTTGATGACTGGCGGAGGTCGAGGATCGTGGTCTGGAATGTGAAAATGATCGTCTGCTGAAAAGGGGTAGGAAAGGACACACAGAGTTAGTAAACATGTTAATAGAAGCACTAGCTAAAATAATTTTACAAACGACAGAATATTAAATCAGATACTTGAAAACCATTTTAGGGAAAGGAAGCCGATAGGAAGAGGTTTATTAAGATTTTGGTTTCGATCACTTCTAAAATTCTTTCCAAAATCCTGTTTTGTGAGTACATTTATTTGAATTATCTCACCAAGACAAATCAAAGAGAAACCACACCTTTGGGTTTAGCTAAGGAGTAACAATCTTATCCCATTCTATTCTCATTTTTTTGAATAGGAAGAGAGACTATGAGAAAAGCCAAAGATGATACAAAACCATGTGAGCCTGTGCGTGAGATTTCCAACAATTTCAAACATGCGCACAGCAAAGACTCTGACCAGCCTGTGCATCTGCACAGTCTGACCAGAGTCTTCACTGTGCGTTTAGTGGATAGATAAGGTCTCAAAGTAACTTGATATTTACAGCATGTGGCTGTCAACACTATTCAATATTTGTACCTTACGGACGCTTCAAATTGTTGAAAATGTCACACACAGGCTCATATGTAACATTTTTAAGAATTTCATGAGTGTGTGATCAAGACAATTTGAGATATTCTCTAATTGTAAGAAGACTCAAAGTGACACCTTTTATCAGACTTAAAGAAACACACATGTGAAATTGTTGGAAACTCTGATCCCATACAGGGTCATATTCATGGTTTATATTTTTATAAATCTATATATTATGTTTTAAAAAGTTAAATTTTATTAGTAGGTGAAAAGCAAAAAGAAAAGGCTAAGACTATAAAAGGGAGAATCAACTCACAAAATTTCATTTTCTTTTTCCCTTCCCAACAGCTTGTAAGAAATGCACAAAATTAAAGACCCTGACCAAATCAAGCTACATAATCTAATTACAGATCAAACAGATAAGTTCTTTACAGAAATTAAAGATTAAAGCAATAATTCCCTTTGAGAAAAAGCATACATAAAATATTCAAATTTAATTCACTGAAATTTGAAAGGATAATTTAGTTAATATTTGATATTTCTTTGATACAGCCAATAATTACATGTATTATCATTGCTCATTTAAGAGAAAAAATGAACACTTTCATCTTTTTTCTTTTAAAAATTCATGTCATTAGTTGGATGAGCCTGTTTTAATCCATTTTTGAACAATGCATTTTTTTTTTTAATTCTTACAATTTTTCTCTTTTTTCTATATAAAGGAAGCTCATAAGCAAGTTATTTTCTATCTAGCTTTATTCTAAATGTCTAATTCTTTTCAAGTACTGAAAGATATATACCCTTTCAAAACCGATGAAACTATCAACATTTATTTTTCTAACAAAATTGAGTTTGATATAACTTTATAACTGGATGATTTATATTCAAATCAGTTCTTTTCATCATAACTTTTGTTGCAGTCCATTTGACAAAATATTTAAAACATAAATCTATTTCATGCATGACCACAAAATTTACTTTCATCTTTATATCAATCATATTTTTTTTACAACTAAGTCTATCTGACTTCTATAGCTAGGTTACATTCATTTCAGATGTTCAAGTGTAACCAGGCAACAAAATTTAGACTGATCCAATTTTTAAAGAGGCTGAGGATGAAATCTTTTGTTAAATCTTAATTTTTTTTGTCTTTTGGAGAAGAAAACATAGTGGTCAAAAGAGAAATTGCTTGTCACAAGCATTTTTTCATTTTCTACAATGATATTTCCAAATTCTTTTTCTATCAGAGGCCAAAAAATGAGGGGTTGTGTTGGATCAATGGGCCAAACAACGCGTTTGTCCATTAGCTGCATGAAATCAATGACACAATGTAAAGGACATCTATTACAAAACTTCAAAAACAGCGCTTGTTTAAAATCTGAACATAGAAGAAATGCTACTAATGAACAAAGATTTGGAAGATGTAAATCCTAGAAAGGGATATAATTTAGTGAAGAGTTGACTTCATCAAAAAGATCAATGACATTTTTTGTATGAACATAAAATATTTCATCAGATGAAAGGCCGAGTTACAAGCCCACCCGACAGCTTATGCTGCAAAACGGAAAAACCCATTCAACGACAAACAAAACAACATGTTGTAATTCTGAGTTTTCTGTTCTGTCTGAATGGACTAGCATGATGCGGGGCTTTCAGTCGACAGCAGAAAACCATGTTTGTTGCAGACTTCTGTCTGTGTTTTTTGTTTATTGCACAAATCATAAAGATGGAAATCTTCTTGCAAATCAACCCTTTTCATTTAACCTTTCATAATGAAATAGGTAGAATTTATCAGAGCCTGTGTGTGACATTTACAACAATTTCACAAAAGCGCAAAGCAGATACTCTGGTCAGCCTGTGCATTTGCTAAGCGATCTATAGATATATAAGGTCATAAGCTCTCTTCATGCAGTTAGTGAATTTATTTTTTTAGTATTGTCACGTAACCAGGTAGTCTAAGTTGCATTAAATTTCAGCCTCATGCACTTAAGTAATTTTTGGAAATGTAACGCACCGGTTCATTTCATATCTAAACTTTTTTGTATGACAATTCTAACAATTAAGAGTCAAATTCTAAGACGGGATATAATAGATAACTGCATTTCCTAGTTCTGTTGATCACATTTAGCTATTTGGCAGATAGGCATTCAAGAACTACACCTCTTATAGAAATACGAAGTCGTTTTGACATTTGCTTTGACTATATCTATGTCTATATCTAGAATACATCTTGCAATAGATCATCTAAATGGCTTATCAGCTGTCAGTCAGTGGATTCCAGGAATATAATTTTAATAGGTTCTAAATTTGAATTACTTGTAGAAGCTTTTAAAATATTCTGATTGCAATCTTCTCTCTTCTATATATACATCTTAATGATAAAAGTTTAACTGGATTACATGTTAAAAAAGATTTGGGAATAAAAAGGTTTAGGATGCCAGGAAATGATAAGGTCGTAACCCTGAAATACAGGTTGATAGTGCACCATATACATTCTAACTAATAAGTATGTCCTTATTAGTTAGCAACCCCGAAATATTGGATACGCAGATGAGAACGAGAAATCTGAACTGCCCTTCAAATAAGAATTGAGGGTTCAGTGCAAGAGTGTACTAAGTGTATATACAATGTATATACACTACTAAATGTATATACAATGTACATACACCAAGTACACGCTTGCACTAAACCTTCAAATATTTGGTAATAATTTGCATTTGGTCTGTGAGAAAGGAAATAGTTGTAACTACAGCTTTGGCCAAGCTGTAGTTACAGCATTTTGCAAGCTCACGGGAGTAAAAAATGATAACAAAATTGTATCCCTATACATCAATACTGACCATTCCATGAGTTAATTTGGACATCGTTGAGCCTGTACTCTTGTTTATGAGCAATTTCTTCTTTTTCCACATTACATTCTTTTATGTGATCAAAATATCAGGGACATGAAATCCTGGGGCTGTATATGAAAAGGTTTACCAAGCAGAAGCAGTCAGAATATAGAGAGTGTTGGCAAGAACCTCTCAATTGATTGACATTTTGGTATTCTTAGCAAATTCTCCCAAAGTATTTTTTACAAGAAATAAGCCGTTACCTTTGAAATTTGACTCAAGATTAATTTCCTTGAAATAGGCGTTAAATGTTTCATCTGCAAAATGCATTAGTTTCCTTTATCCTATTTTTAGCACTGATCTTAGAGATTTTTGTATTGCAAACAAAAATCCCAAGGAAATATTGATAGTAATTTCATTTTTAAATGCATTTATTATCCTTTTTTTACTTAATCATAAATTAATTTTTGCAGAACTAAAATACTGGTTGAATCTGCTCTATTATGGTAATATTTTTCATTTGTATCTTTTCATAATTAAGGGTTAACAGATTGCATAGCTGTAAATTAGAGAACAAAATGCCAATTAAAATATTGCTCAGCTGCCTTAGGAAAAAACTTTTTGATGGATCTAAAAATGAAATTCCAGCTTGCCAAGATTATCTATCTTCACCCTTTATAGAACAGACTTTTCTTAAGATCCATCAAAATACCATCCTTATTTAAGTTTTCTTAGAATAACTTAGAATACCCAAGATTTGAGTAATTATAAGACAAAGATCAGTCATATGTCTGTGGGCGATCAAAACCTCGTAACTCCAGCGAGGTTTTGATCCCCCACTTACGCATAACTTATCAAGTGGAGGAGTAAGTGCAAAACATCTATAAGTGCCAATAAATCTATAGGCACTTACAATAGTTTTACCCTGACCCCTACAAATGTACTGTCCAAGGGGACCTTTTTTTATTCCAGATTTGTTATTCTTGTTTCAATATTGTCAATTAGAAATAGTCGAATATGTAAAGCCAACAGGATATAAAACCACCTATATTTCTAATAGCAATAACCTCTCAATAGAGTTAGCATAAAAAGCTTTTTTTTTTATTTTTACTTTTTTTTTGTACTGAGAGCTGACACTGTTGCTATGGCCCTGCATTTAAATCTCAGTGTGCATAATGTTTAAAGTTGTTAAAGTCTGTCTGTCTGTCTGTCTGTCTCTCCCTGTCTATCTCTGTCTGTCTCTCTCTCTTTCTCTCTCATTACAAACCAATCCTTTCATCATTTTGAGAGTGAGCGAAATGATATCATAGAAACAACCTAAGACAAAAAGGAAAGGTTTCCAGGAGCAGTCAATTATCCCTTCCCAACATCTTAAGCTTATAACCATGTTTTGAGCACCTCTAAGTGTGAAAACCATAAAGACATCATAAAATAGCACAGCAAAGATAGACTTCTTCAGACCTCTTACTTAATAATACATAATCCTTATTCTGCTTAATTCAAATCTATTTCAAACAAATTGCTAATTTTTGGCACATTTCAGCCATTCTAGCTTAGGTTTTCCCCATAAAATTCAGTAGAAAAACAGGCAGTGTAGACCAAGATCAGACTGCACATCTGTGCAGTCTGATCTTAGTCAATGCTGTCTGCTCAAGGTTTATATATGCCGTGAAAAGAATGTGTAGGGTAACAAATATTTAACCACTTTTTTTCTCTCGCCCTCACTGTGGAGGCTTACTGCTGCGTTAAAATGCCATAATAATTAAATTTCCTGTGTTTTATACTTTTTATATTTACATATTCATTTCTATCCTTTTCCAATGTGAATGTAAACCGACCCTGTGCTAAAGATGAACATGTAATTGAAATGTTTAGAAATGGCAGCCAGCTTTGCATGTTTTCTTCAATATGTACAAAGCTGGCTGCCATTTATAAATTTCCATCATGATCTTCAGGTTAACCCTTTCCTGTTTTACAAAATTTTGGACCTGTCCAAATTCAAAGGTTTTGCAGACAAAAATTTAAAGTGGATTTAATTTGAAAAATAACCATTCAGTAGGGTAGAAAATAGTGTGGTTAAAGAAGAAATTGCTTGTCAGAAGCAATTTCTTCTTTTTTCACAATATTTTCTCAATCATAAAATCATAGGCATGTTAAAAGCATGGATTAAACAGTAAAGGGTTAAGGAAGCTTTTTTTTCAAATTTGGTTGAATACCTATTTTGATAGTGTTTCAGTCATATTTCTGTGGCTGATGCACCTAACTATGGATTCCTAGTATTTCCCTAATTAGTATGACGACAGCATTCTTTCTAAGCTTCCACCTGCTAATCTCACTTCGGATAACGATATTAGTACCAGACAAATGTCAGACAGATTTGTGGTGAACTGGTATCAAACCAGTAGGACCTAGTGTTCAAACTGAAGATGCAGATGAAACGAGAGCATGTGCAGTTTGAAATGCCGCCATCAACTTAGGACAAAAATATTATGGGAAGAGAAGAAATTGCTTGTTACAAGCAATTTCTTCTTTTCCAAAATATTTCCTTAGGTATACTTATGTATATCATGGACACATTTTAAAAAAATAAGAAATGGCTAAGAAAAAAAACAATTTCTTGTATAATGTTTTTCATCTGATACTTCTTTCATTTTGATTTTGAATTAGTTTACGCCAACCTGTTTTATTTGACCCTCAATTGATATTTAATTTATGGGTTTGCAGTGATTAATTTGTTTGGAGTTAAAAAAGGGCAATATTCAAAAAGGGCAATAATATACAATGAGGTTGTGCAACACCATTTTACAGAAGAGAGGTGAAATAATACCAAAATAAAAGATTGATCTTAAGGTGAAATGGCACTGTGTGTTGTGGAAACAAGACTCAGGATGCAATTTGCATGTGCATGACAAAAAAGCCATTGTTATTCATGTGTTGGTGTCAATAATTACTTCTGCTGTAATTTGACAATCAAATACTGAGTAGGTTTGTTTAGGAATGATACATTTATTGTAATAAGATTGAATATATTAAGCTTAACATTTTACAATAGCCCATTTCTGAGCAACCATTATTGCAATTAGTCGTCCGAAAAATGCCTGTTTGTTTATGAGCCTTAAGTCACACATATACAATTGGTAGGATTAAAAATAAGTGACCTGTCACACAAAAAAAGACAATATGGCAAATGCATATAAGAATATTTGAAAAACAGATTGGATACAGCATTTCTCAACTGTAAGTATTGTATCAAAAATACTTTTACAGGAAGGTAGAATGGTTATTCTTGATTCAGAAAAAAACATAAAATAGCATCAATCACCAAGATCCAGGTCCCTTTTTGCATGATGGGGGAAAGATTATTGAAAAAATTTATCAATTAATCATCAATACATCAATAATGTAGCCAATCTATTGCTGAAAGCATATGTTAATTTACCCTATGGTACCTTTTTGCTTGACCTTTCTGCTTGACGTTGTCATGATTTGCTATTATGGCACGTGTTTTTCCACTGCAGAACAGAACTGAGTCTATTGGTAGATAAAGTAGGTGTCGGCATTAAACAACAACAAATCCTATCTTATGTGCAATGCTAATAGCATTTGCTGCAATATATCTTGTCAACAATTTCTGTTTTACCCTGTTCCATTATAGCTTTCCTGTTTTACAAAATTTTAGACCTGTCCAAATTCAAAGGTTTTGCAGATGAGAATTTAAAGTGGATTTAATTTGAAAAATAACCATTCAGTAGGGTAGAAAATAGTGTGGAAAAAGAAGAAATCGCTTGTCAGAAGCAATTTCTTCTTTTTTCACAATGTTTTCTCAGTCATAAAATCAAAGGCACGTAAAAAGCAGGGATTAAACAGCAAAGGGTTGTAGCTTTCTCTTTTCCGTTTACTTCGTGGCACGTATCCTTTTAGTCATTTGTCTCCAACCAATGAATGAAGTATTCTTAGTGGGAGAATAGGAAAAGGTGTAATGGTAGAATTTGTGCAAGATATGCCAGATGACTGGAAAATGGTTAAAAGCGGCATTTAACCATGGAATTCAATCAAAATTAAACATTGACTGTATTGTATGTCCCTGTTATAATATACATCATCTTTAAAGGGACGTCAAACAAGGCTTTAAGATAACTCTTTCCAATTTTTTCCTAATTTTAGACTGGTTCTAATTGAAAGAGAATAACTTTTAAGATAGTGTGCCCAAAAGTTCAGAGGGAAAAGTAAGACATTCAGAGAACATGTTACATAGTGAAGGAGGGAAAATTACCATAATAGAAATTTTCTCACTAAAATCCCAAAACTACATATTTTCCCATTTACAAAGAGCGCAATAAGACTTCTTTTATAGCTTCCACCACTCTTGAGGATTGGTTTTTATGTATTATCTATGTCGAGATTATGGAATTGTATACACTTGGTTCTTAGTAACTTTCTTGGGGCTATGTTGTGGGTATTTAAAACTCTTGTCATGCTAAACCTATTTTAATAGAAAGTATAGACAAAGATCAGACTGCACACATGTGCAGTCTGATCATAGTCTATACCAAAATTTTCTCTTGTTTGACAAAGGATTATGCAAATATGAAATTTCCAGAGAAATAATGGCATGCAATTCCTGCTTCAGAGCCTTCAGTACTTTGATTTGTGGGTAAATTTGAAAAGAATTCTGCAAGAGAAGGGTCAAGCTTTGAGCATAAGATAATGCCTTACAATATTTTGATTGGCTTTATTTTGTTTGTTTTTATATGTTTGATTTTTTTTGTGTAAAAGAGGTAAACATCATTTATCTGAATAGCTCAATTTAATTATGCTCATTTCTGTAACTTATACTCTAGAGAAAATATAATGAACAATGCAATGTTGGAAAAGTAGAAATTGCAACTATGTTTTCAATATTTAATAGTAATACCACTTTGTCAAGTGTGTAATATTATTATTATTTTTTTCAAATAAAATCATCATGGAAGTGTTATACAAAAATTCTTTTTTTTATCCAGTTTAAATCGGATCTTCTTCTAAAAGGGTTAAGCAGCCCCTCGATAGATAGTTTTGAAGCAAACTCTTCAGCTTAATTTTAGAAGTCTCACTGACTGGTCATTTTGACATCCTGAAAGAGTCTTTTGATGGGAAAGTAGTTTACAAGGAAGGATAATAACTCAGTAACAAAAGTTATATGTATGAGCCTTTCTCTAATGTAAGAAGTTTATGTATTTCTTTTATTATAGTTATTACTTAGTTTATTACATTCCACAAACAGTCTATAACAATAAACTTCTCAAGCCTACCACAGTTATAGAGAATTTTATAGCAGAAAAAATATATATGATGATTTTCTTTACACCAATTTTCACAAACTGATCATTCTAAGTATCCTTTTCATGTTCTCTAAAAGATCTTATTGAAGATTTTAAAAATCAAGATGGTAAATTTTGATATTAAAGGTATCTAAATCGACAAAAGTTTAGATGGATCCAAAATTTAAAGACGTTGCAGACAATAAATTACACTTGATGTAATTTTGGATCTTTGGGAAAGAAACCATTGTGAATAATGAAGAAATTGCTTTCTAAAAAGCAAATTCATTATTGATAACCAATTTTTCCATAGTCCTTTACTTTATATGTGTCAAAAAGACAGATTTTGATGGTATGGGTTAAGATGGCAGAGAAATTGCCATACATTAATGCATATCGATGAAAACTCCATTTTTAGTACAATTTCTTTCACAAAGTTAAGTAAACAAATTCTAATTATCCAAAGAACATTAGCATTACAAAGAAACCAGGTCAAATAAGTTCAAGTATAACCTAATTCCTTTCTTTAGGTGAGGAAAATTAGGCGGAGGTGAAAAGCAGACATGCATGGAATGCAAAAAAACATCAAGAAAACTTATACAAGACAGAGAGGGGTAGTTACATTAATCTCGGCTATGGTGTCGAAAGTTGGGGAGAAGAATTATGGAACAACAGTGGTAAAGCAATTGACTAATTTACTCATCTACAAAGCCAGGCCATTTAACAGGGACCCAACAGGTTTTGTCTAGTTGCCTTGTTACACTGAAAATCTGAGTTAAGCTACAATGTCATTTTTTTTTCAAATTCAATGGAATTTCAAGTTTATATTAACCCTTGTCATGCTGAACCTGGAATATTCCTGCTGAGTCATGAGATATTGACAGATCAGCCTGCACATATTACGTGCTGTCTGATGTTGTCTTTACCATCTGATTATATTTTTTAAACCAGAAAAGTTGAAAATCTTTTAGTTCAAATGCAAATTAGTCAAAGTTCCTCATTTGAAGTTAAAAATTTCTTCAAGCAAAATGTCAGTTTATACATGTCCTGGTTATTCAAAATGAGTATATAATTATGACCACATGCAAAAGTCATCAGGCCCACGAGTTCTGTCAAAATACTTCAAGTTTACAGTTTACATTACAAATGGCTTTCAATTCATGCGTAGACATTCCGCAGGGCTCTTCTAGCCTCTTTACGTGTCACTTAGCATTTTTTAGCAGAACTAATAGAGTTAGGGCTCTTAAGTTATTTTTTACGCTTCTTGTACCTTTACTTATACAAGGATTATTCAGGCTCATAATGTCATGTGCAAAATTATCTCATTTAACAAATCTTAGGAAAAAATATGATTTTTTAGCAAGAATTTTTTCTAAATTCTTCACTAAATTACATTTTGATTTGAGATTTTTCTCTCAATAAGCCAGTTTTCAATGAAATTTCTGGCAGTTAAATGAGGGAATCTCTCAATATCTCACACCAAAATGATCCCTATTTATAATAACCATTTGCTTTGAACTTGCAAGAAACCTTGGTTGGTCTTGGACTGAGTAGTTCTTTTTTTTACAGTCCAATTCCAATAGGTTTATCTTATTTTATTTTCTTGTATCATATTCTTTATCATTATTTTTACATTTGAGTAATAAATAGTTTGAATACTTAAATCTAGCTTGAAATTGGATTTTCCTTTTCATACAATTTGCACAATATCCATTTAGAGTTTTCAGTAATATCAGATAAAATTCTGATACAAGACAGAAGACAGAATGTTATCATTACCTATTGGCTATCTAAATATCATTTATATGAACAATGAGAAGGCTTAAACTACCTCTACCATTAATTGTAATAACTGATATATGGCTCAGTGTAAAACAGTTGTAAGCAGTTACGTTTCACCCAGAGTCATTTAGGATTGAAATACAAGAAGTACTGACCTACAACCCTGATTCTGGCCTCTGCAGACACTTGACCTTTCGTATTCAGGGCCTCACAGATGTATATACCAGCGTCTGATTCATTCACAGCTTCTATACGGAATGTACCGTCCTCAGCCACAGATATCCTACCACCAGAGTCTCGATTTGGAAACATCAGACTCTAAAAGAATAATAAAACGGACTCATAAGAGGAGTAATATATTGAGGTTCAGTGGCAGATTGATTTATCTTTTATTGAGTGAACAAAAAAAGCTAAATTTTCACAAGTGACAGAGCCACAAGAGAAAATATTGTGTTTGTTGTTCACAAAATGAAAATAGAAGGCTATTAGCTTTGTAAAGGGTCAAAAACCAGGAACCTTGACACAAAATTGAAAATCAAATTATGTGAAACTTTTTGTGGCAATGTGAAGACCAGTTTAAAACAGACATTCTTATCTTTTATTCTATCCCCATTTCTTAGAACAAGTATTTTCTATGAAAGATCTAAAGACTAAACTGCTCATATATTGAATGAGGCACCAATAAAAAGTAAAAGAGTGGGTGGCATTCATTGCTAATAGCCTCCTACATTTGTGAGCTTTTTACAAGAGATATAGCCAAAGACTGGCTATAAACGATAAGTCATGTTTCAGTGCATGTCAAAAACGACAATCTACAATTTTTACTACTGATCACAAAAGAGATAGTTATTTAACATGATATAAGGGCTGATAACTCAGTAATCTGTCTCGAAAGATTGTTATTTTGATATGCCTAGTTCCACCTATATACCCCTTTTATCTTAACCCTTTGCTGTTTAATCCCTGCTTTTTATGTGCCGGTGATTTTATGATTGAGAAAACATTGTGGAAAAAGAAGAAATTGCTTCTGACAAGCAATTTATTCTTTTTCCACACTATTTTCTACCCTACTGAATGGTTATTTTTCAATTTAAATCCACTTTTAATTTTCGTCTGCAAAACCTTTGAATTTGGACAGGTCCAAAATTTTGTAAAACAGGAAAGAAATAACATGATAAAAGGGCTGATAACTCAGTAATCTGTCTCAAAAGATTGTTACTTTGATATGCCTAGTTCCACTTAGATACCCCTTTTATCTTAAGGTAGTAGACCTGTAATAGTTCTGCAACTTTTGGGAACTCATGAACTTTCACAATGTTGACCAAGGTTTCCTAATGAAATAATACCTCGGTTAACACTGTTAAGGTTCATTAATTCTCAAACGTTGTGGAACTATTATGGTTCTTTTTACCTTAATTCTATTTTGTATAATCCCTAATGGCTAAACACATATTTTAATTGAGACTTCAAGTAGGGAAAGAAGAAACTGCTTGTGACATAAAATATCTTCTTTTCTCACATTGTTTTTTACTTATCAACTCAATGCTGTGAACAATTGTAGTTGTTTTGGAATATTGCTACTAGAATATAACTTCTCTGAATTTTGACCAGTCCAAAAAATTGTTATTGTTTTAGGTAATGTTGGGAAAATGACAAATTTAGACACTACAGCAAGTTGTATTAATAATACTTTGTTTCCTCAGTCCACAATCTGACGCCAGTTTTGCCAAAATTTCCCCAAAATCGCTGGACAGTTTTATGGTTTCATGATTATCTGATAATTGCTTCCAATTGGAGCTATTAAATGCATTATGCTGCCTGTTACAGTTGAGTAATTCTGAGAACTGGCCTATGATTTCTCCTCGTTCCATCAGAGTAAACAAAATGCCACGGTCAAAACTGCTTGGATAACGGACTACCTGGGGTTAATCACCTATGATTTTCTGGTAAATCAAGATAATGGTCAATAGAGCAGTGGTCCAAAATGTTACAGTCTCGTGGCGTTAGATGGAGCAGTGTCCTTTCAAAAAATATGTTTTTCAAAATTCCCACTGGACCTATTTGACAGAGAAAGATCACAATATTTTCACAGAAATTATAATTATGTCTGATACCTACATCTTGCGAATCTTTTCTCCAGAAGACAGTAGGTGCTGGGTTACCCTCGGCAACACATTGTAGAGTTACTGTTCTTCCCTTGGCGACAACTTGATCTTTAGGGTGGATGAGGAATGAAGGTGGATCTGTAATAGAGAATGACAAATTAAAATACTTATTAAACGAGAGTGCAAGCATTTATTAGATAATAATAAGTTGTGGGAGTTTCTGGGAATTTCAGTTCAACAAAATAATACAAAACGGTGCCATTAAGAATCAGCATTTGAAGTCAAGAACCATTATGACATATATGATTATAGAAAAGCTTGATTTTACTGAAGTATTATCAAGAATCAGAATGCTACTATTCAAACCCTTTATAGAGAACACAGGAAAAGGTGTTATTGGCAATAGCATTCAGCCATTAAATCAATCTTTGAACCAAAAAAGTTCCAAATATAATTTTCGTAAACTGAACCTTTAGACTTTATAAATAAAAAGTTTGTATAAAGAACGTTGGTTTTTTTCAACTTCGATATTAAAACACAGAACAGAACAGAATATACAGGTATAGAGGTACAGATAAGACGGGGTAAAGCCAGTCTAAAATCTTTATTTCTCAATGAAACCTAATGTTGTGGGTACTCCTTGGAATTGTCTTGACAAGACAATTACAAGGAGTACCAACAACATTAGGTCTGTGTAATTATTAATTATTTAAATTCTTCAATGTTAAACCTTAAATACCCCTTCTATCTGTAGTTCTGTGGTACAAAATATTTTTTGTTATGTTTGTTCCCATTAACTTACAGAAGACAGTTAGTCTGGCAGAAGCTTTTGTTGATCCCGCAGCATTTTCAGCTGTACATTCATACACGCCCTCGTCACTTCGTTCCACCTTCTCTATACGCAATGTCTTGTCCGACAAAATACGAGCTCTGAAATTTAATGATACTTGCATCGAGAACTTTAATCTAAATATTTTTACGCCCATACCAATGTGGAGGCCAACTGATGACTGTATTATAGCCATCACATTTTTCGAAAAGGCACAATGGTCATACACTTTAGCAAAAAAGAAGATTTAATATTGTATTGTATTGAATGGGTTTTACGCCGCTTTCAACAATTTCACAGTTATATCGCAGCGGCCGGAGTACCTAACAATGGATTCCTAGTATTCTTTTCACCTGTACTACCATTACACCCTTTCCTAGCCTCCGACTGCTATCTCACATAGGTTTACGATTATCTACCCATTGATGAGAGACAAATGTCTGAAAGGATACTTGCCGCCACCGGGGATCGAACCCACGACTTCCAGATTGGAAGTCTTATGCCTAACCAACTGCGCTATGGTGGCGGCCATAGAAGATTTAAAGCTTTGAAATCTACATCATTGTATTTATAGGTAGTTGCTGTGCCAATGAATGATATGATCTATCTCTGAATAGTTTCCCCAGACTTATCTTAGACCAAGTCAATGTTATTGAAGTTTGCACTAATTATATCATACTTGAACCCACCACATAAGTAAGTAGAGGTGAGATAAAAGCCATGTTGGTGGGTAATAAGACAAGATTATATAATCAGAATTTATTAGATTTCCACTTCATAGCAACTACCTGTTTAGTATATGATTAACAGAAATATTCACACTGCTCTGATGAATTAATGGCACATTCTGATATAAGTTGGTTTTTTTTCACAAAAAAAAACCTTTCCCAAAAAAAGGAAAGCTTATGCTCTTCCTTCTTCGAGTGATTTTAAATGGTGTCAAGGCCAATCACTCCAAGTTTAATGTGTACATGTACTTGTTATGGTCATCGTAAGCCTCCTTTCCTCTTTTTTTTGTGTTTATAAATGCCCTGTTTTACAAATTAGGTATTTAAATTGTTCAATATTGAAAAACATTTTATTCAATTCACTCATTCAATAACCTCTACTTATATTGATATCATAAAACCTTGGACTGCTCTACGTCACATGCATTCAAGTATTCATATTAGATTAAAGAATTGCAACCAAGCCTAGAGAAAGAAAACAAATCCATTCGATAAAATTCCCTATATTTCACAACAAAAACGTCCCCCTATAAAATGCGTGTAGATGTAATCACATCCCACATCTGGACTCAACTCATGGCAGCAATAATACGGTAATCAAATTAATAGCGCTAAATGAACAACTTATCTTTATACTTATTCAAACCACTTAACATCTACTTCCTTTCAATCATTCTGGCTCCTTTGTGTAGCTTAAATATTTTGGCATTCTTTCTAACGATGTTCTTCAAACAGAAATTTCAAAGAAACATATCCGACACTTAGAGATTGATATCTTGTCCTCAAATGACCTACTTCCTGAAATATGACCTTGAATTCGACAGAAAGCAAGACTGGATTCTTATCAATCAATAAATTTGAATTCATATCATAAGCATAATTAATTATTCAGCAGAACTTTACACATTTAAAACTTGAATTCAATAAGAATAAAATAATTGATTTTTATCTTTTAATTTTGCAACAAGAGAACTGATTGGCCAAAACAAAGTTTGGTCCAATCAGATTCTTTGCTTAATTTTTGAATTTAATTTTTTGATTATGCTAGAAATAGAATCCCTCAGATACCACATACCTTCCATATCCAATCAGACCGCCATTTTTACTCCACTGTATTTTGATTGGTGGATCCCCAACGACATCACAATAAAACAAGGCATCTTTATACTCATTCACACTTACATCTTTTGGAAGTTTATGGAAAATTGGAATGTCTGAAATAAAAATATCTATGTTCACAGCAAATGTCCTACCTAAAACATTCATAACAAGAGCCATGTCAGACATTTTAGTGATAGAACGACAGTTAGACAAAATGACAGAATGACATATTTAGACCATTACTATATCCCCTTTCCAAAATCCTGATATGATGTGTTCTACCCAAAAATTTTCAGTAGTCAAAACTTGAGGGATTACTCTGACTTTGTCCAAATTCAATTTTCTATCTTACGAAAAGCAGAGAATTAACCTTGTAGTGGGATTTTGACAGACAGATAGATGGATAAACACCAGTTAAGCACTGCCACTAATATCACCGGTACCTATTATTTGGCATAAAGAGGTTTCCAAAGGGTGAGTACAAGTGGTAGCCAATGACTTTTTTTTTTAATTCAGATATTTATTAATTGAGCCTATGCGTGACAGTTCCAACAATTTCACATGTGCACAACATTAAGACACAGATAAGCCTGTGCAGCCGCACAGTCTGACCAGAGTCTTAACTATGCGCTATATAGATAGATATGGTCTTAATGCCTCTTCAGGTGGCCAGCATATATTCTTATTGCATTGTGTTGTTATCTTTGATGCTCAACGTCTGTACACATGCTTACATGAAATTGTTGGAGACGTCACGCACAGGCCCAATTAGTTATATGATAAACAAAGGATGAAACAATTTACCCAGAACTGTTAGCTGAGCAGGATCACTCTGTTTTTCACCCCCTGTATTTATCGCAAAACAGATATATTCTCCCATATCTCTCTTCTCAACATCATTAATGACAAGATCCCCATCCTCTCGAATCTCAATCCGATCATTCGGATGTAAGATCTCCCGGTTCTTGTGCCAGATGACCTTGGGTTCAGGTTTTCCCCGAGGAGGTTTACAGTGAAACACGACCGTCTGTCCGACTGCAGTTGTTGTATCTACAGGTTCTTCCTTGAATTCGCCTTTTAGCACTGAAAATACAGAAAGATCATACTAAACCCAATGAAACCAACGTTTGATGTTATTGAGGTAGTGGACCCGTAATAGTTCCGCAATGTTTAACACTTTCCTGTTTTACAAAATTTTGGACCTATCCAAATTCAATGGTTTTGAAGACAAAAATTTAAAGTGGATTTGATTTGAAAAATAACAATTCAGTAGGGTAGAAAATAGTGTGGAAAAAGAAGAATTTGTTTGTCAGAATCAATTTCTTCTTTTTTCACAATGTTTCCTCAATCATAAAATCACAGACAACAATGGGTTAAGAAGTAATGAACTTGTTAACAGTGTTAACCGAGGCTTCCTAATGATTTTCATTAGAAAACCTCGGTCAACATTGTGAAAGATCATGTGTTCCGAAATGTTGTGGAACTATTACAGGTCCACTGCCTTAAGAATGGCAAAGCAAATAATCGTAACTACAGCTTCACAAAGCTGTAGTACGCCATTTCGCTTACCCACTGATCATAATTTAAATCTTCGTATGCTACATTTTCCTTAAAGATAACTATATTTTTTCAAAAATTTATAGAGGGTCTGAATCCATGCAAAACTTAATCCAATTGATTTGTATGCTGCGTGAGACACTTTCAACAGTTTTTAGTAACACCTTGCAGTATATCTTACAAACCAAAATTTTTTAGCAAAATATAAATGAAATATACTTTATCTTCTGGGAAAAAGGATATTTGTACAACTTAAAATACTTCTTCTACAACTTATATTAACATTGATTCCATCTTACTGACCAAAATATTTTTAGCAAAATGTAAATGAAAAATATCTTGTGGGAAAAAAAGATATTTGTACCACTTGAAATACTTCTTCTACAACTTAATTTAACATTGATTCCAAAGTATTTCAAAATTATTTCAATTTGGAAAGATCAAAATTTGGGATTAAAATCAAAGTAATTTAGACTAGAATTAGTCATACATGAAACTATAGACTAGACCACCAAGAGACCAAAGTTATATCCCTCAATATCATAAAGTAGAATAATAAATGTTTATGATTGTAAAATAGTAGAAAACAAAACCGTCGTAAAACGATCTGTTAGATCATTGAACTTTTAGTGTCGTAATGTTGCAACTTTATTGAGCATTTTTATAGTCGTAAAGCTAGCATTGGTTATTCAGATTTCTGCAATGATATTCAAAGAAGAGATTATAATCTACCAGGTCTTAAAGCACGAAACTAATGCAAGTTCCTACATTATCAGTATGCAATAACATTAGTTTTACATTTATCAATCCAAAATTAAAATCTATGATGTTTTGGCTTCGTAATTGGAATTTCTTTTTTTCTAGCTTCCTTATACACTGACCATTTCTTCAAGCTTAAGTACTGCCCTAAATGACAATTTTGAAGTTGTCCTATTGTTAAAGATTTCTCAGATAACATCATAATATTTCTGTATCTTAAGATCTTAAGATGATGATACACTTATATTCTGATATAACGTCGAAGTTTTACTACTTGGCTAACTTTTGAAAAAGGTTGAAATATTCTACATCAGCCAAAGTATTGCTATGTTTTGCTAATTACAAAATTGTCTGAACAAATGCTAAGGACAAATTGATGGCTCAATGCCAAACAGTTGTAACTGCCTATAACCATATAGGCAGTTACAACAGTTTCACATTGAGCCATGGAACTATGCACTCTATAAGACAAGCAAAATATGCAGTCATTTTGTACAACCAATACGACATGGGAATCACAAGAGCCATAAAACGATAAAATCTTAAAATACCATATGAACATAAAAATAAAAGCATTTGGGATTGGATTTCAAAACTATCATAACCGCAATAAAATCTTGAATGCAGTAATTTCAACATCTGCACTGTATTGTTTCAGATTGGAAAATAATTCAAATGTCTGCTATAAAATGATTATTCTATATTGCATTTGCAAATATGGCCTTTAAAGTTATGATAATCCTTTGCACTATATAATCAATTAAAATGTTGATAGCTTGAGTATAAATCCATTAAGAATTTCTACAGAAATTTCAGAGGGATATATAATACAAGATCACGATAATAATCGTAATGGATGATGTGATATTAATTTTTACGGACCAATTATTGGCTAAGATTACCAGTGCTATTATCGCTAACTCAGAGGATATTGCAAAATTATAGTAAGTGCCAAAAAATATGTAATGATTATTAAGCGCAAAACAGTCGTAACTGCCTTTATGTTTATAGGCAGTACAAATGTTTCACACTGAGCAATCAATAGGCACTTAAAATAGTTTCACACTGATTCCTAACTGAAAATGGCTATTTCAGATTTGTAACACAGCCTAAATTGCCGAATGGGATTTCAAACTTTATACCAAGTTTAGGAATAACACTGTCTTTGTCATATCATTTACTTTAGCTAAAGTATCTTTAAAGTTTTATATCGTGACAGAATCAATATTTTTCCAAAGCAAATTTACGATGAAAGCAATAATTCTAGCTGGTTTCACTTAAAGCAGCTAAGCTAAAATTTTAGTCTTAAATAATCAAGCAAGGGTGAATATAAAAGGGGATAATATCAGAATATTATTTTTTTAAAAAACCTATGTTGTGGGTACTTATTTGAATAGTCTGAATGAGACGATTCTAATGAGAATCCACTACATATGGTTTGTTAAAATATTTCAAATCAAAATACCCCCTCTGCCTGTTGAAACAGTAACATCAACTCACCTGCTATCTGTATATTGGCAGTATCACTAATCGCAGACCCATGCAGGTTTGTCGCATTGCAGTAGTACTGTCCAATGTCCGAATCTCCATTCTTAGAGTGAATCACCATCAGAAAGAAGAGTTGACCATTGTCCAGTAACATGCGATGTGACAGAGGGTTTTCCTTGTTCGTCTCTACGAGTTTTCCATCCTTATACCAGGTGACAGTCGGTGGGGGACTGCCTTCCGCTTTACAGTTAAGTGTCGCTGGTTCGTTCCTGGCAAAGTAGCCGTCTTGAGGGTGTTCAGTTATTCGAGGGTTGTCCAGAAGTGGTTGAAATCGGCGTGAACTAGGATCAGATGGCTCAGGATCTATAACAAATAAAAATCCTGACTTAACCCTTGTCATGCTGAATAAAAAATCTTGGCAATATTACATATAAATCAAAGTGCTGAAAGCTCCGTATTTCTTAATTGTGACTCAGCATTTGATTTTGAAAATATATTTTTTGAAACTCTTCTGGTTTAAAAAGGAAAAGCAGGTGGTATGCACATATGTGCAGCTGATGATTGTCTATAGCTCCTGCCAAGGCAGGAATATTCCGGGCTCAGCATTACAAGACTTCAGTATTTCCTCTTTCTCAAGAAACAAATTTGAGTTCTAAACTTCAAGGTTTGCCAATATGACTTGGGATTTAATTTTTCAGAGATCTTAATCCAAGTCATCCAGAACCTGGGATATTCCGGCTTTAGCATGGAAAATAGACAAAGTTCAGCCTGCACATATGTGCAGTCTGATCTCTGTCTATACCAATGATTTTCCTTTTTTAATCAGAAAAGTTTGAATTTAATAATATCACAAAGAAAACTGACTCACCATTGAGAAAGCAGTGCTTTCACCACTTTGATTTTGATGCAATTTTGCTTAGATTTTTATTCAGCGTGTCAAGGGTTAAAGAGTAGGAAAATGGATTGGAAAAGAAGAACTGGAGATCATCATTAGATTCACCCGTCCAGAAAGAAGGAAATTCAAGGGAAACAACTCTTACATTCCTATGTAAAATGCCTGTCAAATAGCCAAAACCAATATTCGGATAACAGATACAAGAGTTTGTAAAGCAAATATCAGCCTTTATGATGTCTTTAACATTTTTGAATGTTGATAACTAATAGATCATTATAATCTTTTTGTCAAAAAATAAAATTATTTAGTCTTGCTGTTCTGTGCTAATTTTAAATCTACAAAGAAGTATTTTCACTGATAGATAAAAGATAAAGTAATCATAAAGGTTGATTGGATTTAGGCTTTGGTACAAAATCGAAGGTTAAATAAGAGCCTAATTACACTGACAATGCAATCTAATTAGCTTTCAATAACTATGTAAATACTTTAATGGAATTTTCTATATGAATATTTCAATGGGAATTACAGATCATATTGGTAAAGTTAATTGTGTTTCTGATATGAGAATGAATTTAAAACTTGGATCTCAAACCAATTCAAATTGTCATAATTTAACCCTTTCCTGTATAATCCCTGTTTTTACGGGACTGTGATTTTATGATTGAAAAAACATTGTGAAAAAAGAAGAAATTGCTTCTCACAAGCAATTTCTTCTTTCTCCACAATATTTTCTACCTTACTGAAGGGTTTTTTTTTTCAAATTAAATCCACTTTAAATTTTCGTCTGCAAAACCTTTGGATTTGGACAGGAACAAAATTTTGTAAAACAGGAAAGAGTTAAGATGGGTTATTGCAAAACTATTGCAAGTGACTGTCTATCTATTGACACTTGCAATAATTTTGTAATGATTTAGGCCACAAAAATTCATTAGATAATTTACTTTCATTAAGGAGCTATCTATAACATTCATTATCAATTCTGTGATTTGTGAATTCTGTTGAATAAGAAATTTGTCAATATAAGTTTATGCCATTGCTAGACAATTTGAATTTTGGCAAGCTTGCAAAAGATGGATCACATCCAGGGGTCAGAGCAAAACTAATGTAAGGTCCTATGCATTTTGGCAATAGTTTTTTCGCCAAACTCCCGCAATGTTTATAAATTATTAATTTCATATTTCATATTTCAAGAATTACTATCTGATCAAACAATAATTTTGTCTTCGAAACAATAACAGTGGTTGTTTGATATTAGACTCAAGGTTTTAGCGCAAGACTGTATTAACCCTTTGCTGTTTAATCCCTGCTTTTTACGTGCCAGTCATTTCATGATTGAGAAAACATTGTGAAACAAGATGTGTTTGTGAAACATGAATGCCCCCGTAACAGCATTTTTTTTTCTAAAGTTTGACCTTGACAGATGACCTTGACCTTGTCACATGACCTTGACTTTGGTGTACAGCTTTGTATGACAAATACTTTTGGAGAAAAGGCAAAGGTTAAGTTTGGTTAAGTTTTCGGACAGACAGACGGACGGACAGACAGACAGACGGACAGACGAACATGAGTAAAAATCAATATGCCCCCAATCTCTCGATACGGGGGCATAAAATGAAGAAATTGCTTCTGACAAGCAATTTCTTCTTTTTCCACACTATTTTCTACCCTACTGAATGGTTATTTTTCAAATTAAACCCATTTTTAATTTTCGTCTGCAGAACCTTTGAATTTGGACAGGTCAAAAATTTTGTAAAATAGGAAAGGGTTAAGCGTCTATACATTGTATAGACACTTAATACAGTTTCACACTGAACCCTCAAGATATAGTATGTATGCGATGAAGGAGGCATATTAGATAAATAAGTTTTCGACTCCTCCAAGAAAATGAAACAAAAAAACTCTCGGAGCATAAAAACTCGTCTTACCTGCGAAACAGAGAATTGACAAGTGCAGGTAAATAATCCATTGCCATGGCAACCCTTTCCAAAATATCATTTTTGCAACCATGACATCACTCCAATTAATACAGCTCTTGGCTCTTTTTTTCCAATAACTATAATAATGTCATGTTGTCCCTATGAGCAGGTCGCCACTTAAATCCAAACCTTACAATGGTTTTCAATGAAGAGAACAATCTATCTACGGGTCAATTTAACACAGAAATTTCTTCAATATCACTTCAACATCGTTTAGGCTCAATGGTTGTTATTCATTCTTGAACATCCATTTACTTTTTTCTCAGTTTCCAATTTTTCACTACTATTTTTTTTTGGTATCAATTGATATCAAATTAAACAGATTTTGATCTTATTTTAATACGATACTATCTCCTCTGTATTTTTTAAGGACAGATGTGAGTATCCGAGGTAGCGGAAATTTTTATTCACATAAAACGTCTGTCTTGTCCTGGCAAAGTTTAGTTCGTTATTCCATCAATTATATTTTACGATGGCTCTCCAGATTTATACTGTCTGCCTGTCTTTATTGTGCCTCAATCGGTCTCAATCACGTCAGGTAACAAAGTTTATCCGTAGGCTGTCTGTTGGATTGATTCAGGTAACAAACTCCTTTTATGTCCTGAAATATTGAATAAAAAATTAATTAAAAGTGATTAAAACAACCAATTTTAGACAATTATAGACTCTCCCCTTTACATCATTACAACTAGGACTAAATAAGGTATAACCCCTTTTTCGAAAGTTTAAATGGTCCAAATTGAAAGAGATAATGCAGACAACATTGAAGGGTGGTTGCAATTTAACCCTTTGCTGTTTAATCCCTGCTTTTTATGTGCCTGTGATTTTATGATTGAGAAAACATTGTGAAAAAAGAAGAAATTGCTTATGACAAGCAATTTCTTCTTTTTCCACACCATTTTCTACCCTACTGAACGGTTATTTTTCAAATTAAATCCACTTTAGATTATCGTCTGCAAAACCTTTGAATTTGGACGAGTCCAAAATTTTGTAAAACAGGAAAGTGTTAAAAGAAACCAACCAATGCCAGAGGATATATTGTGGGGAGAGGAGAAATTGCTTGTAATACAAGCAATTTCTTTTTTTCCCACAATAATTTGTTAGGTAGGCCTAATGGTAACATCACATGGATGTCAAATGTTTGGATTGTACAAGAAACCCAAAGTAATTCACAGTACATTCATATCAACTTGTCAGGGCAAAACTATTGTAAATTATTCCAAAGGAGGGTAAGTGCAAATTTATTGCAAGTGCCAATATAGATATATAAACACTCAAATAGTTTTTTTCACTGAACCTCGATCGCCATTTATCAATTGACACTTACAAAAGTTTTGTACTGATCCCTAAATATGCAATTTATACATATGGGCATGGGCTTGTTTCTTTATGGCCTCTGGTCTCTATTAGTTTAATGTCTCAGAAATAAAGATTTCACTGAGATGTGTATTTTTTCTCAATTTCAACTCCCAGTGGGTGGGGAGTTATTATATTTGCTCTGTCCAAATATCAATTTTTTCTAATTTAAAACGAAAACTGATGGTATTTTAACAGCCTAATAGAACAAGTTCTACATGCAATCCTTTGTCATAATTTAACTTCCTTTCCATTCATTCAACTAATTTTGTTCTGTTTTAGCTGCCAAGTTTTTTTTCTACATTGGATGACCATTATAACAATTTCACAAAGTTGAAATTGTGTATTTGACAATTTTGAAATACACAGTCAATGTTATTGAACATAATATGAAAATAATATTTAAATATTAAAATGATATTAATTAAGAAATATTGAAAATAATTTTGACAACCATATTCAGCTAATCTTAAATATTATCCACACTAGATCCCCGGTGGCGGCAAATATCCTTTCCGACGTTTGTCTCTCACCAATGGGTAGATAATCGTAAACCTATGTGAGATAGCAGTCGGAGGCTAAGAAAGGGTGTAATGGTAGTACAGGTGAAAGAAATACCAGGAATCCATTGTTTAGTGCTCCGACCGAAGCGATATAACTGCGAAATTGTTGTAAGCGGCATAAAACCCATTCAAACAAACAAACAATTATCCGCACAAAAATTGTCAATTTTCATGTGTAAATAATATTGACAATTTCAGGGTTCAACTCAGCACTGCTGTAAGTGCCTCAAATTAATCAATCTTCAATATTGCCAACATATGATAAATTATATCCTGTAGATTTGCCAATATTTTTCATTGTTTGTGAATAATATCAATACTAATCAATATTTAGTCTTCAAATTATTGACAATCAAAATAATTGAAAGCACTAGAGATATTAATGAATCTTCATTCATTAATGAATATTGCCCTTATATGATAGTATCAAGAGTATAAAGAATTGCCAAATCTTTTATTGTTTGTGAATAATATTGATACTTGATGAATATTTTTCATGTATTTGCTGCTTAAACTGACTTGTTCCATTAGCCGATTATAGGATTTCTTGTATATCTAGCTTCATATAGTATGTTTAGAATGTTTGCCATAAGGCCAATGGATCAAGAAATTTCTCCTACAGCATAAACTTCTCTGGATGATATAAAGAATCAGAGAATCATATTCCAACAATACAGAGGGAGCACTTCATCACCTCAGCAATTAGATATTACATAACAAGGCCCAGCTTGACTACCTTAGAGTTCATAATTGAACTGCCATACACCTATTATAATAAGTGTCTACAATTATCTTTGGTATGTCAAATGGGTAACACTTTCTATCAGCATAAGCTTCCTATCAGAGGATATATACCAGATAGATGGCTCAGTGCAAAACAGTTGTAACTGCCTATATGTTTATAGGCAGTTACGACTGTTTCACATTGAGCCATCTATATATATATATATATATATATATATATATATTGGGTTATGATTCCTGTGCTTAACCTTAAATGTCATGCTGAATAAATGTTTGGTAAAATTTCTTAAAATCAAATTTAAATTGACATAATTACTGTATTCACTAATTGTTAGTCAGTATATTTTTTTGATATTATATCTTTTTTTTTAAATTTCATGTTTATATACGAAAATCAGGTGATAAAAATTAAAATCACAGACTACAAATTTGTGCAGGCTGATCTTTGTTTATATTTTCTGCCAAAGCATGACAATTTTGTTGTAGAAATCATAATTATATAATAATTTCTTGCTTACATTTGATAAGCCACTTTGATGGAGAACATTGCTTTCAAAATTACCTGGATGTAAGGCAAGTCTTCTGAATATAACTGTGAAAGCTAGAATCCTCTTCCAAGTATATCGAGTACATTAATTCTAGTACCATCGGGGATAAGGAAACCAATTTTCAAGAGAAAAGTGTGAACATGTTTTTGTTCTCAGTATGTCATTTACATGTGTTACTTGTATTACTAGGTAATCATTCATATTGTTCTGAACCCTTCTCCAAATTACGTGATCGCATTCATAAACCAATCAAAATTTTTAGTGGAATTAAAGGAAATTGTCATAAAAATATAGATTGTTGTCATAGGACAATTATTGTTCATCTATGTTATGATTCAACTGGCATATGGCATGGTTTAGCTGTGACGTAATTTGGCGATTTTACTTTTGGGTTCTTTCAAAAGTTAGTCAGGCAATTATCATTAACACATGCAAATAACTGTACCCTAAACTGACGAAAAAGGATGTGTACACAATGTCATGCTTAGAGAAGGTGAATACATTTCATCATTTGGTTACCAAAGCCTAAGGTCTCATTTTATTTATGTCGACTGTCTATAGAAGTATTAATGTATTGTAGATAAAATCTGATATACCTTCAGTGCAATGACCCATTATATAGGCTCCGCACTGGCAGGGCAATGATCATGGATTATACTGCTGTTGAGCCTGCAAAATAATGTTTGACCTTGAGTGGTGACCATGACTTTGAAGATATCTGAAAAAATCTTTCAAGTGGCACATCTATACAGTTAATTACATCATGAAATTGACATTTCAATCAATCAAAACCATTCTAAATCACTCAGTCAGCGCTCCATACATTCATTCCAGACACTCACTCAAACCATTCAAAAACGCTCCAAACTCACAGAAAAACATATGACAACAACTTTGTTCAAAATAAAAACAGCTGGGAAAAAAATCAGGATTTCACTTACTTAATTGATATTGTAATCGTCTGATAGGTTCTTGAAGAAATAGGGAGCTATCTATAGAACTTGTATGCATATTTTATTAAAGGGAGGTAATCAATATTGCAAATTTTGTTCATCCTGAAAAAAATTTGCAATGCTGTGTTACCTCCCATTAAATTCACTCAAAAGTCGCTCCACACATTCATTCAATTTCATTCCTAAATTTTTCCCTAATCATCCACATTGTCAATTTTCATGATGTTGTTAACTGTACATTATGGAGAGTCATTGTCTTTTTGGTTACCATAAAAGCTCTAATAGAACTCCAGGGTTCTATTAGAATCATGGCATTTCCATAAGAAAGGGGTTTATGACGAATTTATGACATATCCTCAGCAAAAGTTAACCCTTAAATGTCATAAATTTATTTGTCCATTGACAAAAAAGTATTCACTTTCTCTAGCAGGCAATACATCCAAAGCCAAAAAACATCAAAATTAACAGAATCAAGTTTGCCTGATAAAAAGAAATAAAAGATTACAAAATATAAAAACTTTTACCAAAATCAATATCCCAAAGCCACAAAATGTCAGAATAAACCCATCTTATCTTCCCCAATAAAATTCCTGACAGAGCAGAGAAAAAATCCTCATTAGATTCCAACAAGTTCACAAACCAAACACTCCTTCCACTTGATCATTAAAACAAGTGCTCCTCTTCCAAAAACACAAATCAAGTATACTCAGCAACAATTCCAGTTAAATGATTCTGTAGCATGCAGAATGGGTCTAAAAGACACTGAGTACTTTTGTATTTATCCAATATGAATAAATCCGGGACGACAGAAAACAGCGGTAGAGATCAATACTACATCATGTATTGTTTTTATTGAGCTCTCTCCGTGTCTCTGATACCATTTGGCACTGGGTCTTTCTTCTCTGTGGCAAATAAAACTCTAACGATTATATACTTATTCATTCCTCAATTCATAGTTATAGGTCAAAACTGTGTAAATTCATTATCAAAAGAGAGGAGGGTGTTAAGGAAATGTGGTATATTAACTTACAAATGATAGATGAATTTTTCTAGACCGGGTCTTTAATGGTAAGAAATGCACTAAGTCTGTGATGGTAAAGAATTTATAAAGACTACAATGGTTAGAAGTTTTTTTAATGGTAAGAAACTCATGAAGTCTTCAATCAAAGCTTTATTTTCAAAAGTGCTTTGCATTATGTTATATTTCTAAAATACGCATTACAATGTAGAGGAAATTAAATAAAATTTATCATAAAAATTATCAGCATTAATATATCCATAATTGATCAAGGTTATGTAGATATAGGGAAGCCCAAATTGACATGATAGCGTAAGTGACTGACGGGTGAGTGTCAATTAACAGCATGTATTATCTGCGACACCATCAGTACATTTTGTTTTATCAATGATTTGTCCTGCTGGGGCATCACAAAGATGGGTCATTAGATAACGGCTCGTATCTAAATGGTGAATTATCCAAGCTACAAGTCACATGGGAATTTGAGTCCTTTTATATCTCCAAGTCCCTAAAAAAACCTGTCCTGTCTAGTTAAGAGTTGGGAGGTCAGTCTTATAAGAACTAGAAAATTTAACTTGTTAAGAGATCTTTAAACAAATATCTATTAAATTTCTTTTTTACTGTTTTCTGTAAAAAGGTACAGTTGGTTTCAAGTAACTCCAGGTTTTTACAACTTGTGAGGTTCCCACTGGGCAATTATTACATTAGCATTAACCATTAATTGTTGTCAGACATAGGGATCAATTTAGCTTAGGAAGTGGTCAGCAGTGGTCAACTTGGCACCAGTCACTTCTGTTTGTTTTTATCACAGTCAATAACGTACTCTATTCACCTCAAACAGACCTGAATGTGCTGAATCTTTGATGAACAATTTTCTCAGGTTTAATTCAAAATTATTTCCAGCATTAAATAGAAAATCATTTTTGAATTTTGTACTTCAATTCATGAAAAATAAAATCAAAGATTAACACCAGCATTATCAATTTGTTTTAACAATATTACATAAGGAAAACATTAAACATCAAAGATATGTGATTAAAGCAGCTAATTCCAATATTAAATCTGGATAAATAGTGTGAAAAATATTATATTGCCTTAAACAAGTACGGTACAGTCACCGTACTTTCTTGATGCCTTTGCCCTCAAGAGATAAAGAAATCTTAAGTTCTGTTCAATTGATTTTGTAGTTTGCATCTTCTTTCAATTTTGACCAGTTTAAAAGCGTTTTTTTTTTCTTTATCTAGTAATGGATTGAACATGGAAATAGTTTTATGTTTCATGTCAAAGAGATCATCGGTGAAGAGGAAGTCATTTTTAATGACAAACACTAAGATTTGATCACATCCTTATTGAGCCACTTGAAGGAATCCCATGCTGGGAGGTCACACTGTTTGTTTTATAAAAGCAAACACAGCTGTTGCCCATTCTGATGTCACTTACAGGATTCTTTAATAAGGTAACTTGAGACTACCAGGGTGTACTCCATGTCCCATTGTAGTTTATCATGCTTGAATCTGGTATTATTCAAACTTTTTATCACAGAATTACATAATTAATGAAGAAGAAGTATGTAGTTAGGCTTTAATACTGAAGGAGAAACCATGCAAACTTAAAGACGTGTTCAGCTTTTGATAATGCGAACAATTACTTATCATTTTGTATTAACATATAAGTATAAAAGTCATGCTTTCTTCTTTCTTTATCTTTCTAAAAACAAAATTTCCTTCTTTCTTTATTTTTTTCTATTTATCTTTTTCTTTTTCAAATAAAAGTCCTATAATTTAAGATGCTCTTGCCTTTGAAATTGGTACTTTTCATTATTCACTAAATCTTTTAATATTTCATTTTTTTTTTTATCTAGATAAGCTTCTCAGAATTTTACCCATATAATCCCTTTTTACTCTTCAATTTGGTCTTGCCAAGCTTAGATTGCAGGGATGAATTTTCTCGATTCAGCACTGTGTAAAAATTGAAATGGCTCAAATGCATCAGCTAGCATGTATTAAATGAATAACTATTGAAAAAGGTATTAACCCTATATATCGTACATGTTTTACTTGAGATAACTTGACTTGTTTTAAAATTTACAGTTCGAGGCATCAGTGCAACACTATTGTAAGTGCCTATAAATATATAGGCACTTACAATAGTGTTGCGCTGACCCCTTGACTGTTGTTCTGTTGTGTTTAAAATAATAATCACTAAACCCTACACAATCTGTTCCAGAAGGCACAGCTACTCAACAAGAAGTACTCTGTAAACACTACCCCTAAAACAAGTGAAGTGGTCATTGTCCATCCTTCCTGTGGTCAATATGGTCAGCTGCCTTAAATCCTGTAAACTCCTTCAGTAGCCTAGATTTAAGCCTTTAAGTTATATAAGTTATATCTTTAGAGTGTCATCACCCAAGTTCCTAATCTTTGACCTTAAGAGAACTGTCATTCATGAAATATGTCAAGATTATCAATGGTCAAAGAGAAAACAGACCAGTCCTTGCTACTCCAGATTGAGAAAGAATTAATGTGAATTGTGTCTTTAATTTCAATGTAAACAGATAAATGTCATTTTAACAAAGCCAAAACAGGATGTTGATTTACTCCCAAATATTGTGATCTCTTGAGCAAATATAGCTCTCATCACAGAGCTTACAAAAAGAGGGGAAATTTGGATTTCAAATCATTTTTTTCAACAATACTTTCACAAATTCTATAATGTTGGTATACTTAATGGGATTGTTTTCCTGTTTAATAAACAAGTGATCAAGCTCAGAGATCTGCTCAGATGAAACATACATTTGATAGTGTGTAAAGAAGTTGTGCAAGAAACCATTTTTGAAGCCCTCAAAGTGCTTTATCATATAATTTATTTTAATAAACTATTTTCCAAGTACATAATTAACGTAACAGATTCACCTCACAAATTCGATAAAATTTCCCACATAATGATTACTTTAATTCTCTATCATATTTTGCCACAAATGAAACCAGAAAAACAAATGAAAACAATTCAATAATACAGGATGAACCATTAATCAACACTACTATCCAATATAACAAATCATGGAAGCTATTTGGACTTGCAAATCAGGAAATTGTCATGAATTCTCAACAATTACTTCTTAAATTGGGTCCATTTTTCAAAATTTCTCTCTCAAATCCAAATCCAATTAAAATTTCATCAACTTGCTATTATTTTACAATTTCAAATTTAGCACTTATTTTTGCCAAGTTGAATAGTTTTCTATTTTAGTGCTTGAATAGTTGGACAACTATTTTGTCCAACAACCAGAGCACATTTTTGAAGGTCAAGAAAATTGAATTCTTGCTATCATCTTTAGATTTTTAATTCCTAAGATTTTCTAGAGCCAGTGTCAAAAAATGTAGGAGTAAGTGGTTATAGAACAGAGTACAATTACCAATAATGACTTGGTAAAACTTTTGAAGACCTGAGTAAATTAACTTGTTGAGATAAAGTCAGTATCCTTTTTTTTTTTGAATCACTGAAATGTTGATTTTTTTAGGTCAATGACAGCTCATTGTATTTTTCAAACATTTCCAAAAGCCTAAATCAGATTTTTTTTCCTAGTGAATGGAGCATCTTTCTTAATTTTGTTGTTATCTTTCAAATTACATTTTTCCAGAGGTCATTGAACATACCTGTGCTAATATTGGTATTTGGCATGCTAGCTAGAGCAATCTCTTTTATAGATATACTAGTACATCTGGGCCCAAGTTTATAAAATTCTATTAGTGCTCAACTGAGATTTTTCTCAAATTTGGAATTAAAATAAATGGAATGAACATAATAGATAAGATTAATAAGTTGTTACTTGTAACAACTTACCAATAGTATCTTTTATGTTCATACATTTATTGTACTAATATAACTAGAAATTAAGCCTTAATCTCAGGCTGAAATTTTAGACAATTTTCAGATGAGCGTAAGAAAAGTTTAATAATCTCAGGCCCTGATTAATGATAAGATCAAGGTCACTCTACAATGACAGTAATTTAATAAGGTCAAACTATGAAGTTCGGTTTCAGGGGAGTAAGTGTTTCACAGATACATCTCATCTTTCAAAATATTATTTATTTTACTCTTTTAAGAGTCTAATTTAGGCATGAAGAAATAAAATTACCCCAAAATTCAGCCTGCTTTTTCATTTTTTTTACCATAAACAGTTAAACCATTGCTAAAACACCCCGAAGTTGTTAAGGTTGTTTATAATTATCACAGAGACTGAATATTTCATGGGACCGTTTACTCAAACTACGAACTCTAAACTAGGGCTCATCTATTATTCACTACAAGTAATCCGGCTAGACTGCAGCGTCCCATAAATGGTTAAACATATGGTTAATCTGACCAATAAACAACCAGTTATGTCTCTAGTCAGGGATTTGATTGACCCAACTTAACAGATTATCTCTTTTCCCTTTTCTTTCAACATGCCATGATACTACTGTATTTGTAAAGACCTTTAATGGTCACACTGCTAAATTTAAATTCCGTTTCAGAGTTTCAGAGTTAAGAGGGGGTAAAGCCAGTCTAATATCTTTATTTTTCAATGAAACTCTATGTAGTGGGTACTCATTGAAATTGTCTTTTTCAGCATCGGGTTTGAGCTATTGTAATCAAAATGCTTTGAAATTGTTTGAAATGATACGCATAGACTCAATTGCTCAGTCATTTTACCATATGATATTCATCCTGATATTTTTTAGGTTGTACAATTCTGAGGTTACATGTAAGTTGATTTATTTGTTTGAATGTGTTTTACGCCGCTTTCAACAATTTCGTGGTTATAATATGGCAGCCGTAGCACCTAACAATGGATGTCTGGTATTTCTTACACCTGTACTACCAATACAACCTTTCCTAGCCTCCGACTGCTATCTCACATAGGTTTACGATTATCTATATACCCATTGGTGAGAGACAAACGTCAGAAAGGATATTTGCCGCCACTAGGGATCGAACCCATGACTACCAGATTGAAAGTCTTACGCTTAACCAACTGCGCTATAGTGGCGGCTCTACATGTAAGTTGAATTCCCCACTATTATTGTCATCTTTGATAAAACCATTAATATTATCAATTGTCAAGATAATTAGAAGGATCCAATCTTTCATCATTTCTTTATAGTTAAACAGGTCAACAATCATAAATGATAAGCCCTATCATTATATACCTGGTGTAATTGTATGTATAAGTTTTTTAAAGCAATCTCACAGGGCTCCAAATAGATTGATTGAATGGAGTTTAACGCCGCTTTCAACATTATTTTAGTTATATCGCGGCGGCTGGAGCACCTAACAATGGTTTCCTGGTATTTCTCTCACCAGTACAACCACCACATCCTTTCCTAGCCTCCAGCTACTATCTCACATAGGTCTACGATTATCAACCCATTGGTGAAAGACAAATAGTCGGAAAGAATGAGTGCTGCCGTCGGGGATCGAACCCGGGACCTCTAGAAACAAAATATTCCATTATTCTGTTCATCAAATTCTATGTTGTGAATACTAATTAGAATCGTCTTGTTAAGACGATTCTGATGAGTACCCACATCATAGGGTTTGGATGAGACCTAACAGATAATTTAAGATTGCCATTACTGACCCTCTTATTTGTATAACCCTGCATCTTAGTTGATATACACAAATCATATCAACAAGGTTGTAAGAGCAATGGTATAGCCCACCAAGGGACAAATTAATTTTTGTCAGTAATTCCCGTTACTTGAGTGGTTTAAGAAAACATCCATGAAGTGAGGTCAATGCGTATCGTATTGGCTCAGGGCGAAACAGTTGTAACTACCTATAAATATATAGGTACTTACCACTGTTTCGCACTGAGCCATTGATACGCAGATATCCTGGGTTAGGTTTGATAGACTCTACATCAATTCATGATTTGGAAGTGTAAAAAAAACATGGTTGTATTTTACTATTTCATTAAAGGGAAGGAATTAATTTGAGAGGCATAAATGGAGAGTCAACATTAGAAACAAAGTATTGGAGCAATCTGAAAGATACAAACAGAGTATCGGAGCAATCTTAGAGATAGCCCTGGTGGAAGATATCAATAGGTTAAATCAGAAAAAGTGAAAGCCCTAGATGTTTTACCAGATGATTACATCTAAACTCTGATTTATTTCCAGGCATATGTTTTACTGTCAAATTGTTTCTATCAAACCTGGTTTATGCTTCTGCAGATCTCTGTCTGTGGAACTTAATGAGCCTGAATTTCTTCTACGCAAGAGAATGATGAAAACATGAATCTTACAATATTCTCTTTCAAACCTTATGTTGTTGTTACTTTGTTTGTATAGGGTTTAAAGCTGCTTTTAACGTTACCATTCCAGTCATATTTTCAGCTGGAGCAACTTACCATTCCTGGTTCCTGGTATTTCTCTCACCAGTTCTACAATGACATTCTTTCTCTCACCAGTACTACAATGACATTCATTCTCTCACCAGTTCTACAATGACATTCTTTCTCTCACCAGTTCTACAATGACATTCTTTCTCTCACCAGTTCTACAATGACATTCTTTCTCTCACCAGTACTACAATGACATTCTTTCTCTCACCAGTACTACAATGACATTCTTTCTCTCACCAGTACTACAATGACATTCTTTCTCTCACCAGTACTACAATGACATTCTTTCTCTCACAAGAACTAAAATGACATTCTTTCTCTCACCAGTACTACAATGACATTCTTTCTCTCACCAGTACTACAATGACATATTTTTTCTCTCACCAGTACTACAATGACATTCTTTCTCTCACCAGTACTACAATGACATTCTTTCTGAGCCCTCAGCTTCTCATCCAACAAGGGTTTTCTATTATCCAATCTTTGTTAACCCTTGTCATGCTGAACCCAGAATATTCCTGCTTTTGCAGGAGCTATAGACAAACATCAGCCTGCACAAAATGTGAAGTCTAATCTTAGTCTACACCACCTTTTTTTTCAGGAAAATAGTGTAAAGCCTTTTAATTTCTATCGAAAGAGTTTGCGTAAAATTTCATCTTTCAGAGCCTTCGGCACTTTGATTTAAGTGTAATTTTGTTGATATTTTTTATTCAGCGTGACAAGGGGATAAAGATAGCCCTGGTGGAAGATATCAATAGGTTAAATCAGAAAAGTGAAAGCCCTAGATGTTTTACCAGATGATTACATCTAAACTCTGATTTATTTCCAGGCATATGTTTTACTGTCAAATTGTTTCTATCAAACCTATTTTATGCTTCTGCAGAACTCTGTCTGTGGAACTTAATGGGCCTGAATTCAACTATACTTAGAGGATAACATGAAAATGGATCTTGTGTTGATGGTACATTGTACTTTGATTGTATGGGTTTAAATGCCCCTTTTTAACATTTTTTTTCAGTCATATTACAACTGAAGCATCTTACCATGGATTCCAGGTTCCTTATATTCCTCTCACCAGTACTTTACCACAAAATTCTTTCCAAACCTCCGGCGGCTCATCCCACATTGGTTAAGATTATCCATCCATTGGTGATAGAAAAATGTTAATGATGTCACAGTTTTGCCATCAGGGGTCAAACTCTGGAAAGTGCACTCTGGACAATTACATCTGGGCCACCCCTCCCCCAACCCCTTTGAGAAAAAATTCTGGATAAGTGCATACCTTTTTAAATGAATTGAGAATCATACCAAGAACTGCATGACTCAAAATGGTAATCTTAAATTTCAATGAAACTGTCAATAATGTTTGACAGTCAGTATCAGATGCACAGACCAATGGACAGATCAACAATGGTCAGACTTACAGATAAGAGAGGGTAAAGCCAGTCTGAAATATTTATTTCATTGGAATCCTCTCATGAAAACAATTCAAATGAGTACCCACAAATTTGCTTTCCTGTTTTACAAAATTTTGGACCTGTCCAAATTCAAAGGTTTTGCAGATGAATATTTAAAGTGGATTTATTTTGAAAAATAACCATTCAGTAGGCTAGCGAATAGTGTCGAAAAAGAAGAAATTGCTTGTCAGAAGCAATTTCTTCTTTTTTCACAATGTTTTCTCAATCATAAAATAACAGACACATAAAACCAGGGATTAAACAGCAAAGGGTTAATATAACCCCATGTTGTGGGTACTCATTTGAATCATCTCTACGAGAGGATTCCAATGAGTACCAACAACATAAGGTTTGCACAATAATTATTTGAAAACTTTTATCTTCCAAAATATTCCCTTTATCTTTAGCTCTGAATGGCAAAACAAAATAGCAGCAGGTATCTTTTCCATGCAGGGTATTAGCATATAAACAATATTGAGGGGAAAAAACTTACCAACAGGCAAAAAAAAAGTCCATTTACTTCAATTCAGCTTGTTTCTTCCAATTCTGAAACGAAAACAAAAACAATCTCACAATAATTATTTAAATCACCAACTCCCTCACTATCGCAACCCCAGAACGACAACAGAGAGCGTAGATAAAGTCACAAATTAAATTGAAAAGCTTAACTCTGACAAGTTGTTGTGTTTTGTTCCACGTTCCCAGAGGCAAGATAGTAATTTATTTCAGGATGTCTCCCTGCTTTAGTCCTTTTATAATGGTGCTTAACTCTGGATATATCTTAACCTAGCTATGATAATCTTAACCTTAAAATGTTTATGACAGAAATTTGCAGCATCATGATAATGACTATTACGAGAAAGGCAAGTTAAAATCCTTGCCATGCTGCCAGAATTTAGGATATTCCTGCTTAAGCAAAAGGTAAAGACAAAGATCAGCCTGCATATATATGCAATCTGATGTTAATCTACACCATCTGTTTCTCACTTTCAAACCAGAATGGTCAATACATTTACATTCAAATAAAAATTGACCTACAGTTGGTACTTTCAGTGCTTTTGTCCCTTTGATTTTGATAAAAAAAATTTAGCCAAAATCTATTCAGCCTGACAAGGGTTAATATGATTATGATAGAAAATTTGCAGCATCATGATAACGAATATTACAGAAAGGCAATTATAACGCTTGTCATGCTCCTGGAACCTGGAATATTCATGCTTTAGTAGGTGGTAAAGACAAAGACCAGCCTGCACATTTGTGCAGTCTGATCTTAGTCTTTAACACCTTCTCTACCTTTGAAATCAGAAAAAGTTTGAAAGTTATAATATTTAACAGAAATACTGACTTTCAATTAAGTGAATCCAGTTTTTTTCAGTACTTTGAATTTGGTATGATTTTTAATTCAGCATAATAAGGGTTAACACTATCACATCACTGCCATACAGAGTTTGTGTTGTTGTTTTTCAATAAACAGATTTCTCTGTTTTTAAAAATCAGTCATTCTATCTTACTTAAAATTGATTATTTTTGGACTCTGTGTTTCAAGTGATCAAATTGGCCTGTGCTCATGGAATGGCACTTCATTAATGTGTGGCTTAACCCTTTCCTGTTTTACAAAATATTGGACCTGTCCAAATTCAAAGGTTTTGCAGACGAAAATTCAAAGTGGATTTAATTTGAAAAATAACCATTCAGTAGGGTAGAAAATAGTGTGGAAAAAGAAGAAATTGCTTGTCAGAAGCAATTTCTTCTTTCTCACAATGTTTTCTCAATCATAAAATCAAAGGCACGTAAAAAGCAGGGATAAAACAGCAAAGGATTAAAGTGAGGCATCCACTTGAAATGGTCACTTGATTTTTCTTTTATTTCTTTGCTTATTTATACACTGATAAAAAAAAACCCATAAGAATAAGAATTTTGATTGCATTAATAAATAAGTAACAGGATTCAATCAAGCTAGAGCTATAAATGATGTCAGATTTGTTATTTCTGCATTTTTCACACACCATATACCTTGAAGCTGCAATAAAACAGTTTAAGCTGTCACAGTTTCTGAGAACCAAATTAAATGAAGCCTAATAATAACTCTCCCATGCTATAATCTAAAATTATTTTAATCCTTCTTCTCTCACAACTGCCTCGTGAAAAAAAAATTGACACATTTTTTTTATTTGGTTTTCTAGGAGTATTAGCCTCATTATTAGGAATGTAGAGTTTTGAAGACCAAATCAAGAGCTATACAAGAAACTGTTGTAAGTGTTCACACAGGTATGCACTTACAAAAGTTTTGGGTTTTAGCCCTTAAAATGAAAGAATATACAGAAAACATTGTGGGACAAATTCCTTTTAGCTTACCATTTCTATTTATCCACAATATTATTTTTAAAGATGTAAATGTAATTGATTTTAACTTCAACAATGACCTTGGCATGCAAATCTATATTTTCATGCATTTTGACCGGTCTATGACTAATACCTCTTTAGATCATGCATTATCAAAGGGTCCAGGTAAGAGGGGGGGAGAAGCCAGTCTTAAATCTTTATTCCTCAATCAAACCCTATGTTTTGGTACTCTGACATTTGATTAGACTGTCACTGAAACAGATACAGAACTGTAACATAAGAAAGCCGTTTCTGGCTGTAACATAAAGGAGATACTATAACACAGTTTAAGGTAGTGAAGGTTAACCATTGTGATGCTGAAATCATTTCTTTTTGGACAAAATTGCATTAAAATAAAAGTGAAAAAAGAGCACTGAATAACCGTATTGCAAGTCAATATATATATTTTTAACAAAATGATTTTTTAGGATATTCTGGTTTCAAAAGGAAAAATTATGTGATTCTAAGGACTTAGACCAGCTAGACTACACATAAGTGCAGTCTGATCTTTGTCTTTACCTCCAATGAAGGCATGAATAATTCGGGTTCAATATGACAAGGGTTGATTATGCCATGGTTAAGGCTCATTAAGAGGGTTTTTTTTAAAGTCTAACAAGCATCATTTCTATTCCAATATCATTGAGTTCTTGCCAATTTTTCGATTCCATTTTTTTTTTTTTTGATGGTGTTTGGTTCAGGCAAGTTCAGTGATCCAATTTGTTTGATCTTAATTTCCTGTTTCTAAGTTTTAGCTTGAATTTCCAAGAAAAACTGGTTTCTAACAGCATCCATTACCAATAACTTGTGAATATTATTCCCTGTTAAAGATAGTCTCTATATAATGTATTAAAGCTGTTTCAGACCCCACAATCAAGCCTTAATTTTCAGGCATTATAAAGAGATACTCAAATATAATGTCAAGTCCATCTGAGAAATGTTACAAATATTTGAAAAAGACATAATTTAATGGCTCAGTGTGAAATAGTTGTAAATGCCTATATATATATAGGCATTTACAACTATTTCACACTGAGCCATCAATCCATGATCCAGGAAAGTTCAAACAGAAACAGGCTAAATCCAAACATATATCGCCCAAGGTTAAGTGATTTTTTTAGACAAAGTAAATCTTCAGAGAGCCAAAAAAGAGTCATCCCTTCTTTAAAAAGCTGGCATACTTGAAGCAGTCTGATATAGGTCAATAATTTTTTTTACTCAACCTAGCTGATACCCTTTTTTAATCATATTTCAGTGATCAGTGAGCTGATCAGTCTTTATACCCTCTGTACAAATCCAATTAATCAATGTTTCCATCAATAGAGTTAGGTAGAAATCAGTCTGTTAATGCTTAGATCAGACTGCATGTCTGTGCAGGCTGATCTTAGTCTATACTGTCTGCTACAGATTTGTGTATAGCAGAAATATGCAGTTAACAGCATGAAAGGGGTTTAAACACTGTATTTTTGGAAGAAAATGTTCTTAGGCTACTGAAATTCTGCTCATTATATGAATTTGAAATTATCAGAAATTTTACAATTCATTCAACACTTAAGGGACTTTTCTTTAACAGAAAACTACTACTTTTTAACAGTTTATATTGTCTAAAAAAAAGTCTGAAATTGACAAATTTGTACATTCATTTTTGTACCGCATATTTATGGGAAAGGCTATTCAGCCAGGGGACAATTGTGTTTTTTTTTGTCCCGAACTAGCCTCCTATTTTTCATAACTGACAAAACCAAGGTAATCGAATACCCTGTGACAAGCTCGAGTTTCACGCAGCATGCTACCAAAAAGAAGCCCCGAAGCTTGGCAATCAATAAACTGCTCAACCCAAAACCTAATCACCATCGTTATAACATTAGCAATAATTGGACATGCCCAATGGTAAATCAAATCGCTGGAATATTAGCTTGATAACTTCACATTTCGATCATAAATTGGCTGTCCTAGCACTAACTTTAATAACCCTATAAAGACCTTCTATATACAGAAGTCCTGCCTTCTACAGTGACTATTAGATAATGTTGGGTCACCTAAATGTCACAACTGCAGCTAACTTTTATTCATACCTACAGTCAGATCAGCTTAACTGAATATTACAGATTTAAACAGTTCACTATTTTTGAAATGTTTATATCAATGTGGGCCGACTCAGTACAAAGCAGTTGTAACTGCCTATATGTTTTTAGGCAGTTACAACTGTTACAACTGTTTTTGTGCTGATCCATCAAATTCCTTTTCCAGTTTGCCCCATATTGGGGGCCTAAATATTATGGTTTATACAGAAATAAACAAATTCCAGATGCAGTTTACAAGCTTAAATAGCCTCTCAATGATAAGTATCTATCTTTTTGTTACTAAGCCTAAATCAGATTTGTTTGAGAGTATTTTATTATCATATTAATGTACTATCATGAATTTATCTTATTTACAAATTTTAGAATTGCTACAAACCTATGATTTGAGTATAATCCATACAATTAAATCCTCAATTAATTCCAAAGCGTATATTTCCATACAAATTTAATAAATAGCAAAAAAGCATCTAGATATATGTCAGCGCAACTTTCATTCACAAACTAAAGAATTGCACAAGTTTTAGAATGTAGATATATTTAGGTCCCCTTCCTACAGTAAAGCGGCCTCTAGGCCGTTATATGATAGCTGTCATAGACACAATAGATATAGATCAGTATGCTCCTCACAAATTAGTCAGATCTTAATCTAGACAATGACACCTGCATTAGCCACAATTAACTATTCACCTTATCTGATCTCACATGCTTATCCAAATCTATACTACAGAGATCACATGGTATAGTACATTAATGAGGTTTTTTGTGTTTTTTTTTTTTTTTCAAACAAAAGCTCATACTTGTTACTCTACAAATTTTATCTTATAACTATACTTATATCTGTGTGATAACACCCCATATGATATTTTTTATATCACATAGTTATTTTTAGAAAATTATATAATGCTGTTATTTTTAGAAACTTGCATTAAAGTTAGAAACATAGACCAAAACAAGACAAATAGAGGTTAATAAATAAATATAAATACGTACTTAGTGTATTGTATGAAAAAAATATCTTACTTGGTTGTGAGAATTGATAATTGTCTCAGCAGAGCCTCGACAATGATCAATTCTCCCAACCTCGTTAGATATTTTTTCTCATACAAAACACTAAGTACGTTTAATATATCAATCATTATAGGATAATTATATTAAAATCATGTTTAACTCATCTCATATTGTTCAAATCTTTGACAGATAGTATAGACTCAGATCAGTGTGCACAGATGTGCTGTCTGATCTAAGTCTACTTGGACTTCTTTATATAAACTATGGGTAAAACTTGAGCAAGACTGTTGAAATTGTCCACGTTTTCTTTTTATAACTCTGTCTGTTTTGTTTGAAAGGGGTTTTACGCCACTTTCAACAATCTTTCAGATGTCAAGATTGCACGAAAAACAAATTGCTGTGAAAAAATTATTAATCAATATTCATTACAAAAATAAGTTTAATCTTTTCTGGCTTAAAATTAAGAAAAGTAGGAGGAAAAACCAAGATCAGACTGCACATATGTGCAGGCTGATCTCTGTCTTTAGCTACTACAAAAGCTGGTATATTCTGGGATTAGCCCTTGTCTTAAGGATTAAAAGGGTAAGCACACACCAAGAAGAATTTAACTCTGTTGGAATCAATTTCTGACTAAAAAAATAGTAAAACTTTCCCAATCAACAAGAATCATCAGAGGATATAAAAATTCTCATAACTCCTAATTCCGAAATCGGAGTCAAAATGTCGCCAGTCAAGTAGAAAATAATACTTTCTATGAATATCAAAAGTATTTGAAGATTCATTTATCTGATCATTCCTTGTCTCATTTTCCTTCTGGACGACGGATGTACATTGGTAATTTCCAATAACAATTTAAGGAAACTTTACAAAACTGCCCCTTTATCATCCATAACCCAGTGTTTTTTCTCATGAAGACGATTCAAACAAGTACCTACAACATACCGAAAAGCTTAGATTTTATGAGTTTACAATAACATAACCCTTACAATATCTTTAAACATTATTGAAATATTGCCCCCTTGCTATTATCCAAACCTAAGACATTGACCCCACATTGAAAACATTGGTCAATTGTAATTGAAAACAATTGTATAACACCACAATAAAATGATTCAGAATTCTATTGCTCTAATTTCACACATGAGCCAACGTCCAATCAACAGTGTATTGTTGTTCCTTTTCACAGTTATTGCTGAAATCAAAATAAAGCTGAGATCACCATATTGAGAAAAACCCTTTAAATGACTATGAAATGATGCTGCCCGGCACACAAAGCTGAAATACCAAGGTGCCTAGCACAAAACATTAAAATACAAAGCTGCCCGACACAAAACTCTAAAATACAAAACTGCCAGTGACACAAAACTCTAAAGTACAAAGCTGCCTGGTACTAAACTCTAAAATACAAAGCTGCCTGGCACAAAACACTAAAACACAAAGCTGCCTGGACTGAAACACTAAAATACAAAGCTGCCTGGACCAAAACACGAAAATACAAAGCTGCCTGGCACAAAAACAATCACCATTACTGTCATTGATGTCAAGCTTGTTAGCTCGTTAATCCTTGAACTGCGAGATCAACCCCTGGCTAGGCTAACTTTCATCCAGCGTTTGACCAAAGTCATCGAGACACAAGTCAAGTTTGTCTCCTAACAATGCACGTATGAGAAGTAGTACTGTTTAACAGAAAAAGCAGCTGGTGGTTCACATGAATTTGTTTGTTTGAATGTGTTTTACGCCGCTTTCAACAATTTAGCAGTTATATCGCGGCGGCCGGAGCACCTGACAATCGATTCCTGGTATATCTTTCATCTGTACAACCATTACACCCTTTCGTAGCCTCCGACTGCTATCTCACAAATATTTACGATTATCTACCCATTGGTGAGTTCACATGAACAACATGAATTAAATTTCAACTACAGATAAGTGCTACTGAACAGCATCCACAATATCACTGCAATTATGCTGAAAGTGTCGTAAAATCCCATATTATTTGAGCATTTGTGAACAATCAAAACTACATCTTGAATTAGCTGTAAAATGATTTGATAATTCATCAAAAATATTTTACAAAAGAGAATTTCTTGGATTATGCACTTACGTAATGTGCGTAATGCTGCGCAAGACCTTGGTTATCAAAATCATTAACCTCTCCAGGGGTGTGGAATTCCCAAGCCCTACTTGTCCAACATGGGCTTTTCTACTTGTGGACAAGAACATTTTTCTACCCCATTTGTCCAAGGACAAGTAAATACCAGAGCTAATCTTGATACAGTACTAAAAAGATCTAGGATAAAAGTCATCTTAATGTTTGTATCAAAGGGTAGAAAACATTGTCTTCCAGCATTTTCTTCATTAAAACAATGCTTTCTCAATATTTATCAATGATTTTTTTTGTGGGAAAGTCAATTTTGATCCGGGACAAGTAGAAAATCAACTTTAACTTGTCCATGGACAAGTGGAGAAAATTCATATTTACCCACCTCTGACCACTCAATCTATCTATTAGGCAGCAGCTCCATGTGAACCCGACCATCCTAAATAACATGATATAATCCAATTGAGTCATATTTCTTGTAACAAAGGTTATATTTTCATATCAATTTATCCTATCCCATGAAGTTTGTCACACAAACAAAACCACATATAAAGACCGATTTATTTAGTTAATAATAATTGAACAGTTAGTCACTTTCATAACCGATTTTTGTCCTATATTGTTATGTGGGTAACAATCAGACTAGATCGTAATAACCCGAATGTTTATCACAAAATAATTTATATCAATATAAACACATTTAATTTTATACTTTCAATATGGGCTACTCCATATAACTGTAACTCAGTTCACTTGAGCTTATAGTAAGAAAGTTTCAATTTACTCATTGATTCAGTTATGTTTTAGTTATTTATTCAATATTGACTTCAAAGCATGATACTGCAGAGGGAGGGATCATTTAAAAGCTCTCCATCCACCAGAACTCAATGAATTTAGGGCTTTATTTTTACTATGAGGGTTACACCTTTTCTACGTTTGAGATCTTGAGTAGTACCAAAGAAATTCATTTTTCTATAAGTAAAATTAACGAAGATAAACTCTATAAAGCACAATACTTCCCAAGCTCTTTATTATCTCTCCTCCTTTTCTAACTTCAAGTTGTCTTATTGTAGGCACAATGTAGTGTCTTTTCATACAGGTTACAATGCTATGGCAATGGTAGATCATTTCATATTCAATGGCGTAGCCCAAAACAGTTGTAACTGCCTATATTCATACTTTAAATAGTATTGCTGAAAGATTCAATTGGTTAAAATGCCAAAAAAATAGTCCAAATTTTTCCTCATTTTTTGCCATGCAGCAATAGATGAAAAATTATTTCATGACCTCAGAGAAAATTTAGATCATAAAATTCCCTAATGAATAAAACAGCAAGACACAAAATCTTATGTTTCTAGCACACTGTTAATGTTTTCCAGCTCATTGTTAAATTTAATTGCGTCCTCCACAGGATATCTTTGTAACATAAGAAAACTAAAAGTCGAGTAAACATCGTTAAAATTGAAATATTAGTGACCTATGGATCAGTGAAATCATGCCATTGTGATGAATTACCGCAGGAAGTACTAAAACAGTGGTCCATGACAAAGTTTGACATCGTGTAATTTTGACAAACAGTAGCTGACCCTGGAATTCAAACAGTTTGTTTGTTTGAGTGGGGTTTTATGCCACTTTTAACTTTATTTCAGTCAAATCGCAGCGGCTGGAGCACCTAATAATGGAGTCCTGGTATTTCTCACACCAGTAATACCATCACATCCTTTCCTAGCCTCCAGCTGGTATCAACCCATTGGTGGTAGACAAATAGTCAGAAAGGGTGAGTGCAGCCGATGGGTATCGAACCCAAGACCTCTTGATTGACAGCTCACAGACAGGTCCCATCCAGAGCTACAGATAGAGGGGGTATTTTTTCGTTTTCTAATTTAAATATTTCATTATTCTTTACTTAAAGGCTATGTTGTTGGCACTCATTTGAAGCGTCTCAATAAGACGATTCAAATGAGTACAAACAACATAGGATTTAAGTGTGAAATAATATTAGACTTGTTTTCGCTTGTCAGGTCATATATATATAAACCTCTGGTAATTAGATCAAATGATAAGTTTCTCTTATTTCTTAATAATTCTAGGTAAAAGGAAAAATTCTAAGGAATTATATTTAGTATCCAGTGCAAAATTTTTGCAACTCCCAACATATTGAGAGGTCAGTTAACCCTTTCCCAAACAGCAAAATGTTAGGGTGATCCTCTTCAAAATCTGCCACAAATGACAAAGTAGAGGTTGTTAAAGATAGAATTTGTGTAAAGTATGGCATAGAAAATATTGAGACAAAAGGAGAAACTGCTGGTCATAAGCAGTTTCTTCTTTGGTTGCAATGTTTTCTCAAGCCCATTACACCAGGGACGTAAAAACCAGGACTTGTTTGGGAAAGGGTTAAGCACTTTTGAAAGTGCTGTTTTATCAATAGGCACATACAATAGTTTTGCACAAACCCCTCTAAAACAGTGACAGGCCACTTCAGTTTGGAGCCAAATCCAATATAACATGAGTCAAGGGTCTCATGCCGATTAAATCCTAAATCCCTTGCGGTCAGCTCTTTTAGATTGGCCAATTAAAATTACAATATCGTGGACATTGTTGCCGAATGAGAAAAATAAATTTGATCGAAACTTCAAAATAAACATGACCTCGGACATTGCCCACTTAAGCAGGTCTGAACTTTGGCTTAAGGCGGGGCATTACAAATATCTGTACAATTTTGTATTGGCCCTTATCCCGATAACTTTGAGCAAAATTTTGTGACATTATGATCAATTTTTTGCCCACAAAAACTTGATGATGTGTTGTCATGTGTTTTTGTGGAAACAAAATATTAATTCACAGTTAATCCCTGTTTGAGTGCCAGCATTATTCCATTAAGAGTATTTAATATAGAAAATAAGTCAGAACAACTGTGTTAAACCATCTCATGCTGACTCGGGAATATTCCTGCTATAGCAGGAAGCATAGACAAAGATCAGCCTGCACAAATGTGCAATCTGATATTAGTCTAAACCACCTGTTTCTCTTTTTTGACCAGAATTTTTTTAGAGACTTAATTTTCAAGAGAAATATTGGCATAAAGTTTCTTCTTTCAGAGCCTTCAGCACTTTGATAGGAGTTTAAATTTGCACTGTCTTTTATTCAGCATAACAAGGGTTAATTCTATATTAATACTGAAATTTTTAAAGGAGCAAAATTGGGGTAAAGTGGGGTATGGGTGTGATAATAATTAGAATATCAAAATGTAACTCGGAAATATTATTATGCAATGTCCAATCACCGGGGTACAATGTTTAAATTTGGATTATCCATTCAGGGTTTTGAGGTACACAGGTTCTGTGGGTCTGTGACTCTCAAATAAGTAGCCAGGACCCTCAAAACTATCTGATGTGAGTTCCAAAAACTCTCTAGGGATCAACTTCAGAAAAGAATTGAAGACAGTTCAAAACAGTCTTCAATTCTTTCCTGCAGTTGAGCCCCAAATAGACAATATATATCCAATACCTTCTTTGTCCTTTAGCCATGAGGGAATAACTTTAAATTAATATAAAAACAAGTTTAGTGCTAAAAAGAAATTGTCTTTATTTTAAGCAGGGACTCCAAAACTTTAAGAAAGGACCTGAAGGTCCCAATTATCAAGTCCTATGGACCCCATTTTCTTGTAGTCCAGAGCTACAGATACAGGGGGTATTTTGATTTCAAATTTAAATATTTCACTAGTCCTTCCCAAAACCATATCTTGTGGGTACTCATTGGAATTGTCTTGATGAGACAATTCAAATGAGTACCAACATCATATGGTTTCATTGAGAACAAAAGATTTTAGACTAGAGTTACCCCCTCTTATCTATCCCTCTGGTAGTCAAAGACTAAAACCCTGACCCATGGTCAAAAATTTTCTTGGCTAGGTAATACGCTAAAGTGGGAGCACATGAAAGATTAGTAGCCGTTGACTTGAAGACCACTTTACTCAACTCGTACAAGTGTCAAAAGGGCACTTTAACAAATCTCTTGTACAAATTCGGCATTATAACAAAGATTAATCTACATCATATCCAAACTATTTTAATCACATTCTCGTCCTAATCCTCTTGTACAACTTTCAACCCTTGTCATGCTAAAACCAGAATATTCCTGCTTTGGCAGGAGCTCTAGACGAACATCAGCCTGCACATATGTGCAGTCTGATGTTAGTCGACACCACCTGTTTCTCACTTTCAAACCAGAATTGTCAATAGATTTAATTTTTCAAATAAAAATTGACATACAGTTTGTACTTTCAGTGCTTTCTGTCCTTTTATTTTGATGAAAATGTTTAGCCAAAATTTATTCAGCATGACAAGGGTTAAAAGGTTATTTTAACCCATATTGATGGGTCATTGCAAAACTATTGTAAGTGCCTATATATTTATAGGCACTTACAATTACTTTGCAGTGAACCAACAAAATATTGTTCAGTTAAGTCTAATACTGCGAATTCATTTATAAAATTTATAAGATTAATGCATTAACTGCTTTTTGAAAATATACAATAAATGTTTGTTTGAATGGGGTTTACTGCTGCCCCCAATAGTAAAGCAATTATATTGTGGAGACTGTTGCAACTATTCATGTTTCCTGTGTTTCTTCAAACCAGTACAACTACAACATTTCACTCCAGCCAACAGCTCACTTTTCATTCAACTTAAATTAGGCAATCGAAAGCCCGTAGGTAGGAGATAGATGATAGAATATGATATATGTTTAAAGTGAGAAAGAAGTAATAGACAAGCTTAACTTCTGTCTTGCATTGGTCCTTTGATATTTTCAATCGGACTGAATTACTATGAATAAATGGCAAACTGAAATTTGTTGTTTATCAAAAAGAGCAATTACTAGAGTTAAATTACTTTCAGTAAACATTATGCTGAGACAATTTTTTAAGATTGGAAATTTCAGGAAAGTAAGTTGAAAGAATTTTAATCGCTGTAAAGTCATAATCCTCTGTGAGAGACTTGTTATTTAAGCCATAATCATTTTTAAGTGTTGACAAAATAGTCTAGATCTGGATTAACCAATTACCAAACACTTATATAATAATCCCATGTTTTAATGTAACAAAGATATAAATGAAGCTATGGTAAAATGTTTTCCTTTGCAAAAAAGTTCAAGAACAGGTTTTTTAATGTTCGAGAACAATAAATAGTAGTTCAAGAACTTTTTGAACTTTTGGAACTAGTTATTGGTCTTCTAAACCAAATTTTTGAACTTGAGTTCTTGTACTCCCATTCAAGGTTCAGGAACTGGTTATAGATTTATTTTGTCCAGAGCATATCTGAAAAAGCATGCTAACCTAGAGAATCATGAAACTTCACAGGTGGATAGACCTCATCAAGTGGAATACACAAGAACCATTTATCTATTTGCAACATCTTTTTAGTTATTGCCCTTTGTTTATTGGGACCCTTGTTTATTGACAAAGATTATGCCATTGACCTGCTCTTATTGGGGGAGGGATTAATACTTAACAAACATCTCTTGTTTCATTCAAAATTTGCTCCTCCTCCTTGATCAATGTCATTCCAAAATCATTCCCAAATCCTTCATCTTGTCAATTTCATGAGGTTGTTAACTGTACCAATAGAAAGTCTGATCCCTATCTGACATTTATCTATCATGGGGGTCTGATGTTCTCAGCATGTTAACATCAATTTTCACTTAACAATCATAAACCTCAATGTCTCGCCAGGCCATTTTCTAAATTTTTGGGAGACCGTCTCTCTTACACAATCATTAAGTCACTTTACCTCATAACCTCATTACTACAGCATGATCTAATTTGAGACTGTGTGTGACATTTCCAACAACTCCACAAGTGCACAGGATTAATACTCTGACCAGCCTGTGCACCTTCACAGGCTGGTCAGAGTCTTTACTGTGTGCCTAATAGATAGCTGCGGACCTATTCTAACTGTGCATGAACGCAGAACATTTTTGGTGCAGTACAGGGATGTCTAGGTAGCTAATTGTCTGTCCATCATGCATGCATCAAATCATTGGAAATGTCACAGGCTAATTTATCCCTTTCCATCTTGAATAAAAAAAACTTAGGGGAAAAACACAAACACATTAAAATCAAAGTGCTGAATGCACTGGACATGCTTACTAATTGTGAGTCAGTATTCATTTTGAAAATCATACCATCTTAATAATTTCTGGTTAAGAATTGAAAAAATGAGGTGGCGTGGTGTGGACTAAGATCAGACTGCACAAATCAGGAATATTTCATGCTCTGCATGCTAGGGGTTCAGTCAAAAAATATGTGAATTGAACAGACCAATTTAGTCCATCATCATCATGTTAAATATGTTTGATTATTTAAAATTAGTAAAAGAAGAAAATATGGATGAAATATTTTTACTTCAACCCGGACAAACACCAGCAGTGTCACAATTTTTTTTTGGTCTGAATATTTCAAAGAAATGGCAGATTTTCAAATTCAAAAGTGTGGAAATTAAGCTGACAATTTCTCCTTACATTAGTATTTGTCCTTTTCTCTTAGTGGTTACTTTAAATACAAGTTTTATTCGTTCAATAGTTATTTTAGAAACTTCAATTGAAATCTTCTTTTTTTATTTTGAAGCTTTCAGAAATGTGTATATAAGGAATCTATTTTTTTCTATTATATTTGATTGGAGTCTAATAACTTTATCTATTATATTATTTAGTAAAACCTTCTTTTCCAACAACAGTTCCACAGTTACTATCACATTTTTTTTAATACATTTCAATTTTCCTACTGTCAAGTTTCTTCTTATTTTCAATCTTTACCAAGATTCTTATTTTCTACCCATCTTTAAATTTTTAACCTTGATAAAATACCAAATTTCCCAAATAGAAATTAATTAATTACCAGGTAAAAAGATGTGTAATTCCAAGAGACAAGTTCCTCTGTTTTAATCCAAAAATTAAATTGAAACAGTCCACATTATAATTCCCCTTTTTTCCATACAAAAAACCTTAATCCATAAAGTTTAAGTCCAAAATTACAAGGGTCCCAGCAATAGCCTGTCTCCCCACACAATCTAATACAAAATGACTGGATATGACTGACAGCTCTGTATGAAATGAACCTGAATACATATCCACCAATCAGAGGGCAGTATTTATCCTGTAGGGGTTTCGCTACTCTGCCCAACTGACAATATTTGAGGAATTTCTATATTAATGGGTATTGAAAACTGCTGTTTTGTTAAACCATGTATTTTAACCGACACAATGAATGTAATAGGAATATAGTTTATGAAAAAGATTATTATCAACATGAATGCGGCATTGATAATTCTAGGATGAGTAAAAATGGATTAGAGAAACTTTTATATTCCATTTACATGAACTTCTTTTATCCCATTAATTTTCAGCTACGGAATGTAAACATTTTATAGAAGAGACCTGAGGCAGAGATTGTTGAAAAAGGAGAAATGAACCTGTGTGTGACATTTCCAACAAGAGTTGTCAGTGGACAACGTAGCTCGCCCAAACAACTGCTTGTCACAAACAGCGCTTGACCAAAGACCGAAGTTCAAAGTGGTTTCTTTCAATGTTAAAGTCCATGATCTAATATATATCTGTTTGAGTAGTAATTAAGAAATATAAAAACTTTTTTGTTTTAATTGCATGTAAAAGGTTAGGGTAAAGTGAAAGCCTACAAGCAGATGAGGTTACCAATGGAATTTCTTTGTATCAAACATGAAGTTTTTCTTTAAAATTTTTCTAAGTCCACAAAAGGTCAAGATCAAGGTCAAATTGTGAAGGACCTTGGTCTCTGTAGAAGCCTATCACCTAGTGATTATGTGTATGAAAATAATGTCCCTGAGTAAAGCATTTAGAAAATATAAGCAAGGTTAAATTTTTGGTTAAAGTTTTTCAGTTTAAGTTTTCCAAGTCAATAAAAGGTCAAGGTCAAGGTCAAAGCCCTTGGTTTCTGGTGAAAGCCTTTCATCTGGTGACTATGTATATGAAGTAATGATGTCCATAGGTTAAAGCATTCAGAAAATTTAAGCAAGGTTAAAGTATTTGGTAAAAGAATTTCGGTTAAAAAATTTCGAAGTTCATAAAAGGTCAAGGTCATTTTATCAAGGACCTTGATCTCTCACAAAAGCCTGTCATCTAATGAGTATGTATATGAAGTAATAATGTCCCTAGGTTAAAGCATTCAGAAAATATAAGCAAGGTTAAAGTTTTTGGTTAAAGTTTTCAGTTAAAGTTTTTCTAAGTCCACAAATGGTAAAGGTCAAGGTCAAATTGTGAAGGACCTTGGTCTCTGGTGAAAGCCTATCACCTAATGAGTATATATATGAAGCTATGATGTCCCTAGGTTAGAGCATTAAAAAAATATATGCAAGGTTAAAGTTTTTGGTTAAAGTTTTTTCGTTTAAGTTTTTCTAAGTCCACAAAGGGTCAAGGTCAAGGTCAAATTGTGAAGGACCTTGGTCTCTGGTGAAAGCCTTTCACCTAATGAGTGTGCATATGAAGTAATGATGTCTCTAGTTTAAAGCTTACAGAAAATATAAGCAAGGTTAAAGTTTTTTTGGTTAAAGTTTTTGGTTAAAGTTTTTGGTTAAAGTTTTTTTAAAAGGGTCAAGGTCACAGTCTAAAGGTCATTTCGACATGGATGTTGGTCTCAAATGAAAGCCTATGTCCTAATGAGTGTTTCTGTAAAAAATAAAGCCTCTAGGATAAATATTGATAGAAATAAAAAACTTTAACCAAATGCGGACGCCGACACCGACGCTGACGCCGACATCCGAGGGTATGACAATAGCTCTTCTGAGACTTTCGTCCCGGGCGAGCTAACAAATTGAAATGGGCATGAGGTGCAAACATTGAGCAGCACAGAAAGCCACCCACTGTAAATGTAATGTTACCTGATGGTGTACAAGTACTTTGAGACCTATATCCATCTACTAAACATATGGTGAAGACTCTGGACAGACTGTGCGGATGCACAGGCTGGTCAGAGTCTTTGCTATGTACATGTAGAATTGTTGGAAATCTCATACACAGGCTCAAATGGCTTATGTGTTCAAAGGATTTTCTCCATTGTTACTGTTTCATAAATAACCATTGTCTCACAAAATTTGAATGGCTTCAGCTTCATTAAGATACAGTTTGAGCATGACTTTTCCAACAATTTCATAAGTCTGAAGTTAGCGCCAAGTGGATAGCTATGGACCGTCAGTAGCCTCTGTGTTCTCGAGCCCAGAATATTATTGATGCTCTGTATGATTTTCCATGATACTCGATGATCATGCACCCACAAAATTGTTGGAAATGTCCCACAAAGGCTCATGTACAACATGTTAGCAAACTAACAAGATATAAAGACTCTTTTGAAAAAAGTAAATTTACAGCTCTGTTTAGAAAAGATTATTTGGCAAACAGTTTCTTCTTCAATACAAAATTTGTCCCTCAAAGCAACTGTTTATTTGAATTTGGTTTAACATTGCTTTAACCCTTTGCTGTTTAATCCCTGCTTTTTACGTGCCTGTGATTTTATGATTGAGAAAACATTGTGAAAAGAGAAGAAATTGCTCCTGACAAGCAATTTCTTCTTTTTCCACACAATTTTCTACCCTACTGAATGGTTATTTTTCAAATTTAACCCACTTTTAATTTTCGTCTGCAAAACCTTTGAATTTGGACAGGTCCAAAATTTTGAAAAACAGGAAAGTGTTAAACAATTTATTCATAAATTGCAGTCGATGGAGCACCTAACAATGGATCACTGATATATCTCACTCCAGTATTACCATTACATCCTTTCCTAGCCTCCAGCTGCTGTCCCACTTAGGTTGAGGATTATCCACCCATTGGTGGAAGACAAATGTCGTAAATGATATCAGATGCTGACAAGGATCAAACCCTTGACCAGGGGTGTGGAATTCCTATGCCCAACTTGTCCGACATGGGCTTTTCCACTTTTAGACAAGTACATTTTTTCTAGGCCACTTGTCCATCGACAAGTAAATACTAGAGCAAATCTTGATACAGTACTAAAACAATCAAGAAGAAAAGTCATCCTTTTGTTTGTATGAAAGAGGAGAAAACATTGTCTTTAATGAATAAAATGCTGGATTACAGCATTTTCTTCATTAAAACAATGTTTTTTTTTCAATATTTGTTTATTCATGTTTTGTGGGCAAATTCATTTTGATCATGGACAAGTAGGAAATTGACTTTTACTTGGCCATGGACAAGTGGAAAAAAGTCGTAGTTCAATACCCCTGCTTAACGATTGATGATTTGGAGTCTGATTGCTACCAATTGCCCTCTGAAAGCCACACTTGTCCCTTTGCAAAACACCTCACTGTTCTACAAGCTTACAAGCCAAGAAGCAGTTTCAGTTATCATTAAAGCCTGACCCCACAAAATGCTAGTGTGCAGACCCCAGACTTTATGCATGAATTAGTTGATATACAATTTGGTACGATTTTCTAAAATATAATTATGGCGGTGATTTACGAGACTTGGTTACGTAATGTTTTACTTAATGGAATATTACAGGAAATTTTGTAATAAAACAAGAGATCTGGAGTTTTAAAACATAACCTTGTTTTTCACAGTGCCTTTTTCAGTTTTGGCTTACTTAATTCTATTCTATGCTGCCTTTTAGTTTTAATTTTAAATTATTTTGGAAAAGATATAACATGTCTGTATTGCAGAAAATGATTGTCCATACCATTTTCTGCAATAACCAAAAATGTTTCCCAACTCATTTCTTCAAAAGCCTTAGAGAGATAGGAATTGTACTGGATTACCGTATATATTATAATAGAGCCCCATGCTCTAATAAAACCCCATCCACCTTTTCTGAGGTTGAAATCGACCATTTTTGAAAGGCACATACCCATTAAATCAAGGTCACTAAAAATTCAACATAGGTTTTTGCACCTTTTTCCCAATCAAATGTTAATATTTTGCATTGATTATGGGTTTTTTTTGGGCTATTTTTTCACTGTCTAAACGAATATCGATGGCTCAGCGCAAAACAGGTGTATGCAGATATGGTTATATCGTCAGCTCCGTTCTATAAGGACGAGTACGGGAAAAGCCTACTTTTCAGAAGGAAAAAACTTAATATCTTTTTACATATAAACACTAGTACAACCATTTTGGTCGAAAACATTTTAAATCGAATTACGAAATATATTATCTGCCGTCATAAATATTAAATTTTGTCTCTATAATGAGTTATTTAAGAAAAACAACAAAAAATCGTCAAGTGCGTCATTTTTTCACTTAATTTTTAATGCCATATAGACAAAAAAGGGCATAAAAGATAAATGCATGAAAAAAACTAATTAAATTTGATGTTATATAAGATATAGGACAAATAGCCTGTAAAAAAATTCTTTTCGGGTGCATACGAGACCCCGAAAGCCGTTGAGTGAGAAGTTTCTCGAAAAAGTGAAAAACGCATATAACAATTTTTATGTATGGAACTGAGACACACGAATAATCTGGCCTGGGTAAAGGTTGTGTTCTTTTTCAAACTGATCTTTTAAAATAAACTTTTATCATAAGGAAACATGAACAATTATCAAATTTGTCAATACGTCATGTCGAACTTCTCTTTTCGACCACTTCCGGTGCGAAAATGACATATCTTACAAGTTCATGAAGCTTTTTTGGGGGGATACGATTAGCTATCAGGTCCAGCATCTTCGCAAAAGACACGGGAATATCATATGTGTGCAAAAACGCAAAAGAAAAAATGGAATTTTGCATATACGTCCTTATAGAACGGAGCCGACAATATGCAGTTACAACTGATTCACAATGAGCCATTGATATGTAGTGTTGCCTCTAAAAAGGGCAATCCCTTTCTAATGTAAATGCGATGTTTTAATTGAACCCCGGGATTCTATTAGAACTTTTACGGTATGTTAGAATTTGTCTTTCTGATAAGGAATTTATACTGCTTGAACAGTTAATTTTATATGAAGTACAGAGGGTCAGGTCAAAAGCCATAAACTTTAAAGACAATCCGAAGTTTAGACAATAAGGAATGACCCATTAAATTGTCTGAAGGGGCCACAGGGCAATAAAGGGATCATTAGGGGGTTGATCAAGGTCCCTTGATGGTTTATATAATCAGATCAGTATCAGTTAAATGACTGTTGGTTTATCTAAATGACTTTGAAAACAAGGGGCTTTCTGGTCTTTAAACCCAGATGCTAATCCTTCAAACATACTTCACATACAGTTTCATAGTCTACAATATTAACCACTTAACCTAGTAAAGCAAAACTTTTTACTGAAGCTCTTGTGGCGGTTCCAGATTTTTTTTTACTTGAGGATAACACCATTAAGGCTAAATGACTCCTATTTCCATGGTAGGTCCTAACTCATTCTAGATATTATCCTACACATTGAGAGAGAGGCAATGGGTTCTAACCACTGCTACTCACTTTTATAGCTGGGTGGACTGTAGCCACCCCTGTGAAGTGTCCTGCCCAAATACGCTACCCGCCTCGGGTGGGGCTTGAACCCACAACCACCAAAGATCCACCAAAGAGTTCATTGATTTATGATTTAATTTTAGTTGCGTCCATCAAAACTTGTACATTCTACCATGTATTCAGGATCACAATTATGCTTGCAAATGTTCAAAAATTTTATCTTTCTTTGCATGCAAGCTCATGTACGAAGTAAATGAAATTTCTTAAACATTTTCATCTTGAACTCAGTGCTGATTGGCTGAAAATTTTGTGTCATACCTAAGAGAAATTTTTTTTTCACTACATGGCTATTTTGTTAGCTTTCCACAAAGCAGTCCCTAAAGACATTTGCCTAAAAAATGACAATATTTATAGCTTGATGTTATTAAATATTTGATATAAAGAGATTATATTTTTCAAATTCATGGATGTATGAAATATAAATCCCAATCACACTTATGTTGTATCCCCTTTGTTAATTGCTAATTGAAGCAATAAATAAATTAGTTGCCATGAGCAACTTGATGGCTCATAGCAAAACAGTTGTAACTACCTGTAAACATATAGACAGTTACAATTGTTTGGTGCTGAGCAGTCAAATTTTTACTGGTGCCTATGAAAGGATCCTACATGCTATAGTACTGGTGAGAGAAATATCAAGAATCTATCAATGCTTCCTTCAGCTGTAGATCGAGATAAACAGAAATATTTTTAACCATTGTCATGCTGAATAAAATGTTTGAAAAAAAAAAATGAATTTAAATCAAAGTGCTGAAAGCACTGGATTCCCAAATTTTGAGTCATTTTTTATTTTAAAAAGATGGATACATTTCAAACTTTTTAGATTAAAAAAAAGGGAAAAATCTGGTGGAATTATCTTAAATCAGACTGCAAATAATGAGCAGGTTGATCTTTGGCTTTACCTCAAAGCAGGAATTATTCTAAGTTCAGTATGACATGAGGCATTATAGCCAATTTTACCCCTATACAAACAATAAAATACCTTTTAATGGTATACTTACATAACACAGAATTATAAATTCTTCAAGAAAATAGTAAAACATGCAGTCTTAAAGCTAAAAGTCACGTATATCTTATAATTCAATAACACACAAATTCATCCAAGCCATCATCACACAAATTGATTTTTTTATATAAGGTGTTAAAATTCATATTTGTATAGAACAAAAGGATTTAACCCTGTTATCTGCAATCTAACCCCTGTCTATCTTTTGATCTGTGAAAAAGAAACAGAAGATAATCTCTTAATCCATGAGATAAAATGTTTTTAACCCCTTCATCATGTATCACTCTGTCCTAATCAAATTGATTATAAAACAGTGTGACAACAACAGTGGATCATACAGACGGACATACGTTTGTTCTGACGTCAGGATGGACAGACAGATGAAGAAGATGATACCAATATATTGTCAATTTTCTACCAAAACCTTGTAACTACAGCTTTAAACAAGCTGTAGTTAAAAGATTTTAGCAGAACATAGATGATATGCCCACTTTTGTCAGTGTATAAAGAGGGGGAAATTGCTTGCATTTCAATTTGAATTTGCAATTTGAATACTTTTCATGCTTAATATATTAGCCTTTGCCACAATCAAAGTGCTGAAAGAACTGGGTGCACTGATTGTGAGTCATTATATAATTCGGAAATACATTTTTTTAGCTTTCCTGGTTTAAAATGGAAAATAAGTGGTACAGACATAAGATCAGACTTCACTAAAGAGCAAGATGATCCTTTTGTCTATAGCTCATGAAAAAATGGTTCAGGTTTTCTTATACAGTCAATATTGCTTGTGTGACCATGTCTATCATTATTAGGGACCAATTTTATTAATTGACCGTTCTAAAAATCATCTTCCTTAACCCTTTCCTGTTTTACACAATTTTGGACCTGTCCAAATTCAAAGGTTTTGCAGACGAAAATTTAAAGTGGATTTAATTTGAAAAATAACCATTCAGTAGGTAGAAAACAGTGTGGAAAAAGAAGAAATTGCTTGTCAGAAGCAATTTATTCTTTTTTCACAGTGTTTTCTCAATCATAAAATCACAGGCACGTTAAAAGCAGAGATTAAACAGCAAAGGGTTAAAACAATATATTTTACAAAGTAGACATTTGTTAGTCCTAAAAATACCTTATATTAATTTTATGTTGCTCAAACTAAATAGAAATGTCTACGCGATGATTCTAATAAGTTCTCACAAAATAAAACTATTGAGAAATTTCCAATCTTATACATATTCCATCAAAATGATGTTTCTCATTAAACAAATTGTTTACTAAGTGACCAATCTCTTTACCAACCACTTTATGGTGGTCCCATAAGTGGTCACTTATTACAAGTTTTGCTATACTTTTGAAAATCAGGGTTGATGATTTGTCTGCTGAAAATGGAGTTAATGTCTTAGAAGAAACAGTAGATTATAATCTAAAGTCCTTTGTGATAAACTAGTTGGAATATTTCACAGTTTGATCCTAAAACCCTGCTTCAACATTATGCAGAAATTGTAAACAAATTTATATCATGTATAAAAATATCTTAAGCCTTTGGTTATCAATGTTTTAAGAAGGTATTATATTTGTATTGATATAAGCTATTTGTTTACATTAAAATGTGATCAGTATTATTGGGTTTTAACAAGTTTTTGTCAGTTTTTGTCACAAAGCTTATACCAGGTTTTGATATTTTTATTCCAGATTTTCTTCTTAATTTTAAAATTCATTTTGTCCAAATATAGTATCATATGACTCGTGCAAAAACCAGTTGTCCTTGATCTATCAAACATCAAATTCTCCATAAGTAAATCTACTATGATGATCAATTTTGAGCCACACATATTAGACCACACTTCAAGCGAATCAGCAAATTAGTGAACAATATGAATACAAGTGAATCTCAGCAGGATTTGTGTACCGGGGCATCATTTCAAAAAGAAGATGAGCATTTTAGATGAGCGCCTTTTTTCCCAAAGACTCTCTACCAGGAGTTGAAAATTCCACTCGCCTGCTTGCATATGTGAGTAGAAATTGCCGGAGGGCGAGTAGAATTTTGGGTGAGCTAGTCCGACGGGGCGAGTACAAATCTAGGCTTTCAATCATGCAAGGAAAAGCTCATCTTTAAACAAATGACCATTGCAATGTAGCATCGTAGTCGCTGTTAATATTTCCCAATTTCCAACGGCTTCTAAATTACAGATTGTCTACAAAAAATAAATGTTCCGACGATGAGAGTCATAAACTGGATGAGCCGAAATAAATTCAGTTACCCTTCTAAAGACTATCCGTTATATTTTTATATCCACTATTTATGCGACTATTTAATGAGACTATCGTGTAAACACGAGAGAAAATTGTATTGCTGTGAAAACACAGATGACATCGGCCAGTACAGGTGTTCGGCGGTCCTTTTGAAGTCGGGCCATTCTCCGAGAAATTTATACAGTGACGTCATATTAAAGATTGGTTTCAAAATAAATCTCATGATATTCTCACATCTTTACCACTCGGATATTTTGATAAGGATTATATTTTTTATTTGAAGTAAGTAATTTTCGTTAGAAAATTGTTTCGAAACAGCGATTTTTATGCACGCATAATTAATCTAATTTCGGTAATGTACACTTGCTGCGTTCAATCATATCTGCACCCTTTCAAAAGCCTTCAAATTCTTTAAGAAAGATGTTAGGGATGGTTTTAGAGATTTTCTTTTAGTAAAAAATTATAATACAATAAAAAACAAAATAAAAACACATACACAAAAAAGGGGAGCGGATCGCATTTCAACGATCACCAATTATAATTTCAAAAAGCTAAGCGGGATGACATTGGTTGTTTAAAAGCGCAGCTTACACTCGGACAACGAAGGAAAAAATTATTTATAGCAAAGAAGTTATTCCATGTCAAAACTTGTTTATTTGTATTTTAATATTTTTTTTGTCTGTATTTAATCTCCCGATTGTTTCTCATATTCAATAAAATATGGTACTGATGTGATAGGGTCACTTTTGCTATGTCACTTCCAATTAAGTCATTTCTATTCAGTTTCTGCTTGAGTAGTTTGGTTCTGCTTGATTGAAGATATCCCCATTGGTCATGTGACTTTTTACATTCTTCAGTTGGCTAGAGATTGTTGAAAGGTTAACATCTTCCTCAAATTGGTAGGTTTACCCTTGATTGTATAGAGTAATACTTTCCATGTAAAGCATGTATTGTAAGCGTTTATGAAGTACAGAAGAAATATGTAATTTCACTGTTAAGAGTCGAAAATAGCTTGATTGGTAAAGTTATATGGAAAAGGGTTAAACACTTCTATTGTACGATTTGTTGTAAGTCAAATAATGTGTTTCTTGAGAACATTGTAAGAAGAGGAATATCGTGTCAGCAAATGACATGATAATCCTTTCCCGCAATGTTCACACTTGAATTTAAGCAGTCGTGACCGAGTCAATAATTTATCATTGATATTTCCGAGCAAATTGTTTCATCTTTTACATTTCAGAGTGGCTTGTTCATTCATCATTCGTTTGTACATACATGCGCTTGGTATGATGTAACGACTATTAAAGATTGGAAATTGAAGCTACTTATTTTCTCCATTCCGTCCGTTAGAACTCACTAAAACAATAAACAGCAAGCTGGACCGATTTGGTTACAAGCCCTGTTATACTGGTTCAAAAAATTTGTTTCTATTATTCGTGAGATTCAATGATAAGAGTGCCGATTATTGGTCGTATTTTTCATAGACTAAAGAAGAAATGGTTTTGTGGTCCAGGTTGCTAATATCCCAAATTCCTTTTTATCTGTGTTACTCATTAAGATATTCTTCTGTACATGTTGAGACCACATAGATTACCCATCTCTTTAATATTGACTACAAAATACCAAATCATGTCATATGAACATACCTTTGCACACATGTCATATGAACAAACGGTCAAACCTTTCCACGCACACTGGATGGAAAGTTCTGATTTCATTAAAGTACTGTCACAATGAGTTAAATTTATACCGAGATGAAAATTACAACCAATTCAAATGACTTGTGTTCTTGTAACGTTATAAGACTAACATACATTTTATTAATTTTGAAGGGCGAGCTCATTTGATTTAAGGGTGAGTTGAAATTTATGGTTACTAGTCCTACAGGACTAGTTGGGTTTTTAAGATTTTTCAACCCCTGTCTACAGTTGAAAAAGTGCAAAAGATCTGCAATAAGTAATGGATATAGATTCATAAGTAATTTCAGCATAATTACAGCAATATCACAGCAAGTTTTACTGTTTTTTTCAAGTTTTAATGATAATTCTTTTTCTATTTATATCTTTTTATTTTTTTTTATTGTTGAAGCTTTGAAGATACATTTTAAAAGGTGCCTGAATTTCGTAAACTTGTATGCATCTTTACCTGAAAAATCATAAGTTACGAAATACAGCTAAACAAAAAAAAACTTTGTAACTAGAACAGAATCACACTGGTTATATTTTATCAAATTGCCTGAATTGCTATTGATTTTTTAAAATCTAAAAATATATATTCTTAATATAGTACTAATTGTACAAGTTCATATTCATTTCTTGAAATATATATTGACTACTTGACGACGTGCTGCAATTACTAAGAACATTAAAAAAAATTCACCATCACTTATAGTCTCATAAAACGCATCACCAATAAAGTTTCATAAGCATGTCATTATTTTTTCCATGAAACAACAAGGCTAATTGGTAATCAGTTGACAATTATTAATTGTAGGCAAACACCTAACAATTCATTGTCGATTTGTTATTACCAATCTTGAAGAAAACAAGAGTCAAACAACAAACCAACCAATCAACCTATTCATAAATTGGCCCACTCCTTTAATTAGTATAAGGCCATAAACTTTATAGGCTCACAAGCAAATACAACGTTTTCATGCTTTACATGGAAAAAAATCAGTTTTTTAGAAATAAAGATCAATGTTTGGTACTAAATGGTTAACATATGGTACGAAACGTCTTCGCCTATGGTACGAAATGGTCAAGGTATGGTACGAGATGGTAATATGTTTTATGGTACGAAATGGTTATGGTACGAAACGTCTGCATACCTGATATGTGACATTGACCTAAAACCTACTAGAGGCAAAGGTCACAACTATTATGAAAGAGCTATTTGTTAAATAGGTTAAAGACCATCTATGTAGCATAAGGAAGATTCCAGAAAATCACATCCTTAACATGACCATGACCAAATCGGGAATCCTTGGCAATTCTATGGAATAGACCTCGAGAATTAAAAGGGCAAAGCCATAATTGCGAGTCGTTTCACACATGGGTTTTAAGGAGGTCACAATCATAAAGATGACATTGAGGAAAGCAAAATCAAAGAAATCTAGATTAAAATTTCGTATGATATAATTTGATAAAAAAAAATGCGTTTCACATTATTATAATCCCTAAAGATCTTCATAGACTATAGTAAAGGATAAAAGAAATTTGTATTTCTTCAAGCAAATTGACCGAAATACTCCCAGAAGCCAAATTACCTAAAAACTGAACCAAATTACTACACTTAGTATATTGTCCAAGGTTCTTTCCAGTAAACAGAAAAGTCCTAGTGATATTCCAAATGGACCATTACTTTGAATATCCCTACCTGAATGGCTATTGTAGCCCACCTGAATTACACTGTCTCTATACATGGCATCTGCACTCATCTACTGGAAACACATCTGCCCTCATCTAATGGGAACAATCAAATCAACCAGCAAGCAGTTTTAAATTCAGTCCATATCACTTAAATTTACATCCAACTTCAAGTTCTAGAGTGATTTCAATATCGGATTCTGAAAAAAAAACACCATAACATCGAGTGCTTTATCAAACCTCTGACAAAATCACAAAGTATGATTTCATTGACAAGAAGGTGGTAAATTGTCACAAGATTTGCTAGTCACATTGCTGGATGTTGACTGGGGGAGGGATTTAAATTGAAAGTCTAAAATTCAATAAAGGGAAATAACTAAAACAATAAGCTAGGTAGAGTTATGATTCTTGTTCACTGCACTCCAAAATTATGAGAGGAAATAACAGTCAAGTTTCAAGCCAATGCTGCAGACAAAGAAGTGGAAAAACACTCACCAGATTCCACAGGTGATCACATAATACAGCCTGTCTTTCCGAATGCGAATAAAATTTAATAATTAGAGGATATTGAATGAGTGGTCATTGTATACCGAATTTATTACAAGTCATCTATAAACAGATAAAAACGAGGCTGCGCCGAGTTTTTATCTGTTTAAGATGACAAGTTTAATAAATTTAGTATGTAATGAGCACAAATTTAATATGCTATTTATAATATGACCTGATTTTTTTGGTGATAAACGAAGAAATTCCAGACATTTATGGATTCCAATTATTCTGCAAAACATATAACGCCCTTTGAGAAATGGCTTCACAAAATGCTTCGTGACATCATTTTCATAACGAATATAACACTGCTATTCGTTCTTTGCTCATTTACATAGTTATTCCACTAGTGTAATAACACCCGTGTAATATCAAAAATATTTATAACAGAGTTATTTTACTCCCTCAACGTAGATCATATTTTTATAAAATATAAATATGATCAAAGACAAGGGGATATTGTCTCTTGCACAGATCATTGAATAGAATGCTCTCTAATATCGAATTGAAGTTCTTATATCTTTCAAAATAGACAATTGAATAGCTGTTTCTTTCATTTTGGACTTCTTGCATCAAAACTTTTGTCATCTGTTGATGGTGTAAAAGATCAGAGGACACAACCATCTGTTATTTGTTGTTTTAAAGGTTTAAGCATTCCGTATAGACCTGTCACCACCTCAAAGTGTGCAAAGCTGATTAAAATTGATAAGATTTAACACCAGTTTATTTTATTTTCACAAGGAATTAAATGGTTGCATTCTAAATAAATATCTGTTCCTTGGTTAGATTATATGGTCTTTGATTTCAGTAAATTAAGAATAGCTAATTATGCCCCCCTTAGAAGAAGAGCGGGTATATTTCTTTGCACTGGACGGTTGGTCTGTCTGTCTGTCTGTTGGTCAGTCCGTCCGTCATGCAACCTAGAGTCACGAAACTTCACATGTGGATAGATCTCATTTACCTGAAATGCAGTGTATAAGAACAATAACTCTACACATAATATTTTGTGAGTTATTACTCTTTGTTGATTGACAAGGAATAGCTATTGACCTGCATTTATGAAGGGAGGGGCAATAATGTTTTACAAACATTTCTTGTTTTATTTAGAAATTACAGACACTGAACAAGGTTTGGGAATACAGACATACATGTATGCATCAAGCTAGCTCAACTTCAAAAGCGCTTTTTTTCATATTGATATCGGATAAGATCTACCATTTTTAGCTATTCCTAGAGTGTTGAAAAAAAAAAAAAAAAAATTCAACACAGAAAAAAAACAACTCTTATAGTTTTTTTATGGTTCTTCTTTTTTTTCTTTTCTTTTTCTTTTCTTTTTTTTTAAAGTTGACTTTGCAGAAACAAAACTGATTTTTGTGCATACATTGAGGTGTCAGAGCAAAACTATTGTAGGGGCCCATAAGTATAAAAACACTTACAAGAGTTTTGCACTAACTCAATGATAACAAGTTGATTATATTTGCACTTGCACGAGGATTTGACATATATTTTCTTTTTTTCAAAATATCTCGGATGGAATATTGGTTCCCCTCTTGGAAGTGTGATTATATCGATATATCACGGTAACATTTGTATGTTGGTGCCAGCTGAAGGTAGCAAGTTTCACCACCTCATCAGTCGCTGGCTCATTGCAAAACAGTTGTAACTGCCTATACATTTATAGGCAGTTACAACTGCTTTGCAATGATCCATCAAGCTGACAATCTGTTCATTATGATGTCAGACAGCTGAGATCCAGCTCAGCAGGCTATCTATTAGGTGCCAAATACTGGCTCAATCCGTGCCAGAGGATTATATAACATTACCCCACTCACACATACTCTGGGTAACAAGTGTGAACCATACAGAGACTATAATAATTAATGAATATAATGGATCATTTGTATTGTATAGAGCACCAAACATAATTCTGCTTTGTCTGTATATTATATGTGGGTTCGGTGCAAGGCTGTAGCAAGTTTATATACAATGTATAAAGGGGGTCAAAAATCTACTACAGTCTTGCACCGAGCCCTTGTATTGTAAATTTTGCCTGCAATGGTTGTATTAACTGTAACATTGTATGTGATGTTAAAACATTTGATTTCATCAATCACATAAATTCCCTCTCAGGCCTCACAGATTAGACCAGCATCTTCTAGGGGCTAGTTTATCATTGACAAGGCACTCTTTAAGGGGGCTAGAAGGACCACTCTAGGAGTTCGGCTAATGGCGAAATTATAATGTGTTACTAATATTTGTTTACTGCGAATAATGTTGTGTTGTATTAATGGAATCACTGACATTAGCAGAAAATAAAACAACAGTGATTAGTGGTAGTAAAAAATTTGATTAATTATCATGATGAAATGAGCTAAAACTCCAATTGTTATATTATATCATTCAATATTTTTAACAGATTCCTCTACATCAACCCAGAGAATCAATAATTCTTAACCCACTCTGAATCTAAAGAAGGAATCTGAGAGCACATGTCATTAGGATCAATCTCCTTTAAATTTCCTCAGAAGCTGCAAAGAAGATCTTTGAAAAGAAACATGTATGCACCAATGGACACATGCAGAGTCAAAAATATGCATGCTCAACAGACACAGCACTATGTCAAAATAGCTTATTTTGCCTTGGGCCAGCAGAGCAAAAAGGGTTGTTATGGTGCTCTTGTCAATCTTGCTTAAGGGACAACTTCTATTAAGTGACCAATTTCACTTAGCGAAGTTTTCAAAAGCTGTTCTTTAAATAAAGATATCTTAAAAAGTTGGTATTCTTGGGCTTAAAGTAATTCAAAATGATTCCTATATTGTTAAAACTCACCAGAATCGTTTCAATGAAACAATTTTATTGAAGTTTAACAACATGGGATTACTGAGAATTTTGCAATTATATGCATGTTCAATTAAAATATATGTTTCTAATTTGTAAAAAATTTGAACATGTATTGAGCAGCCATTTTCTGTCACAACAGCTTTTTGGTGGTCCCGTAAGTGGTCCCTTAAAACAATTTTTTTATATGAAGAGACTAAACAAAACATGGCGCAAGAAAGAATGCAGTGAGCTTAACATTACATGGCATAACCTGATTAGCCTGGAACAATTACACTAAATAACAGAGTCTACAAGAATTATAGGTCACAATGATCAATATAATATAATGTTTGGTCAGTAAATCATTGTATGACAGGCCTGTTATGACATAATTTTGATTTGTGGCTCTTGTCTGGAACACTCACAACATTATAGGAATTCAATAATTATATCACTTAACACTAGACTAACAACACTACCAAGAGTCTGACACAGGTCAAATAGTATCAACACATATTTCTGGCTTGAAAGTAACTAAAGACATTGAGTTTTGTCTAAACAAGGTCATACAATAAAATGCGCAGTTCTAGTTCGAGTTATGAAGCATAAAAAAATATAAACCATCTTGTTTTTGAAAGATTGTAAAGTAACTAAAGATTTTTGTTAAATAAGGCCATAGAATTGACTCAGTTCTAGTCAAATCAAGAACCATGTACATAATATTATCTTGCTTTAGTTAACTGGTGTTTTTTTTTTTTTCAATTTTCAGGTTTTATTACTTAAATATTTTCTTATTGGTTACTTAATCCCAAAATGTACATGTGATTTGGTTCTTTAGAAAATATTTAAGTCTGCCACATTAAGAACTGATTGATTGATGGTTTTTGACAAGTATCACTCTAAGAATTTAATTTAGAGACTTTTGTTTTTGGAAGAATTTACCTGAGAAGATGTAAAGTTCAAATTTTATTCAGACTGAATTTGAAAAAATAAAAACATTATTTTTATTCTATTCTCCAACCCTTTGTCACATTTGAATTACCTGGAAACCCAGAAAATGAAATAATAAAGACCTTTTGAAAGTATTCAAGATTTGGGAAGAAAAAGGCCATAGAATTATCTCAGTTCTGGTGATGCCATCTATACCCATGTACATGTACCTTCTTGATCTTTTGAAAGGTGTTGGAGGAATTCAGTCTTACAGCTGCTCTTAATATAACTCAATTTATCATTTTTACAGGGTACTTTTTGTCTCATTTACCCAATGACAAGTTGTTCCATAATTCTTTCAATTTCAAGTCTATAACATTCCTAAGCTACATTTTAGGGATTGCCAGAAAGAGTCATTCAATGGTAGAAAAGAAACTGAAGAAAGATAGATCTCTCTACAGGGAATTTCATGTAAATATTGAAGAGTGATTATAGTAAGATAAATATTCATACAAAATTATTGTAATTTATCTCCTCATGTTCCCGAGATACCAGCCATTCAAACTGTCTCCTTTAAATACTTTTTGAGTTTTACTTTGAGAGATGAAGCCAAATTTGTGGCCTCTAGATTTGTGACAAGAAAATCATCATTAAGGCCCTTTTTCCTTTGACTTCAGTCAAATTGCCACAAAAATCGAAAAGGAACCTTGCTACAACCAGGAAAAGATTTCCAACAAGTTTGAGGGAGATTGAGCCAAAATTGTGACGTCTATAGAGGTGAAACTGTATTTGTTGACCCTCAGTACAATGTGATAAAGACTATAACAATGGAAATCTAGTGTCACAAAATCTCATAATGTGCACAGTGTGGTTATGAGGGTTTAAAGTAACAGTACAGATCTTGAAAGAAATTTTGAGTTTGAAATCATCTACATAGGTATAAAATACAGTCAATGTTGCTCGAGAAACAAGGTCTATTAAGCAACCATTTTCATTAAGTGACCGTTTTCAAAATCCCTTTCTTTAAGTCAAAAGTTGATATCATTGCTATAAACATTAAAGTAAATGAATCCTATGTTGTTAAAACTCACATGAATCTTCTCAATGAGAAGATTCTACTGAGTTTTCACAGCATAGGATTATTGAGAATTTTGAAATTATACATATTCAATATTTTCAATACATATTCATAAATTTATGCTGCCGTCATAGCGCAGTTGGTAGTGCATCGGACTATCAATCTAGAGGTGGCGGGTTCGATCCCCGATGGCAGCACTCATCCTTTTGGACTATTTGTCTCTCACCAATGGGTTGATGATGATTTATTGTAGACCTATGTGAGATGGCAGCTAGAGGCTAGGAAAGGATGTGATGGTAATACTGGTGAGAGAAATACTAGGAATCCAGTGTCAGGAGCTCTAGCTGTCGCAATATAACTGAAACATTGTTGAAAGTGGCACTGCCATATAACTGAAACATTGTTGAAAGCGGCGTAAAACCCAATTCAAACAAACATATTCAATCAATTCATTTTTGAAACAAAACTTGTATTAAGCCACTTTTTGATGGTCCTGTTTGTGGTTGCTTATTACAAGTTTCACTGCATGCAAAAATTTATAATGTAGTGATACGATCTGCACACACCATTGATTTCAATTGGTTAAGTGAGCTCTTTCATAACAACTGAAATTTACAGCTTTTTTTGCTTATTAAAATTCAATTTTACAGTATATCTATGATACATTTACAATTTAATGATGCAAGACTTCACAAAATAGATAGCTGAATATCTTTATATTAATCAAAAACCAGATGTACACGGGTGTTGTCAAATGTTGTCCAATTATTCTAATGTTGTCAAATGTTGTCCAATTATTCTAATTGGTGTTGACAAATATTGTTCAATTCTAAGACACATGTTGTCAAATGTTGTTCAATTCTAATCAATGTTGTCATATGTTGTCCAGTTCTGATTAATGATTAAATGAATTTAACTAGCTAAGGAGTCTTTGAATATAAGTATGTAGGCAAATATGTATATAAAGCACCTTGTCAACAAAGAAGATTTTTCATGCTAGAAGAAAATTCAAACCATAGAAAAAAATTAGATAAAATTTTATATATTTTTTCCCCGTAATACATTTTTTTTTTCATTAGAGAAATTTATTCTAGAATTTGCACATGCAACTATTCAAGGACAATACATTTACAATTGTTCTAGAGTATGTTTCACATGTTTAAATTCAATAATTCAAAATTTAAAGAACATATATAAGTTCTATTAAAGTCTAAAGAAAATATATCTCAAGTAAACATGAACACAGATTTGATATGATCCTCACAACCCATATGTTTTTTGACAGTAAAGAGACAGACCCATCCATGCTATGAATAAACGTACAATTTTAATATGTTTAACAGAGGTAAGATAATTACTTTTACTGGTTTCACGCCACACTAGGTATTCAATGATACAATAATGTTCCTCTAAATGTATCTAAAGTACATCCTAATAGCCGTTTTTAAACGCACCATCGGCAATCGTAGAATTAAGCGAGCGCAGCTGATCTAGGTTTTAGATTCTTGATGAACGTCAAACAGACTGGAATTGCCAGAAGTAAATGCACTGTGAAGCTTCTGTCATACCCTTCAGAATAGAGGCAAGCACGAGTTGGCAAGCAAACTTAGCCCTACAAGTCATGCTGAATAAAAACCTTGCAAAATTACATTGAAATGAAAGTGCAGAAAGTGCACAATGCACATTATTGTGTGTCAGTATTTAATTCAAAATAAAATTCTTAAATATTTATGGTTCAAAAGGAATATCAGCAGATGTGGACTAAGATCAGACTGCACATATGTGCAGGCTGATCTTTGTCTTTACCTCCTGTCAAAGCCGAAATATTCAGGGTTCAGCATGACCAGGGTTAATCCTTCTCGTGCTGTTCACTATACAAATCCCCTCTGTACACAAAGCTTTGGAAGCCAATATAGACCAAGATCAGACTGCACAGATACATAGTCTGCCCCTAAGCCTACACTCAGAGGTATATAAAACAAGGGAGAGGGGGTAAAGCCTGACTAAAATCTTTATTTCTCAATGAAACCCTATGTTGTTGGTACTCATTTGAATCGTCTTGACGAGACGATGCCAATGAGTACCAACAATATTGGGTTTGCGCTACAATTTTTAAAATACCTTGTTCTAAATATACAAATACCCCCTATATCTGTATATAGCTCTGTACACTTCCTGTTTTCTTCCCATGTTTTCAGGGAAAAACTCAAGACATACTGGTTGATATGTCAAAATACGTTGACAAATTGTCACAATATAGGCTTGTTGCAGGGCTGGATGCCCTTCTATGGAAAACAACAGTGGAACTAACTTAACTAGAAAGCCATGAATGGCTTGTGTCGCTCCACAGGCTTGAATTTCTTGTAGTAGCAAATCTAAGTTTTGACTAGATTTTTAGATATTTTGGGTTTTACTGATGTTGAAATGATTTTCAAAGTTTCCACTATATAACATATAGAGAAATGACCTCCGTCCATAAAATCCATATTTTTCATCCGATCACAATAATTGTTGGTAGACTGTTAAAAGGTCACCAAAGGATCATTCATATAATATTTGGTTGATATCTATCGGTTAGATTCTGAGAAAATGATTATCAAAGTTTCCACTATATAACATATAGTGAAATGACCTCCGTCCATAAAATACATATTTTCCATCCGATCACAATAATTGTTGGTAGACTGATAAAGGGTCACCCAAGGATCATTCATGTAAAATTTGGTTGATATCTATCAATTAGATTCTGAGAAAATGGTTATCAAAGTTTCCACTATATAACATATAGTGAAATGACCTCCGTCCATAAAATACATATTTTTCATCTGATCATAATAATTTTTTGTAGACTGATAAAGGGTCACCCAAGCATCATTCATGTAAAATTTGGTTGATATCTATCAATTAGATTCTGAGAAAATGGTTATCAAAATTTCCACTATATAACATATAGTGAAATGACCTCCGTCCATAAAATACATATTTTTCATCTGATCATAATAATTTTTTGTAGACTGATAAAGGGTCACCCAAGCATCATTCATGTAAAATTTAATTGGTATCCATCAATTAAAACCTGAGAAAAGTCACTTTTTACCATATTTGGAAATTAGCCACGCCCATAAAATCCATGTTTTTCATTGGATCAAAATTTCTTGAACAACTTTGAAAGAGGGTCACCCAAGGATCATTCCTGTGAAGTTTGGTTGAAATCCATCCAGTAGTTTCTGAGGAGAAGATTTTTAAAGAAAAAGTTTACGACCTGACGCACGGACGGACGGACGGACGGACGCACGCACGACGGACACAACGCCATGACAATAGCCCCAGTGGCTTTCAGCCAGTGGAGCTAAAAATTAAGGTAGGCAGGGTAACAGTTCTTGTGCAAAGCACTTCATTATCATGTGAGGAACATAACAGCTAAGTTTCAAGTCAATCATAAGGGGACAGTTATGCTCCTGACAAAGAAGTGGACGCTGCCCACCCACTGGAACCGAGATTCCATGGATGATTCCATTATACGTCCTGTCATTCCATAGGTGTATATGTAACCCGCAATTAAATATTCGACTCCAACGGGATTCGAACCCGGGACCTCTACATCCCAAAGCGAGAGCTCTACCACGTCGCTATAAAAGCTAGCTTGTACGGCAAGGCAATACAAAACCCCTTATACTCAACCCGGCTACATACTTCCCCTCGGTAATCAAGATTCTTCCACGAATCTTCTCAATTCAACATCCTCAACTACCAAATCACATAACCACCACCTATTGTGGGTTATTTACGTTGGGCGCCAAATGTAACCCGCAATTAAATATTCGACTCCATCGGGATTCGAACCCGGGACCTCTACATCCCAAAGCGAGTGCTCTACCACGTTGCTTTAAAAGCTAGCTTGTACGGCAAGGTAGTACAAACACCCCTTATACTTAACCCGGCTACATATAAAAATGGGAAATTTGTCTGAAACTATATTTCTGTTCAGTAAACTTAGGTTAAAGCAAACTAAAGTCACTTGTCCACACAACTATAAGTTCATAATGTGAAGTCAAATTTCTGTGTTGGTAACTGAGTCAAATTTCTCATACCAAAGTTTCACTTGTTACAAGATACTTATCACCCTCAACCTGATCTGAATCTATCCCTTATCTTGTCTCAATCTCACATTTCTTTCTGGTCAATAAAAAACCAGGGGAAACAGTTTTATGAACCCGCACTGAACACGTTTCTGATGATATCTCCTTATATGGCGTCTAATTGCTTGATATGGGCAATAATGATTTAATAAAGGATGTTGACCAATCAGATATTGGGTACCATTCTTCTCTTAATCAAAGTAGGGCAACAGGTTTTTTGTTGGAAGCTAAAAAAATGTAACAACAGATTCTATAAGTTGTAGTTGTGAGGTTTGGGTAATTCTGAAACATTCAAACTGATTCAATTTTTAAGGGATCAGAGCAATACTATTGTAAGTGCCTATACATATAAAGGCACATACAATAGTATTGCACTATAAACTTCTCAATTTGTCCTTTTTGAGCTTTTCTCAAGATGTTAAACGAAAAAAGCCTATCCACTACTAGTTTTCCAAATTATACAGACCTTTGTCTTGAACTTGAAAGTTGTCCTTTGCATTACAGTATTTATTATAAGGTCAACAGTTTTAAGTAAATTCATGCAATTTTTTGGCTTTGGAATATGGCTTCACCTCAATGGAAGAACAATGTGTAGCTAAGACAAGATTTACGAATGACAAAAGCAATTTTTCCTGTATATAGGTATAGACAAAAGTCGCCATTGATCCGGCGCTCACTTAATTTTGTGCTTTATCCATAAAACTTTATTTCCAAGAAGGACAAGAAATTGGAAATGCATTTTGTTAATGATGAAATGCATGCAACTTGTAACTCTAACAGGTCTTAAAATGAAATAAGGTACAAAAAACACATTTTTAAAGATCTGTATGTCTAAGACGTTTCAGGTCTCTTTCAATTTTTGTCATTTCAGTACTTTCCATACTGGATTTGTTCCTAAAATTCATTTATCAAGTCAAAAGGGAACATTTAAATGTCCAGATCTTCATCATAGCATTACCTAAAAGCTGTTACATTTCACATGAGTAGATAAAAGATTGAAGTAAGTATATAGTGGCTCAAAAAGCACTTTAACAAGATGAAAAGATAACCGTAAATGATGTGAACAAACTTACCAGTCTTTATGAACTAGCCACCATCACTTCTGTTCTCACATGATTAGATCAATGTGTGTCAACACCATAGCCTCTGTTGTTCATGTTTAAATCAGTTTTAGATTGACTTGACCCACTAATGATCTTTTCTATTTTGTACATGAAATAACCCATTACCAGAAGACTAAAATTTAGACTGGTCCAATGTTTAACCCTTGTCGTGCTGAACCTGGAATATTCCTCCTTTGGCAGAAGGTATAGATAAAGATCTGCCTGCACATATGTGCAGTCTGATCTTAGTCTACATCACCTGTTTGTCTCCCTTCGAGGCAGAGTTGTTTGTGGAATGTATATTCAAAAAGCAAGATTGTACTACATTCTTGAATTCCAGTGCTTTCAGTACTTTGATATTAGTGCAGTTCTGAAAGTGGATTTTAATTCAGCATGACGAGAGTTAAGAAGTAGCAGATAATTATGGTAGGAACCTTTTGCTAAGACTGAAAGACAACTGTGACTCTCACATCATCATTGAAGATACAATTAAGTTATTAGTTAATTGTGCAATGTGAGTAATATTTGCCTAATAGACAATGAATTATTCTTACTGGTCATTTCAGTCTCATCTAAAGCCATAATTTAACGCCCCCCCCCCCCCATTAATTGCTTTAGTGTGTTTATTATAGAAAGCCTATAGTTTTAAACTTGACAATTATATGAGCACTGCCAAATAAGGATGCATATATATTGTTTGGTGTCGGACAGTGGATAAAAAATCTTAAGTAAAAAAAGAGGCATGATTCAGACAAAACACATCCAGAAATATCCCCCTTAATGGGGTAGGATGTTCTTTTGAAGGTGAACATTTGTGCCAATTTTCAAGTGATCGCCATTAGTAATGCAAGAGATATTGTAAAATGTCAAAATATTTTCACAACAACATAACTGACTCCGACAACAACACCAAGGCTAAAACAATACCTTGTGGGTTTCTTTCGAAAAAAAAAAACCAAAAAAAAAACAGTCGAGCTTATATCATCATGTCTCTATCACAAAACAACCATGAGAAAGGGTTGATATAATCCAGTTATTACATATTAATGAGTGTTAAGTTAACCCCATTAAATCGGATTAGATCATTTCATATTTTCACAGTAGGTGCCAGTTATCAACTGCTTGACCTGGGAAATCTTTGGGAAACATTGTACCATCATGGAATCTTAACTTCACACAGATGTTACAATACTTACTAATGTAATTCTTAGTAGGATACATTTTCCCTTGTCTGGCATATTCCTGCTTTGGCAGGGGGTACGGACAAAGATGAGCCTGCACATTTGTGCAGTCTTATCTTAGTCTATACTTCCTGAATATCAAAATTAAATTGCCAAATTTAAAGGTTGTATTTGAAAAATAAGTACCGTTCTGATCACATTTAGTGGAGCTACTGTTTTCAGGAGGCATGCAGTCTGATCTTAAGCTCCACAATTTTCTCTTAAATAACCAATTATAACTTGAGGAGGGGGGCGGGGGCAGGTACTACACTCTACACCATCTAAAGTCAAATATCAAATTTAAGTCCATGTTGTAGAAAAGCCTAGCTGTAAATAAGTTTTGTGGCTTTAGAATTACACTAATATAATATGATCAAAATAAATTGATGAATTTTAAAAAAGCGAGAAAAACAGGGAAAAATTGTTTCAATTGTTACAAACAGTTTCTTTTTTGTTACAATATCTATGTTCCATTCTTCCATTTCTTTCGACGAACAAAATGCAAGACTGCTATACTGCTCGTTTCAAGTTGCATGCATGCATCAAGGAAGAATTGTGAAGACATAATTGTTTGCGATAGTCGTAAAACAATTTCTGCAGAATAATCAGAATAAATAACAGATAGAATTGATTTTACATCAATTACAATCTGTCTTACTAGAATACAATTGACCTGCTTTTGTACAATTTATCAGAAATACAGAAAGAATAACAACAATTATTGTTTCCCAACTGTTGCTTAGCGACCCTTTAACAATACTCAAATTAACAAGAAAACGTAATCAATTGGAACTGACTTTGTAACAAAATGATGTAACAGAGCAAATAAGATTAAATATAGGTTTTATAAATAAAGGGGTCAGTGCAAAACTATTGCAAGTGCCTATAGATAGCACAAGACTATTGTAAGTGCCTATTTATCTTAGAATAGGCACTTACAATAGTCTTGTGCTATTTGAACCCATCAAAATGCATGTTCTTAATCAATTACAAAGTTATCCTAATGACCCTAAATAAACAAATAGATAGAATTAATCCATATTCTGCTGATTTTGAATGTTTTGTTTCAAAGGATTGATTGAGTGATTGAATGGAGTTTTACGCTGCTTTCAACATTTCTTTAGTTATATCGGGTGGCTGGAGCACCTAACAATGGTTTCCTGGTACACATGTATTTCTCTCACCAGTACAACCACCACATCCTTTCCTAGCCTCCAGCTGCTATCTCACATATGTCTACGATTATCAACCAATTGGTGAGAGGTTGTTGCAAAGGAATTACCAATTTCTGGAACATTACAATCAGTCTGGCTCAATTCTTCCAACAACAACATGTATAGCAGAAAGCAGGCTTGTTGTAGTCCATGATCAAGCTGTAAGTCTGTGCAGGCTAATCTCAGTGCATATTGACTGCTAAAATCTAGCATACATCAGCAATATACCATTAACAGTATGGGAAAGTTATTATCATACTCAACCTTGAAAAAAACAAATCTTTTCGCCATTGTCAGGCTGAACCCGGAATATTCCTGCTTTGGCAGGATCTATAGACAAACATCTGCCTGCACATATGTCTGATGTTAGTCTACACCACCTGTTTCTCACTTTCAAACCAGAATTGTCAATAGATCAGTTTTTCAAAATAAAATTTGACATACAATTGGTACTTCCAGTAATTTTTGCCCTTTGATTTTGATGCAAATTTCTAGCCAAAATTTATTTAGTATGACAAGGGTTAATTGTTTCAAATTCAAACAAGCGCTATCACCTTCTCCAAAATGGTGGGGGATAACAAAAAAAATGATTGCAACAATACCATTCACCCAGTTTGAGTTACCACAAAACTAATGAATGGGTGTACCAGTATATCGTAACAGCTACTTAAAATAGTTTTGCACAAAATCCCTGAAGTGTGCATATGAATTTTAGACTTGATGGGTTGTATTTGTATCAGTAAGGTTGGCCTTTAACTATTCTAAGTACCAACAAAAAACTACTGTCCCTTATAGCAATTAAATCTTGTAATCACTATAAATAAAAGATTCATAGAAAAACTTTGCTTACAAAGGTCTTGCGCTATTAGCCCTCTATATTCAGCTTACCAGATTGAATAAGGGTACAGAAGTTTCTTCCAACCTGGCGCCAGTGAATGAATCCCACATAAAAAGATGGTAAAACATTTATAGAGATAATATTTCAATATTGACACATGCAAACAAAAACTTTGAATGATCACCATTAGGAATAATACAGAAATATTGATCATAAAGGTATGAGTAATTGACTCTGAGCCATGTACGGTAAGATGCTGTAATTGAATTAACCAGTTTGCCAAGGATGGAATTCTAGTCCTGTCCAAATTAAGAAAATTTGCAGGCAACATTCAAGAAGCTTGTTCCACAAATAAATGCCTAGCTCATCCGCCAATACTTGATAAGTCATGAAGGGGCATAATTCTTAAAGGGGAATCCTTTGGAGTTACCCTCCTGAACTATAGCATGGATAGCTATTGTGAGTTTAAGTTTCAAGTAAAAACAAGAGTGCTTGAGTCATAATATACGCCACTTGTGTTCAAAAAGTTTTTGTACATGAAGGCCCCTTTTCCATGACACGACTGAAATTCATCAAACTGTGACAATATGCCCAAGGTCAGGTGACAGGAAACATTTCGTGAAAGTTTCATCAAAATCGGTCTATAAATGAGGGAGGAGTTGTGTTCACAAAATTGTAATGTATGGACAAATGTATAGATGTCATACGTTCTGAAATTGGGACAGACCGAGCAGATTATGCCAATATACACCTTCCTTAATGGTGGCTCATGAAAAGCTGTGGTTGTGCAAGTTTAAAGTCTTTGGACTTCTTTTACAGATTTATAACTGTGAACAAATTTTGTATAGTATTTGATTAAAGGACACTCAGCTGTGCAAAATGATTCCTATATGTCTTCAAGAATTAATATGCATCTTTTTCATTAGATATCTAGTCTTGAGACCTTAAATATAAAATCTAATAACTCGTAATTAAAGGACTAAAACTGCTGAAACATTCTAATTTAATGGCACACACGGCTCTACAATAATAATTAAATACAAATTATCACTGTTCAACTAAATCCCACATATCACCATTTTGTAATTAACACAAGTCCTCAGAGATGGGCATTGATCCTCTCTAAGCCTCACTTGTCAAAGATGTATGCTTTACCAACAAATTTGTGAGAAATAATGTCTGAGAAGTTTTGCCATTTGTAAATTTTTACATGACTTTTGAATTATGATAATTTCATAAATATTTCACTTAGTTTTTTTCAGAAAAAAAAGCTCTTTAATTGTTTCATTTATTGCCTACTTTGCTTTATTTTAAAACTTAAGCTCACTTTGAATTATTTTCTAGAAACCTCTTTACAATCAAAACGGTCTTTTCATTTGCCATCTGGTTATTGGTAAAAGGGCTAAAACAAGCAATATTGATGAAGGTACTTGGCTTTGTTTTCAACATTTATTAAGGCTAGACTGCAAAGGAAAATTGAAGCACTGTTCGAAAGTACTACATTCAAACCTTTATTAACCAGTAATTCAGTACCTATAAGGAACATTCAAAATGTGCTTGCTTAATGGCCATACCAGTTATGATTCTTGTGCACTTCACTTCGTAATCATGAGAGGAGCAATAACAGCCAAGTTGCAATTCAATTATGGTGACAGAGTTATGCTCTGGAAAAAGAAGTTGATGTGCCTGTCTGTAGGACACCGGACAAATGTGATCACATAAAAGGTTGCATCTTTTGACAGACTTATTAAAATTGAAACCCCACTATTTTACTTCATGAAGACAAAATAAGTTTCCTATGCATATTTTCCTTAAATGGTGGAAGATTTTTTCCCTTCAGGATTCTTAGAGACAAGAATTTCATAAATGGCTGTGAAAAGCAATTAAAGATTTGAAAAACAATTAGTTCTACATGAAAAAAATAGTAGGTTGCAGAGTTTAAGATAGAAAAGGACAAATTGATTTCAAACAAGAAATTTCATTAGTTGTCCACATCAAATCTTATGTTGTTGGTACTCATTAGAACCATCTCACCAAATGATTTAAATGAGTACCAACAATATAGCATTTGGATAAGAAACAATTAACAGAGTTGGATCCTAATTTCTCATTCTTAACTCAAACTCCCCAGCACAAACAAAAGAGGTTACATAACTATCAAAGGTTTCATGAAAACAAAGAGAAAGTTAATGAGTCTCATAATTAGGCTTATTTCATCTCCCTGGATGATTGACAGGTCATGTGATTTTGATTGACAGGTCCTGCAGGTTCCCTGCACTTAGCACTGCATGTAATATACTAATTCATTACCCAGTCTCATTTTTTCGCAAACTGTTGTGCAGAAATTGCTTGGCTCATTAATAATTGCATAATTCAAGCCTCACCCATGCTTAATCATCTTCAAGCGATATTTTTTTATGCTTCTCATCCCATACCCATTACAACCCCCTGATACAGTTGCAAAGCAGATCATGAAACATACATTTGTTGTATTATTTAGTTTTACATGTATCAAATTAAGTTATTATTAATTACATGTCCTTTTTTTCATGCAAGATTACAATACAAACAATCTCTGATTTGTTTAAATCTTCATTGTGACTTTTTCCTTTGAGCTTGGGAATTTAAGAAGCTGAATGTAAGGATATGTTTTTCTTTTCTTTTTTTCCCAAGAAACACAAGCATTATATAACTGAAACCTAGGTCAGAAAGTATATAGATTTATAAGAAACTTTTTAATGAAATGAAACATGATTTGTGCAATCAAACAGATTATTAGTATTTGGAAATTATTTTTTATCAGTTGAAAGTACCGTATTTCTCCTATTAAACGCGCCCGGGCGCAATGCAAAACGTCGTGGGGGCGCTATTATTTAAGACCCTTTTACTTAAAAAAAAAAAAAATACGTATTTTGGTACCCAAGAGAAGCAAACTATTAACATGTTCGTAATTATCGATTGAAATACGTGCCCTACCCAATACGCTTTCCTATTTATCTATTAAGGCTATGAATTTAAAAAATGAAATAAAAATGTTAGCTAATGAATTGTAATTCTGTCATTTAAAGTCATCTATCGAAATACGGTCACTTTCGACCATTAATTGCAGCTTACAAAAGCAAGTGATTGTGTTAGCAGAAGCCGAGATTATTATTATTGTTATTATTTGTACAAGATGGGAAGTTCCACACGATGCAATATTCAATGTTCCGTTACCGATCGACAAAGCGGTCTAATAAATCATTACCTATTCACGTATGAAATAAATAATCCTGTATTAAATCCTAAAATTTTGTGATGTGTAAATGCACCCGGTTCATGAAATGAAAGTATTTCGCAGTAAAAACACAACACGTCTGGAGCTAGCTGGGTCACCACGTGTCGGCACCCTTTGAAGTCCCCAGATTCTTGCATGCGGCGATGTCGCTTTTGAAATAAGTCACACACGAGATTTTACGGGGTTTTCCTATTTTAACAGTATGAATTGTGACTAGGATTTCATCATTTGACTCGGATATTTTTTATAATTGCAGAAGGTAACATTATTTCAGAAATATTTTCGTAGCAATGTGAAGAAAGGGGATTTTGTTCGCATGTGACTTATGAAGAATGACGAGAAATAGTTTTAATTTTGTGGTATTTTTTAACCTTTCTCGCTTCCGGAAAACTGCGCGATTTAGAAAGCGCTAGTTTTTCAGATGTTGAACGATCTTTTTATGACGCAACCAGCCTTATCCTGATAGGAATTTAAGATAGTTAACCCACAATCTATTGAACATTACGTCGTGGAGTAGCAGCTAATGAAATTAAATTCGAAACCGGATTTTTCACCACGGACCGTGGACGGTTGGATGTTGTTGATCGTATAGTCAAGGGCCTGGGAATCGTATTTATGGGGGAGCGCGTTTATTAGGGAGGGCGCGTCTAAAAGGTGAAATACGGTATGGTAGTTATGGTATTGCTAGTACACTATGCCGTGTGACTTATTTTAAGCAGTTAGGCAAAGAAAAGTATATTAAGTCTAATTTTCAAAATTTCACAATTTACCTTATGTCCTGATAAACTGCATCATGCAATTAAAGAGCAATCAAATTTTGACAAACACTCAGGTTGTACCCAAACCAAAATTGCAAGCTTATTTTTAAGATCGTCGCAAGCTTGTCGCTAGCTTGCGATTTAAGGTTGCGCTAGCTTAGATTTGGAACCTTCGCGCATGCTTGCGCAAGCTAGTACAAGCTAATGGAATTTTTTTAAATCGCAAGCTAATTTAGATTGTCGCAAGCTTGCATTTGCGCTAGCTTAGATTTGGAACCTTTGCACTAGCTTGCGCAAGCTAGTACAAGCTAATGGAATCTTGTTAACCAAGCATGTTTCTGTCAAACACTTGCAAGCTTGTGCAAGCTAGTACAAGCTAGTGCAAACTAGAGATAGAAAGCTGGCATGTATACACAGTAACACCAAGTTTTTCCTAGTTTTAAAAATTTATATAATTTTCTACATCAATTCATAACTTTTGAAACACTTTCATTTTTTATGCATTTGTCATTGTTGTGAAGGACAATTGATGTTGAGCCTGCAATTTAAGCTCAGCTATTTTCAGAGAAAACCAGAGGTATATAACCTTGGTGTTGTCAAAGGCCTCATTGTTGTGGTCAGTGTAGTCATTCATAACTTTTACATTTTGTGATATCTCTGGTTCTACTAAAGGCATTCACTTGAAACTCGGCGCACATTGTACACTATAACAAGAGGGCCGTTGGCCCTGGGTCGCTCACCTGAGAAAAAAGCTTCAATACCTAGGTATATCCATGCAACCACAGAAAAAGAAATTTTCACTTATTCAATCAGATAACATGTGAAATAATCATTCGCCCCCCCTCTGCTCCTCCCCTGGACATTATTTATTTAAGCTTTTTCCATAAAAGGTATGTGATCAGCTATTCTATGCCAGATATACAGGCTGAGTCTGAGACTTTTAAAGTTTTCTTTAATGAGTTGATCAATCCATGTCAAATAAAGGCTGTAGGGATTCAAAATTCTCAACAAAGCACTCCCCCCTCCCCCAAAATGCTCTGCACCTGGTGAATCTACAGTTATGATTTTAGCTAATTCAATATATGTCCATATGCTGATCATCCATACCAATTTTCAAGTCTGTAGGACTCCTGGCTCATTAGAAGAAGTTTAAAGATTTCAAAAATGATCCAAAGTACTACCCCCTCCACAAGACACTCAGCACCTGGTGACCCTACAGTCATGATTTTAGCTATTTTTATTAATGTCAATATATTGATCACCCATGACAATTTTCAAGTCTGTAGGGTTCCTGATCCAGGAGAAGAATAAGGTTAAAGATTTCAAAATGATCCAAAGTACTACCCCCTGCCCCCTAATGCTCCGCATCTGGTGGCCCTACATTCATGATTTTAGCTATTTTATTTAAGATCCATATGCTTATCATCCATGCCAATATTGAAGTCTGTAGGGCTCCTGGTTCATTAGAAGATGAAGATTAAAGTTACAAAATTTTCACAAAAGTACTACCCCCTCCCCCCTGGTGCTCCCCACTGGTGGCTTTACAGTCATGATTTTAGCTATTTATATTCAGGTCTATGAGCTGATCCTCCATGCCAATTTTCAAGTCTGTGGTTGTGGTTCAGAAGAAGAAGAAGGTTAAAGATTACAAAATTTTCACAAAAGTACTACTCTCTCCCCCCTGGCGCTACGCACCTGGTGAATCTACAGTCATGATTTTAGGTATTTTTATAAAGGTCCATATGCTGATCATCCATGCCAATATTCAAATCTGTAGGTCTCCTGGTTCAGAAGAAGAAAAAGGTTAAAGATTACAAAATTTTCATCAAAGAACTACCCCCCTCCCCCTGGTGCTCCACACCTGGTGGCCCTACAGATAAGATTTTATCTATTTTAATTAAGGTCTATGAGCTGATCATACATGCAAAATTTTAAGGCTGTAGGCCTTCATGATCAGAAGAAGAAGAAGAAATTTACCCAAAGTACTACCCCCTCCCCCCTGGTGCTCTGCACCTGGTGGCCCAACAGATATGATTTTAGCTATTTTTATTAAGGTCTATGAGCTGATCATCCATGCCAAATTTCAAGGCTGTAGGGCTGCTGGTTCAGAAGAAGAAGAATTTTAAACATTTTCTTAAATTTTTAACTTTGGTTGCCATAGCAACCAGAGTTTTTCACCGATTTCAATTCTTTTAGCAATTCTTAAAGGGGACCACCTAAGGAACATTTCTGCCAAGTTTGGTTAAAATTGGCCTAGTAGTTTAGGAGGAGATGTCTTTTAAAGAAATTGTTGACGGACGACGCACGGACGCCGGACAAAAGGTGATCACAATAGCTCACTTGAGCACGTTGTGCTCAGGTGAGCTAAAAAGAGCAACCTTTACTATCAAGAGAGATAACTCTAGCTGTATTTTGTGGGAAGTACGCCCCTTTTTCAACCTAAGATGTTTTGTCCACTATACAGTTAACAACAGCTGAGCATAGGCTCTTGTTACCTTGACCTTGCAGTGTGACCTTCACGCTTTCTGAATATTTCTTTCAAATATTACATCTACTCATGAAAGAGAACAATTGTGCCAAGTAAATTTGAAATCTATCAAAAAATGAAGGAGTTATTGTGCCAAGTAAATTTGAAATCTATCAAAAAATGAAGGAGTTATTGCCTGGACAAAATCTGACAGACTTACAGATTAACAGAACCACACCAAACTTTTGTTGTTACAACTGACTTACTGATTAACAGAACCACTTCAACTATTGTTGTTACAACAATGTCTTCCTCACCACAAGTGGGCCGACAATAAAGCTATTTTCTTGGTCACACTATATTATAAGCACTCTCTAACCCTTGTCATGCTGCACCTGGAATATTCCTACCTTGACAGGAGTTATACACAAAGACAAGCCTGCACATATGTGCAATCTGATCTTAGTATATACCACCTGATTTTCCTTTTTTAACAAGAATATTTTGAAAATTTCATCATTTGTGATTCCCAATCATTGCATCCAGCACTATGATTTTACAGAAACTTTGCTTAAGATTTTATTCGGCATGACATGGGTAAAGGTTTCAAAGCTCTTCGAGCTGTCACACATTTACTGTTAATTATGCAATTAAATAGTGAATCAGTCATACAAGGATCACCTCTTTCATTTCTGAAATGTTTCAAAACAACACTTTAATGGCCTTCACTGCATTGCTCGGCAATGGATTATTTTTTTTTACAGCATTGACAGCTGTCCTTGCCCCAATAGACAGCTCCTCTCTTGTAAAAAGAACACCAAGCAGGGCCATGACCTGCTTCCTTGGTTGACGGCAGTTATAATCGGGTAATATGACATGATATGTTGCCCACAAGCTGAATGTTCTTCTGTCCATCATTCTGAAACATAGATGAAGTGTTTGTGAAACACAAATGCCCTGAAACAGCATTTTTATGCCCCCGTATCGAAAGATCGGGGGCATATTGTTTTACCGTTGTCCGTCTGTCTGTCTGTCTGTCTGTCTGTCTGCAAAAGTTAACCAAAAAACTTAACATTGCCAATATCTTCAAGCCTATTCAAGATACAAGGCTCATGTTTGGCATGATGATAGATCTCAATGATCTGCATCTGCTAATACCAAAGTCAAGGTCATGTGACAAGGTCAAGGTCATCTGTCAAGGTCAAATAACTCAAAAAGTTAACCAAAAAACTTAACATTGCCAATATCTTCAAGCCTATTCAAGATACAGGGCTCATATTTGGCATGATGATAGATCTCAATGATCCGCATCTGCTAATACCAAAGTCAAGGTCATGTGACAAGGTCAAGGTCAGCTGTCAAGGTCAAATAACTTTTAAAGTAAACCAAAAAACTTAACATTGCTAATATCTTCAAGCCTATTCAAGATACAAGGCTCTTATTTGGTATGATGATAGATCTCAATGATCTGCAACTGCTAATACCAAAGTCAAGGTCATGTGACAAGGTCAAGGTCATCTGTCAAGGTCAAATAACTCAAAAAGTTAACCAAAAACCTTAACATTGCCAATATCTTCAAGCCTATTCAAGATACAAGGCTTATATTTGGCATGATGATAGATCTCAATGATCCACATCTGCTGATACCAAAGTCAAGGTCATGTGACAAGGTCAAGGTCATCTGTCAAGGTCAAATAACTCAAAAAGTTAACCAAAAAACTTAACATTGCTAATATCTTCAAGCCTATTCAAGATACAAGGCTCATATTTGGCATGATGATAGATCTCAATGATCCGCATCTGCTGATACCAAAGTCAAGGTCATGTGACAAGGTCAAGGTCATCTGTCAAGGTCAAATAACTCAAAAAGTTAACCAAAAAACTTAACATTGCCAATATCTTCAAGCCTTTTCAAGATACAAGGCTCATATTTGGCATGATGATAGATCTCAATGAGCCGCATCTGCTGATACCAAAGTCAAGGTCATGTGACAAGGTCAAGGTCATCTGTCAAGGTTAAATAGCTAAAAAAAAACTTAGCATTGCCAATTTTGAAGCCTATTTAAGATACAAGGCTCATATTTGGGATGATGATAGACTTTAATGAGCCGCATCTGCTGATACCAAAGTCAAGGTCATGTGACATGGTCAAGGTCATCTCTCAAGGTCAAAATTCATAAAAACATAACCCAAAAATTTTCATTGTTCAGTTTATTCAAGCTTATTATAGAAACCCTGTCTCATAGTTGGCATGATAAAAGATCTCAGTTATGTACATCTAAAGGTATCAAGTTCAAGGTCATGTGACAAGTTCAAGGTCATCTGTCAAGGTCAGCATTTTGAAAAAAAAAAGTGCTGTTACGGGGGCATTGTGTTTCACAAACGCATCTTGTTTTCTCAAAACTTTGACCTTGACAGGTGACCATAACGCACGACCTTGGTACCTCAAGATGCACATTATTGAGATCTAAAATCATGCCAAATATGAGGCCGGTACCTTAAAAAGGCTCCAAGATATTAACAAAGTTTTTGAGAAGTTTGTTCTTGACAAATGACCTTGACCTTGTTATATGACCTTCACCTTGCTATCAGCTGATGTGTATCATTGAGGTGTATCATCATGCCAAATGTAAGGCTTGTACCTTAAATAGGCTTGAAGATTTTGGCTATGTCAAGTTTTTTGTGGCAATGTTAAGTTCTTGAGTTAAGTTTTTTTTTAAGTTGACCTTGACTTTGGAATCATCAGATGCATATCATTGAGATCTATCATCATGCCAAATATGATCATTGTATCTTAAATAGCCTTAAAGTAATTGGCTATGTTAAGTTTTTTGGTTAAGTTTTGCACACAGATGGACAGACAGACAGACAGACAACGGTAAAACAATATGCCCCTCATCTTATGGATGCAGGGGAATAAAACAAGAGGACCAAGATGGTCCTAGATTGCTCACCTGAGTTTCTTTGACCCCTGGGACATCACACCATTTAATAGGCAGATGTCATAAAGGATATAATTTCTACACAATAACCATTTGTTTAATGAAGTTTTAGCCAAAATTGTGGCTTTGAGAGTTCAAACAAAAAAATTTCATTAAGACCCCTTCTCCTGCGATATGGCATGGATCATTCTCAATTTCAATAGGGTTCATCCTTGTGACCTGGCCAACATTCTGACTAAGTTTCTTGAAGATTGGGCCATATTTGTGGCCTCTAGAGTGTAAACAAGAAAAGTGTCTTTAAGGCCCCTCCCCGTGATATGGCATGGATCCTTTCCATTTGCAATAGGGTTCATCCTTCTGACTTGGCAATCAATCTGACAAGGTTTTATGAAGATTGGGCCATATTTGTGGCTTCTAGAGCATAAACAAGAAAATTGTCATTAAGGCCCCTTTTCCTGTGATATGGCATGAATCCTTCCCATTTTCAATAGTGTTCATCCTTGTGACTTGGCAAACATTCTGACCCAGTTTCATGAAGACTGAACCACATTTGTGGACTCTAGAGTATAAACAAGATAATTGTCATAAAGGCCCCTTTTCCTGTGATATTGCATGGATCCTTCCAATTTTACCACTGATTCTGGTTATTTATTATTTATGAGAAGTTAAAATTTCAAAATCAGCTGATTCGAGCATAATTTTTTTTTATTACCTCAGGGCCATGAGAGACTAAGAGTCTGTATATCAAAATGGGCTTAAGTTTGATTTACTGCCGAAGAATTTCACAGAAATCAAGGCTGTTGTGGGCTTCCTCCTGATGTTATGCCCAAGTTAACATATTTTTACATGTGTGGTCATACGATTTTTATGACAAGGCATTATTGCCTAAGTAGAAGTGATGTTATATAGATACCTGAGCAACTTAAATAGAAAAAGTCTGATTGTTACTTTGACCATCCTCTAGTACCAAATTTATGCAAAATTAAGCACAACTTACAAGGAAAGTAAATGAATTACTGTCACACTTTCTTCCCAGTGGTACTGTTTTTCAACTTCAACAGGCTGTTCAGTAGTATCATTCTGTCTCTCAAATACAGGACTGCATGGTGAATCATTGTTTGCTGAAATGCTCTATGAAGTAGAACTCAGCCTAAAGGATTTCTTAGTGGAGTACTGGTAGCTGTATTACATTTGAGATGGGCTTCTGCAAGACTGAGGGCTACTGCCAGATTATCCAAACAGTTGTTGACACACAGGATAGTTTCTTTGATATCTGTTTCATGGCAAAAAAAATATATATGCTTAAATTTTGTAACATTTTTTTAGAAAGTGCACATATTCAGGGGTCAGTCTAAATTTCACAAATAGCGCAGTTGGTAGCGCGTCGGACTGTCAATCTAGAGTTCGCGGGTTCGATCCCCGACGGCGGCACTCATTCTTTCCGACTATTTGTCTCTCATCAATGGGTTGATAATCGTAGACCTATGTGAGATAGTGGCTGGAGGCTAGGAAAGAATGTGGTGGTTGTACTGGTGACAGAAATACCAGGAATCCATTGTTAGGTGCTCCAGCCGCCGCGATATAACTGAAATAATGTTGAAAGCGGCGTTAAATTCCATTCAATCAACTTAATCTAAATTTCACAATATTGTGAAGGGCAACCCAAGTTTGGTATGATTACAACATACAAAGAAATCATTGACTACACACTACATCAACGCGTGACAGATCCTTAGTGGCTGTACATATTACCCCTAGAGCATATGCTCAGTGAGCTAAAAAATAATGCCAATATAAAATAAAAATGGGCAGGGGTTCCCATATAATATCAATTTTTCTGCTAAGAATGATCTTGAGAACAAACCTTGTCCGTCCAATATCAAAAACAAAACAAATATGTTTAACCCTTGTCATACTGAAATAGGATTTTCATGCTATTCAAAAAAGATAGACAAAGTTTTGTCTGCTCAAGTTTTCATTCTGAAGTCTATTTCTGATATTAAATTACAAACAAGAAAAATAAGAATGATAATTATGAAATAGAACCTGAATGACATTTAGTGCATTCAGTGCTTTCAGCACTTTGATTTCAATGCAATCTTGCAAAGGAACATATGTGCAGTTAGATTCTATTCAAAACCATGTGATTTTTCTTTTTAAATGAGAAAAGTCTAAAAATAATATTTGTGATTTGTCTGCTCAAGTTTTCATTCTGAAGTCTATTTCTGATATTAACTTACAAACCAGAAAAATAAGAATAATAATTATGAAATAGAACCTGAATGACATTTAGTGCATTCAGTGCTTTCAGCACTTTGATTTCCATGCAATCTTGCAAAGGAACATATGTGCAGTAAGATTCTATTCAAAACCATGTGATTTTTCTTTTTAAATGAGAAAAGTCTAAAAATAATATTTGTGAATAAAAGTCTGACTCATGATTTGTGTTTTCAGTGCTTTCAGCACTTTGATTCCAAATCAATCTTTTGAGGTTTTATTCTGCATGACAAGGGTTATAAAGACAAAGTGCAACATATTGAAAGCAGAGCTATGGTTCTTTCCCTACTCAGTAGATAATCATTCTGACCAACTTTCAGGTTGATTAGGCTAAAAATCAGTGTTCCCACTGCTGCTTCAATCTGGGGGTGAAAATGGGTATTTTACAGCATGCATGTACCCCCTCTATATGAGACAAAGAAGGCTGCTTGCAAAAATAGGGGGTACAAGCTTTAATTTTGAGGTAAATCACCCCCATTTGAGGTTTTTTGTGACACTGAAAATATAGCCTCTAGAGTATCCACAAGGTTTTTCTAAGATTTGACCCCATGATCTAGTTTTTTACCCCATTGACCCAATTTCGTACTTGTCATATTTCATCAAGACAGTGATTCTGACTAATTTTCAGGTTGAGTGGGCCAAAATCATGGCCTTTAGAGTGTACACAAGGTAAATGTTGTCGACGTACGTCACACAACCCCAAAAGCTCACCTTGAGCACTTTTTGCTCAGGTAAGCTAAATAATGCACATCAAATTTTCAAAGGCAGATCGATACCATAAAACACAACACCCTTGACTCCTTGATATGTGGACCAAAGGGGAATGTCCCGCTGACTTTTTTTTTTGGAACATGTATAATAATATAGACAAGGGGTCAAACTCCATTTTGAGGAGGTATTTTTCTTAGATGAGAAATTGACGTCGAATCGCACAACATTTTAGTTTGGCTTTCGTAAACGAAGTTTGTTTGGTCATTAAATTAAGTACTTGTTGGTAGTTAATCCATTTAGCTATGAAATGATGTATTGGGCATTCAGATTGGGTAAAAACTGACTTAGAAATCGACTCTCGATTTGTGCTGGGTGATTTTTGCTTCAAAATTGAGCGGGACATTTCCCTGTGGTGTGGACATGAAGTTCAACAAATGAAAACAGTGTCATCTTATTCTACTTACATATTTCTTGAATAAATCTTGTACGTATACCAGTGATGCTCTTACATGTCTGACATTTTTCTGAAAAGATAGTTGTTTTAATTTTTTCAAAATTGTAAAATGTCAAGTTGAAATTATCAAATTTCATTGATTATTATCTATCTATTCTTATTGATACTAACAAGAGAAAATTTATTGTAAATTCTACTCAGTTTTGAGAGACTACATTAAAAGCACCCCAATCAGCAAAAATTTAAAAAAAGTTTTCCGATAAAACTATTTAAAGAGGAAAAGTCTTTGTTCATGAAAAATGCTATATTGACATTTTATGTCATTTTTGTCAGAAGATTAAACTTTTCTTTAAATAGATCTAATATGAAAATATCTATATGCTATTTGTGTAAATCATAACTTGTTTGATAATTCTATATCAGTTTAGTTTATTAATCTTAAATTCTGATGGGTATAAATAGATTTGCTTGGCTAAGTTATTCATTGTCTTTGTTTATAAATATCCGAAAAGTGGCTTGTCCAATTACAGTTTACCTGTCATCTACGAATTATTAAGTCATGTTCAGATAGTAATGAGGTGATTTTTGAAATAGTATGGAGGTAAATATATATTTCTAAAGGAGGAAGACATTTTACACTATCTTATTCCAATCAAAATGGTACCATTTTGATGAAAATTTTGATACAAAAATGGTGCAGATGAAAGTATTTCTGGCACAAAATCACGACGAATGACCTTTAACATACTGACAATTCATAAATACCTTGATATCTGCTGCATTTAAAAACCCTATTTATTTGTTTGTAGAGATTGTGGGGTTTTAAAAAAGATCTTCCTTTTTTCGTGGGACAGCCAAAAGTTGATATGAATTTGGGAATTCCATGTATTCTAAAAATAGAATCAGTTTACTTGTTGTTCAACGAGAATTCCTGACCACCATTTTGATGATCATTCCAGAGAATTTCATAATAAAATGCGATTAAATGACACTGTTGTGGATTTTATCATTGTTAAAAAGATAAGTAAAGAAAATTTATTTATTCAAAATTATTTATTTTATTTTTTTCGTGACTGAAGAAGAATTAAATTTGTGGCCAGACATTGCACGAATCGGCGAAATCGCAAGGTTACTCGAGGTCAAGTTGAAAACGGAAGTTGTTTATTTTCACTTAAAACCTTACGTGTTTCTTTACGTTCCGGGTTGTAACTCGTCTCTTGGTTGTATCATGATATTTTCAGCATATCAACAGCATAACGTAACCATCTCGTATAGACTTTTTTATTTTCTAAACAAAATGAACCGACAATCTGACTGTGGTTGTTTGCATCCAGGCGCGCGGAAGGATTAGACGGGTAACATTTTCATTGGTTCTTATCGATCACATGACTTAATCTAGACTAGAAATTGTAGACTGGGAATTTCTGTTAACTCCACGGCACCAAGAAATTTTTTATTTTGCAATCTTAATATATGCGATTTAACAAAATAATACTGATAGAAAACTGAATATTAAAATGGTTACTTACATATTAAAGAGTTATTTATAATCAATTATTTTGATGAAATATCTTATAAGATATTCTTTTGACTTGAAAATTCTCCCAACCACTTTAAGATAATAAATAGTCTTCTAATATGTCTAATAAATAGAGTCTTCTAATTTATCTGTGCTATGACAGGATTCCTTATATAAATAAAAACATATTCTTATTGTGTTAACAAAATATTCATTTAAAGTGTAAATATATGTATTCTTATTTACTTTTTTCCTGATTTTTTTTTCTTTTTTGATATATATAAATTGAAATTTTTAAGCAATTTTAGGAAGATAAAGCTTCATTAGAGGGAAGAACTGATGCATTTATTTTAAAATATTTATTCTTTTAAGCTTATGAAAACTATGGAAAGAATCTATAGACAGGTATGGGCATTCCCCAAGGTTATATACCAGGCCCCACTTTATTTTATCTATAAATGACTTCTGTTTTTGCTCCAATGTAGGTAAAATAATTTTTAGAATAAGAAATTTGATTTTTTTGGCTCGATGATTACTCAATGATAACACATTATAGAGTCAAGAGACTTTTATAATTGTCCTAACCTGTTCCAGATCTTGAAATGACTGGTGATCAGGAGGAAACAGCTTTGATACCTGCCTGGGTCTGCAACATTCTTTCATGTAGATGATCATGAAATCTTTTCTATGGTTGTTCTCTCAATTGTGTTTGTGTTTGATTTAAAGAAAAATATTTAATTGAGAAAATGAAAGTGCATGTTGCCCTTTCCAAACCACAGCAAACTGCTGGATTTTAATGTCAGTAGCATGAAATATAATGTACAATGTGCAGGTGATCTTAATCTATAGAGGGTTTTTACTGTATGAATGCTTCTGACATTTATATCCTATTCATAAAAAGCAAACACTTTGATTTTCTCAAACATATAATTTTCTGAAATCATTGACTTTGGTGTTATATATTACTTCTTTGTCATAAGGTGATAATTTTGAATCCTTGAACACCATTATTTGATAAAATAATAAAAAAAATACAAATTTTTATAACTTTTTCCATGTTTTTGACTTAGACTTTTTCCATTCAATAAAGTTCCTAGTGTGGATCTGTGTATATGCTTGCAAAAATAGCAAGCTTGCGCATGCATGCAACAATCTCACTAGCTTGCACTAGCTTGCACAAGCTTGCAAAGTTTTTGAAAAGGCTTGCGCATGCTTGCGCAAGCTATTTGGCTACCATAGACAATCTTATTCTGGAAGAAACTAGCTTGCGCAAGCTTGCCGCAAGCTTGTCGCAAGCTTGTGACAAGCATGCATTTTGGTTTGGGTATTTTAACCCTTTCCTGTTTAATCCCTGCTTTATACGTGCCTGTGATTTTATGATTGAGAAAACATTGTGAAAAAAGAAGAAATTGCTTCTGACAAGCAATTTCTTCTTTTTCCACACTATTTTCTACCCTACTGAATGGTTATTTTTCAAGTTAAATCCACTTTTAATTTTTGTCTGCAAAACCTTTGAATTTGGACAGGTACAAAATTTTGTAAAACAGGAAAAGGTTTAGTTGTATGTCCTCTTAGTGGGATGAGTATCTGGTAGCTTGGATAAAATGTTGTAGTTGTAACAGTATTAGAAACAACAGGAAACAATGTGTAGGTGCACCTGAGTCATCATGGTATAACTGCAATGATATGTGACCCTTCACACGAAAAGGGAGCAACTTGGTTGTGCTTTAAGTGTCGACCCTAGTCAGACTGCGCGGATTGCGCAGACTGTCTAGGGTTGAAACTTTTCAAACTTTGCTTTTTTCTGAATCTAGAATGAAAAATTTAACTTCTAGTGAAAGTATTTTGGAAATGCGACCTCTGGTTGATCCATGCTGGACCAATCTCTTTTGCAAATATTTATTTTACGGAGTTCCCAGATTGTCCCTTATAGCATGACAGATCACATATTGAAAGTTGTGCTTAATCCTATACAAACAAACAAACAAACAAACAAACAAACAAACAAACTAGGTGTACAATATTTAAGCAAAGAGACACCATGTCAAAGAAATTCTGTGGGGAAACAGAATTCAAGAGGAAGTATTTCTATTAGTTGAAGTGGCATTAAGTATGACAGTTCTTCAAAAACTTCAATATCATTGGGGTCTATTAGATTGTTTCTAGGATCCTTGAGGGGAAAATCTCCCAGAACAGATGCCAACTCAGCACAATTTACTCAGAAATATTTATTCAATTCTGCAGCTTGGATGTTAGAAATTTGACTGCTATTAAATATCTTGCATAGATTGTAGTCTGCGGACAACTCAGGAGTTCTGCTCACAAAGTCACATTTGACCATGAGCTTTGACCTGGTGATTATCTGAAAATTTCTCTCAAATAGCGCATCTAAAAATAAGGGAAAATAATTGCGCAAAGTTTTTTTTCTAAATCCATCTTTAATTATTTGACCTAAATTCCAGACAATTTTGGATGGACACACTTTATGCAGTCTATTCTAAAAAGTGAAAATACACCTATTTGGCAAAATGATGACTATAATGTCTTGCTAGCTGCAAGGTGGCTGATGAAAAATAAACCTAGACCTTGAGCTCTTAAATTTTTCTTTCTTAGTTTTTTCAAAGATGACAAAAACAGATTGTTTAACAGTTTATTTCACATTGCTTTATCAAATTACCAACAAAAATAAACTTTTGAATCTCTTTTTCATAAACTTACTTAAGTAAGTGGACCCTTAATAGTTCTTCATAATTTTTGAAATCATGATCATTCATAATGTTGACCGAGGTTTCCTAATGAAAATCATTAGGAAACCTTGGTTAACACTATTGAAGTCCATTACTTCTAAAACATTGCGGAGCTACTCTGGGTCCACTAACTTAAGGAGAAAAAATTGGTCAAATACAATAATTCAATGTAATTGTCAGAATCTTTGTCCAGTCACTGTCAAAATTACATTGAAAACACTGACAAAATGTGGAGTTGCTCCAGAAAGATTTATAGAATTTACCAAGAAACCTAAGAATTCATTTGTATATAGGATATATACGCATGTTGGTCAATTTGTTCCGTGTATTGATGATGTGACAATTTGTTCTGTTCCCAACAAATCAGTTGCCGTACCAATCACAGGTCTAGCGTACGCTTCACTGCCAAATAATGTCGAATACAGATAATGGCTCCTCCACGCGGCTATCAAATTAAACACTTCAGCGGTCAGAATTTCATGGGGAACACAGATTTCTCGCGTATTTATGCCCATACATAGTAACTAAGTTATACAAAACAATTACTATATAAAACCCTTATTTTTTTCTTTCTAAAGGTTCTGTTAATGGAAACCAGAAAGCCATGAATGGCTTGAGTCGCTCTAGAGGCTTGAAATTCTTGTAATTGCAATCAAATTTTTGACTAGATCTTTAGATATTTTGGGTTCATCTGATGTTGAAAATGATTTTCAAAGTTTCCACTATATAACATATAGAGAAATGACCTCCGCCCATAAAAGACATATTTTTCATCCAATCACCATGATTTTAGCTGCATGATAATGGGTCACCCAATAATCATACCAATGAAGTTTGATTGATATCCATCAGTTACATTCTGAGAAAATGATTTTCAAAGTTTCCACTATATAACATATAAAGAAATGACCTCCGCCCATAAAATACATATTTTTCATCCAATCATAATAATTTTTGGAAGACTGATAAAGGGTCGCTCAGGGATCATTCCAGTGATATTTGGTTGAAATCCATCATTTAGATTCTGAGAAAATGATTTTCTAAGTTTCCACTATGACATAAAGAGAAATGACCTCTGCCCATAAAATACATATTTTTCATCCTATCACAATTTTTTTGTAGACTGATAAAGGGTCACCCAAGGATCATTCATGTAAAATTTTATCGGTATCCATTGATTAGAATTTGAGAAAACTCATTTGTTACCATATTTGGAATTTAGCCACGCCCATTAAATCCATGTTTTTCATTTGATCAAAATTTCTTGAACAACTTTGAAGGAGGGTCACCCCAGGATCATTCCTGTGAAGTTCGGTCGAAATTCATCAGTAGTTTCTGAGGAGAAGATTTTAAAAGAAAAAGTTTATGACCGGTCCCACAGACGGACGGACAGATGGACGTACACACAACAGACACAACGCCATGACAATAGCCTCAGTGGCCTTCGGCCAGAGGAGCTAACTAGAAATGTGTCACAGAAATGGATACCCCGTAAATATTTAGATTTTTGCCAGTTATCTTTTTGACCTTCAGCCATGACCTTGGACTTATCCAGTCAAACTCTTTGTATGACACTACAATGGCTCAGCGTGAAACAGTTGTAACTCCCTATATGTTTATAGGGAGTTACAACTGTTTCACGCTGAGGCATCAAGTCTAGTACTCACCCAGGGGAACGACTGTACCCAGTAATTTTGAAATTTATCCATAAATTTGTAGTCATGCTCAACAAGAATGGGACCCCCCCCCCCAATTCACACTCATGATCCACACACACACACACACACAGACAGGTGACGCTCTGGTTTTCTTAGTATAACACACTCTATATTGACTTTTGTATGAAAATGAAATAATTAGATACCCTCTTTCTGGGATTTGGCATTGTCAAAGATGTGATTTTTCAAAAACAAGTGTCATTTGACTGGATAAAAAGTCAAAAGAATCATCAGAGTAAACCCTAGATAGAGGGTATAATTAGGCTACAATGAGGCTATCCCCAAACCCTGAACCCCCTCTGGATCCGCCACTGCAGTCAGAATCTTTACTGATTGGAATATATTGTGTTGTCTTGGGTGATTTCTATTTCCATTCAGATGCACAAGATTGATTGGGTTAACATTGACAAACTTTCTGCCAGTCTACAAGATTGATGAGCAAGAAAAAGAGCCTGGAGCCAGCCCAAAACTATTTAAACATATTCCAGTTTAATGCTGGCATTTGTACAAAGTCACAATTAAAATCTTAGTTTGATCTATTCTTTCTTTTTTTCTCAGCATAAGGGCCTATAAATCATTAGATTGGTACTAGTTCAATGCCCAGATTTTTAGTCTTGGAAAAAAATGTAATACTATGCAGTGTCTTGGAAAAGGGGCAACTGTTGAAAATTTTCCAGTAGAGCCTATATTGTGACTTCGGCAAAAACCACTATGCACAGTAGATCAAATGAAAGACCCTATTTTGATAAAACCATTATAGAAGAAAACCAATGAAGTTAAGGAGAAAATCCATAACAAGAAAAACAGGAGAACAGAAATAACCATTAGAGATATGTATTATGAAATTGAATTAGAGCACTTCTCAATAAACTCTCTGGGGCAAAATGATGAAAATATTTCAAAACATAATTCATTTATAAACCCCCTCTTGACATTAATGTATGTTTTCTTAGGGATTGTCAAATAACAAAGTGTATTTTGAAAAGATTATCTAGATAAATATGATAAGGGGTGTAAACCATTTTAGTTAAGAAAATAGAAAAATATTCTGATATATGAACACTTGAACTTTTTTGTGATATACATTTCAACCATGTGGCTTATATAATCAAGATTTAAAGGAAATTCTTTCAATATGAATTGGAGAGAAAAGTATATTTCATAGATAGGAGGCTTAAGATTTTGTCATTTCTGAAAGAGAGTTTGTTTAGAATAACACATTTCTGTGAAAGTACCATAACAGTTTCGTGTTAAATTTGTCAAATTTGTCTGACAATTTTGTCTAATAAAATATACCTAGTGTGGCCAGATAATATCTTAATTTGGTCACTCAAGTCAATAATCAAAGCACTGAAAGTACTGATGGTGAACGAATCTGTTGGAATTCTAAAGTGATATATTGAATTCGTTGAGAAAAGAGAAAGTATAAATATAAAAAATAATCAAGGGAAAGTGTCTCGTCAAAATTCTAAATTCAAAGAATGAGAAAGAGAAGAAAAGAAAGGTAGAGAGAGTGACAGACAGAGACAGACCGATAGACAGAGAGCGATAAGCCTAGAGAAAAGAAAACAGGCAACTATAGTGTCTAGACTAATGATTCTTTTCTTAACTAAAAAAATAGCAGTCAGAAAGGTAATTCAATTTCCACATGCGGAACCCATATTTAGCAGATTAAACAGCAGTCTTTCTGCATTTTGACTTTTAAGCGTTATCCGCTATGGCTCTGGTACGATCAGAATGCCCCCCCCCCCAATCCTCCGAATTAAAAGACCGATGTTTCGTAATTGTAATTACAGGGTGTTGGTCTCTTTCGGTAATATTCAGTCTCGTGAAAGAATAATCATCTGATGCCATTGCGTAAAAATGAATTAAAAAAAAAAAAAAGAAACAATTCGATGAAATCTATGTAGGAAGGTATTTTGTACAGCTAATGAATTGTCCATATATAGTCGCTGTTTAAATTTTATTGCTCCTACCAAACGGCAGATAATCGTAAACCTAAGAGGGTAGAAGATGGCAGCTACGTACGGATGTATCCTCATTATAGTTCTGGTGCGAGAAATACCAATTTCCATATTAAAGTAAAGATGCTCCAGTCCACAGGCGATTGATTCACAATCCAAGTTTCGTTTTCTGTAAGATTTTACATACTTCCGGTAAAACAAATAGATGAATGATTGTATTGAGGAAATTCTAGAGCCATCCAAGGGATAGAAGCGCTACTATTCAGTTGTAGTTACGATGTCAAGTACTTTGAAAAAAAAAATCCATTCGATGTTAAAATTTGAAATTAGGTCTATCGTGTTGGAATATTTGTTCATTTGATTCTTTTATTTATTTATCTATTCACGACATTCATATATTAACAGTAAATCGTACCGAGATTGCTATATCCCCTGTTTTCCGGCCTTGTTTGAAACAAAAAAAAAAAAAAAAAAAAAAAAAAAAAAACCCAGGAAATTGGATTTGGGTTATATGATACAAAAATACCCGTAACCGAAGTTATTTACATTACACAAGTATGCAACAACAAGCTTTAAAATAAAAACGGGATTTAAGCAAGAGGTGTAAATTTGGTAGTTGAGAACATAAGTTGTCTGGTAATGGTTTAAATTTTATTTCATATCAAGGTTGGTCACGGTCAAGTGGTGCGTGTTTATGTTTCAATGAGAATTTAGACGCGCTCTCCCTCATAATCGCGCTCCCCCATAAATACGATTCCCAGGCCCTTGACTATACGATCAACAACATCCAACCGTCCGTGGTGAAAAATCCGGTCTCGAATTTAAATTCAAAAGCTGCTACTCCACGACGTAATGTTCATTAGATTGTGGGTTAAATTCCTATAAGGGTAAGGCTGGTTGCGTCATTAAAAGATCGTTCAACATCTGAAAAACTAGCGCGTCCTAAATCGCGCAGTCTTCCGGAAGTGCGAAAGGTTAAAATTTAACACAAAATTAAAACTATTTCTCGTTATTCTTCATAAGTCACATGCGAACAAAATCCCCTTTCGTTGTTATGTAAATATTTCTAAAATCATTTCACCTTCTGTAAATATACAAAATATCCGAGTCAAATGATTAAATCCTAGTCACAATTCATACTGTTAAAATAGGAAAAACCCCGTAAAACCTCGTGTGTGACTTATTTCAAAAGCGACGTCGCCGCTTGCAAGAATCTGGGGACTTCAAAGGGTGCCGACACGCGGTGACCCAGCTAGCTCCAGACGTTTTGTATTTTCACTACGAAACACTTTCATTTCATGTACCGGGTGCATTTACACATCACGAAATTTTAGGATTTAACACAGGATTATTTATTTCATACGTGAATAGGTAATGATTTATTAGACCGCTTTGTCCATCGGTAGCGGAACATTGAATATTGCATCGTCTGGAACTTCCTACCTTGTACTAATAATAACAATAATAATAATCTCGGTTTCTGCTAACACAATCACTTGCTTTTGAAAGCTGCAATTAATGGTCGAGGAGGACCGTATTTCGATAGATGACTTAAAATGACAGAATTACAATTCATTAGCTAACATTTTATTTTATTTTTTAAATCTATAGCCTTAATAGATAGATAGAAAAGCGTATTGGGTAGCGTACGTATTTCATTCGATAATTACGAACATGTTAACAGTTTGCTTCTCTTAGGTACCAAAATACGTATCTTTTTTTAATTAAGTAAAAGAGTCTGAAATAATAGCGCCCCCACGACGTTTTGCATCGCACTCAGGCGCGTTTAATAGGAGAAATACGGCAGGAACATTCCATTCGTTTGTAAACTTGACCTTTCGTAATTTATAAGCAAAGACTTCATTCATAAGAAGGCAAGTAAAATCGTAGTAGGTCATCACGTGGGGTACGGCCAATCAGGGGTGTGTAGAAGTTCAAGAGTTCACGACCTCAATAAACTCACATTTCCGGCAAATTACTACATGCTGCAATAGCGAAGGTTTAAATCAAAAACATAGTATCTGTCTATACAGTGTACAGACACAACCTTTGTTTTTGCCCTCAACTCTCGACAATCTTACGCCGATCAAAAATTCGCTCGTATAGACATTCCAAGATATTTTTGTGTTTTTAAAGGGTAATTTTCATTATCTTCACTTGCTGAAGAATGCTAGAATCATGCATTTCACGATACAAACAGTGATTTTGTAGAGAGAAGTATCTAGAGATACTAAATTGAATCTAAAGAGGTACTGCTTTATTTAAAACCTATTAAGAACCTACAGGATTTTCCATACACGGTATATAACACTGGTGAACGAAAATTTCGTTCACCAAAAACTGACAGTAACATGTCATTAAGGTCCCACCTACAAATTAAGGTGACAATTACCCCAGACAGGTAGCAGCCGCCCTTAACATTAAACTTGCTACTTTTTTGTACCAATTCTTTAACCCATTCCCACACAATTCCAATGTGCTGGAGCACATAACAATGGATTTCTGGTATTTCTCTCACTAGTACAACCATCACATCCTTTCCTAGCCTCTATGGCTCAATGCAAAACAGTTGTAACTGCCTAAAACATTTAGGCAGTTACAACTGTTTCACGCTGAGCCATCAAGCTGCTATCTCACATAGGTATACGATTATCAACCCAGTTGTGAGAGACAAATAGTCAATAAGGATGGGTGCCGCTGTGAGGGATCAAACCCAGGACCTCTAGATTAAAAGTCTGAAGTGTTACCAACTGTGCTATGATGGCAGCAATGGATAATGGAAAAAATGTTAGTCTAGCAATAACACCATCCACAGACGCTGAGGCTTAACTGCAGGTGTTTGATGATGAACAAGATGTGTTTGTGAAACATGAATGCCCCCGTAACGGCATTTTTTTCAAAGTTTGACCTTGACAGATGACCTTGACCTTGTCACATGACCTTGACTTTGGTACCAGCGGATGCGGATCATTGAGATCTATCATCATGCCAAATATTAGCTTTGTATCTTGAATAGGCTTGAAGATATTGGCAAGGTTAAGTTTTCTGGTTAAGTTTTCGGACAGATGGACGGACAGACTGACAGACGGACAGACAGACAGACAGAGAGACGGACATGAGTAAAACAATATGCCCCCTATCTCTCGATGAGGGGGCATAAGAAAAATAAAAGTTGAAAAGTGGGCATTATAATAAATTATTACACAAACTTTCCACAGTTTTCCCCCTTGATAGTATCGATAGCTATCTCAAGTTTCAAGAAGATATCTTCAATGACTATCGAGATTATGACCAAGATTAAAGCAGAGGTACAGATAAGAGGGAGTAAAGCCAGTCTAAAAATGACATACTATATTGTGGCTACTCGATGAGATGATTCCAATGAGTACAAACAACATAGGGTTTCTGCTATTCTCATTGAAATACCATGATCTTAAATCTGAAATACCCTATCTAACTGTATCTCTGCGTTAAAGTATGTCACACACACACACACACTAATGCATACACCTTAATAAAGCATAGCCAAGGTAATGACAATAGCCTGGCTTTTTGTTCCAAAACAGTCAAGCCAAAAAGGGGGGTAAATGGTTTTAAAATGCATTTAAATACTATAGGTAGCTCTTTTGATGGTGAAGATATATGCCGGGTTTTAATCTTGCTCCTTCAGTAATATAAGAGTAACAAACTATTTAAGTTTTCACATAAAATGGACAACAAATCATGCCTTTAGCAAAACTTCTGAAGCTGGCCAACCCCACATTTAAATAAAGTTTGCAGTATGATGAAGAGGTTGATAATCAAGTTGCCATGTATTTCTAGAGATAGCTTCTCATCTGAATAGAAGGTCTGAATAGATTATATGAGTCTCTGCTTGACATTGCCAACAATTTCACATGGTGAAAAGCAAAGACTCTGGTCAGTCTGTGCATCCTGACAGTCTGACTAGGTTTTTCACTATGCGATTTTTGTTAAATAAGATCTATAAGTATCTGTGGACAGTTAGGCAATCTTCTATAATTACATTTATGTAACTGTCTGGGCTGCTCAATATTTGCACCTCATGCAGGTGTCAAATTTTTGGAAATGTTACACACAGGCTCATATTCAAGTCATTAAAACCAAACATGCATGCAACAGAATTTACATGCTGATTCAGATCATTTCAAAATTTAATCAACTCTAATCAGGGATCAAGGTATTATACATTTGCTGAATTCACTTCTACAAAAAAATTTTTCTGATACTTACAAAGTCCAAGCTAGAAGACAGAAGAATGCCTCGACTTGATTGATGGCCAATTATGGTATACTGTTCTGACACTAATTTATCCAATTATCTCTGCCTTTAGGGGACAGGTTCCTCCTTCCTTTAGGGGTCCAGGTCATGTGACTGGGGACAGGAACATAGATCAGGTAGCACATGCCAGTCACCTCCACCTGTCATAAAGATGGTTTAAATTTATTATACATTTTTGCATGAAAGGTAATTATCAAGATATAGGATTCACTTTGCTTCTTGCCATGCATCGATCAAGAATTTTATCTCAGGGAAGGTCAATCAGGCCAAAAATGTAATTTTGTGCCTACAGTGTGCAAGCAAAATGTCGTAACTACAGCTTAAACAAAAGCTGTAGTAATGCAAATTTTGTTGGTGTACAGAGTAGATGGTACTGAGTAGATGATATTTTCAAATTTTCATCCAACTAACAAAGTCTTGATAAATTTCCAGGGTTTGGACGCGTGGGGGTTGAGTATATTTCAATGGCTCAGCACAAAACAGTTGTAACTGCCTATATTATTATAGGCAGTTACAACTGTTTTGCGTTGAGCCAATGATTTTCAAGCCAAATACTGACTCAGAAATAGCACATTTGGTCCATTCAGCACTTTGATTTTAATGTTATTTTACAAAGGATGTTATTCAGCATGACAAGAGTAACAAGAGGATCATGTTGATCCTACATTGCTCAACTTCGCCTATTTGACTCCTCCCTAAGCAAAATTAAATGATTTAAAGATCATTCAATGACCATTGATTTTTTCAAAGAAAAACATTATTCTAATCCTATGATCACTGCATAAGTTTCTAGCCTTTTCTAAACATGTTTCATGTCACCTGGCCAACATTCTGACCAAGTTTCATGACTATTGAACAACATTTGTGGCCTCTAGAGACTAGCATGTAAACATTAATTGTCAGGCTCCTTTTCCCATGACATGGCATGGATCCTTCCCATTTTCAAAAGGGTTTATTTTCGAGACCTAGCCATCATTCTGACCAAGTTTCACGAAGATTGTGCCATATTTGTGGCCTCTAGAGTGTAAACAGTAAATTGTTTTTATGGCCCCTTTCCCAGTGATATAGCATGGATTCTTCCATTTTTCAATAGGGTTAATACTTGTGACCTAGCCATCATTCTGTCCAAAGTTCATGAAGATTGAATTATATTTGTGGCATCTAGAGTGTAAACAAAAAAATTGTCATTAAGGCCCCTTTTCCCTTGATATGGCATGGATCTTTCCCATTTTCAAAAGGGTTCATCCTTGTGACCTGGCCATCATTCTAACCAAGTTTCATGAAGATTGAATTATATTTTTCTAGAGTGTAAACAAGAAAATTGTTGTTAAGGTCCCTTTTGCCTTGACATGGCTGTCATTTATAATGGCCATCGTTCTGAAAAAGTTTCATGAAAATTTGGCCATATTTGTAGCCTCTACAGTGTAAACAATAAAATTGTCATTAAGGCCCCTTTTCCAGAGATTGGGCGTGGATCATTCCCTTTTTCAATACGGTTCATCCTTGTGACCTGGCCAAAATTCTGATCAAGTTTCATGAAGAGTGGAACATATTTGTGGCCTCTAGAGTGTAAACACTAAGACTGTTGATGCAGGAAGATGGAAGACAGACAACACAATCATGACGCACGACAAATGAAGGACAACAGACATTTGATGATCACAAAAGCTCACCTTGAGCATGATGTGCTTAGGTGAGCTAAATACTCTGTTTATTCAAAATGAAAATTGGCTAAAGAGGTAGGTCTCTACATAAGTAAAAGATTCTTACAAGGTAGCCAGACGAAAGCTATATTTGTAAATTGCTATAAATTAAAAGATCTGTCTGCCCCAGGACAACTATAGGAATTATCCGATTATCCATGGTTAATTGGCAAAATAAACAATGGCAAGGTAGTTTCTCACTACTCAATAATAGATCAAAACTTTCTGTAGATGCAATATGTTTCTTGGATTAACCCTACATGATCCCATCTGAACAATAACTTTGAAATAAATCTTCGTCTGTTTACATAATGGCTTGAAAGATTTATATAACTGTCTACCGTTAAGCTCCATGGGTTATCTACAATTAGCACTCTAGGTACTTTGATGTTGAATCATCAAAGTACTGAAAGTGAGAAATTTGGCAGAAACCATTTAATTAAGGATTTCACTCATTAGTGATTCCTTTCTAATTTAAATAAACATTTAACAAATAGTGATTTATAGCTTTTATCAAGCATTTCATCAATGTTTTGACAACAAAGCTTGTAATCTGTACCCAAGAAATCGACCTTGAATGGGATAATATCATAAATTGATATTGAAGATATCTAGACAAAGATCAGCCTGCACATATGTGAAATCTGATCTAAGTCTATGCCACCTAATTTCTCCTTTTAATACAGAAAAGTTTTAAAATCTTATTTTCAAAATAAATTGCTGACTTGCAATAAGTGCATCCACTCACTGTGCTCTCAGCACTTTGATTTTAATGTTATTTTGTCATGGTTTTTATTAAGCATCAGGGTTACAGTAATCAACTTTATTCAAAGCTAATCAAGACAAGAGTAACTTGAAATATTAAGTTTGTTTAGAAAGTGATAGCTTGCAACTGATCTCACTTACAGGAAAGATTTATAGACTGTTAAATCCATGTCTTAACTTCTTTTCTGAAGTAGAGCTCAAGATTGTTCACCAGGACTCTATTAGCCTGTGCGTGACATTTCCAATAATTTGAAATATGCACAAGGTTCAAACATTGAGCAGCCTGGACAGTTCCACAGTACAACTGGAAGGTTGAATGTCTGTCTGAAGACACATCTAGACCTAATGTTTCTGTAAAGAGCATAGGTAAGACTCTGGTCAGACTTTGAAGATGCACAGACTGGCCAGAGTCTTTGCTTGGCCCTAATTTCAAATTGTTGGAAATGTCACACATAGGCACAGAAAGTAACCTGTGAGAGTTGTTGCAAATCTTATATCCAAAGATTTCCAAAGCAGGTGCCATTTAATTAAGATTCTATGGTCATATCTGTACCTCAGCTCAAGGAAAGAATTGAAGACTGTTTAAAACAGTCTTCAATTCTTTACTGAAGTTGAGCAAAAGAAGGTCCAATAGGGACTCAATTTGGTAGTTTTGAGGTCAAAATGGAGTCTCAGACACATTCTGCCTCCCAGAATTCAAACCCTGACTGAGGACTTCTACGAGGGCAAAAATGGAGAAAACAATTTTCAATTATGAGAGTCCATCAATACTGTGTTACAACTTTGACAACACTCATCATATTTTATGGTTTTACCATAAAAGGCCTCAGACTACTTTATTATGGGTTTGAGTTTCTTTACAGCTTTGAACAATAACACTGTGTTAAGAACCTTCCATTATTTCACAGCAAATGATGGCTCAGTGTAGTAATTGGTTCAAAATATGTTAGCATCTTATCGAAAGATTTTCAAAGCAGGTGCAATTTAATTTAGATTATTTTGTCTTAACCTCATGCAGTTCAAGAAAAGAATTGAAGACTGTTTTAAACAGTCTTCAATTCTTTACTGAGGTTTTAAGCCCAATAAGGTCTTGTCAGGACTCAATTTAGTAGTTTTGAAGTCAAAACAGAGTCTCAGACAAACAAACACTGCCTCTCAATATCCAAAACCCTGACCAAGAACCATAGAAAGAAGGGCAAACACGGAGAAAACAATTTACAGTTATGAGAGTCCATCAATATTGTGTTACAACTTTGACAACACTCATCATATTTTATGGTTTTACCATAAAAGGCCTCAGACTACTTTATTACGGGTTTCAGTTTCTTTACAGCTTTTAACAATACTAGCTAGAACATTCCATTATTTCACAGTAAATGATGGGCCATACAATTTATCAATTGGCTCAAAATGTTTTTTGCTTTTATCCAAAGATTTTCTATGCTGGCGACAATCAGTGAGATTGTTTTGTCCACACTTGTCGATTGCCTAACAAGAGCATTGCCTATGGGTGCCTATGCTTGGCTGTTGAGTGCTGGATGATGGAAAAAAAAAATCTAAGTAAAAAAGGGGAATAATTTGCACAAAATGAATCTAGAGTTATCCCCCTTGATAATGTCAAAGTTCTCACATGATTAAGATGATGACACCAAGGCACTGTAAAGCAAGACCTCAGGTTTTCTCCGAAAACAGCCGAGCTAAAAACTTGAATATCAATAAGGATTCAGCAATGGATTGATAGGCATTTTACTTTTGAATAAGAAGACGCTGCGCGGTACGCTCACTGGCCTTGGTTGTTTAGAGTAAATACTTAAAATTTAGCATGTACAGAAATCAACACAATATATCTACACCCCATAGGATGCTTGAAAACTATTTTTGTGCTTTTTAATGCAGGATCAATAAACAACATTGAGGGGGGAGGGGGTATAAATATGAATTATGTTGTTGAATTTTATCTATTTCCATCATGTATCATGACCTCAAGAAGTTAAAATACCATGCTAGTGGTTTGGGAAAGGACAAGGACACAAATCAAACTGACACAAATATCATAAAACTAAATGACTAAATATACTAAGACACAGATAAGAGGGGGGAAGGGGGGGGGGGGGTTAAATGATAGTCTAAAGTCTCTAATACCCAATGAAACCCTATATTGTGGGTACTCATTGGAATTGTCTTGACAAGACAATTAAAATGAGTACCAATAACATATACCTTTTAACATTATTATTGCAATACTTTTTTATCTAAAATCCAGAATACCCCCTCTATCTGGAGTGACCTCACTGGAATTTACTTCCGGAGGTCGTTGTATGGTAAAAGTAGATCTTAACGAAAAAATAGTGCGGCTTGAAAATGGCATTTTGAAGTGGAGAACAGTGATCCACGTGCATATTTATTTGATTTTTTGCTAGTCTTGCATCTCTCCTTTAATATAAGGCTTGGTTCGATCTTTTTTGTGCACGATTTCCTTTCCGGGAGGACGGATGAGCGACGGTGGGGGTGCCCGAACTAACTGACCTCTTCATAGATGGAAAAAAGACGGTTCCTTTACTCTGGCTTGAATAGCCCAAAAGTTAAACCTAAAAGACCCAGTTATTTTTGTCTCAAATAAGAGAACAATGAATGTAGATGAAGCGCTGGTGACGTAATATATAAATGCATGGTTGTGGAATGCGCTGCAGCACCTGAAAGTTGAGCAATTTTATATAGAACAAAGAAGGCCAAAAATCGGGTGGGGTCCGACCTAGATGGTAAAAAGGTCCGATTTTGAGAAAACGAATTTTGACCTCTTTAGATAGTTGCAAATGACGTAATATTTTGTCAATAGTTTCAAAAAGTGTAAAATTTTTAATTTTGATGATTTTATCAATTTAAAATCATTTTTTAAAATTTTTAAAGAAATTAAAGGAAATTCTTTGTAAGTATTTCTTCTTGCATTTTTTAACTTTTGTTGGAGCTAAAATTATCATTAAGTCCGTTTTTGTGCTTTGGGTAGCAAGGATTAATTTAATTGGTCAAGTGGATGTAATTAATTATGTAAACAATGCGATAGAATGGACATAAAAAACCCTTACCCCATTTAAAACCTGCGATTTTGTAATATGAGGGTATCACACAAAGGTGATCGAAAAATCGTTTTCTTGCTGCAAATTTTTAAATTACTTTGCTCAGAGTATTGGAAATAGACATTTGCTGGTAGTAAACAGGAAATATGCATATTTCTTCTAATTCTTAATCCCTTTTCTGGCTTGAAATTCAAACCCTTTTCACTATATGGGTAAGTTTGATATCGAAAGAAGCCCATTTCAATATTACTTTTCTGGCGTTCGTAAAACTTCAAACCAAAAAATTCCATGCTGATAAACTTGGGAACCATTTGTTTTTCAATAGTCTTGCAATCAAAAGTGAATTTTAAGTAAGAAATGGTGAGAAAATGCTTAACCCTTGCCCCGATAACGGTTTTTTCATGACTTTGTCGCAGGGGACTGGTCCTGTTTGAAAGCGTTTTTCTAGAATCATTTTAACACATTATCCAACTCGTTTTCTCAATTGAATAAGATAGTTTCAAAACACTTTAAAAAAAAAGCAATTTAGAGACAAAAGCATTTGAATCAAGTTAATTTGCTAGTTGAGACATAGGGTCTTACAAGTCAAAATGATCAATTATGTAAAATGTTCTCCTCTTTATCGTGTCAAGTTGTTTCTTGTAAATAGAGTGATCTTCCGTTTCTGTTACTTAAATAGTAAAGTCGTCATAGCTGAATACCTACACGTGAGTGAAATTCTCGACATGGCTCAAAATGATTCAAGAGACCCATTTTCAAACCCTTAACACCCATTTCAGAATAGATATTTATTGAAGTGGGTACCCCAAGTCCATGTTGTAAAATGGACGTTTCTCCTTCCCGTTGCGGTTTCTAATACCTTTAATTGAGTTGTAATACAACATATCTGTTATAGAACAGAGCTTTCTTTGCGATTTTTGACATAAAACTGCATTTTAAGAAATTAAAATGAGCGGGCTCTGTCATTTTTTTTTTAAATTTCACACCCAGTATGACTATTTTGACATGTTTTTTGAGGATTGGTTTTCGTTATTCCTACACATTATGCAAGTTTACGATGCACAAACTCTTAAACGATGTTTTAGATCCTGAAAAATTAAGCAAAGATTGTGGAATTTTGAATTCCACCCTTTACTCTATATGAGCCCCTTTTCATTTCTGGGGAACGCTATTATACCATTTGATTCATCAATGTTACGATTTTTGAAGCTAAGATGTCTGTTTTATTTTTTCTTTCTACTGTCATTTTGATACCTTTTAACAGAAAACACTCTTTTTGCGCATATTTTTATGATTAAGTTCTTTTAATTGGCATTAAAACGTGAAAATTGCGATTTTTTTGTTAAAATTACCTCGACCTTCAATGATTAACTCCCCTTTTTCTTGCCTCAAAATCAAGTAATGTTTAACATTTTTGGCTTAACAAGTTTGGGTGGAGTAATAGTTCAAAATTATACTTTGAGAAATCATTCCCAATGGCTTCTTACCAAAAATTATTTGATTAAGTAATCATGTTACATCACAAATAACAGTGCTCTGAATTCCTGCCTTTTTTCGCTAAACAGGTCATGTCCTAAAATCGTCATATTTCAGTGACAAATGCAAATATTAAAACCTTATTGACTTAACTTTGGTCACAATACCCCCCAGCATTGACCAACGTGTTTAGAAGTTAGAGGAATGCAAAAAGCTCTTAAATTTAGGAGTGACCTCACTGGAATTTACTTCGGGAGGTCGTTGTATGGTAAAAGTAGATCTTAACGAAAAAATAGTGCGGCTTGAAAATGGCATTTTGAAGTGGAGAACAGTGATCCACGTGCATATTTATTTGATTTTTTGCTAGTCTTGCATCTCTCCTTTAATATAAGGCTTGGTTCGATCTTTTTTGTGCACGATTTCCTTTCCGGGAGGACGGATGAGCGACGGTGGGGGTGCCCGAACTAACTGACCTCTTCATAGATGGAAAAAAGACGGTTCCTTTACTCTGGCTTGAATAGCCCAAAAGTTAAACCTAAAAGACCCAGTTATTTTTGTCTCAAATAAGAGAACAATGAATGTAGATGAAGCGCTGGTGACGTAATATATAAATGCATGGTTGTGGAATGCGCTGCAGCACCTGAAAGTTGAGCAATTTTATATAGAACAAAGAAGGCCAAAAATCGGGTGGGGTCTGACCCTGTAGCTCTTAAGTATATTTCATTATTAGTGTTGCTGATTGGTTATTTTTATTTATGTGGCTGATTAGTACCTCATCTATAATAATCTATAACAATCATATCCGTAAGTGCCAGATAATGCTTCTGTTGATCTTTGGCATTGTTTTGTCTTTAAAATGCATTCAGCAATAACTTAAAAAGATGGTAATATTGTATCATCCACCTAGGCTTCTTTCAGAACCATGTTTATGTTACTTCAACTTTATATCTACTTACAATTTACACAAGTGGTTTTCAATAAGTGTCTTAATTGCTTGGCTATTAGGTACTGGTTATAGCATAAAAATTCTAGGTACAAAAAGTTACACCCCAATAAATAGGTTGCTCTTTTGATAGTGAGCATATATTCCAAGCTAAAATTCCTTTTGTGATACCGTTAAAAATGACAAAATGTCAAATGTTTTTGCACTCCAAAGCTACGGACATCACAAATGCTATTGCGGCTCATGTGAACCTATTTTTAAAGCATATAGAGTTGTTGCAACTTAAAATAAAGATCCAATTGAGACTTTAACACACAAATTATAATTCAAAATTGCTTAAATTTTGACAACATGTTATAAGACCATCTGAGTGGAAAAGTAGCTTTTACAAGATAAGATATAGATAGCACAGACAGACAAGTGGCCCAATAACAGTACCAATTTTGCACAAACTACCAGATAACCCCTATCTAAATTACATCATTGTTTGGACAGATTTTTACACCTATCTTACACTCAGTGTCTGCTATTTCTTCTATAATGGCTAATAATGACTAGTTCTTATCAGATGATTATCTGGTAATAGCCAACAATATATCTACCAGAGATAGATATCTAAACTCTTACCTTTATACTGGTCAATCATGTGATTGTAGGATTTAGGTCCCTCTGTGCTCGAGGCATAATATGGTATGGACCATGAAAGAGAAAGAAGCGGATACAAGGAGATTTGGGTTCATATGCCCCTAGCTCTTCTAGGAATAGACCTCCTTGGTTCTTTTAACGTGCCCAGTGGAAATGACCGATACACGCGAAGCTACCTCTGGGTTCCTTACCAGTTCACTTCTAGTTGGGCAGGGGATAGCAAGTATCCCTGAAAATTCCTGTCGCGTTCGGGATTCGAACCCAGACCTTAGGATTGGTAGTCTTGTGTCTTACCACTAGACCGCCGGGCCGCCCTATCCAGAGATAGATATCTAAACTCTTACCTTTATACTGGTCAATCAGGGCTTGTGCTAGTTTTTCAAATTTAGGAGTCATTGACCCTTGACTGCAAATTTCTAGGGGTCAAAACTGGCATTGAAGGGGACAAAACAATAAATTAGGTGGATAGTGATTTACCTCTTAAATTGATTCATTCATATCTTAATAAGAGATTCATATTTCATATGAATCTCTTATAAAGATATGAAGGAATCAATTTATTGTAATACATTCATTATGTAGCAGTATCAGGATGCAATACTGAACCGAATGGTCATTTTGACCCCTTCGACAGGAAAATTTAGGGGTCATATTATTATATTTGCAGATTTTTGAGGGTCAAAACTCTGATTTAGGGGTCAAACACGAGCCGCGGTCAATCAACCTAGTATCTAAAAAATTCTATAATGTTTTCCATGGAGTATCAATCTTTTTCACTAAAAATTTTGTATCTTGTAAGAGGTGAAATGAACTAAAGCAGGGTTTAAACCTTTTGGTAAATTCACAGGTTTTGTAATAAGGTTACCTTGCAAACCTCTAATTTGATCTCATCTAAGACAGGCCCATTTTACTAATGATTTCATAGCAGATTTCATAAGGTTGCTATGAAATCACTGTCTTGCAAAATTAGGCCCTTAAACAAAAGTCATCCAAATTTTTCACTTATTTTCTCATTTTTGCATTGAATAAATAGAGTAATACTTTATTTTTGGGGGTAAGATTCATAAATCTTATTTCTTCAACAACAAAAGCTATATTTTCACTATGTGGCTCTGTCACTCATGAAACTTTAGCATTTGTTGGCCATTAAATGAAAACAAATAAATATCGCACTGAAACATTTATCCTCTATATCTTCAGAGGGCAACTTAAATGTTTTGTTCATGAACTTTGTGTAAAACATGCATTTGCAGTTAAATTAACATCATTAAACTTTTAACCTTTTTCACATAAAAAAGTTGTCTGACAACCTTGCAACAATTTATGGTCATAACCTTTGTAATGGTAGCATTGTATTCATGTATATTTAACAAGTCAACACTTAAAAAGAGGGACAGGCTGGCCTTAAGTAGCTCTCTCACATTCTGATTGCTGTAAAAGTTCAAATAGATTCCCATGCTCTAATACAACCCAATACACTTCTTTGGACGCCAAGATTGGCCATTTTAAAAGCTTAAAGACTCTAATAAGCCCCAATCCCCACCAAATCGATGAAACAATGATTAAGACGGAGGTTAAGTGTAACTGTTTCAAACCGAATCTTAAGGTTTTATGTTGATCCAATGCTTAAATTAATGATATGCTTTAAGTTTTTCTATGATTTTCAGAGTGTACTGTATCCTACTGTACTGTACCCTAGATTATTCAAAATGTCTGTATTCGATATCAGAATTTTTTAATCAACTCTGGCCCCTTCTTATGGAAACAGGATGATTCTAATAAACCCTGGGGTTGTATTAAGGCTTTTGCGGTATTTCAACTGATTGTAAGTAATATAGACTTTAAACCGCCATTTCATTTCAGGTTTATTTTTATAGCAAATCATTTTAACTTTAAAAAAAAATCACACAACTTTTATGTCAAAACTTTTTCATGCACATTATTCCATCAATTCTATTGTTTTGGGTATTAATGCCAAACAGCTTCAAGAATTTGACTTCAATGCAAAAGCTGTAGATTGTCATATTTACGGAGAAAAAATAATGACACGTTATTCTAAAATCAATTTTGATTTTGACTATTTAGTGTCAGAAGGAAGAACTTTGAATTGTGGTAATCTTCAGGATTACAATTGTCAGATACATATGTCTATATATATATGTATATATGTCAGATATATGAGCCTGTCCATGACATTTCCAACAATTTGAAATGTACATTAGTGTCTGTAGGTGTACCCATCATGTCAGGCATTACTACATTTGACATATCTATAATTTCATCTGAAATGTCTGACATAACTTCCTATGACAAAACATTACCAGTAACTGGCATTATATTGAAGGGAATACTCTTCCTAAAGGGAATACTCTTCCTATACAACACCTTTGCTGCAAATATAGGATTATTTAACTATTTGTAAATTGTATATATGGTAGATACATTAGTGTCTGTAGGTGTAACCATCATGTTAGGCATTACTACATTTGACATATCTATAATTTCACTTGGAATGTCTGACATAACTTCCTATGAAAAATATTACCAGTAAATGATAATCCCTGATTTTCACGTGCCTGTGATTTTGCGATTGAGAAAACATTGTGAAAAAAGAAGAAATTGCTTCTGACAAGCAATTTCTTCTTTTTCCACACTATTTTCTACCCTACTGAATGGTTATTTTTCAAATTAAATTCACTTTTAATTTTTGTCATTTTTGTCTGCAAAACCTTTGAATTTGGACAGGTCAAAATTTTGTAAAACGGGAAAGGGTTTAGCTGTAGTTACTGAGAAAAAATAATGACACATTATTCTAAAATCAATTCTAATTTTGACTATCTAGTGTCAGAATAAAGAACTCAGCATTATGGTTATCCTCTGGATTACAACTGTCAAATACATTAGTGTCTGTAGGTGTACCCATCATGTTAGGCATTACTACATTAGACATATCTATAATTTCATCTGAAATGTCGGACATAACTTCCTATGAAAAAAAATACCAGTAACTGGCATTACATGTAATAGGGAGTACTCTTCATATTAAACACCATTGCTGCAAAATTAATATAGGATTATTTAACTCTTGTAAATTGTTTTTGTTGCAGATATAATAGTGTCTATATAATAATGTAACTGTCCTGGCCGAGGGTCTTCAACATATCCTAATGATTTCAGGTTTCTGACTTCCTATTTAAATTATCACCTTGATCACATCCAAGATTATAAAAGGTTGTGTGTTTTTCTTTCAAACTTGAACCAAAATAACAGTGATCCTTTTGTTTCAACTATATAGATCTTTTTAATGCATGCACATGCATCAAAAAAAGATCTATATAGTTGAAACAATAGGATCTTTGTTTTTAGACAAGTGATGTTGCAAAATAACTGTAAACTTTATAATAAATTGACCTTTTTTCTCTATGATTCTAATAAACCCTGGGGTTGTATTAAGGATTTTACAGTATATCAACTGATTGTAAGTAACATAGACTTTAAACCGCCGTTCATTTCAGGTTTATTTTAATAACAAATCATTTCAACTTTGTAAAAAAAAAATCATGCAAACTTAATGTCAAAACTTTTTCATGCACATTATTCCATCAATTCTATTGTTTTGGGTATTTTCCAACCAGCTTCAAGATTTGACTTTCAATGCAAAAGCTGTAGATTGTCATATTTACGGAGAAAAATAATGACACATTATTCTCAAATCAATTTTAATTTTGATTATTTAGTGTCAGAAGAAAGAACTCAGTATTATGATAAATCTCAGGATTACAAGTATTTTTTTACAAATTTTGACCTTGACAGATGACCTTGTCACATGACCTTGACTTTGGTACCAGTGGATGTGGATCATTGAAATCTATCATCATGCCAAATTTGAGCTTTTATTGCAAAATCCTTTGGGAAAAAGCGCAAAGGTTAAATTTTTCGGACAGACAGACAGACAGACAGACGGACATGAGTAAAACAATATGCCCCTAATCTCACGATACGGGGGCATAAAAAGAAGAAATTGCTTCTGACAAGCAATTTCTTCTTTTTCCACACTATTTTCTACCCTACTGAATGGTTATTTTTCAAATTAAATCCACTTTTAATTTTTGTCTGCAAAACCTTTGAATTTGGACAGGTCCAAAATTTTGTAAAACAGGAAAGGGTTAAATAGGGAATACTCTTAATATTAAAACACCTTTGCTGCAAAACTAATAAAGGATTATTTAACTATTTGTAAATTGTATACATGGCAGATATATTAGTGTCTATATAATCATATTACTGTCCTGGCCGAGGGTCTTCAACATATCCATATCATTTCAGATTTCTGCCATAACTTCCTATTCAAATTATCACCTTCCTTGATCAAGTCCAAAGATTATAAAAGTTTTTTTTTTTTTTTTTTTTTTCAAAACCTGAGCTAAGTTAACAGTAGGTTAAGAACATGCATTTAAAAAGGTCAATATAAATGAAACACAAAGATCTGTATTTTTAGTAGGTGATGATGCAAAAAACTAAATTTTATAATAAATTTACCTATTTTCTGGATATTCTTACATCATTCCAGCTTAACATCAATTTACTTTTTGAAATGCCAGATTGACTAAATGATATGCTCTAGATAATCGGTTTAATCAGCCTCTCTCTATGCCTCTAATTCACCTGAGTTGTCTAATGCCTTGTCAATGATATCTTCTAGATAATCAGCTCCACTCTACATGTCAAATAATTCACATGAGTTTTTGGAATTATCAAACCTGAATTGTTCAGATTGAGGGGTCATGCAACACTATTGTAAGTGCCTATACTTTAATAGGCACTTACAATAGTGTTGGGCTGATCCCTCGAGATATTCCTGTCAATCAACCTGTTATTTTAATGATATACATATAATCATCGAACAAGTGAAATATTGTAACTACAGCTTTATTCAAGCTGTAGATTCAACAGTTTGGTCGCTAACCAATATTATATATTTTAAGATTCCAAAGTGAAATGCAGAAAGCCTGATCATTGCTGATAAGCCCCAACATCATTCTTTTCTAACAATATAACTGATCATCTTGACATAAAGCACATAAACAATACAGGGATATCTATAACAAAATCATCATGGATGCCATAAACAAATCTTGAAGAAGAAATTCCAATCCTATTACTTATTTATTTATCAACATATTGATGGAGAATTTCATCTAAAGCCTTTAAACTCAGTATAACTGTGGAAAATATGCTCAGGACAAGCACTTGTCACTTAACCTTCAGCAGTGACCTTAACCATGGGTGTATCAGAACAAACTCTTTGCATGACACAAAGACTCACTCAGGGAAACCATCATGCCATTTTATTTGGAATTATTTCATGAATATAGAAATATTGCCTCAAACAAGATTAATGGGGCTAATACAAACTGACACAGTGGTAACTCTATACGTATTTCACAAATCCATGGCAGGAGGCACAAAAAATGAAATTATTAATAATTTTTATGATATTGAGTTTTATATTCATTTCAATATTTAATTAGTTCAAGGACTAGTTGATGCAATCTGGTATATACTAAACAGGATCTTGTTATTCCAAGCCATTGGTGTTCTTTTCTAACCAGATCTATGAGTTAGGTCATGTGACCTGTACAAGACAATTCTAGGTGGGTGGGATATGTCTTACAAGGGTCACTGTCAGCATGGAGTGTAGATGGACCCAATTATATCAGGGGCTGGGCCCCATCAGTAGAACTAATTCACTTGTCATTGACAGCTGTAATAATAAATGTTTTCATGTCATTATGAAGTTTGCAGACAATGATTTGTCTCAAATTAATCCTTCCTTGTCATGTTGAATAAATTTTTAACTAGAAAGCCATGAATGGCTTGAGTCGCTCCACAGGCTTGAATTTCTTGTAATAGCAAATCAAATTATTGACTAGATTTTTTGATATTTTGGGTTCTTAGAGCAAACACAAATTTTAAAGCAGTAATGTGCCCCAGTGAAAATTGAAGTGAAATTTCAGTGAAATTTCACCAAATTTCAGTGAAATTTCAGTGAAATGTTAAAATATCACTGAATCTCAGCAAAATGACCAAATTTCAGTGAAATTTCAGTGAAATTTTGGCAAAAAATTTTGAAATTTCAGTGAGATGTTTTTTTCTTTATGAGGCTAGAATTTCAGTGAAATTTCAGTATCTTTTTTTTTAACTTATGAAATTTCTGTGAATATGCCAACTTAAAAAATGTGTTTATAATAATACTGAATCTTTATAAAAGCACTAAAAAAAGTAGGAACACAACAGATTCACAACATAATTGTAGCAAAAGACATGTTTATTTAGATTGTCAGAAGCAGAAATATATAGCCTAAAATGAATATACTTTTGTGAACATTGTGGACTATTCCGTTCCTAAGCTTAAAGGAATGAACATGTTTAAAGAAATGCATGATTTCTTCCCTCTTATGAAGCTTTATATTTCTCAAATTGCTTGAAAATGTCAATTAAAAAAAGATACAGACAAAAATAAATAAGAACAAAAAACACACATAAATATACTATGAATATTTTTTGTTAACACAACAAGTATGTTTTTTTCTTCATTTATGCAAGGAAATCTATCATACTACAACCACAATATCTGTTACTTTAGCATAGATATATTTCACGACTATACTTATTATCTGATAATGGCTGGGACAATTTCAAGTCAAAAGAGTCTCTTAAAAAATATTACAGAATAATAAATGATATTACGTGATTTGTAATGAACTATTTCTCATGCAATAAACCATTTTCATTTTTAGTTTGTCTATTAGTATTATCTTGTTAAATAACAAATTTAAATGGTAAAATGAAAATTTTCTTTATGCCGTGGAGTAAACAGAAATTTCCAGTCTAAAAATTCTAGTCTAGATTAAGCCATGTGATCGTTAAGAACCAATGAAAATGTTACACGGCTAAACTTATCACGCGCCATGGTGCAAACGACGGAGGTGAGATTGTGGGCTCATTTTGTGTATAATGAAAAAAATATCCGTAAGAGATGGCTACGTTATGCTATTGATATGCTGTTAATATCATAATCCAACCGAAAGACAAGTTACAAACCGGAACGTAAAGAAACACGTAAGTTTTTGAAGTGAAAATAAAAAACTTTCGTTATCAACTTGACCTTGCTATTTCGCGGATTTGTGCAATATTTGGCCACAGTTTAAATTCTTATTCCGTAACGAAAAAAATTAAAATAAATAAATTTGATTAAATAAATATTCTTTACTTGTCTTTTCAGCAATGATAAAATCCTCAACCAATGTAATTAAATCGTATTTCAAAATGAAATTCTTTCCTTGGAATGACTATCAAAATGGTGGTCAGGAATTCTCGTAGAACAAACAGTCAACTGATTCTATTTTTAGACTACACGGAATTCCCACAGCTGTTAAAGTATCTTACCCTTTGCATGTCCCGTGAAATAGAATAAATATTTTAAACCTCAAAATCGTTATTAACAAGTAAGAGTGTTTATAAATGGAGATGATATCAAGGTATTTATGACTTGTTAGTATTTTACTGGTCATTGGTAGTGATTTTGTGCCAGGAAAACATTCATCTGCACCATTGTTGTAGAAGAATTTTAATTAAAAAAATGATAGGAAAAGAAAGTGTAGAATGTCTTCTTCCCTCAGAATTAATTATTAACCTCCATAATATTTTCAAAATCTCCTAAATATTATCTTAACATGACTTAAATAATTCGTAGCTGACAGGTAAAGTGTAATAGTAACTGGACAAGCCATTTTTCGGATATTGATAAACAAAGAGACATTTATTCGCTAAACCAAACAAATGTATTTATACCCATCAGAATTTATGATTAATACATTAAACTGAAATAGATTTGACAAATAATTTATGAATCACAAAAAGGAATATAGATTTTTTTCACATTTTTGAAAAAAAATATCTTTCTTAGATTAAATTTGACAAAAATAACATCAAATACCAATTAAGCATTTTAGAATCTATATGAGAAATGATAATCTCCCCTTTTGATAGTTTTATTAGAAAATGTATTTAGAAATTTGCTGATTGGGAGGCTTTCATATATAGTCTCTCAAAACTGAGTAAAATTCACAACAGATTTCTCTTATTAGTATCAATAAGAATAGATAGATCGTATTCAGTGATATTTAATAATTTTGACTTGGTATTTTATTATTTTGAATAAATACAAAAAAATTCATTTCAGATAAATGTCACTCAGACATGTAGGCCTAACAGCATTACTGGTGCCATATATACATGCAAGATTGTCACTGTGAAAACAGATATGTTCAAGTAATTTGTAAGTAGAATAAGATGACACTGTATTCATTATTTTACTACATGTCCACACATAAAAAGATCAAGGGTGTAATGTTTTATGCTATTTGTCCATCTTTCTGACTGTCTATGAAAACTTGATGCGCCAACTAAAAATTTTTTTTATAAATTAACCTGGACACTATTCAAGTTACAATGTAAAAAATATGCATAAAAGTTTCTTTCACCATTCCATTCCACATATTTTGATGTCAAGGTCATCTTACTAAGTCAAATTTATCAAAACTAAAAATACTGTTTCAGGTCTCATTACATGCCATCAGGGGTGGACACATGTTCATCTTCTATCTCTGATCTTAGTGAGGAGAAAGAATTGCAGTATCTAAGGACCCTAATTCTCGCTAGCTTCAGTGTATTGTACCCCCCAAAAATATGGGGGGTGGGGGGGTGGGGGGGGGGGGTATTAGGAGTTAGCTTGTTGGTCGGTTAATCTGTCTGTTCATCGTTTAGTCCATCCATCCATTTTTAGTTTTTATGTGTCCATTCAGTTTCTCAGCAACTAATGGGCAGATTTCCATTAAACTTTACAGATGTGATCAGTATCGGGTAAAGATGTGCAAGTGATATTTTGGTTATGATCCATTCATTGACTTTTGTGTTTTGACAGAGTTATGGGATGATGGAAAATGGCTTTACATTATTGACAAGCACTTGTTTTGGGGTAATACGGTATTAGTCAACAGTCTAGTTTATCAAGCTTTTGCAGTTGGGATGGTCATACCCAACATGACTCTTAAAGATCGATTTCAATATGAAGTATTCACACTTACAACAGTCCTTTTATCATTATATCATTAGACCTTGAGCTTTGACTTTTGAGATTTAAGAAAAATTCGTTCAAATGGTAGTAGGCTTAAGAATAATTGTAATTGAAATCCATAAGTGCAAGCTATTATATATACTTACCTCCACATTTTCAGTTTTCTTTTATATTGCAGATACAACTCAAATATAGTAAAGGGATAAACCTTATAGTGTAACTGCTGAATATTTTGGAGTCTTGAGAAAAACATGAGTGAAGAAGATAACAACTGTAGCCTTGAAAAAACAACAACATTAAGTTAGATCTGGAACAAAATTATGTAGTTGAAGGTAGGTAAGTGTATTGAAGTTAAATGCTTTCCAGTAGATCCTCAAAATTTCTTGATGGAGTATCTTATAAAATTTAAATGTCACACCACTAATATTATCATAATTGTAAACTCGCTGTTTTTAATCACTCTTCTTTTCATTCTATCTCCTGAGGTATAAGTGCTATTTACTTGAAACTTTATAGTTGAATAGATCTTATTGAAGAGATGCACAGTGCACATTTTTTAAGAGACGCCAATCTTGCTTTATTTTACCTCACTTAGGCACTATATATATAACAAAGTAAAGTGGCTATACTGGAGTCACCATGTCAGTCTGTTCATCCATCTGTCTGTCCCATGTTTTTTAAACAGGTATTACTTCTTTACTAGTAAAGCTTTTAACTCATGCACTTACACAATTTGACTAGGATAAATGCAGTATAATAAGAATAACTTAGTTATTGCCACTTGGTTTTTTAAATTTTTTATCCCCCACCGTTTTTTGCGAAGGGGATATAGTAATGGTCTCCACCCGTCATTTCGACATTCTGTCACTAAACTTGGCTGGAGCATATCTCCTAAAGTTCAGTGGCTATCAACTTGAAATTTTAAAGATGGATAGATCTCATGGAGAAGTGCAGTACTGCACAAGAACAACAATTCTCGCTTGCATAATTTTGGATTAATTGCCCTTTGTTATTTCTTAACTCTTTCTCTTTTTTTGGGCATATCTCTTAAAGTAAAATAGCTAGCTATCAGCTTAAAACTCCATAGGTGGATAGTTCTTATTGAAATGAGCAATGCACAAGAACTATAACTCTTGCTTGCATAATTTACCAGTTATTGCCCTTTGATATTCTAAAAACTTATATTCTGAAGGGAGCATATCTCTTCAAGTACAAAAGAATCTTTAATAGATTAAGCTTCAGTTCACTATCAAGCTTTCATGATTGGGGATGGCCATTTCTGACATTGCTGTTGTCATTTTTGCCTTTGCTTATCCTTATTTGAGAGAGTTTTCAATATATTGCTCCATACACTATAACCATATGTAATATATTTTAAAACCATAATTAATATTCTGGATCTTACCTTTTAACCCCTTGTCATGCAGAATAAAAACCATAGAATATTAAATTGAAATCGATATCCTGAATGCACTTATTGTGGGTAAAATAAGTTTCATTTCAAAAATATTGTTTTTAAAGAAAAATCAAGTGGTCAGGATTTAGATTAAAATGCTCACATGTGCAGGCTAATCTTTATCTTTACCTTCTGTCAGAGCAGGAATATTTTAGATTGAGCTTAACAAGGGTCATTTTTTTCACATTTTGTTTTTCAATAACTTCAGAAAGTGGAAGAATTCAACAGAAGAGGAAAAAAATGTGATCTTTGCTTTGTGTTTCAACTTAACCATTGTAACCTAAATACCAACCACTACAACAAGAGGTCATGGCATGACGTTTTTGGTACCACAATCAAGTGTGAATGTGCACATACACTAAATGGAACTAGCCTAGAGACATAAGAGACTGCTTCAGAAAATAATTAACCTTGTTATATAAATAGCTGTTTTTAAAGTTTGAAATGTATTTCTCTGTTTTAAACTGTTTGTAACTTCACCTTCCTCTCTTGTGTGGCTGCAAAAAGTTAAAAAATACCCAGATATCTGAGGGTAAGATCTTTTGGTATTTGAACTTGCTACTACTTGAACTTTCTACTTGACCATGAACAAAATGAACATGTCTGCAAAAAAGTAAATTGATACATTTTGAGAAGATATTGCTTTTAATGATAAAAATGTGGAACCAGCATTTTCATCATTTCAAACAATTTTTTCCATCCTTTTACATGAATATTAGTGAATAATTTATCACTTAGATCTATTGCGTAACATTCAAAGATTTGCCCTGATATTCACTGGTCCATGGACAAGTAGCCTTGAAAAATGTACTTGTCTGCAAGTACAAAAGCACATGTTGGACAAGTTAGGACATGGGAATTCCACATCCTGTGTTTTCATATAATCAAGTGATTCATATCAGGCTGAGTTAGGGTAAACACAGTTGTCAGATTGATAGTTCAGTGTATGTGCCTTACAGTGCTGTCTTTTCATCCATCAGTCTATCCATCCATCCATCAGATTGTGTCAAGACAAATACTCCTAAATCAATAGATTTCAAAATAGCTCATATGTTCTCAATCATGAGGAGATGTGATTTTTAAAAAAAATCTTAAAGTTCCTATGTCAAGGTCACATCTCAAAGTCAAACATCTGGTTTGGAGTCAGTCGTATTCGGACAACCATATAGATACTAGTATGTAATTATATTTCCCTCCTATGGAGTAGAGGGGTATTTCCCTCCTATGGAGTAGAGGAGGAATATTGGTTTCAACTTGTCTGTCCAGCTTGATGAAATTCAGTGTTAATTCTTTTAAATTTTAAGTGTAATTCAATGAAATTTTGATGAAAATTCACTGAGATTTTGGTGAAATTCACTGTTAATTCTTTGAAATTTTTGTGAAACTTTGGTGAAAATTCACCGATATTTTGGTGAAATTCACTGTTATTTTGCCCCTTTCTTTCACTGATATTTTGCTATATCTCACTGAAATTTCACTGTTATTTCACTATATTTCACTGATATTTCACTATATTTCACTGATATTTCACTGAAATTTCAATCCATAATTTCAATTTCAATAGAATCTTGGTGAAATTTTGGTGAGATTTCATTGAAATTTTGATGAAATTCACTGTTAATTCTTTGAAATTTTGTGAAACTTCAGTGAAATTTCACTGTTATTTTGCCCCTTTCTTTCACTGATTTTTCACTGAAATCTCAGTGAAATATCAGTGAAATTTCAATCCATATTTTCACTGGGGTGGCCAACACAAAAGAAAGCAAATGAACTGACTAATTGATTAACTAATTGATGGATATTGTAGTGATAATAACCATGATGGACATTAAAGTAATAATAAATTCGAAAAATGCAATTTTGTCATACTCAAGGGCTCATAAAACAAGAGGACCTTGATGTTCCTTAATCGCTCACCTGGACCTAGATGGCTAGAAAATGTCACTATAGTCAAATAAAGATGTGAGATTATTATCAAGCTGAAAATTTCTCTCATGATCTTAAAGAGTCTTTAATAATCAATATATGTGGCTGTAACAGTGAAAAGGATGTTTAAGAAAACTGCAATTTTGTCAATGTCATGGGAAAATAATTTAAACAAGTAATAAAGAGTATTTAAGTATCACATACTGAAATATTTCTACAAAGAAAAATTCATGATTGATGAATAGCATATAGAAAATTGACCTCCGCCTGTTAGATACATATTTTTATATGATAATGGGTCACCAAAGGAATATATTTCTTTTTTAAGATGATTAAAGTTTGAAATTATTCCAGCGTAGTATTGGCATATAGGAAGATCAGACTACACTTTTTGTCCATACTTCCTGCAAAATAAAAGGAATATCAGGAATATTCCAGGTTCAGCATGGAGATGGTAAAGAAACATGCATTTGCTTGTTTTTTGAAATCACAAATTTCTGGTTTACATGTTTTCACAATATTAGCTATACAGTTTCTTGTCCGGGTATATGACCATTTATTCCCTGCTGGAAAAAAATGATGTCACCTGAGCCGTAGGCGAGAGTCGACATAATTTTTTACTGCCAGGAATATGTAGTCATATACCCAGGCAAGAAACCGTATTACAAATTTATTATTCTTCAAAGTTTTAGACTAAATATCTTGAGTCTGAATTGTTGAAATTCGTTTGGCAATTTGTTTGACACAAGCTTTTATTTAATTCAATTTAGCATGACAAGGGTTAATAAGAATTAAGCCAAAGTACAAAAGCTCAGGCCACCCACTCAACTTGCCATGTCTGTCAGGAAACAGCTGATTTCTGCTTTGTTTTTATTATGCCTGTGTTATTCTCATGGGACCTTATTACCCATGGCAAGAAAATATAAGTGCCTTTCTTTTGTTTATATGTCATAACAAAATGGTAGTAAGAAATATTATGGAAATATGATATCTTGGAAATACTTAACGTCTATTCAACCAATTTGGAAGTGTGATGGTGATTTTTTCATTATACATTGATCATTATGCAACACCTGTTTGTTTGTTTGTATGCATGGGATTTTGCACCACTTTCAACAATATGTGAGGTATATTATAACTGGTGCACCTATTACTATGGCTCCCAGTCATTTCTAGATAAAGCCAGTATACAAACTCAACACTCACAATGAACAGCTAGCTTCTACCTGGGCATTTTACATATCATTGGCTGATCTAGGTGGGATACAAATGACACTTTGTCACATGACTTTTGTCAATCTTGGCTAAGCCCACTTCTTGTGTTTGCGACTGAACTAATTTGGAATGCTTAAAGCATACCACAAATTCTTCAAGATGCAATTTTTAGTCTTGAACTGTTCAATATCATTTAAAGGTCATAGCAATATTGCTTTTGCCTTGGCTGAAGAAAGTTGCTGGGGTCGGATGTGTTTGCAAGACAAGTAAATTCATTAAGATAGAAAAAAAAGAATTGGCAGACTCCAATCAACTCCAATTCCAACTGTATAGTCACTTGGCTTACATTATAGCCAATCAAGTGATTGCAAAACTTTTCTAAATGCAAACAAGAGCAACGTCTACGGCTGCAAGGCTCGGCTGCAGGTGCTGGATAATGCAAACAATCTTAGACAAAAAAAGGGACATTACTTCTCCCAGAGTTATCCCCCTTGATAGTCTGGATAGCTCTTGTCATAGTGAACACACATGCCAAGTCTCATGAAGATATATTCAATAACGATAGGTTAAAATTGTCCCGCCAATAATATCAAAAGTGTTTGGCCCCTTTAGAACAGCCTTGCAATCAACACTCTAAATAACCGACCTTGAATTATGAAGACCAATTGATTTGAGAGGAAATACAAGACAATCTCCTGCAGTCTTTATGTTCCTCTCTCTAATTTGTTCTGATGTCTCACTAATTGAATTTAATACTTTATTGCAGAAAAATTCATGCACTTGTTGCAGGAAAATGCATTCCCATTGACCCTTCACAGAATTTGTGTTTGAGCAATACAGGTTTCATATTTGACCAATGCGTGTGTCTAGCAATAAATGTTTGGTGTTTGACAAAAAATGTTTCATGTCTAGTAGTACATATTATACCAATTACATGTTCTGTGTTCAAGCAATGCTTGTTTGGTAATTGAGCAATAAATGTTTGGTATTTAAACAATAAACCTATGAGGTTTTATTAATACATGTTTGGTGGTCAAGCACTTATGGATACATTGTGTCGGAGCAAAACATGTTTGGTGTCTGAGCATTATACAGTCCATGTTACATGTTAAATAAGCATTACATGTTTGGTATTTGGACAATACATGTTTTGTCTTTGGGCAAAACATGAAGGTGTTTGAGCAATAGATGTTTGGTATTTGAGCAATCCATGTTTGGTGTTCAAGCAATGTAACAGTAAATGTTTCATACATACTTGACCATAACATGTTTTAGCAATAAATGTTTGATGTTCAATCAGAACACATATTTTTTTTTAACAATACATGTCTGGTGTTTGTCAAATGCAAATTTTGTGCACAAGCAATATATTTTCAATGAATAAACATTTAAACACAAATATAACCCTAGTTTTATATGAACTTTTTTTTTCCAAAAGACTTCTATGGTCGCAAAAACGAACTCTTAAAATGGTACCCTGCTTTGCATGTTAGTCCATGTACAAAGTTAAAAGTTCCATTTCTACAACAATGCAGGCCTACAGATCCCAAGGGCTTAACTCCCATTACGTCATTTACGCAAGTGTGTAAAAGAAATTATTGTTTGTTGAAAAACATCTTTGATGAATGATCATAACATTGAAACTACAGCTTATTCAAGCTGTAGTTACGATGATTTGATTATTCAACAAATGTTCAAATCATTAAAATGGGAGCGGTCAGAAGGCATGCATCTTTTGTCAGTCCACATATCGCCTTTAACCTAAATATTCTTTGGTTGTCGCCTTCTGAGTGCGTATAAATTTCAAAGTCCTAGATCCGCCTATGGATCTTTCAGTCTAATGACTGTGAGCAGGTCAACCACATCATCATTTGTATTTTAGGGAATCCCACCAGAGCAGAAATAATTCCCGCTGAGCCAGCACAAATGTTGTGTCACGTTCTAGTTAATAGCATCAAAGTGAAAACAAACAAGAAACTTTTAGATTTTTCTCACTCCTGCCTATTATTCATGTAACTTTAGAACTCACTGTTTATTTTAACTGTTTGTGAATCGGTGATAGCAGCTATTTTAAGAAAGCTGAGCTTAGATTAATGAGCGCAGACTGTGTGATACCAATTTTGAAAAAGTTGCAAACTTCGTGTACACTTATTTTATCGTTTGAAATAGTAATTATATTTGACAACGGGAATGGGGAGAGTGTTTGTTGTTGGTAGCAAATACTTTTTTTGCCAAAATTCAATATTAACCCATGTCATGCTGAACCCGGAATATTCCTGCTTTGGCAGGAGCTACAGACAAACATCAGCCTACACACATGTGCAGTCTGATTTAAGTCAATACCACCTGTTTCTCACTTTCAAACCAAAATTGTCAATATATTTAGTTTTTTTTTAAATAAAAATAATTGACCTACAGTTGGAACTTTCATTGTTTTTTGCCCTTTGATTTTGATGAAAATTTTTAGCCAAAATTTATTCAGCATGACCAGGGTTAAACAATAAATTAAAACAGCTTGACCAGGGTTTGCAGGGTTTGATACCAACAGTGTCCTGGGAACCTAAGGATCCAAAATATTTGGAGGGATCTCATGCCTTAAAAGCAAGGGATTGTTTGGATAATCTTCTGTATCTATAAAATTTTATATCTATGAAATTTGATATTCAAATTATTATAACAAAACATTGCCTTTACCTGGGTTCAATACTTAAACAGAGTGCTTGAAACCCAAGGATCCCATAGTATTTGGAGGGTTCTCATTTGTTAAAAGCAAGTATTTGGAATGGATCTCATTAGTGAAAAGCAAGGCAGTCTGTTTGTATCCTTTTACATCTACATTCAAAATTCATTTTTTTAAGCAAAGGTTCTAACTTAACTTTGTTATTTAAATTTGAAAGGAACAGAGAGACATAATTGAGTTAATCCATGGGCTTGCAAAGTTATTAGAATATTTCAAAGAAGTATATGCTTTTCGTTTCTATTTCTTTACCTGAAAATGAAGAATATTAGGTATCCCTGTCATTATCTAGAGGGATCTTCATAGTAGGGCTTCCTGCAAGAGCCAGGGCTTGTGCTAGCTTTTTAAATTTGGGAGTCATTGACCCCTCGACCATAAAATTCTGGGGTGCAAAACTGGTTTTGAAGGGACCAAAAAAAAAGAAAAACATCAAAACATCAGTCATAAAAAGTAATCTATATAACTGAATCATCACATAAACAACAAGAGCCATGTTGGACATGGGCATAAGTCCCCTACCGGCTTTGTTTGTCTCAATGTTTTCCCACGCCAATTCTATCAGGGACGTCAAAACCAGGTCTTGTTAAAGGGTTAAACAAGACTTACATGAGTTGTTGTCTCTGCTGTGCCCACTATACAATTCATGGAAGCAATAGACAGATGCAAGAAATAGTATCAATAACAGTTACCTTGTCTGATCCAAGATGTTTTTCTTCAGTCTTGTTGGTAAGAAATGAGAACTTTCACTGGAGGTGATTAATACTGCTGCATCACCACCCTGACTAACATGGCTTATAATTTTTTCTACATTTTAAAACAGGTTTCATCAAGTTAGCTTGCTTAGTTATTAAGTTATTGCAGGAACCATTTTTTGCCATATTTTCACTATTTCCGTTACCATAGCAACCGCACTTTTTGTCAAAGAACAAAGATAAAATGATGTGCATAATCTACACATTGCCATCTAGTCATATACCAAGTCTCATCAAATTAGCTTGCTTACTTATTAACTTATCGCAGGATCCAATATTTTTTGCCATATTTTCACTATTTCCGTAACCATAGCAACAACAATTTAAGTCTAAAAACAAAAATAAAATGATGTGCATAATCTACACATTGCCATATAGTCATATACCAAGTCTCATCAAACTAGCTTGCTTAGTTATTATCTTATCGCAGGATCCCATTTTTGGCCATATTTTCACTATTTCTGTAACCATAGCAACCTCAATTTAAGTCGAAAAACAAAAATAAAATGATGTGCATAATCTACACATTGCCATCTAATCATATACCAACTTTCATCAAAAACGCTTGCTTAGTTATTAAGTTATCGCGGGATCCAGATTTGAGCGGACAGACGGACGGACGGACGGACAGACGGACGGACGGACGGATGGACAGACGGACGGACAGACGGACGGACAGACGGAGGGCAAACCTATAGTCCCCTCCGGTGTGAACACCGGTAGGGGACTAATAAAGTTCTAATAGTATGAAGAAAAAAATTGATCTTTATATTTATATTGCATGGGTCGCACCACTAGAAATTCAGTTGGTCAAAATGACCCCCTTTCAAGAAATATTTGAGGGTCAAAATGGGATTTTTGCGAGTCAAAACCCTGGTTTAAGGGTCAAACACAAGCCCTGAAGAGCCCATACTGAAAAATAGTAATTGCCAACCTCTGGCTTAACTCATTATCAGATAGAAATAAGCTTAATATACTAATCACCATTATCGAAAGAATTTGTAGCATTTCAGTTTCATTTGATGAATTTTAGAAACTGCTTTTTTGAATAGAAAAAATGTGGGAAATGGAGTATAAGCTCCCCAATTTGCTTAAAGTTTTGTCCTAAGCTTTTTCTTGACAGTCAAAGAAAGAAGGAGGTCTTTTTTATGAGAAAATGGGTTGATCAGTCAAACTCAAACAAAGACATTTCCAGGGGTTAGTGCGATACTATTGTAAGTGCCTACATGTACATTAATTTTTAAATGCACTTACAATAGTGTTGGGCTAACCCCCCAAAATTTTGCTAATTATGTTGAACCATCTAACTTCAAGTAGAACCAAAGACGTTGTCCCAATTATAAGCAGAGGCCAATGCAAGTTATTTAACACTTTCCTGTTTTACAAAATTTTGGACCTGTCCAAATTCAAAGGTTTTGCAGACGAAAATTTAAAGTGGATTTAATTTGAAAAATAACCATTCAGTAGGGTAGAAAAAAGTGTGGAAAAAGAAGAAATTGCTTGTCAGAAGCAATTTCTTCTTTTTTCACAATGTTTTCTCAATCATAAAATCACAGGCACGTAAAAAGCAGGGATTAAACAGCAAAGTCATTCTGTTTGTTATTTTTTCCCTGATTGTCAATTATAAAATGTCTTTATTCTCAGAAATGATAAGTTGCAGATACCATATGTTGATAAATGTTTACAGAGTTAAATCAACTTTGCACAATTATTTGAAAAAGCTATTGCCACAGAGCTGTGGAAATGAAGACAACTTCAAAAGGAAACCACTTAAGTCTTGATGGAGCAATGAAAACTCTGTGCATGTATACCTGTTTTGTCCAAAGGTTTCTTATACATGCTGAGTTTCCATTTATGACGTCAAAGTATCTGTATACGCATGAAAATCAGCTCGGACGCAGAATTTCAATACTCGTCACGTCCATGGGACGCAAAATAAAATGAATGGCAAAAACAATGTATTTTCCATAAATCTTACGCAGAAACGTCAGATAACTAGCGGAAACAATCCAAAATGTTTCAAAGCACAACAGATTTGAAGCGATGTCACCGGTTCTAACCGAATAGTTGCAATTGTTGCGATTCCCGCTTTTTCGTCTGGTACCAGAACTGTCTAAAATATTGTTTTCTTGGCAATTTGATAGCCGGAAACCAACTGTTACTTTCTTTTTGTAAATAATAATGGCTTCTCCAGCCAAGAAAAAGAAACATAGACGGTCTTTTCAAGACCAGTGGCTTGCCGATCCAGCATTCAACCACTGGCTGATAGAAGATGAGTCAGATTCGCCTGCTGTTCGAATGAAGTGCAGTATTCGTTGAGAAACTATCCTTTCATTGAACCCTTTCCCAAATAACAAAATTTTAGGTTGGTCCAATATGAAAGGTGCTGCAGATCACAAAATTTGTGATTACTTGGCAATAAGCTAAATATTGACATAATAGCACTGCCTATGGGTGCTTATACTTGGCTGTTGATTGCTGGATAGGTAATGAAAAATGTACGTCAAAAAGGGGGCATAATTTGCAAAAATGCACCCCTTAGTGGTTTAGGTTGCTTTACAATTGTTTGATAGTAAACATTATATGTGCCTTGTTTCAAGTGAATGCATTCAGAAATATTAGGGGTGTCACAAAATGTCAAAGTTTTGGACTGATGACGACAACACAAAGGCTATAGCAATACCTTGTTGTTTCTCCAAAACAGCCGAGCTAATACATAATAGACATTTTTTCTCAGGAAAACAACTCATTCTTCCCTTTAAACAGAAAGCGTTATTGTATGATGATTACCCCAGTGAAAATATCAATTGAAATTTCACTGATATTTCACTGAGATTTCAGTGAAAAATCAGTGAAAGAAAGGGGCAAAATAACAGTGAAATTTCACTGAAGTTTCACCAAAATTTCAAAGAATTAACAGTGAATTTCATCAAAATTTCAATGAAATCTCACCAAGATTCTATTGAAATTGAAATTATGGATTGAAATTTCAGTGAAATATCAGTGAAATATAGTGAAATATCAGTGAAATATAGTGAAATAACAGTGAAATTTCAGTGAGATATAGCAAAATATCAGTGAAAGAAAGGGGCAAAATAACAGTGAATTTCACCAAAATATCAGTGAATTTTCACCAAAGTTTCACAAAAATTTCAAAGAATTAACAGTGAATTTCACCAAAATCTCAGTGAATTTTCATCAAAATTTCATTGAATTACACTGAAAATTTAAAAGAATTAACACTGAATTTCATCAAGCTGGACAGACAAGTTGAAACCAATATTCCCCCTCTACTCCATAGGAGGGAAATACCCCTCTACTCCATAGGAGGGAAATGTAATTACATACTAGTATCTATATGGTTGTCCGAATACGACTGACTCCAAACCAGATGTTTGACTTTGAGATGTGACCTTGACATAGGAACTTTAAGATTTTTTTTAAAAATCACATATCCTCATGATTGAGAACATATGAGCTATTTTGAAATCCATCTATTGATTTAGGAGTATTTGTCTTGACAAAATCTGATGGATGGATGGATGGATGGATGGATGGATGGATGGATGGATGGATGGATGGATGGATAGACTAATGGATGAAAAGACAGCACTGTAAGGCACATACACTGAACTATCAATCTGACAACTGTGTTTACCCTAACTCAGCCTGATATGAATCACTTGATTATATGAAAACACAGGATGTGGAATTCCCATGTCCTAACTTGTCCCACATGGGCTTTTGTACTTGCAGACAAGTACATTTTTCAAGGCTACTTGTCCATGGACCAGTGAATATCAGGGCAAATCTTTGAATGTTAGGCAAAATATTCATGTAAAAGGATGGAAAAAATTGTTTTAAATGATGAAAATGCTGGTTCCACATATTTATCATTAAAAGCAATATCTTCTCAAAATGTATCAATTTACTTTTTTGCAGACATGTTCATTTTGTTCATGGTCAAGTAGAAAGTTCAAGTAGTAGCAAGTTCAAATACCAAAAGATCTTACCCTCAGATATCTGGGTATTTTTTAACTTTTTGCAGCCACACAAGAGAGGAAGGTGAAGTTACAAACAGTTTAAACCAGAGAAATACATTTCAAACTTTAAAAACAGCTATTTATATAACAAGGTTAATTATTTTCTGAAGCAGTCTCTTCTGTCTCTAGGCTGGTTCCATATAATGTATGTGCACGTTTACAGTTGATTGTGGTACCAAAGACTTCATGCCATGACCTCTTGTTGTAGTGGTTGGTATTTAGGTTACAATGGTTAAGTTGAAACGCAAAGCAAAGATCACATTTTTTCCTCTTCTGTTGAATTCTTCCACTTTCTGAAGTTATTGAAAAACAAAATGTGAAAAAAATGACCCTTGTTAAGCTCAATCTAAAATATCCCTGCTCTGATAGAAGGTAAAGATAAAGATTAGCCTGCACATGTGAGGATTTTAATCTAAATCCTGACCACTTGATTTTTCTTTAAAAACAATATTTTTGAAATGAAACTTATTTTACCCACAATAAGTGCATTCAGGATATCGATTTCAATTTAATATTCTATGGTTTTTATTCTGCATGACAAGGGGTTAAAAGGTAAGATCCAAAATATTAGTTATGGTTTTAAAATATATTACATATGGTTATAGTGTATGGAGCAATATATTGAAAACTCTCTCAAATAAGGATAAGCAAAGGCAAAAATGACAACAGCAATGTCAGACATGGCCATCCCCAATCATGAAAGCTTGATAGTAAACTGAAGCTTAATCTATTAAAGATTCTTTTGTACTTGAAGAGATATGCCCCCTTCAGAATATAAGTCTTTAGAATATCAAAGGGCAATAACTGGTAAATTATGCAAGCAAGAGTTATAGTTCTTGTGCATTGCTCATTTCAATAAGAACTATCCACCTATGGAGTTTCAAGTTGATAGCTAGCTATTTTACTTTAAGAGATATGCCCAAAAAAAGAGTAAGAGTTAAGAAATAACAAAGGGCAATTAATCCATAATTATGCAAGCAAGAATTGTTGTTCTTGTGCAGTACTGCACTTATCCATGAGATCTATCCATCTTTAAAGTCTCAAGTTGATAGCCACTGAACTTTAGGAGATATGCTCCAGCCAAGTTTAGTGACAGAATGTTGAAATGACGGGTGGAGACCATTACTATATCCCCTTCGCAAAAAACGGTGGGGGATAAAAAATTTAACAAGAGGGCCATTGGCCCTAAAGCGCTCACCTGATGCATGGCTAAACAAAAGTCAAAGAGATCAAGAAGAAAACATTTCAGTTAAAACTGTTGCCTCTAAAATGTTTTTGTTCTATCAAACTTGTGTAAGATTTCAAGGCAATTTCGAACTTGACCTAGGTTTCATACAAACATATTGACCAAGTTTCAAGATAATTGAGTTAACATGTTTTCTTCTTTTTAAGATTTGACCCCTTGACCCCAATTTTGACCCCACTTGACCCAATTTTGAACATGACTGAGATTTGATGGAGACAAACATGTTTCAAGACATTTGGACCAAAGATGTGGCTTCTAGATTACACACAAGGTTTTCCCAAGATTTGAACCCTTGACCCCATTTTTGGCCCCACTTGACCCAATTTGAACCTGACTGAGATTTGATGGAGACAAACATTCTGACCAAGTTTCAAGACATTTGAGCAAAAAAATGTGTCCTCTAGAGTGCACACAAGATTTTTCTAAGATTTGACCCCTTGACCCAATTTTGACCCCACTTGACCCAATTTCAAACTTGACCGAGATTTGATGGAAACAAACATTCTGACCAAGTTTCAAGACATTTGGGCCACAAATATAGCCTCTAAAGAGCACACAAGGTTTTTCAAAGATTTGACCCCTTGACCCTATTTTTTACCCTACTTGACCCAATTTCAAACTTGACTGAGATTTGATGGAGACAAACATTCTGACCAAGTTTCAAGACATTTGGGCCAAAAATATGGCCTTTAGAGCGCACACAAGGTTTTTCTAAGATTTGACCCCTTGACCCCATTTTTGACCCCACTTGACCCAATTTCGAACTTAACCGAGATTTGATGGAGACAAACATTCTGACCAAGTTTCAAAACATTTGGCCAAAAATATGGCCTCTAGAGAGCACACAAAGTTTTCTTAGATTTGACCCCTTGACTCCATTTTTGACCCCACTTGACCCAATTTCAATCTTGGCCGAGATTTTATGGAGACAAACATTCTGACCAAGTTTCAAGACAATTGGGCCAAAAATGTGGCCTCTAGAGAGCACACAAGGTTTTTCTAAGATTTGAGCCCTTGACCCCATTTTTGACCCCACTTGACCCAATTTCAAACTTGACTGAGAGATTTGATGGAGACAAACATTCTGACCACGTTTCAAGACATTTGGCCAAAAATATGGCCTCTAGAGAGCACACAAAGTTTTTCTAAGATTTGACCCCTTTACCCCATTTTTGACCCTACTTGACCCAATTTCAAACTTGACTGAGATTTGATGGAGACAAACATTCTGACCAAGTTTCAAGACATTTGGGCCAAAAATATGGCCTTTAGAGCGCACACAAGATTTTTCTAAGATTTGACCCCTTGACCCCATTTTTGACCCCAATTGACCCAATTTCGAACTTGATCGAGATTTGATGGAGACAAACATTTCCACCAAGTTTCAAGACATTTGGGCCACAAATGTGGCCTCTAGAGCGCACACAAGGTTTTTCTAAGATTTGACCCCTTGACCCCATTCTTGACCCCAATTGACCCAATTTCGAACTTGATCGAGATTTGATGGAGACAAACATTCTGACCAAGTTTCAAGACATTTGGGCCACAAATGTGGCCTCTAGAGCGCACACAAGGTTTTTCTAAGATTTGACCCCTTGACCCCATTCTTGACCCCACTTGACCAAATTTCAAACTTGGCCGAGATTTGATGGAGATAAACATTCTGACCAAGTTTCAAGACATTTGGGCCACAAATGTGGGCTCTAGAGTGCACACAAGGTTTTTCTAAGATTTGACCCCTTGACCCCATTTTTGACCCCACTTGACCCAATTTCGAACTTAACCGAGATTTGATGGAGACAAACATTCTGACCAAGTTTCAAGACATTTGGACCAAAACTGTGGCCTCTAGAGTGCACACAAGGTAAAGTTTGACGACGGACGATGGACGACGGACGACGGACGATGGACGACGGACGACGGACGCCGGACAGCAGCCCATCACAATAGCTCACCTTGAGCACTTCGTGCTCAGGTGAGCTAAAAAACCAAGTGGCAATAACTACGTTATTCTTATTATACTGCATTTATCCTAGTCAAATTGTGTAAGTGCATCGAGTTAAAAGCTTTACTAGTAAAGAAGTAATACCTGTTTAAAAAACATGGGACAGACAGATGGATGAACAGACTGACATGGTGACTCCAGTATAGCCACTTTACTTTGTTATATATATAGGGCCTTTAGAAGTGGGGCAAAATAAAGCAAGATTGGCGTCTCTTAAAAAATGTGCACTGTGCATCTCTTCAATAAGATCTATTCAACTATAAAGTTTCAAGTAAATAGCACTTATACCTCAGGAGATAGAATGAAAAGAAGAGTGATTAAAAACAGCGAGTTTACAATTATGATAATATTAGTGGTGTGACATTTAAATTTAATAAGATACTCCATCAAGAAATTTTGAGGATCTACTGGAAAGCATTTAACTTCAATGCACTTACCTACCTTCAACTACATAATTTTGTTCCAGATCTAACTTAATGTTGTTGTTTTTTCAAAGCTACAGTTGTTATCTTCTTCACTCATGTTTTTCTCAAGACTCGAAAATATTCAGCAGTTACACTAGAAGGTTTATCCCTTTACTATATTTTGAGTTGTATCTGCAATATAAAAGAAAACTGAAAATGTGGAGGTAAGTATATATAATAGCTTGCACTTATGGATTTCAATTACAATTATTCTTAAGCCTACTACCATTTGAACAAATTTTTCTTAAATCTCAAAGGTCAAAGCTCAAGGTCTAATGATATAATGATAAAAGGACTGTTGTAAGTGTGAATACTTCATATTGAAATCGATCTTTAAGAGTCATGTTGGGTATGACCATCCCAACTGCAAAAGCTTGATAAACTAGACTGTCGACTAATACTGTATTACCCAAAAACAAGTGCTTGTCAATAATGTAAAGCCATTTTCCATCATCCCATAACCCTGTCAAAACACACATCTCTACCTGATACTGATCACATCTGTAAAGTTTAATGGAAATCTGCCCATTAGTTGCTGAGAAACTGAATGGACACATAAAAACTACAAATGGATGGATGGACTAAACGATGAACAGACAGATTAACCGACCAACAAGCTAACTCCTAATACCCCACCCCCCCATAGTTTTTGGGGGTACAATACACTGAAGCTAGCGAGAATTAGGGTCCTTAGATACTGCAATTCTTTCTCCTCACTAAGATCAGAGATAGAAGATGAACATGTGTCCACCCCTGATGGCATGTAATAAGACCTGAAACAGTATTTTTAGTTTTGATAAATTTGACTTAGTAAGATGACCTTGACATCAAAATATGTGGAATGGAATGGTGAAAGAAACTTTTATGCATTTTTTTTACATTGTAACTTGAAAAGTGTCCAGGTTATAGAAAAATTTTTAGTTGGCGCATCAAGTTTTCATAGACAGTCAGAAAGATGGACAAATAGCATAAAACATTACACCCTTGATCTTTTTATGTGTGGACATGTAGTAAAATAATGAATACAGTGTCATCTTATTCTACTTACAAATTACTTGAACATATCTGTTTTCACAGAGACAATCTTGCATGTATATATGGCACCAGTAATGCTGTTAGGCCTACATGTCTGAGTGACATTTATCTGAAATGAATTTTTCTGTATTTATTCAAAATAATAAAATACCAAGTCTAAATTATCAAATATCACTGAATATGATCTATCTATCCTTATTGATACTAATAAGAGAAATCTGTTGTGAATTTTACTCAGTTTTGAGAGACTATATATGAAAGCAGACATGGCGAAGGACCCAGAAAATCTGTCAGACAGTCGGTCTGACAGTCCTTGAAAAACTGTCAGACCGAAGTCGGACCTGTCAGACCGAACATTTAAGGGGGCAAATAATATCATCATTGTAGTGTTTCCTCATTGAGAGAGAAAACTTATAAAATTAGTAGCAATATAATTAAAGGCCTAACTAGCTTGTCAAAGTCCTCTCATTCTGTCAGTGATTTCAGTGCTTTGATTTAAAAACAAAGATTCTGAGATTAACAAAGCTTCAGATATTTTCAGAATTTTAAAAAATGTCTTTTTAAGTCAAAAGGTAACAGTCATTTGTATTTTTTCATTAAAAATAGAGAGACATAATTTGATGGGTCGAACATTCTTGGGTACGAATAAGCAGAAAATATTTTAGTCTGTGTGCCTTTGAAATTGAGAAAATACAAAAAATTCAGGTAAGATAAGACTAGCTACCACTAATTCTTTCTAAATTGGATCCTTAAATCATCTCTTCTTTCTCTTAATTGGTACAATTTGTAAAAGAGAATTTGCATATTCTAGTGGTGCCGAAAGTCGTAGAGGAACTGTCAATTGTTGGATTCTAGACCTATGCAAAGTTTAAAATCAAAGTTTGTTTTCGTGAGAAGGTTGACCAGAAATAATGTTTACTTGAGTGAAAGTTGGGATTTACTGTTTAAACAGATTTTTCTGCCCAGAAAATAGTGTCGGACATTTGGACTGACGATATGGTACACTTTACCGGACCTAGGGGATTTTTGTCGGACATGTCCGATGGTCCGACGGTCTTCGCCATGACTGTGAAAGCCTCCCAATCAGCAAATTTCTAAATACATTTTCTAAAAAAACTATCAAAAGGGGAGATTATCATTTATCATATAAAATGCTAAATTGATATTTGATGTTATTTTTGTCAAATTTAATCTAAGAAAGATATTTTTTTCAAAAATGTGAAAAAAAATCTATATTCCTTTTTGTGATTCATAAATTATTTGTCAAATCTATTTCAGTTTAATGTATTGATCCTAAATTCTGATGGGTATAAATACATTTGTTTGGTTTAGTGAATAAATGTCTCTTTGTTTATCAATATCCGAAAAATGACTTGTCCAGTTACTATTACACTTTACCTGTCAGCTACGAATTATCTAAGTCATCTTAACATCATATTTAGGTGATTTTGAAAATATTATGGAGGTTAATAATTAATTCTGAGGGAAGAAGACATTCTACACTTTCTTTTCCTATCATTTTTTAATTAAAATTCTTCTACAACAATGGTGCAGATGAATGTTTTCCTGGCACAAAATCACTACCAATGACCAGTAAAATACTAACAAGTCATAAATACCTTGATATCATCTCCATTTATAAACACTCTTTACTTGTTAATTACGATTTTGAGGTTTAAAATATTAATTCTATTTCACGGGGTATCCAAAGGGTAAGATACTTTAACAGCTGTGGGAATTCCGTGTAGTCTAAAAATAGAATCAGTTGACTGTTCTACGAGAATTCCTGACCACCATTTTGATAATCATTCCAAGGAAAGAATTTCATTTTGAAATACGATTTAATGACATTGGTTGAGGATTTTATCATTGCTGAAAAGACAAGTAAAGAATATTTATTTAATCAAATTTATTTATTTTATTTTTTTTTGTTACGGAATAAGAATTTAAACTGTGGCCAAATATTGCACAAATCCGCGAAATAGCAAGGTCAAGTTGATAACGAAAGTTGTTTATTTCACTTCAAAAACTAACGTGTTTCTTTACGTTCCGGTTTGTAACTCGTCTTTCGGTTGGATTATGATATTAACAGCATATCAATAGCATAACGTAGCCATCTCTTACGGATATTTTTTTTATTATACACAAAATGAGCCCACAATCTCACCTCCGTCGTTTGCATCATGGCGCGTGATAAGTTTAGCCGTGTAACATTTTCATTGGTTCTTATCGATCACATGACTTAATCTAGACTAGAAATTATAGACTGGAAACTTCTGTGTACTCCACGGCATAAAGAAAATTTTAATTTTACCATTTAAATTCGATATTTTACAAAATAATACTAATAGACAAACTAAAAATGAAAATGGTTAATTGCATGAGAAATAGTTTATTACAAATCACGTAATATCATTTATTATTCTGTCATATTTTTTAAGAGATTCTTTTGACTTGAAATTGTCCCAGCCATTATCAGATAATAAGTATAGTCATGAAATATATCTATGCTAAAGTAACAGATATTGTGGTTGTAGTATGATAGATTTCCTTGCATAAATGAAGAAAAAAACATACTTGTTGTGTTAACAAAAAATATTCATAGTATATATATGTATGTTTTTTGTTCTTATTTATTTTTGTCTGTATCTTTTTTTAATTGACATTTTCAAGCAATTTGAGAAATATAAAGCTTCATAAGAGGGAAGAAATCATGCATTTCTTTAAACATGTTATTCCTTTAAGCTTAGGAACGGAACAGTCCACAATGTTCACAAAAGTATATTCATTTTAGGCTATATATTTCTGCTTCTGACAATCTTAATAAACATGTCTTTTGCTACAATTATGTTGTGAATCTGTTGTGTTCCTACTTTTTTTAGTGCTTTTATAAAGATTCAGTATTATTATAAACACATTTTTTAAGTTGGCATATTCACAGAAATTTCATAAGTTAAAAAAAAAAACTGAAATTTCACTGAAATTCTAGCCTCATAGAGAAAAAACATCTCACTGAAATTTCAAAATTTTTTGCCAAAATTTCACTGAAATTTCACTGAAATTTGGTCATTTTGCTGAGATTCAGTGATATTTTAACATTTCACTGAAATTCCACTGAAATTTGGTGAAATTTCACTGAAATTTCACTTCAATTTTCACTGGGGTAAATTTTCGTGCCATCATTTTTCAATTTCAGCAGGCGACTTTGATTAATCATATTTCCCACAGCAGACAACAGCTAATTTCAGATCTGTTAAACAATGAGGGACCTGTCTCAAATCCTCCACTTAGCTCATTATTATATAATCAACCATTTACCTTCAAACTCAACATGCATATTACCCCCTTCCTTAGACACTTCAACCAAAATATCACCACCTACAACAGTTTACAACAATTTAATCCTTGTCATGGTAAACCTGTAATATTCCTCTTTCTGCATGAGATAAAGGCTAAGATCAGCCTGCACTTTATCTTGGTCTATACCATCTGATTTTCCTTTTAAAAGCCATGATAGTATTATTTTTTTTTGCTAAAATAAATACAATTTCATAATTCGTACATCAAGTGTTTTCAGAACATTGATTGTAATGCAAATTAGTCAATGTTTTTTTTTCAGCATGATACAGATTAAAATAAGCTCTGTGGATGTTGAGCATTGAATGATAGAATGTTAAACATGCATTGTTTCTGCTGCCCATTATCTTAATTAGCTGAAATTGGTACATTATTTTCAGCAGTTAACAGTAATAAACATGCCCATTTCACCTCTTAGACACTTGGCACTTGTATGACCTGATATGAACCGGTCTTTGTCTTAATTGAAATTTAGAGGGACCCAACCCCACCCAAACTTAAAGATTGATATAGCCTGCTTGTCTTAAAGTCCACCTGGCTTAAATGCTTCTTTTTTTTTTTATAGTTTACTAACCAATAAATGTTTAATCTCATGAGCTTTGAAATGGAAACAAGATTAGTTCATGAAATACTATGGCAACCAAGTTATTTTTTGAAAAGTTTGTCCTTGATGAGCGTCTTCCATCTTTCAGATGACCTTCAAATTAAGAATGCATTATGATAGATACATGTATATCAAGTTTACCAGGTAAAAGCAATAATTTACCATAGTTTTGAATTCTGTAGGCTGAGTTTGGACAGACTTTTGAGACAGGTAGATTGATACATTTTTTTGCTTTATTTTTATTCATAAGGGTTCAAAACCACTTTTTAGTTTTTACAGTCAATTCATGGAATCTGGAGCACCGAACCATGACTCTTCCCACATAGATTTAAGATTTTCCATCCATTGCTGGGTGTGAATGTCTGAAAGTATGTGTTCCACTCTTGGGGTTTGCACCTGGGACCACATGATTGGGAGTCCAAATGCCTACTGGATGGCTCAAAGCAAAACAGTTATGACTCCTTTTATTATTGATCTACAATGACCTGGCACTCATTATATATTTCTTTTGACCCTTATTGTTAGTCGGTAAATGCTTCTTAATATAGACTTTTACTCGCAAAGTTAAGATGTCATAAATTGTATCACTACTCCTAGTATATACGGAAATTTAGCGGTTGTGGTAAGGATGCTTTCCCAGAACCGGAAGGTCACGGGTTCAAGCCGGACCTGGACCAGAAATATTTTTATTTCTTTTTTTAGGAAAACACTTTTCTAAGTATCTCTTTTGACACTTCTGATATTTTGAACAGAATTACATAAGACTACTGGTATTTGGCACAGAATCCTTACTGCCAGCCTCAATTTGTTTAAAATTTAATCATTGCAAAGTCTTGCCCATAAATTACCTAAAATAATGATAAATTTTGCAATCTAGATCTATATTAAAGGGATGAAGAGGTACTTATTTAATTTGTAACGGTATAACATTAAAAACATATCAGGGGTTTCAACATGTTAATCAAATTCCTGTTTAAGTATGATTATGTTATTAACGTCAACAATTCGATTCTCTTCATATAATTCAATACCATGAAGCAAATAAGATTTTTATTGGGACTACTTTTTACTAATGCTTACTAAATACTTAATATGTTTTTTCATTGAGGTATGAAAAAAATCTACACTCGATCAGAATACCATAGTCTTGGTTGGTGCAAAGAACCAAAATTGAATGATATAAGAATATAAAAATATTAATAGACAGTGACAAAAAAAAATAATAACAAAATAATGACAAGAAAGGTAATTTAAAAAAACACAAAAAAAACGAAAAAATCAATATTTTGATGATAAGCACAATGATTAAAATATGTGTCTCTGTCAGGAATTGAACTCGACCCAACAACCTTTTGCTGGTCGGGAAGACGCCTGTAACCTATGTACTACCGTGTCTTTTTAATGTAAATGTGAAATAATTTAACTAAAATGGTGAAATAAAGTTGAGTTACGCTGCGGGAATACTCGAGCACTGACAGAAGTTAATGAGTGCCAGGTCATTTTAGATAAATAATACAACTGTTTCATGCCAAGTCATCAATTACTACACAGTGATACCATGCCTATAAAGGTAAAATACTATATGTCTATAGGCAGTACGTAACAACTGTTTCATGCTGAGTCATCAATTACTGCACTGTGATACTATGACCATATAAGTAAAATACCATGTAATTTTCTAGTTGATGCAGTTTCTTTTTAACACTTGTCATGCTGAACCCGGAATATTCCTGCTTTTGCAGGAGCTATAGACAAACATCAGCCTGCACATATGTGCAGCCTGATGTTAGTCTACACCACCTGTTTCTCACTTACAACCAGAATTGTCAATAGATTTAGTTTTTCAAATAAAAATTGACCTACAGTTAGTAATTTCAGTGCTTTTTGCCCTTTGATTTTGATGAAAATTTTTAGCCAAACTTTATTCAGCATGACAAGGGTTAAGTTTTTTCTTTATTTATTTTACTTTATCATAAAATTCATAGCTTGCCAAGTTTATTGACAGTGCATTGACCTTGTATCCTTGCCAAGAACCATCAAAAAGTCTGAATGTACATACCAGGTCCATCTTATTAATGGAAGGAAAACAGATTAAAGACCCCAAGGAATTTCTATAGGCATACTGAAGGAAGCCAAAAATGTCAAATTGCCCTTTGTCCAAATCATGACTGGTTGAAAGATATTCATGTACAAACTATAATCAGAGAGTGTTCAGGTTTTTTTTTTTTGTTGGAGAACTAGTTTTGTTTAATACATTGCAAACTCTTGCAAAGCCATGATATATCATGGTGATACAGTTAAAAATACAATGACAGTTTTGGTAAGGTACAAATATTTTTTTAGAAATTCCTTTTGACATGTATCCCATGTCATGCTAGAACTTTTAATAAAAAAATATTTTACAAATGTTTTATATTGACCGTTACAAGGTTGAGTAACTTGATTATAATTTACATCTAATCCATCATACAGAAATATGATACTTTTCAAAGTAACAAAAGCCAAGGAATCATTACCTCATGTAACAAAATGGACAATGCCAATGAAACAAAATGGGTATGTAAGACTAATTGATGCTATTATTCCCCAGTGAAAAGGCAGAGCTGTTCCAAGCATTTGCTGATAATAGAGTGAATGACAGCTAACAAAAGCTTATCTGCCATTACTAATCCAAATTGGCTTTCCAGAATTACTTCTCTAATGCTCCATAGACTTTTAATAGCTGGTGGGATTAGACACAGTTCATTTCGTAATAATGTAAACCATTATAGACAGAACAAAACAATAAAATATTGTAACAATTTATACTGTATAGCTGATAGACAAGCTACAAAGCCTATAAGTCAATTAGTCTTTATGGTCTTCGAAATAAATCAATGTCTGTCTACTTGTCTGTGTATTTTGATAAAAAAAAAAATATTTTAACGTTTATCAACAGGCAGATATCATTTGTGAAATGACAATCACGCAACAATTTGATTTTTTTTACTCTCTTTATGTCGTACATTATCTAGGTCTAAAGAAAACAATTGCCTAATCTTAGACTCCAGCAAGTAAAAATTTTCTAAATAATCTTGGCTTGCAGTATGTCAAGATGGGCTAAATAATCTTATTCTTCTTTTTACCATTGGCTATCTAAGACAATGGACACAAAAAAAGGTCCTATACTTTTGAGTTCTAGATTCAGTAAAGATTTTTACATTACTTAATACTTATGTCTGCATACTGAAAGTATCATTGATAATCTTGGTCTTGGCAAAGATGCCCTAGATTGTCTTTGTATTTGATAAAATGTCTTAAGATGGTACTTGGTCTTAGTGAACCTGTTATAGATTATTATTTCAGCCTGCCCTAAGTAAAGATGACCAGAGAATAAAATTCCGATGGCACAGCGCGAAACACTTGTAACTCCCTATATGTTAATAGGGAGTTACAACTGTTTCGCGCTGAGCTATCCACCTGTATTCTATTTTACTTGCACTCTTATCTGAATCAGATATGTCCTAAATTATCCTTGTCTGCTAGGTAATATTAGTCTGTTTCATCATTATATTAAGATGTTCAAAAGAAGATCAAAATATACATAGAGGATAATTGTTTATTTCAGTGTAAGATCGATTCATATTCATTTAGTGAACAATAAAAGCTATATTTTCACTAGTAGATGAGCAACGAGTGAAAAAATAGCTTTTATTGTTAAAGTAATGAAATATTAATCGATATTACTGGAAAAACAATCCATTATTCTATTTCTTTATTGAAAAAATGAGACAAAATGTGAAATTTCTAGGACATATTTACGTAAAGCATGTCATTTTGAACCTAATTGCTAAACAACATTCTTTGTGATTTCAATTTTTTTGCCCCGCATAGATGACCTCAGATAGGATGAAATGCACAAAAGCAGATTATAAGTTTTCAATAATTTCACTGCTTTTGCAGTGAGATTATCAAGTAAAAATTAATTGTTATTTCTCGATAAACTACCGCAAAGCATTAAAGAATACTACTTGATAACATTCATCTAAAATCTTAAGGAAATATTTCAAAGGAAAAGTGATTTCCCAGAATGAGACGATTTTCCAGTTTGAGAGATAGTTGGCAATTGTCTGTCCTTGGCTGTCTGATCACAGACTCTCATCTGTTTGTCTGTCTGACAGATTCCATTCATAACCTCGTCCTAACAGCTGCTAAAACCATTCTCTTGTTGCTTCTCACTTCCACACCATTAACAAATAGACATATTTAAAAACCCTTTCTTCTATGCTTCCTTAAGCATCTCAACTCAAAAGCATAAGTTCATCTTGTGGAATTTTAAAGCCTAAAAAACAAATACTCAGGAGCAAAATTATATTTATATAATATCATTGTAAATGTATTATATGTTGATTTATTTGATTTCTCTCTCTCTTTTTGATTATGACAATTCTTATAATCTTATGGTAAGACATGTCTATATCGTCTGTCATGAGTGCAGATTGCTAGAATCTGAAAACATTATGACTATAGGAATATTTAGCCCTAATAATGCAGCCTTTCATTGTGCCCTAAAAATGTCTTGTTTAAGGACATACTTAAAGGAAACATCTGGGGGACAATCAAAAACTGCTTCCTGAAGACAGGTGCTTGCTATCTTGGACCTCACTATTGAGTTGTTTCATACAGGTTACCTGCTCACAGGTCACAGCTTAAACAGGTTTGACTGTACTTGCCTTACCAGGGATGTCTATTTTTACACCTGAATTAGTGCAAATCGAAATTAATATGGTCTTCAAAGTTTGTAACTTAGAGGCTCTGTTCTAAAGGCATTGCTTAGATGTCATCTAACTTTTTGTTACTGGCATATAAGTAACTCTCCTGTAATGAAGCAATAATTTCTTCAAAGTCTCTTGTAACCCTTGCAAAAATTGCATTAAATCAAAGTAATGAAAGAACTAAATGCACTAACTGTGAGTACATGTACCTTGACTGATGAACTTGACTTGGTACCAACAGAAAGGCCTTATCCCAGGCAGTCATCATGTGAAATATATGAAGGCCCAATCACATATGTGCCTGATCTTTGTTAGTACCTCCTGCCTAAGCTTGATTTTTCTAGGTTAAGATTTTCTATCATTTAGAAAAGGGTCAGAAGAAACATTCTTGCACTCTTCAAGAGAAAAAAGTTTAAGTTGATGTATTTACATCTCCCATCTGAGTTGTAATATTTCATTCTATGTCTGGAGTTTGAGAAGTTTGTAATAGTCAAATAGCTTGTTTTTGACAACTTGATTGGCTGGAATTATTTTGGTTAATGTTGGATAACTTTACAAAACCATATTTCTGCTAATTTTGCTAAACAAGAACACTACATGCCGATGCTAATGCTCTGCTGCAAGTGATGGATAGTAAAAATTTGTTTGTTTCAAAAGGGGCACAATACTTACAATATAATAGTAGAGTTATCTCTGTTGAGACCATGATATTCAGCCAGAAGCTTGATGTAAAAGATTTTAATATCTTCTTTAACCTTTTTCGATAGATTATCGATCGAGCCATTCTTTCTGAGTCTCCAGCAGCCACATGATCCAGTACATATTAACCCTTGTCATCCTGAATAAAAAAAATATTTGCAAAATTGCACAAAATCAAAGTGCTCAAAGCACTGGATGCATTAATTGTGAATTGGTAATCATTTTGAAAATGAAAAAAATTCAGCTTTTAAGGATTCAAAAAAGGGAAAACAGGTGGTATAGACAAATATCAGACTGCACACATGTGCAGGCTGATGTTTGTGTATAGCTCCTGTCAAGGCAGGAATATTCCAGGTTCAGCATGACAAAGGTTAACAATAGCTTGTCCTTGGTGGAAGACAATTGTTGTGATCAAACTCTGGACCCCATGAGTAGAAGGCAGAAACCACTAGGACGGGGGCTTATAATTACAAAAGACAGTTAGTCCTAAAATGTTTCACATTTTATCTCATTTTTGTTTAAAAGAAATAGAATAACTGTTTTATTTTGGTGTAATGCTGTTAAATCTTTCATTTTGTGCAACAAAAGCTATATTTTCACTTGTTAAAAGGTTGTATTTTCACTTGTTAAAATGTAGCTTTTGTTGTTCACTCAAAGAAATATCAATATTTTACTGAAACACTCATTTATCCTCTATGAGTAGGCAAAGAATATGTTTGGCTACCATCCAGCAGAATTTCAACATGATAAAATTATTACCAAGGTAAGCTACTAATAAAATAAATGGTTCTTTAACAGTGTTTGCACTAACGAAAAACACTGCAAGTGATTTAAGTTCAATGGGAACTAAATTAGAGCTAATGGTTGCTAATCAAACTAGCAATGGTCATAAAAACATGGATGTACAATATACGTTTCAAACACAAGCTTCTTTACTGTTGAAAGTTCTAAAAGAAAATAAAGGCTTAAAGAACATTACATGTTTTTTGCTCAAATTACGCACTGATTCATTTTAATTGGTGCTACAGGTGTGATCCATATGCCTAGAGTCTTCAAGTAACAGTTTATTCTGGGGTTCTTGCCTTAAAGTCTCACATAAAATTGGTGAAATTTCCTCTCCCTTAATTCTTTTTCATTCTTAAAAGTTCAAATGATTGAATTAAGCCTTTCCTTCATTCCTTCACCCTTGTCATGATTGTCTCAGCATTTTCTTTGATACTTTTTGGGTGATTTATGATAATGTACGGTAGATTATCATTTGAGCCTGTACATTACATTTCCAACAATTTGACACATGCGTAAAGCGCAAACTTTTAGCATCCTAGAAAGCCATGCAAAGTAATTATTAGTTTGCCTGGATTTCTTTAGATACCTTTAAACCTTATGATCTACAGGGCGCAAAGTAAAGACTCTGGCCAGACTGTGCGGATGCACAGGCTGGCCAGAGTCTTTGCTTTGTGCACATTTGAAATTGTTGGAAATCTCACACAAAGGCCCACTTGATAAACTCACCGCATAACCTGTAAAATTATCGAAAACTTTTACCTGCATGGCTTTCGTTCTTTTCACCCTTTCTGATGTTATCTAAGCCGAGCCCAATAAGTGACATCATCATGAATGTTGTATAGCAGTAAAGTGTAAATATATAATACATACTTAATGTATTATATGAAAAAAATATCTAATGATGTTGGGAGAATTGACAATTGCCGAGACAATTGTCAATTTTCACAAGCTAGTTAGACATTTTTTCATACAAAACATTAAGTATGTATTATAATTATCTTATAACCTCTATTTGTCTTCTTTTCGTCGATGTTTCTTACTGAAATGCATGTTTCTAAAAATAACCACATTTTATCATTGTTCTAAAAATAACTATGTGATATCATACGGGATGTTATCACACAGATATTTGTATAGTTATAAGATAAAATGAGGTACACTTTTTGAAAAAATATGTCCTCAAATCATTCACATTTTGTCTCATTTTTGCATGAAAGAAATAGAATATTTGTTTGTTACTTTCTAGTAGGACAGTGTAGACTAAGATCAGCATCGACATGCAGATATGCAGTCTGATCCTAACCTTCATTGCTTGATTTCTATTTGATTATTGTTGGACAAACTAGAGCCCAGTGGCGGATCCAGAGGAGGTTCAAAATTACTTAATTGAAGTGGACAAATTCAATCAAACTTTGCATCACAAAACCAACACTATTTTTGTAGTGTTCAAATCTCAGGAACTTGAAATTCACTTATAAAATACATATGTACCTTATGTACAGAATTGGAGCAATTAATCCTAAAGTATCCCTATCTATTGATAGAGATACTGTAGGACTAATTACTAGGGAAGGGAACGAGTATTCGATTAATTACCAATTTCACTAATCGATTAATCGGGAAAGAAAATGAATTCCTTGGAAATTCGTTTCCAGTTTCATTTTTTTTTTTTTGTATTTTCTCAAAATATCGATCTTTCAAACGAAATGCTGTATAGCTAAAGAAAATGTATGCAACACTTTGTTGACCACTGATCGGCTTATCCGTCCATATTTTTCTGAATTTGCAATCAAGTGCCAACTGTCATTGTTCTTCTGTCAAACAATACACATCATCACGTAACTTTTAGCTCCCTCGACCTTTGTTAGTCTGATCAGGAGTGACAAAAATTGCTTGGATTTTCGGATCAACGGAATGTTGCATCGTCGTTCCAAAACCTTGTAATGCAATCAAATCGATGTTACTTGGTCTTTCTATAACCAAAATTTATATATCAAACCGAGGAATATTACCTAGAAATATTACCTAGAAATTACACTCTGTAGGCATGCATTTTACAATTTTCCATTTCTTCAAAATTATTGGCAATCAAATGTTATTTCAACTGCCCTTTCGACCGAAGATATGCAGCAAATACCCTAAATCTTTACGTTTGAAGACTCAGAATTAATTATCAAAAGCCATCAATTCTATCCGAGTACTCGAGTACTCGATCGGAAGAGTAATCGATTAGTAAAATTGGTACTCGTTACCATCCCTACTAATTACTCGAATTCTAAGCGGACATGAAACCCCCATTAAAGAAACTCTGGATCCGCCACTGGAGCCAGACACAGTTAAGTATCTCTCAGTAACCAAATACTAGAACTATGTTCCCAAGGGCATGTATAATAGAATTGAAATCTGCATTTTTTCAACAAAAAAAGTTGCATAATGCGAAAAAAGGTCAAGCACTTTTCCCTCCGTTTCACTCTCTCAGCACAACACACCCTAATTTGCTGATTTTAAGATTTTGTAATGTGTCTAATTTGATGGAACTAATGATCTTTTGGCTCTGGCTGTTCTTTCACCCTTATCATTACATCACATTTTCTTTCACATTTGACATTTAAATTGCTAATGGCTCTCCTTTCTCAATGATTCTGGATAGTTATTGCTGTATTCTTTCACACTTTATGTTCAATTTAAAGACTGTCCACCCCTAATGAAAAATTTGAAATCAACATGACTCAATCGTATTTTCCCTTTTTCCATTTTATTTGCAAACAGAAGATATTTAAGAAGTAGTTTTGAGATTGATTATGCCATTGCAATAGCTGAATGCCGTAAGTGCACTTGATTTCAAGGTATTTTGGTACTGCATCGACAATGACAAATATATAACCGAAATAATTTTAATTAAATGAAATGTTACAATGTTTTCCAAAGCTTTCCCATATCTAGCTCAGATTTCAACATTTTTCATTAGAAATGAACTACCTTAAATTAACAAAATGTGACTTGTTTGGAGAGAGGTCAGGGATGATGTGTTTGATTCTCCCCTACTTTCAGGTTGGAAAATGGTGCCAACTGTTAGCAAATTATACCCTGCTTAATTAATGTACTAGTACTCAGCAAGGATAACGAGTGTGCCAAGTTATTTTGAAATCTTTACATAATTGAAGAAGTAATGCACAAGAAGGGAACTCACACACACTCTTGGACACACAAGCAGGGGTAACTCAATATGCCTATTGCTATTTCATGGCAGGGGGATAAAAAAAACATTCTATCATGTCACGTGATTTTATGTCTTTACAAAGCATGCAGTCGCATTGTGGTTAAATAGGCACCAATCGTCGAAAAAAGTTCCGAGTGGCTGTTCCATTCCGCCCATGTTTTAAATCTTTATTGATGTAACATTAGGTAAAGAATGTTGGCAAGGCAACCTGATAAAAAAAAAACCTAAATTTTGTCTATATTACAAAAATATTTAAAGGCTGTCAAATAAGTGAAGGGGTATTATACTTTGCATGACACAAATTAACTTGGGTGAATTATATTTTATCGATGATGTAGTTCGTGACGTAGTTTAAAATTATGACGAGTATTGTTTACACAAGTTTACTTTATCCGGATGGATTGATAGATTTAAAATTGTACTTTACTCGACTGAGGAGTGTTTTTAGAAACAGAAACTTTGAATCTAGTCGTAATCTATGTATTCGTATATTTCATGACGTTACTATTGTACAAATTATGTATAGTAATATTTTGTATATGGGCCGGAGGCCTTATATTGAATAAACATTTTGAATCTTGAATCTTGAAACCTTGTGAAAAATAACCAGGATGACATTGAATTGATGTTTGTTTTTAACTTCACAGCAACAAAATCGTGAAAAAAAAGTTGAGATGGACGATCGACAAGAAAATCCATTGCATTTGTTAAATTCTTAAGGTATGTTAACTTTGTTTGTTAGTTTATTTGATTGTTAAATACTCTTTCTTATTTAGGCATTTGAGGTTCTTAGCCGTTAGCATTTAGGCTTTGTCCTACCCCTTACCTTCGCACCCCCTGAAGTTCACTTGCTGCTATTAAAAATGAATCCCTGGCCCACTTAAAATTTTGGATTAAAGATAGCCGGATAGATGCATATGTTAGTATGCTAATATTGACAAAAATGAATTAAGAATAATTATGTATGTAATTTTGTTCATTTTTCTTATTCAAATTTAGGGCGAAATTTAAAAGAATCGAGAGCTTATTGTTGCTTACTGTCGCTTACTTTTGTGAAATAGAATAGCTTGCATTATCAAATGAAACAAATCCGCAGTTGTTGTAGACTTGGTATCATCGTGATTGGAATGGAATGGTGAAAATTTAGTCATGATAGAATTATAATAACAAATTGCTTTAGCTCTCGTGGATTATTTATTGAGCCTTAGAACTCAGAAGCGTGATTAAATTTTCAATAAACAACGGTAACAATTTGTTATTCTATAAACAAAGCCACAGTATTTTGCTGATGAAGACAGCCAGTCATGAATCAATTTGAGAAAACTTCTGCCTGAAAAACAGGATACAAATTTAGGTCATAATTGCATAAGCAACACTACTCAAGCTCTAATATCTTTAAGGGGTTTCCCTAGAAAGTGCATTGAACTGTAAAGGTTTCAAAAATAAGAGCTTTTATGCATTAAAGACACTTTACATTCTCTCAGAAATTCAGAGAACCTTCAACAAAGAAAAATAAATGAAGCAAAGTCATATTCAAAGATATTTGTTTATCCTGAATATTGCATGATATATTTTCCACAAATATGTCAATGAGAGCAGCAGATTGGGATTGACCAGCATTTCAATGGCTCAGCATACACAGTTCTAACTGCCTATAAATGTATAGGCAGTTATAACTGTACTGCATTGAGCCATCGATTTCTTACCAAACTCAAAGGTTTGCAATAAGAGTAACTGCCTGAAACTCTTAAATCAGCTGGCTTATAACAAATAAACTTATTTTTAGATTCTTTTTTCACAATGGGAGATGGTTACCAGTCTAGGGGTACAACTGCCTAAATCAGCTCATATCACATAGCGAGAGCACCGCCGATGGGTGCCTTTGCTCGGCTGTAAGTGTTTGATGGTGAAAAAACTAAGTAGAAAATGGGCATAATTTGCACAAAATGCTTCTAGAGTAAGTCCCTTGATAGAAAAAGTTGCTCTTTTGATGGTAAATATGTGTGTCAAGTTTTAAGTGAATGCATTCAGTAGAACCAGAGATATCACAAAATGTCAAAGTTTTGGCACAATGACAACAACAACAACGCGACACCACCACCAACAACAACAACCACACCGAGGCTAAAGCAATACCTGAGGTTTTCTCCCAAAACAGCAGAGCTAAAAATGCTGCTTAATACCACTTTTCAACAGTTAGCATCTTTTCAAGTCAAAATTTGAAGCAAATTTTGAAGTTTTAATGTCATTAATGAGTGACTTTCACTAATTAAGCTTGACCTTGACCAATGACCTTGACTTTGTTAGGCATAGGGCGGTCTTGTCAAATGCACATGTGAAATTTCAAGGCTCTATGACATATCAATCCAAGTTATAGATTATATAATTATAGTTTAAACTACAGAAATTTGACCTTGAAAAATGACATTGACCTTGACTGATAACCTTTAACTTGGTACCAACAGGAATGCCTAGTCACATGCAATCATTATGTGAAATATGAAGGCCCTATCAGTTACAATTCAAAAGTTATCACAAAATGAGAAGGTTTTGCATATTTTGTACAAATTTGGCCTTGAAAATGACCTTGAATGAGGAACCTAGGAATGATGACCTTGAACTTGATATCAACAGAAAGTGCTTGTCCCAGGCAATCATCATGTGAAATATGAAGGACCTATCATTTACCATTCAAAAGTTATCACAAAGTGTCAAAATTTTCGCACGACGACAACGACAATGAAGACAACATGGACACCAAGGCTATAGCAATACCTTGGGTTTTCTCCGAAAAACAGAAAAGCTATAAAAGAGAGAATAGGTCTGATTAAATATGCCTTAGAAATGGTCAAGGAACTGAAACTGATTTTAAGAATCTGACAGTCTTAGAAACAGGGCTCAAGAATATTTGAAGTTCTAGAAATTAAAGTTTCAGAACCAATGCTGTATAAGAACTGAAAATGATAACAATGAATGTTCTTAGCTAGACACAGCTAGATCCAAATGAAGGCACACAAGTTTTGAAACAATATGTAGGAAGCACCCACCATTGAAAGTAAATTCCAAGAAATGTCAAATTAAAAACAGCATTATCAAGTATGCTGATGAAACAACATAAACTTCCAAAATTTACATATATATTGAAAAGCAGAAATAATGGGAATTTGGGGAACTCAAATCCTCCCATCAACTGTCTATAATCAAGAAATATTGTTTTAATATCACAACAATTTCAGGCTGAAATTCTGGGTTTAAGAATGTGCTGAGTAAGTCACTTATTTCACAAAATGCAGTTTTATAAAAACAAATGCACAGGATGGATGAGTGTGCAGACAGATAGATGGAGGGATTGAATACCCTGCTTAAGCGAGCCTGTGTGTGACGATTCCAACAGTATGACATGACCATAAGATGCAAACATTGAGAAGTCTAGCAACCAAACAATATAAATATTAGGTTGCCTGCCAATCTGAGATACTTTGAGACCTAATTATCTATTAAAGCTGCTCTTTCACAGAATCGAAAGTAACAACCTCATAATGTCGAAGCCTTTAAAATAGTAAGATTCAACACTTGAAAAATTATTCTTCAATTTCTGGCTTACTATAATAAATTATACGCATGTGCATTAGGCATATTTGTCTTATTCAACCAAAGATTAAGGTAAAAGTATTTTATAGCTGGAAACTTCATATCAATACAAGCAAAAATGTAAGATTATTCATGAAAAAAATAATGATTTTGTAATTATAGACTTGAAAGGAATAGACTGGATCCCTTACTGATCTTGCCGGTTCGAAGAAATAAGTTAGAAAATTATTGAAATATGTTGTTTTTAGTGCCAATTCCCTTGGACTGTTCAACTGTCTAAAAATACACACATTTCCAAATCTAAGAACAAGTTTTGTATTTTTTCTATGAAAAACTGTGAAAGAGCAGCTTTTACAGATTACAAAGTTAAGACTCTGGCCAGACTGTGCAGATGCACAGACTGGCCAGAGTCTATGCTAGGCACAAATTTGGAATTATTGAAGTCGATCAAAATGTCACACTGGCTCAAGTGGTAGGGGGAATAACAATTTATGACCCGTTTAGAGCACCATAATAATAATTTTACAGCAAATTAGCTCACCTATCTGATAAACTGTCTGTGTTAATCTGAAAGCCTGATTGATTCAGACATGATTAGACTCCATTAATGTTTGATTTCTTCTCAGAATCTAACACTAACTGATAAATTGTTGTGAGTGGTTGTTATGCAGAGATTACAGCTTCACAAATATTTCATTCACTATTTCCTTTTTTGCTCATTTTCTCAAAGCATATTATCCATGGGCAACCCATAGACGGAGAGGGAGAGGGACTATAAGTATTAAAACTAGTAAGCTATACAGGCCAAGATGACAAAAGGTAGTCAGTGTCAAACCCTGCCAAACATTATAGAGACAGGTTGATTAAGCTAGATGAATAACAATGCTTTGATTGCACAATAGCCATACTATGTCCAAATACACAGACACTGCGATGGACAACCAAGTGGTAATTGATCGATTAGGGTTTAACAGGGCTTTCAACATTATTGCAGTTATATCGCTGCAGCTAGTGCACCTACCCATTGCTTCCTGTTATTTTTTCACACCAATGAAACCACAGCTTAAATTCACACTAGCCACCAACTGGCAATCCCATGTAGGCGTTCTACTTATAATTCACCCATCCATAGGAGACAAAAAATTTTGATGACTCAGTGGGAAACAGTTGTTATTCTCTATATGTTTATAGGGAGTTACAACTGTTTTGCGCTGACCATCTAAATGATGCCAGTTATAATGACTTTTCTCAAATGTCTTAGGAAAGTTGGCTGTGCCAGGATATGAACTCATGATCCAAGGATGAACAGTCTAATAATCTAAATGTAGTTGTCTTCACAAAGATTTGTGCATTCTGATTGGCTGAAAAATTTGTTTCATTACTCAATGAAAACATTTTTGATTATACAGCTTTTTTGTAAGCTTCTGCAGAAGGTAGTCCCATAAACAATCCACGTATTTGAGGGTAAATTTTAATATTTTAGTATCAAGAAATTAAATTATAAGCATGAAAGGCTCAAAGGTTTAGTTTGCCATGCCACTTTTTATGTTAAATTCTTCGTAACAAATCAATCTAATTTCAACCCAAATTTACACAAAATGTGTACAAAACACTTTAAAACTGATCATTGGGTTGTACAAATTGGTTGACGTAATTTCTCCTGATCATTTAAATCATGCAATTCACTTTCGAGCAATTTCCTTGATCCACAGGAAAATCAAAAATGTCATTTACTCGAATGAAGATATGTATCAGTGATGGAAATATGGTAATTTAGAGGAGGTAATGGTTTTTGAAAATCCAACGCAACATAGCTATGTTATATATAAAGTATAGATATTTGAAATCTAGGATGAGTACCCACACCACAGTAAGGGCTTATATGACAATATTTTTCTGAAAAACTTAGTATTTGGTCCAATTTCATTTTCTCTCTATCAACATCGTTTATTTGAACAGGGTAAAATTAATATCAAACTTTTACCAATTTTGTAAAAGTAAACAAATTCAAACAAAATTGTGTTTCCGATTTGTAAACAAAACGTGTACAAAGCAACCATTCTCTTTAACGACCACTTTTTGTTAAGTCCAGTTAGTGATTGCTTAATACAAGATTTTCTGCATTTAATCAGATTATACAAGCTCCTTTTTATTCTTACCAAGAAAGTGCCATTTTTTTAAACAAAACAATTATTGAATTTCATTCTTATAATAACAACAAAACAAAATTAGTCAATTTTAAATTTTGAATTCTAAAGAGGAAACAGTATTTTCATAGATAAGAGTTAAAAGAGAATAAAAAGTTTTTGTCTGAAGATGAAATATATGAAATTGAAATCTTAGACACACTCATCCTATTAAAAACTCTGTTTGAAAGTGGTAAAGTAACGCCTCTTCTCTCTATAAAAATGTGATTTTCGTTTCTGTTTAAATTTACATCAAGTGAAAACCAAATTTTCTCTCCGAGAACGATGGGTTCCACATGGTTCATTAACTCATTCCCATTTTCACTTACCTAACCCTTCATTATCTAGAAAAACTGACAGTCCATGACAAAATGGGTCTGTTTTATAGCACTTTCCTGCTTTACAAAATTTTGGACTTGTCCAAATTCAAAGGTTTTGCAGACGAAAATTTAAAGTGGATTTAATTTGAAAAATAACCATTCAAAAGGGTAGAAAATAGTGTGGAAAAAAAAGAAATTGTTTGTCAGAAGCAATTTCTTCTTTTTTCACAATGTTTTCTCAATTATAAAATCACAGGCACATACAAAGCAGGGATTAAACAGCAAAGGGATAGACTGCCGTGGCCCAATCATTACTATTGAAAATGCATTTCAAGGCTGTGCATCCGCACAGTAGAGATATGACTGAGGTTAAAGTTGGTCACCTTAACCCTAATCATGCTGAACCAAGAACATTCCTGCTTTGACAGGAGGTCTAGACAAAGATCAGTCTGCACATAAGTCGCAATCTGATCTAAGTTTACACCACCTGTTTCTCACTTTCAAACCAGAATTGTCAATAGATTTAGTTTTTCAAAAAAATGACCTACTGTCAGTAATTTCAGTGCTTTTTGCCTTTTGATTTTGATGCAAGTTTTAAGCCAAAATTTATTCAGCATGAAAAGGGCTAACACCAATTCCAACTAACACATCAACGCCAACACCCATGCCATCAAAACCAAGGTGATGCCAAATAAAAAGCTCATACCATAATTTTCAAGCATTTATCGAAGTACTAAAGTGGAATAACATCTTATACCAATTGACTTGCACTGGGTTTGATGTACGCCACTTTCAAAAAATAGACTGTCGCAATGCAGACTACAAGCCCCTTATAAGCGCTTGTCCATAATGAAATGCCATTTTCCATTAAAGGGACATAATTGCAGCAGGTATAGACAAAGATCAGCCGGCACATACACTGCAACTCCATTAAAACGCGGTGGTCGGGGTCCAAGAAATAAAACAGCGGAAGAAGTGGATGTATCTGCTATAACGCTGTACCCCCCGGCCGCCGCCGAGCCCCCCCCCCTCCCGCGGTGAACAATAACGTACCGCGGAAACGTAACAGACACAGAGTCAATATTGATGATATCGGATATCTAAATATACATGTACATATTTAGGCCGTCGTATTTTATATTTTTAAAACTCGGCAATGAATAAAAGAACAAACGCGGTTTATTGCTTTGGTATTTTTTATTTTAAGATAGTTTTGTTGTCCCTAAGCTAAACAAAACTATCTTTGATAAAGTAATATAGTGTGTATGGTTAAACGATCGCAGACTTCTCTTAGTTCTCTGAATCCCGATTTCTCGGGCCTACCCGCCCGGAAGCTGAGAAACACCGATAAAAACGATCTCAAAGGGTAAAGTTAGCAAAATCCATTAAGTTTCATAAGATCAACGAATTTCAAACCGGGGTATTTCAAATATTGTCTTTTGGAAAATAGGAGAAAATAATTATATACGCAATCAAAATAATTAATACCCTACGTCCGATCGAAACTATACCAAAGTAATCGAATCTCTCGGAGTGCAGGACCGCATTCTTCGATGAGCGAAAAAAAATGCCGTAAATTCAGTAGCTACGACATTTGGATTTGGATCGCCGGTTTGCGGGGATAAGCTTATCCATTTAATACATCATCACGAGTCAAGGGATATAGAAAACTTCTCGAAAACCGTACAAGTAAAATGATCGTAACCCTTGGTTTGACAAGATGTTAATCCACGGCTTTGATTATCAGACAGTAGATCGTCAGGAGAGACAGTCCACACGAAAGCGAAGCGGCGCGGTCACTCTCAGTTTCGCGCCATTTTTAGTTTCATTGTTCGAAGCTGTGAAGCGGGAAATGTAGGTTTATATATAGCTTCCTGTTTTAATCTTAATTAAGTTGTCTATTTAGTGAGAGATAGGAATAATTCATTTGGGCTTTGAATTTTCAAACCCTTTCAAACATGACTATAATATGAATAAGTTTAATAAAAAAGAAACAAAATTTAATCATATATTTACAAAAAAGTAATATTTATAAGAAGATTCAACGGGATTGGCAAAGGGAGGTAATAAACAAATAAATTAGGTACGGGGCGAGTCGCTTTTTGAAACGTTTGTCAACAGCGGTAAATGTTCAACTTCAAATGTTCAAGATTTGAAAATATAAAACGAGATGAGCTTATTTTGCGAAAGCACGGCTTCTTCTGAAATTTATTAACTTGTATTTAATCGCATGCGAGCTAGACTTTTCGGTGTCCAATTACGTCCCAAAACGGTCGACAAAGCGCAGTTAGTAGCGCGCCGGACTGTCAATATTCCGTGTTTCTCCGACGGCGTCACTCATTCTTTCTGACTATAAGCCACTCATCCATGGGTTGCTAATCGTAGACCTATGTGAGATAGCAGTTTGGGGTTAGGCAAGGATGTGTTGGTTTTACTCGTGATCGAATTCGGTACTCCAGCGGTAGTGATATAACTAAAGGCCTACGTCTGTCAGCAATCAAACTAGCCATTTCTCTCTGACCTGAGGCATTTATCGCCACCACTGCTCGCGGGAGGTGTGAAAAACAATTGTATTGATTTACCTGGCTTCGCTCAGTATCGATTTTAGTCTCGGAATTTTCACCTATCGATCTAAAATCGCGATGAAAACAGCGTTAACGGCGGATCGGGTAACATCGCCGCAGCATCCCAAAATGGTCAACCCCCCTAAATTTCGGGAGCCAAGCGGACCCCGCGTTATAATGGATTTAGCGCTCTAACAGATTTCGTTATAATGGAGTTGCAGTGTATGTGCATCTAAGACTAAATCACCTGATTTATCCCAGGAAAAAATGATATATTAAAAATAAAACTGGGTTACACCAAGAACATGGATCCAGTACTTTGAGCACTTTGATTTTAAAGTAATTCTGCCAACCCCTGTGTTCAGGATGACAAAACAGTGCAAACAGTTTGCCAATTATTCCTCACTTTGCACGCAAGTGTACGTGCAAAGTGAGGTATAATTGGAAAGCTGTTTGTGCTGATTTGTGATCCTGAACACAAGGATGGTTTTTCTCTCTTTTTTCAGGGTTTGTTGGCAGTGTTGTTTCTATACTTGAGGTAACTAGGTTGTTGAGTCAGTCTGAAGTGAAGCTTATAGTTATCTATTTTGTGCATTTTGTATGAACAAAAAACTTAATTATACAGTTGCCCTATCATATCATCTGGGTAATTATTTCTATTCTTTTGCCAAGAATACATCATTTATTTAGTGCAGACAGTAATTTTTTTAGTCACAGACAACACTTAACAAAAGGATAAGACACTTATTTTTTCAAAAATAATTGATGGTAAAGTTTTATATTAGCATTAATACCTTGGATTGGACAAAGTAAATGACATTGTATTACATTCCTTACGTTAAATTGAAAACTTACACCACACAATATAGTCCAAATTCCTTTTAAAAAATCATTTACCAAGTTTACTATGTTCCTAACGGTACTAATTGTGCTTTGACAGCCTGCAAAATTGTAACATGACCATATTAAATGACGCTCAGAGTAGATCTTTACTAAAGGGACAAAATATTATTTCAAGAACGAATCTAATCAGGTGCAAAAAAAAGCTGATGTTGCTATCTTTCACAAGGATATCAGAATCACAAATATCAGAGCAAGAAGAACAGTAAAACAGTGTCTTGGGAGCAAAGTTCTGCTAACAATGCAAAAATAGACCCAATTAGCAACACTGGAGGCATTTTATAGAAATCCCAAGTTGCCAGAATTGTCTCTAAACCATGTAATCTATTGCGCAATAATATGCCTAACAATAATCGCATGACAGGGGGAAAAGTTTTGACTTCCCAATTAAAGGTGTTGAAAAGAATAAACAAGTTTAGAGGGAGAAATTTCATCTCATTGTCGACTAGAATGTTTCTGATAAAATGTAATTGCAACACAGTTTTCACAGTTTGCAGATGTTAGTAAATTTCTAGGAATGAATATCAAAGAACCACCAGAATCCATATTGCTGTGGGCCACCAAAACCATGTAATATTTCAGTTTAAACATCCAGTGATGATGCAGAGGCTATCAAGCACAGCCGTAACACATTTTTTTTCTTTCGAGGATAACACGATAAAGGGTCGAATGACTCTTATTTCCATCGTGGTCCTAACTCATTCTAGATCTTATCCTGCACATAGAGAGAGAGGTAATGGGTTCTAACCACTGCTACCCACTTTTACAGCTGGGTGGACTGGGGCCTTGTCTGTAAAGTGTCCTGCCCAAATACACTACCCGCCTCCAGTGGGGCTCGAACCCGCAGGTTACGAGTCGAGCGCGCTAACCACTTGGCCAACAAGCCAGACAAACGCCTTGGCCTGTCAATCCTGGGGTCACGAGTTGAACTTGAACCTGGCTCAGCCAACTTTCATCAAACATTTGACAAAATCACAGTGACAAGAGAAATTTGTCTCCAACCAATGAATGTACCTTATTTCTCCTAATAAACGCTCCCAGGAGCTATACAAAGCATGGTCAGAGAGCTTTTATTCAGCATGAATTTTCGGATTAAAAACAAGATGTGTTTGTGAAACACGAATGCCCCCGGAACAGCATTTTTTTTAAAAGTTTGACCTTGACAGATGACCTTGACCTTGCCACATGACCTTGACCTTGTCACATGACCTTGACTTTGGTGTACAGCTTTGTATGTCAAATACTTTTGGAGAAAAGGCAAAGGTTAAGTTTTCGGGTTAAGTTTTCGGACAGACGGACGGACAGACAGACGGACAGATGGACAGACAGACCGACCGACATGAGTAAAACAATATGCCCCCGATCTCTCGATAAGGGGGCATAAAAATCATAAATCTTATGTCTTTTAGGCCCTTTTTCCTTTAATTTGACGTAAATTTCCTCTAAACAATCACATAAATGATTGTTTAGAGGAAATTCATCTCAAATTAGACAAGAAGTATTATAAAGTTCCTAAAATTTAGGCATTTGGAGTGGGTTTCTAATTTCAAAATGTAGAGGTGCTACTATTAGAGAGGATACTATTGTTAGGGGAAATATGGGAGTGGTTACTCTGAATGCTTTTTAAATCGTACTGCGAAGCAGTAGATTTATATCTACCGTTTTCCAGAAATCCAGTCTGTTTGACCCAGTACATTTTTACCATTATCTTCTGAGCAATGTGTCCAAACCAAATTATGTGTTTTCAAACACCGAAGAAACGGCCTTTTCAGTCACAATCTACAAACTTTGTTTATACCTTATTTACTTTTCGACAAATAGAGAAGAGGCTAATACAAAATTAGATGTAATTTTCGCTTTTAGTAATTACCAGTTAGTATTTTCAGTGTTTATAACAAGATTTTCGGTTGAGTAAAGGAGTTGAAACGTACAATAGGTTAACTGTATAATTAATTTGTAGCACTTACAATATTACTGCTCTGAACTTTCTCGAACGGTCATTTACCAGTTGTAGGGCTGACAACCAATCAAATTCTGTTTTGATTATCACTTGGTCAAAACCCACGCGTAAATTCAGACCACGTGTAAATTCAGATGGACATCGTCTGCTCGAAATGTGTCAATTAACTTGTTTGTCATTAGTCAATAGTCGTCTGCACTCAACAGGGAGCGTGGGAAGTTTACTTTTTTTTTCGCATGTGTTAACAAATAGAAATAATTTTGTAATTTTGAAATATTTGATTTCAATGAGCACTCTGATCACGCTCCAATCCTATTTTCATTAAATTCAAATTTGAGTATGAAGAAAAATTATTCAACAACAAATAAACCGACAAAAACATGCGATAAACTGATATAGGGGTAAGTTCATATCAGACTCGGTTTCGACCCGAGTTAACCGGGTTTCCATCAGAACGGCCTCGGTTTCGACACTAGTGATGTCATTGTAACCTTTCAACCTCGACGCTTCTGATCCTGGGTCAGGCCGGTGTTACTTGGGTTCCAAAATGGCGTCGAGAATAGTGCACAACAATTCGATTACAAAAAAAATAAATATTCTCTATTACTTTAAATAACAAATACTTTTTTCTTATTTTATATAGTATTTTGCACGAGTTTATCACATTTCTTAATGGGATAACGATATTTCATGGTGAATTAATTATTGTAGCGGTAAATGAGAAGTTTGTTTACTACCACCAGTGGGTAACTCCGTTCACATGAATGTCTTTTCTGCGCATGCATATTACAGTCAATTTTAGATTATAACATCATCTCACGCGTCTCTCGGGCTGCCATTTGAATTTCCCCTAGGATAGCAGCAAGAGCGATCTATTTTTAGAACAACTCATGAATAATCATAGAGTGCTGCTAGGTCAGAAACCAAAGATATAAATAGCATAGTTGGCGATTTCACGTGTTTCTTGAGGGAAAATGCATTTACAGTATTTGGGAAAACCCAATGCTTGAAATACAAACATGTTGGTAATCAAAATTGTAAATAGTTTAATGAAAAATGTTTGTTGCTAAACAGGCTTTTAAACTCTATAGAGAGAGGAATAATATTAACAGACAAGCTTTTAGCTTGGCGCGTGCTAATTATAACAACGTAAAAATCTGCTAAGAAATAATTTAGACTAGCAGAGGGCTATCGAATCAGCAAACTTTTAAAATCGGACCCACGAGGTTGGATGAGCTGGCGATGTCCTCGAAAAGATGGATTGTTAAGACAAAAAACTCACAAATTTAAAGATTTTACCAACTCTTATTGTCCAAATTTGAGCCCTTTTGATTGGCGAACTATTGCACTATCCCAGCCTCTCAATGATGTACGATTTACAGTGCTGACAGCACTTTGATTTGTTAGAGTTATGCCCATTTTGGACTAAGGTTTTTGTACTATGAAACACCTGCAGCTGAGCATTGTACTGGTAGGAACAGAAGTTGCACTGGTAGGCAGTACTCTTGTTTGAATATGTGATTAAATGCCTGAAGCTGAGCACTGCACTGGTGGGCGATGCTAAACAAAATAGGTTAAGAAAATCCCACACAAACATGCAGTCTGGTCTAGCCTAAGTAACACTGTGCCTGCTTTCTACTTGGTTATTGTTGAAAAAAAAAACTAATGCAAAACAAGAGCACCACCTACATATGCAAGACTCAGCTGCAAGTGCTTGATAATGCAAAAAATCTAAATAAAAAAAAAGAGCATAACTCTTCCAGAAATGCTTCCAGAGTTATCCCACTTGATAGTCTTGACAGCTCTTGTGATGGTGAACACACAAGCCAAGTTTCATGAAGATATCTTCAATAAATACAGAGATATAACCAAGGTTTAAGTTTTTATGCCAACGCCAACAACAACACAGACACAAATGACGACAAGGTGATGCCAAGGTGATGACAATACCTCAGCTTTCTCCAAAAACAGATGAGCTAAAGATGGCAATTTGCTTGAAACAAAAGTTAGTTTCAGCAGGATAAGGGTTAAGAAAGCAAGAAGCCTAAACTTCTCTGAAGTTATATGAATTCAGTGCATTCTGATTGCATTTTATAATTACCGACTTGAGCCCATCTGTTAAATCTCAGTAATAACTCTGACAGGAAAACTTCAAAAGCTGAGAAGCCCTTCTTAAAACTAATCAATTTGCAGAATTTTATTCCTCTTTAAAACATCCAAATAAACAATAGTTTCTAATACCGTGAAAATTCTAAAAGAGCCCCATGCTCTTATAAAAACCCATCCCCCATTTTGTCAGTTGAAAATGACGATTTTTGATGTGATTTTACAAGATATTGAAAGCTCATACCTACAAAATCAAGGTCACTAAAAATTTAACAAGCATTTTATACACCTTTTCCCTATTCAAATGTTACAATTTTACCCAGGTTATGTTTATATTTGGCCACTTTTTTCACCGTCTTAACAAATTCCAATTGGTCAGTGCAAAAAAGGGTGTAACTGCCTATATTAGTCAAATGGCTCAGTGCAAAACAGTTGTAACTGCCTTTGAACAAATAGGCAGTTACAACTGTTTGGCACTGAACCATCAATATGCAGATTGGCCTCAGTCGATTTTGTTTGCATTTTCATAAAATATTTTTGTTGTAGTTTGCTAACAAGCCTCTTTAATCCAAGTTTATATTAGTAAGTGCTTAAGAAAAAACTTTTTAAAGACATGGGACATAATTGAGAGCTCTATTATGACTTTATCACATTTAATCCATTTGAAAAAAAAATGTAAAGAATTAAGAGTCTGGTGGCCAGGCTTCACTGCTATTTAGGGTAGCCTCTGATAAACAAATCCCTTTCTAAGGGAAATACGTTGGTTCTAAAGGAACCCCAGGGTTCTATTAGAGCTTTTATGGCACATGATTTTTGAGGAAAAAAAACCTGAATGATTCTTTAAAATATTTTCCTTTGCCAAAACAGCAATTACAATTTTCAAACTTACCTTGCACTTATTTTTCTACATGTTGGAAATGAAAATAAAGTATGTGATAGCATAATTTTTTTTGTGAAATAAATAACAAAATCAGATACTGTGCTCAGTCAGAACTTTAAAGTTTGAATTACATGATAAAATAAATACAAAACTGTACATGAATGTAACACATTTGAATATCTAAATATATGACCTGTCGCGCAAAAAGGACCATCTCGGTAGTGCATAAAGTGTCAAACTCAACCCTAGTCAGACTGTGTGGATTGTGCAGACTGACTAGGGTTGAATCTTTTTGCACTGTGCTTATTTTCTGTATCTAGAATTATTAATCTTCCTTCCAGTGAAAGAATTTTTGAAATGTCAGTATTCACAGATGGTCCCTTTTTGTGTGATGGGTCACATATGAATCAAGCTTTCTTTTAATCCAGACTAGATATAAAGGGAAAACAACAAAAGGAAACAAAATATCTAGAGACTTCATGATGGCCAAACTTGCAACCTTTCAAGTTGCTGACATGCCCCTGTAAATTTTTTGGAATTTCTTCCTCCCTAATTGTTCTCATTTTTCGCCTGATTACAATTGGTTCTGGTCAAGCGGTCACTACAACCTCTGGTCAGTTGGCCCACATTAATCACCTTGTGTTTAAAGAGCGGTCAAGAAGCTTGACCAAAGTCGCAACTTGATCACATGGACAAAGTTCAATGGAAAGAACAGATGATATTAGGATTTCTAGGAGCATTAATCTTCATTAACTTTTCTCTTGCTGTTTATGGCATATTCTTGCTGTTATTGAAGTTTTTTTGCAGGAACATATGGACTGAGATCAGTCTGCATAGACATGCAGTCTGATTTCAGGCTACTTCTCCTGCTTTCCACCTAATTTTTGTAAAAAAAGCTTTAGAGCTCTATGAGTAATAGAAATGCTCCCGCCCCCTGAAAATAAATGTCTTATCCCTAAGTCTTATACCGAAACTTCTGTCCTTCTTAATCTGAGACATTATTCCCAAATCTTAAACAAAACGTTGGTGTTCTGCTAAAATCTCATAACTATAGCTTGATTAAAGCTACAAGCTGTAGTTACAAGATTTGGTAGAAAATCGAAGATAAGCTAATGTTCTTCTTTATCATTATCCCTTAGTACTGTTCTGCATCATCTGAGACATTATCCATTAGTCTTATTCATAAGCTACTGTTCTGCATCATCTATGACATTATTCCCAAGCCTTAAATATAAGTAAAGCTACTATTCTGCATCATCTATGACATTATTCCCAAGCCTTAAATATAAGTAAAGCTACTATTCTGCATCATCTATGACATTATTCTCAAGCCTTAAATATTAGTAAAGCTACTGTTCTGCATAATCTATGACATTATTCTAAAGCCTTTAATATTAGTAAAGCTACTGTTCTGCATCATCTATGACATTATTCCCAAGCCTTAAATGTAAGTAAAGCTACTATTCTGCATCATCTGTGACATTATTCTCAAGCCTTAAATATTAGTAAAGCTACTGTTCTGCATCATCTATGACATCATTCTCAAGCCTTAAAAATTAGTAAAGCTACTGTTCTGCATCATCTATGACATTATTCCCAAGCCTTAAATGTAAGTAAAGCTACTATTCTGCATCATCTGTGACATTATTCTCAAGCCTTAAATATTAGTAAAGCTACTGTTCTGCATCATCTGTGACATTATTCCCAAGCCTTAAATATAAGTTTAGCTACTGTTCTGCATCATCTATGACATTATTCCCAAGCCTTAAATATAAGTTTAGCTACTGTTCTGCATCATCTGTGACATCATTACCAAACCTTTAATATAAGTTAAGCTAGTCTGTTCTGCATCATCTGTGACATTATTCCCAAGCCTTAAATATAAGTTAAGCTACTGTTCTGCATCATCTGTGACATTCCCAAGCCTTAAATATAAGTTTAGCTACTGTTCTGCATCATCTGAGATATTTTCCCGTAGTCCTTAATATGAGCTACTGTTCCTTTTCATCTTAAAAAGACATTATCCCCAAGTTGTATAAATATTAGCTACTGTAACAGTGTCTATTCTAGGAGGGGGGATTGTGTATTTTAGCACATACAGTTAAACTTCAGTAGCTCGAACACCTTGGGGACTTGAAAATTTGTTCGAAAGATCGGTTGTTCGACCAATCCAAAAATTTATAAAGGTACCAGAAGGTCGGAATGCGTCACATCCGGTAATACATCGTATCCGAATAAACTTATACTTATTTGGTTTTTCAATTTCACTATTTAATTCACTGGTTGTTAGGTTTCTAACGATTGATCCATGGGATTTGTGTTTGAAAATGAATAAAGAAAAAAAATGATGAAATAACGATCGACTTAAGAGTCATATTGTTGCATTCCCTTTGTTTACAAAAAGGCTACCGTATTATTATTCCTGTTATGTACGCGGCCTCAATTGCAAGTGAAACATTATTTAAAGCACCGTTCAAATGTTGAACTTTAATCGTTTGCCGAGAATATAAATTTACGTCAGTCTTTGAGAAAATGTAATTCCATGTAATTTTAAAACCGTAATTTCAACACGAGTCACTCATTCGGACCCTGTTTGTCATACATTCAAGTGCTCAGACGTTACGTATCTGTATGTTTTTTGACATCGCAAAGTTAACTAGTCGCGGAAATATCAATAAGAGACAATATATAGTAATGAATGTAAACGACAGATGGCCAAACAACTACAAAATTCAATTAAATAAAACAGTGTATTTTTCACGGAATGGGTAATTATGATGCTCAGTGCTTAATTGAAAATAAGGTGTCAAAAAATGATTACGAGTTGAAAAGTGTGAAAATCACCTAAATATGACATCTTGTTATTAGCGATAGACCCTTTGTTCGATTTTTTCCAGGTGAAATATATAGCATTTTTAAACTTTCGGATTGAAGAATGTGTTCGAGAGTTCGACCGTCCTGGTGTACGAATTTTCCGAGGTCGAACACTATGAATTATGAGCCAAATCTGCCGGGACTGAGATCCTTGTTCGAATTTTCCCTAGTGTTCGAGATTACCCCTGTTCGAGAGACCAAAGTTTGACTGTACTTTTGAAAAATCCCCCATACTTTTGAAGATGATGGGAGATTTTTTTACATAGAGAAAGAGCAAAAAATTCCATCTTTTTGGCAATGTTGCCAATTCTAAACAAAATCCCCCCCACCCCCCACCCCCTTCTTTTTGAGTACTAGAATAGACACTAGCTACTGTTCCACTTTTCTTTCTCTCCTTTGGAATGAGGGGATGAATGAATACACAATTAATGTTTTACAGACAATATAAATGAATCAATAAATTGACCTAAGAACCTAATAGATTAATAATTTTATTGATTACTTAGGAGCAATATTAACCCTTGCCATGCTGAACCCGGAATATTCCTGCTTTGGCAGGAGCTATAGACAAACATCAGCCTGCACTTATGTGCAGTCTGATGTTAGTCTTCTCCACCCTTTTCTCACTTTCAAACCAAAATTGTCAATAGATTTTAGTTTTTCAAATAAAAATTGACCTCCAGTTGGTACTTTCAGTGCCTTTTGCCCTTTGATTTTGAAAAAATATTTTAGCTAAAATTTATTCAGCATGACAAGGGTTAATGAAATTGATTCAATATTATTGACAATATTATTGATGGTACAGTCAATCTTGCTCATGCGACCAAGTCTATTAGGTGACAATAATTCTTATTAAGCAAAAGCTTTCAAAATTCCCTTCTCTAGATAAAAATATCTTAACTAGAAAGCCATGAATGGCTTGAGTCGCTCCACAGGCTTGAAATTCTTGTAAAAGCTATAAAAGTTTTGACTAGATTTTTACATATTTTGGGTTCTACTGATGTTGAAAAAGATTTTCAAAGTTACAACTATATAACATATAGAGAAATGACCTCTGCCCATAAAATACATATTTTCCATCCAATCACAATAATTTTAGGTAGACTGATAAAGGGTCACCCAAGGATCATTCAAGTGAAATTTGGTTGATATCCAAAAATTAGATTCTGAGAAAATGATACTCAAAGTTTCCACTATATAACATATAGAGAAATGACCTCCGCCCATAAAATGCATATTTTCCATCTAATCACAATGATTTATTGTAGACTGACAAAGGGTCACTCAAAGATCATCCTAGTGAAATTTTGTTGAAATCCAAACAAAAGATTCTGAGAAAATGATTTTCAAAGTTTCCACTATATAACATATAGAGAAATGACCTCCGCCCATGAAATGCATATTTTTAATCTAATCACAATGATTTATTGTAGACTGATAAAGGGTCACTCAAGGATCATCCTAGTGAAATTTGGTTGATATCCATCAATTACATTCTAAGAAAATGATGTTCAAAGTTTCCACTATATAACATATAGAGAAATGACCTCCGCCCATAAAATGCATATTTTCCATCTGATCACAATGATTTATGGTAGACTGATAAAAGGTCACCCAAGGATCATCCCAGTGAAATTTGGTTGATATCCATCAGTTACATTCTGAGAAAATGATTTTTAAAGTTTCCACTATATAACATATAGAGAAATGACCTCCGCCCATAAAATGCATATTTTCCATCCGATCAAAAAGATATTTTGTAGACTGATAAAGGGTCACCCAAGGATCATTCATGTAAAATTTAATTGGTATCCATAGATTAGAATCTGAGAAAACTCACTTTTTACCATATTTGGAAATTAGCCACGCCCATTAAATCCATGTTTTTCATTGGATCAAAATTTCTTGAACAACTTTGAAAGAGGGTCACCCAGGGATCATTCCTGTGAAGTTTGGTTGAAATATATCCAGTAGTTTCTGAGGAGAAGATTTTTAAAGAAAAAGTTTACGACCTGACGCACGGACGCACGGACGGACGCACGACGGACACAACGCCATGACAATAGCCCCAGTGGCTTTCAGCCAGTGGAGCTAAAAATTAGATATCATTGGTCTAAAATATATTACAAATGATACCTATGTTGATAAAACTCATTAGAAATGTTTCCATGACAGGATAATCCAAAAATTCCAAAATAATGCACATTATATATTCAATCATAATAATGTTTCTTATTTTTATAACAAAATATTTACTAAGGGACACTCTGTAACGACCGCTGTTTGGTGGTACCAAAAGTGTTTCCTTAATAGACTGTTTTTACTGTTTATAAACCAATTTAATGCAATTTATAATTTGCATTTCACCTTTACTAGAAAATGATCTAATTTCATGTAAAACTACCAAGATTAATGACTGAAGTAATTCTGTATTATGTTACAAATTAGACACTTGATAAAATAATCATGCTATATGAGATGACTTTGAAATACTAGTTTAAATAGGGGATTGATAGGGGCCAGCCAATTAAATTGGGTCAAACTGTTCAAATTTTAGTCTATTAACACATTGATTGACCTGTAATGGCTGACTGCAACCATTTGTCACTAAGGTGATAAAGCATGCTCATTGATGAGGGTCAAAGGTTAATCTTTTCTTTTTTTTAAACCAGCATTTACAGAGACTTTTACAAATGAAATTCAACCAAAACAAGGTAAATCTATGGGTTTTTTTTTTTATTCCTATTCCACTATATATCTAATCAAATTTTTTATTCATTTATTTATTTATTTATTTATTTTCACTAGGATTTTTCAGAAATCCTGAGAAAATTTGTTCTAAATAATAGTTATATACCTGTGCTTTGTACAACTCCTAGAAGCGTTAACCCTTTCCTGTTTTACATAATTTTGGACCTGTCCAAATTCAAAGGTTTTGCAGACGAAAATTAAAAGTGGATTTAATTTGAAAAATAACCATTCAGTAGGGTAGAAAATAGTGTGGAAAAAGAAGAAATTGCTTGTCAGAAGCAATTTCTCCTTTTTTCACAATGTTTTCTCAATCATAAAATCATAGGCACATAAAAAGCAGGGATTAAACAGCAAAGCGTTAAATAGAAGAAACATTGTGGGTACAGGATACAGATTGCGATGATGAGGCTGCAATAATATTTAGGGTTTGTTGGCAAACAATGGAAAAAGGAAACTTAATACTGAAACTTCTGTACCAATCAGTTTTTCATGAGAAAGGTCATGGGTTAAGTGGTTTGACATTGGATAATCAGGTGACTTTCAACACTCCGAAACTCAATATCATGCTGACAGCAGGACACTGGGTTCATCCTTTGATTGAAAATTTGTCAATTTTCCTTAATCCAAAGAGTGCAGATTGAAAAAAAATAAAGGAAATCAAATTTAAGATGAAAACTTCAATGTATTTAAGTCACTCTGGAATAGCAATTTTGATATATTGACAATGAACTATAAGGCAATTAAGAAAATCGTAAAATACAGTAAGTGTTACTTACCTTATATATAGGAACTACCCATGGGAACAGCAAACATTGGTTGTTTATATGAATGGCTGCTTATTACAAAATTTCATGATAAAAAAGCCAGGCCATTTTGATAGCGTTTATAGATTGTTGCACAGGTCTTGCTGAATCCTAGACAATTTCAAGGAGTTCGAACAACATAAGATTCAATAATAAACAATTGTTCCTTAAGGATGCCCACTTTTCCACAGATTTTGCTTACATGGAATGAACTGGTTAAAATGCTCACTTAATAAAATTGGTAGCCTGATAGACAAAATCTGCTGTGTTGTAAAATCTCCTTAAATGCAACCCTGATATAAGCGTTATTATTTAATTGGCAGGGCGTGGCTTATTAACAACATAGTTAGGCTAGTTAACTTCTCCATGGTTCGGGTTTAAAAAAGTTAGCCATCAGTTGTCGTGAAAATGTTTAAATAACTGTATCTTAAAACCAAACAATAATTGTGCTAAGCAAAAGTGAACACAACAATTCAAGATTTGGTTACCAAATCCATGTAGCTTCAGCTTGTCTACAAACCTTCGGTTTAAAGAATGTCGACTATCTACAAAATTGAAAGTTATAGATGAAAGCTAATTTACCTTAACCTTGAATGCAACTAACCAATTCTGAGGCTCCGCCCTGCTAGGGCTCAGACAAAGCTCAGACTGTACATATGTGCAGAATGATCTTTGTCCATATACCCTGCCGGCAGGAATATTCTAATCTTTCAGCATCACAGGAGTCAAATTTGTATGAAAAGCATTCAAAATCAAACAGATGCATGCTTTTATTATTTGGAGGGATTCCCTAAATTTATATGTTTATTATAACACATAATTGTTTGGAACCTGAGTAAATTTTCTTTATTGGTGGGGCATATTTAAGTCCCGAGAGATTTGGCACTGAGACCTGTTTATAGCTTAAACAATATTTTCAGAGCTGTTCTAATCATCAACCTCTGTAATGAGAGTTTTATGAGAGGCAGTAAACATTGGGTTCTCAAAATATATCTAACCTTTGATACTTTGATAACTTTTTCTAGTACAAAAACTACGATGATAAGAAACAATTCTGAAAATCTGAATGAATCATATCCTTGCTGAACTGAAATGCTGTTAAAAGATTGCATTCAAATTTAGTTCAATCAAAAGGATCAATAATAATGACATAAAGGTAGCAACATTTTGAAAGTAATGGTGGAAAAAAACATTCTGAGCAAATGTCAAGACATTTGAGCCAAAAATGTGACCTATATAGTGCACACAAGGTTTTCTGAAGTCTGACCACTTGACCCCTTGACCCCATTTATGACCCAACTTGACCAAATTTCAAGCTTGGCTGAGATTTGATGGAGAAAAACATTCTTAGCAAGTTTCAAGACATTTGAACAAGAAAATGTAGCCCCTAGAGTGCACACAAGTTTTTTTCTAAAAATACCCCTTGACCCCATTTTTGACCCGACTTGACCCAATTTCGAAGTTGAACGAGATTTGATAAAAACAAACATTCTGAGCAAGTTTCAAGACATTTGAGCAAAAGATGTAGCCTCTAGAGTGCTCACAAAGAAGATGATAGACCACAGATGATGGACAGCGCCTTATTACAATAGCTCACCTTGAGCACTTCCTGCTCAGGTGAGCTAAAAATAACAGTGTTAACTAAGTTTTCCATTTGATTTCAGTAGGAAACCTTGGTCAACATTGTGAAAGATCAAAGAGTTCCGTAATATTGTGGAACTATTAGGGGTTCACTACCTTAATATTAAAACAATATTTATCAATTTGATCAATCTTTAAATAAGGTTTTGCTATATCATAGAGTCTTCACGAGCACACAGATTCCATTGATTATGCACAACATAGGATTTAAAGTACGACCGTACTTGTTTATAGTCAATTTTAATAAAATATATCATACAGCTATTTTTTTCTTAATCCTTTCCAAGCAAACAATTAAGAAGGTGGTTTCCAGGGAGTTCCGATAAAATATAGCTGACACCATGACGAAGATCAATTGTTGGGAAAATATTGACATAGATGGCCAACCAGTTTGTTGGGGCTTGTAATTATCTCCGGTAATTTGTAATATAGATTAACACTTTTTCTTGCCAATGAGCTTTGCCTCTCAATATATATTGTAAAAAGAAAAAGAGATACTATTTCTATTGACTTCCTATCACTTCGAGTTTTGGGACACCTGAGAATATAGTAATTAATAATATTACATTAAATTTAACATTTAATGATCTGCTGAATATGATATTTGTTTTTTAAAAAAAATGCCTTTTGTAGGGACACTTAAAAACCAGTTTGTCTTAAGCTTTTACCACAAACAAAAATTTAGTAGAAAGAAATGCAGTAAAGACTAAGATCAGACTGCACATATCAGACTGCACATATGTGCAGACTGATCTTTGTCTTGACTGTCAGCCTAAGTTTTGTGGACAGAAATATATGTTGTGAGTGTGTTTGTCTTTGTACAATTTAGGTCCCTCTGTGCTCCAGGCTTATATTATATGGTAATTGGACCATGAGAGAGAAAGAAGCGGATACAAGGAGATCCGGGTTCATACACCACTAGCTCTTCTACGAATAGACATCTTTGGTTATTTAACATGCCCAGTGTAAAGCACCAATAAACACTAAGATACCTCTGGGTTTCTTACCAGTTCACTTCTAGTTCGGTGGGGGATAGCAAGTATCCCTGAAAATTCCTGCCGCATTCAGGATTCAAACCACGGACCTTAGGATTCCAGTGTCCTACCACTAGATCACTACGCATCCCAAAAATGTTTTGAATAGCATGAGAAAAGTTATTAATGTCAAAAAGAGAGCGTTTCATAATGAAAAATACTGGAAGATCAAATATAAGTCGGTGTTTTTACTCAGATGTCTAGCATCATTAGTAACCATCAGATATATTTTGATTTTTTTCCTCTTCAGAACCAGGTAAATACCACAGCATCGAGGTAGACATAAATACTTTTTTAAAAGACATCAGAACAGCAAGCCATTTGGGCTTATCAGATTATTGGTAATGAGGCTTGCTGATTCTAGCTGATATCTTGTCATCGGCCTAGCATGTGGGGCAGATATAGGAGGGAAAACAATAACTTTTCAATGGTGGTGCTGCAACCATGGTATTGGATAAGGAATCAAAATGGACTGGGTTTACACCATTTTTAACAGTCATCCGCCTAGCATGTGGGGCAGAAAAAGGAGGGAAAACAATAACTTTTCAGTGGTGGTGCAACCATGGTATTGGATAAGGAATCAAAATGGACTGGGTTTACACCATTTTTAACAGTCATCAGCCTAGCATGTGGGGCAGATATAGGAGGGAAAACAATAACTTTTCAATGGTTGTGTTGCAACCATGGTATTTGAAAAGGAATCAAAATGGACTGGGTTTACACCATTTTCAACAATTTTAACCATTTTCCTGCTGAATTTTAATTTTGTTTAAAACAACTTACCATCAACTCTGATATAAATTGAGCCTGTGCGTGACATTTCCAACAATTTCATGAGTGGGTGATGGAAAGATGTTGAGTAGCCAGGACAATCACAAAGTGCATTAAAATTAATGTTCAGAGGGTTAAAGTAAATAGGGATTTTAGATCAGTACCCATTGTTAAAGACTCCAATCAGACTGTGCGCCTGCACAAACTGCTCTCAGTCTCAATGTTGTGCTCATGTGAAATTGTTGGAAATGCCATGCACAACCTGCTCTCAGTCTCAATGTTGTCCTCATGTGAAATTGTTGGAAATGCCATGCACAACCTGCTCTCAGTCTCAACATTGTGTTCATGTGAAATTGTTGGAAATGCCATGCACAACCTGCTCTCAGTCTCAACATTGTGTTCATGTGAAATTGTTGGAAATGCCATGCACAACCTGCTCTCAATCTCAACATTGTGCTCATGTGAAGGGTAATTCACAACTTTCAACAGAGTTTTAAAGAGAAAATTGAAATTTTACCAAACTACTAAAGATATATTTATTAACAATAAATTCACATCTGTCTGAAGCATGACATTTTAAAAGCCTACACACATTTTAAAACAGATCTGATTTCATGAACCAGGAAATTTCTTTTTACATGTTTTTGTCTGATCAATAAAGACTTAATTTGTTTCATGTCATTGCAAAAGGTAAAAAAGATGCAAGAGCAAAGCTTGACTATCCTACGAGCGCTGGATATTTACAGTAAATCAATGTTGAGATTAGAAGAAATTTCATTTAATGATAGTCAGTGATGATCCTTTGTCAAGAGGCTGATATTGTGGTTACAGAAGCACATGCAATGTTTCCAAGTGATAGCTTTTGTAGAATAAGGGAAATAACAGATACAAGAGCCATGTCGGACATGGCCATCCCCCGCTGAGAAAGCTTGATAGAAAACTGAAGCCTAATAGATTAAGGGTTCTACTTTAAGAAATTAAGCCCCTACAAAATCTAAGTCTTTAAAATAACAAAGGGCAATAACTCCAAAATTATGCAAGCCAGAGTTATAGTTCTTGTGCACTGCACCCCTCTTCCATGAGATCTATCCACCCATAAAGTTTCAATTTGATAGCTAAAATACTTTAGGAGATATGCTCCGGACAAAATCTAAGTCTTAAAAATAACAAAGAGCAATAACTCAAAAATTATACAAGCCAGAGTTATAGTTCTTGTGCACTGTACTTCTCTTCCATAAGATCTATCCTCCCATAAAGTTTCAAGTTGATAGCTTTAATACTTTAGGAGATATGCTCCGGACAAAATCTTAGTCTTAAAAATAACAAAGGGCAATAACTCCAAAACTATGCAAGCAAGAGTTGTAGTTCTTGTGCACTGCACTTCTCCTCCATGAGATCTATCCACCCATAAAGTTTCAAGTTGATAGCTATTATACTTTAGGAGATATGCTCCGGACAAAATCTAAGTCTTAAAAATAACAAAGGGCAATTACTCCAAAATTATGCAAGCCAGAGTTGTAGTTCTTGTGCAATTCTCTTCCATGAGATCTATCCTCCCATAAAGTTTAAAGTTGATAGCTATTATACTTTAGGAGATATGCTCCAGACAAGTTTAGTGACGGAAGGACGGAATGACGGACGGAGAGCATTACTATATCCCCTTCGCCAAAAACAGCGGGGGATAATAAATCAGTTGCATGTAAAAGCCAGCTGAATTTTCTAAGGAGCAAAGAGGGTTAAAATTCCCACAAATTGAATATTAGAGAAACACACATTGTCTAGAGGCTGATATTATGATCACAAAAGCATAAATGCAAAGTTTCCAAGTAGAAACAGAGATCGGACAGATCTAACAATTGCACTTAAAAAAACTTAACCAGAAATTTCCAAGGTACAAAATTGGGTTAAAATATCAGGATGGCTGGAAAACACAAACTTTACTACAAGTAGTCGAGCTAAAGGGACGCTGTTAAAATAGTGGATGAGTAAAAGTTTTGCAACGTTTCAGAAGTCCTCCTACACTCATATCATTGGCAGACAGTATAGATTATTGTTGTTTGTTCGTATGGAAATGACATCACTATCAACATTGCTGCAGTTATATCATGGCGGATGGAACTACCCATGTTTTTCTGTCATTTCTAACAACAGTACAACCATATAACATTGCACCCAAGTCACCAGCAAAACACTGTCTTGCAAATTCCATGACATCCATGTAACTTCTTTTCAGAAAGAAAATAAGTTTGTTAACATGCTACCCAGGAATCAAACCCACGATATCAAACTGGTTGATATTATTAAGTTAGAAGATCTGACTTAGCCATTAAATTATTATGAGGTTAAGTAATTAAAGCTAACACATAATTTAAGAATTTCTGAGTTCAGGTTAGGTGATACTCATTACATAGTATATCAATGGCTCAGCGCAAAACAGTTGTAACTGCCTATAATCATAGGCAGTTACAACTGTTTTGAGGTGAGCTATCAATATCTAAGATTCTATAACTTCATGAATTGTGGAAATATTTGTTTGCACTGGATTCTAAGATTTTTCCTTTCAAAATGACCAATAGTATATATTCATTGATAATAATTCAAAGGTATAATCAGTTTATGACCATATGTTAACCAGAAAAAAAAAAATCATCCTAAAATTGAAGTATTGCTTTGCCCCCATGGCTGTTCCAATAATCATTAAGTATTCATGTCACCGAGGTCCCATCCATCTTAGATTGCCCTAATAACGTGCCACCCGATTTGACGTCTGCGAAAAAATGATCATCAAATAAAACCGTCTTGCTGACTGCGATTACCTCCCTGCGGACATAAATCTATTATGATTTATTATGAATCAATAGATTCATCCAAGTGTAAATAAACATCGAATTCCCTGTTCCCATTCATCATTCCCTGTTTCCAATATCGGAACCCAGTTTATTGGTTCAGATTCCTGTGTGTTATCAGAGATATTGGTACAAACATGTACTTTTTTACTCAATAGGATTTAGTCCATTTAAATTTTATAAGAATGAATTGTGATCTCTGAAATCAATTTACAATCTGTGCTTTAACTTTGGCTAGTTGGCATTTATCAGACAAAAACAAACAACCATGTTAGAATTTTAATGTTAGAAATGATCATGAAGATATTATGAGTTAAACGATTTCTTTCCTGGGTATATGACAATTCATTGCTGGCTGGAAAAAATGATGTCACCTGGTTGACATCATTTTTTACTGCCCGCGATATATCGTCATATACCCAGGCAAGAAACCTTACAACAAATTTTTTATACTGTAAAGTTTTAGACTAAATATCTGTCTTTTGCCTTTTTAAGGCCTTGTTTACACTGAATTCTTTGAAACTTACAATATCCCCCAATGCATCTTAAATGAAAAGTACACATGTAGTGATGTCACAGGTAGAACTTAGTGATGTCACACTTCTACCTCCTGCCATGTTATGATAAAGGCTGTTCTTGGCTGAACCAGTGTGAGAAAGTTAGCATTTTAAATGGACAGATTGGTAAAATTGAAAAGTATTAATTAACCTTTATATCATTTTTCATTTGTACGTTATCAACTGACATGCTTTAAACTGTGGCATACTGTGTATACTCATGTTGTGTTATCAACGAAGCGAGAAAAAAATGGCTGCTATGACCTGTCTAAATTTTTTCTATGTCCCCGGCAAGGTGCCTTAAAATCATTACGTTTTAATTTGCTCTATTAACGAACTGGCAGGGGGCGGTGTGACGTAATTTGGTGAGTTTACTTTTAAATATTTTGGGTTCATTGAAAAGTTAGTTGGCAATAATCATGAAGACGGGCAATTTACTGTTTCTTATAACCAAAAGGATTCATGTGCTTAGACAAAGTGGATACATTGCATAGTTGGGTTACCAAAACTTTGTTACTTATGCTCCGCCCTATAAGGGGGAAAAATTGTGGATAATATACTTGAGCGGCTGCAGATATCAATATTGGTCAGCATTAGCCAATGAAAATGCAGCATAATGAATGGTACTTTGATAAATTCTTATCAAAGCAGAGGACAGAGTTCTCGTTGTGGAAGCTGATCACTAACAAAGGATGATCTCCAATAATCTGTGTATACGAGTAAAAGTATACCCCAGCCAACAGTAAGGGTATGTCCAAGCCAACATTCAATTCTCCAATTGACAAACTACTAAAGATATACAAGTCACAAACTTAAACCTTGATGGCCGATCTAAATTTAAGGAATGACATAAAGACAAGGTCCTTACAAAAAAGATCACACCTGAAATATGTTGTGCTAATACAAAATCAACCAGAAATTAGGCCATTGCTATACAGCTTACCATGTGACCTCAATCTTGATATAAGCTATCTTGAACTTGAAACTGTCAGAAAGGTCTTACTGCAAGGAACACAACAAGGGTTCAGTGCAAGACTATACTAAGTGTATATACATTGTATATACACTTAGTATAGTCTTGCCTTGAACCCTCGATATATGACAAAGCATGGAAGCATTTAAAGAAAGCCTCTCCTTACACAACACATTAGAAATATCATGTACCAATCACATTTTTATCGAACAACCAGGGTCAATTTTGAAAATTCTACCTGACAATGTAAAACATGTAAGGCAAAAACTATTACATGTTCAAATCTTTTCTGATACACAAGGACATGGTAAGTCAAGTTTAATCATTCTTTGTTCAAATATTCAATATTCCATTTGCATATTTATCATCATAACATACAATAATACACATGATTTTTTTTTCTAAAATCCTCATGAATTTCATAGAATTCAATCCGGCATGGAACAATTGATATTGCTTCATAAACAATAATTTACAATCTGATTTGCATGTGGTTCCAATGCAAATGATCTTGGAGCTATGATAGTAAAGTGCTTAATAATCACTGTCATCAAATGGACTCATTCATGTCAGCAGATCTTTTTTCAGTTTCACCAAATCAGCATGCAACATCTCTCATTGAAGAGGAAGACACAAATTTCCTCCTTTGATTGGAGAGTTGCCTGACTGGTTCCAAGCCTGTTTATTTCCACAGGAAGTGACATAAATCACTCCATGCCATGTGGGTAATAATTAAATGAATTTGTCACTGTCAGTCTGAGAAGCACTGATCAATTAGTGCAGATTAATTCTTTAAAATCTCATTTCCTGATAAGCTACTTGCTGTTTATAACTAATGCTACAAGGGAACTACAACGAATTCGAATGACAGTGGCACTAAAAAATCGCAGGTAAGTTATGTAGGATCTGTCATGAGATTTTGTTTCTGACAAGCTGATCTTAACCGAGACCAAAAACGATGTTATTAAGTCAGCCTTGGAAACAACGTAACAACAAGGATTTCTCCGAGTTTACATTTGATGCAGGTCTGTTGATGATGAAAAATATAATTGACTTATTCACAGAGAACAACAAGAGTAGCAGGGTCACAATGTTACTAAACTCCACAATATGGACAAGGTCAATAACAAGGAATATATTCTGAAAAATTTCATCAAATTCATCCAGTAATATGGATGTGTTATCAAAATTGACATACAAACAAACATTCAAACATTCCAGGGGTCATACAAACAGACTGAGTTGAAAACAATTTACTACCATCTTTGGCTGCGAGCTTATGAAAAAATTCTTACCTTTAATAATGTTGGAAAATATTATAGCTGCAGTTTCACAGATAAAGGCTCTGAAATGAAATATCAAAAATTATTTGTCAACTTCATTTGTTTTTATGGACTGTAACACCACTTCCAACAGTATTTCAGTCATATTGCAGTAATATTAAAGCACTCAACAATCAATTAATATTCATATAACAACAGCTTAGTACAAGAGGGTACTAAGTGTATATTAATCGCTCAGTGCAAAACAGTTGTAACAGCCTAAAAACATGTAGGCAGTTAGTAACAACTGTTTGGCATTGAGCCATTGAGGTATTATACATTGTATATACACTTAGTACAGTCTTGCACTGAACCCTTAATTAAAGTAACATGTAGAAGATAACAAATCTATTACAGGAAAACAAGATTTTAACAGATTTAAACAGTTTTTGTCAGGGCAAATTCATTGTGGAAAAAATACAGAAAATGCGTGTTCTAAGCGATTCCTTCATTTTACACTTTGTTTCTCAAAGCTTTGGTCTTATCATAGATTTTCTTTCAAGCATGACTGCCAAATTGATTATTATTAACTTAAGGTAGACATGACCTGGTACAACATTTTTAACGAAGGAATCAATGTATACAGTTATGTGAACAAATGCTAAGTTAGAAACATATGCTTCTATACAACAAGACTTCCAAGAGAATTTTAATAGAATCATTGTAACCTTGATCAATCACAACCAGACAAACCTGAATGGAGTTTGGTACTTATTTATATATAATAAATAATTTGGCTCACAAGATTCTTAGTATACATCTCTTATTTACTATTACTGTACTATATGAGCCTGCCTGTGATATTTCAAACAATTTCAATGTGGCAAAAGCAAAGACAGACTAGTCAGCATGTGCATCCACAGTCTGACTAGAGCTTTCACTATGTGCTTCATAGATAAGGTCTCAAAGTACCTATCTGTAGACAATCAGGTTATCATCTGGCTGTTTAGGCTTCTCAATATTTGCAACTGGTGTACATGCCAACTTGCTGGAAATTTCACACACATGCCTAAATTATAAGCTTCACTTATTTACTTTTTTCTTATCTCTGCATTATGTATAACCAGTCTCTGATAATTTGTACAAGAATGGAAACAAAAGTTTCTATTAACTTTTACAAATGGACAACACGAGTGCCAGTCACAATATAAGCCGCTAAAGCAAAATTTTTAAACAAGGCCCTTTTTGAGGTGGCGCAGAATAGTCATTTGGAACATCACTTGAACTTTCCAGTCAACTGTAAGGTACCTTAAACTACGTAAGTGAAGTAATTTTGAGTATTTTTTTGGTAATTGGGTCTCTGGTGGTACTTTGATTATTTATATAGGCTAGAAGAAACACATGTTTTGTTAATACTTTCTGATTGTCTGTGGAGGTCTTTTGGGCATATTATAATTTGATGACAAAATGCAGTAAAACACTGCGTTTTGTCTTCAAATCATAATATGCCCAAATTTATTATTTTGTTGATTTTAGTTAATGCAATGTCATCCTTAAAGGGATGATTGATAATTGTGACGTCATGTGAATCCACATGCAAAATATCGTGCTTTCATGGATATGCCCTTAGTATTCCCAAGGTCTTTTCCGTTGGTAGCATATATAACTCCCAATCTTCAATCATTGGATGTCATGGGTTTGATCCCTGACGGCTTCATGATAAATTAAACAAGGTGCCAAATTGTCACAAGATACGCCCGTCACACTGCTTAGTATTAACTGGGTGCTTGAATAGAACTGAGGTTATTTTGAATGAATATTTTTTTTGCGCCCATGAAGTTTCATGATCCTGGCTATTATACTTTAAGAGATATACTCCGGACAAGATTCTAGTATGAAAAACAGAAATGGGCAATAACTCTAAAAATAGGCCAGGTAGAATTATGGTTCTTGTACACTGCACTCCTCCTTGATGACATCTATACACTCATGAAGTTTCATGATCCTAGCTATTATACTTTTAGAGATATACTCCGGACAAGATTCAAGTCTGAAAAACAACAAAGGGCAATAACTCAAAAAAATAGGCCAGGTAGAGTTATGGTTCTTGTGCAATGCACTCCCCCTTGGTGAGATCTATACACCCATGAAATTTCATGATCCTAGCTCTTATACTTTTAGAGATATACTCCAGACAAGATTCTAGTATTAAAAACATCAAAGGGCAATAACTCAAAAAATAGGCCAGGTAGAATTATGGTTCTTGTGCACTGCAATCCCCCTTGGTGAGATCTATACACCCATAAAGTTTCATGATCCTAGCTATTATACTTTAAGAGATATACTCCGGACAAGATTCAGGTCTGAAAAACAACAAAGGGCAATAACTCAAAAAATAGGCCAGGTAGAGTTATGGTTCTTAGGCACTGCACTCCCCCTTGGTGAGATCTATACACCCATGAGGTTTCATGATCATAGCTTTTATACTTTAAGAGATATACTCCGGACAAGATTCTAGTATGAAAAACAACAAAGGGCAATAACTCAAAAAATAGGCCAGGTAGAGTTATAGTTCTTGTGCACTGCACTCCGTAATGATGAGAAGAATACAATTGCCAAGTTTGAAGTCGATCGGACTTCAAGTGACAGAGTTATGCTCCGGACAAAGAAGTGGACGCCACCGGACGCCCGGACGCCACGGGTGATCCCATAATATGTCCCGTCTTCGACGGGCGTATAAAAATCGATGGCTCAGCGTGAAACAGTTGTAACTCCCTATAAATATATAGGGAGTTACAACTGTTTCACGCTCAGCCATTTATATATGCTTTCTGACGTTTGTCTCCCACCTATTGGTGGATAATTGTAGATCTAAATGGGATAGCAGCAGGAGGCTAGAAAATAAAATAAATTTGTTGCAGTAGTGAGAGAATTACCTGAAATCTATTGTTGTGTGCTGCAGACACCACAATATGACAAAATTAATGAAAAATCAAAAACATGATTAGACACTATTTGAATAAAAAAAAAAAAAAAACCTCCCAATTTTGAAAGATTACCCAAACTGCTTTCTATTGGCCTGCATACTGCAATCATTTGTAAATTATCCCTATGATTTTTGTACAAAACAGCTGTGAAGATTGTAGACCGTCTGATTTTAATTATTGAAAAACAAACTTAATTTTCATCTAATGATAATTGTATCTCTCATTACACATATGAACATCATAATGTCAACCACGCCTCATGCCATTTTGCATACATTTATAATACATAAATGATAGATCAAATGAACAAAAACTTGGGAGAAATCTGCTGAATTTTAATTATTTTGTTGCATCAACATCTCAAGATGTAAGGCTCCTCCTTGTCCATCTGTAACAAAAGCTATATCAATCCTTAATGTCTTGCTGATCCCGGAGTGTTCTTGTTTTGGCAGGAATAAATGTAGATAAAGATCATTCTGCACTAGTAAACTTAGTTCAGACTGCACATAATGTTTATAATTATGAGCAGTCTGAACTTAGTTTAATACTCCTTTATCTTGTTTAACCAAAACTGTGTACATGTACTGTAACACATGATTTTCAAGAAATATATTGGGAAACAATTTCTTATTTCAGAGCCTTCAGCACTTTGATTTGAGTGTAATTTTCAGCTTGAGAAGAGTTCAGATTCTTATGAATATGGAGTTGTAGCTGAACATAACTGATTAAGTAACAACCCATGCAAAAATGTTCAAGAGCTGATTCAATGGAAATTCTAGAACTATTTCTTGAACTTTTACATGTAATTATTGAACTTCTAGAATTTTCAATGACAGTTCAAGAACTTCTAGAACTAGCTCTAGAAGTTCAAGAAATAGTTCTAGATGTTCAAGAAAAAGTTGTTGATGTTCAAGAAATAGTTCTGAACATTTTTGAACTGTCATTTTACTTTCTAGAATATTCAAGAACTAGCCCTTAAACATTTTCAAAGCTTAAGAGTGCAGATAACTCAATATACACCACCACAGAACAAGGAATTTTGCACTAAGACCCCCTTTTCCATGACACAGTAGACTAATGTTGACTATGGTCACATTTTGAGGAACATTCTATGAAAGTTTCAATTGCAATCGGTCCATATAAGTAAGCAATTGTTTTCTCTAAGTGGCACAAATTTTTACCAAAGAATTCAGTATAACACCAGCCCCGTGTCAGTTTACAAAAGCATTTGCTTAAATCAGGAGTCCAGACAAGAGGGGGTAAAATGAAACCCAATGGTGTGGGTACTCATTTGAATCGTCTCGATGAGAGTGGGGAATAATTTGAAAACTGTTTGCACTGTTTTGTGATCCTGGACACATGGCTGATTTACAGAACTAACACGTGCACTACGACTTAATAGGTTTTCTATGCAAACATATATGATTTTAACACTATGGAATTGCAGCTCTCCTCCCAACCTATTTACGGGGCTCAGATAAATTAATGTAGGATCCCCCTGTAATTTGTTTGTCATTCAATATTCTGTTTTCCTCATCAAATTGTCTCTATCAAATTCCCTGTCAAATCAGGTGTGAAGTAGGCTGGAATGTGCTGCTATTATATAATCATAAAACCTTTTGTATATCCCTGAGAAAATTCCACATAATCTCTTACAGTTAAACTCAACTACATCTAAAGACAATAACAAATTCTTGGGGTTAATGCCTTTATGACTGCACTTGGATCTTAACTTGTCTGTATTAAGAACTATGTGACCCTTATGTTGTCTGGTAGGTTGGCTGCGTAGTTTTAGTGTGCTTGACCTGTAATGTGATGGTTGCAGGTATGAGCCCTGCGATGAAACTACTTAACTAATATAAAAGCCCCCTTCTGGCTTCATAGAACAAGATTTTTAACACTGTGTAAAATGGGTTGGGCTTGTGCAGAGCCAAATATTAATCCCAGAGGCATGACATGTACTGACTTGGTACAGGTACACTTTATGATGATATAACAAGTTTGCCTTCTGGTTTCAGTGACGAAAATTTTCACAGATTTTCCTCTTTGGTTCTATGTAAAATGGGATGCACCTGGGCTGAGCCCAAATTTTACCCCAGGGTCTTGAAATGAATACTTTGATAAAGGTAGATTAGATGATGACACATATAATATATGAAAGATATCTGCCTTCTTGTTTCAGAGAAGAAGAATTTCAAAGATTTTGCGCTTTAGTTTCTATGTAAAAAAGGATACGTCCAGACGGAGCTCAAATTTGACCCCAGGGGTATGATGTGAACAAACTTGATAAAGGACTACTAGATGGTGCTACATACCAAATATGAAGGCTGTCCACCAACTGATTTCAGAGAAGATGATTTTTGAAGATTTTTCTAATTTCATCCTTCATGCTTAGGTGAGCTAAAAGATTTTCCAGCTTGTTGCCATGCCAATCAGTTTAAAGGATGGATTTCAATTATTTAATCAACTTTGAAAGAGCTTCACCCAAGGAATATACCTGCAAAGTTTCATCAAGATTAGCCTACCGGTTTAGGAGGAGAAGATATTTAAAGAAATTGTGGATGACACAATGACACATGGCGCACATTGGACTTTGGATGATCACAATAGCTCACCTTGAGATTCTTCATGCTCAGGTATAATTAAACAAGAGACTATCTCTCACCTGAAAGAACAATCTAAAATTTTTAATAGATTGTTGGTATAAACTATTTCTAAATGTCTAAAAGTAAAATCGTTGTTTACTTGGTCTACTTCAGAAAAGACTCTGATATTTGAAAAAGATTGAAGTTGAAATAAAATGGTCAAGGTAATGCCAGTAGTTTGAAGGTTGATTATTTCCAAGAAATACTAAGTTTGATGTTATTGGTTATGATATCATAATTCAATATAAACCATTCACAATTTAAAACATTGTCAATCCCGCAGTATTATATTGACAATTTATAATATTGCTAATTCTAAATAGTAATATTGACAATTTATAATTCTTTCAAACCCACATAATTATATTGACGATATTTCCAATTCCACAAAATTATGTCGACAATTTATAATAATGCCAAACTGTCAGAATCATATTGACAATTTATAATATTTCTAATCCCAAATAATACTCACAATTTATAATGTTTTCAAACCCTTAGAATCATATTGACAATTTATAATATTGCTAACCCCGCAGACTCATATTGACAATTTATAATATTTCTAATCCCAAATAATACTCACAATTTATAATGTTTTCAAACCCTTAGAATCATATTGACAATTTATAATATTGCTAACCCCGCAGACTCATATTGACAATTTATAATAATGCCAGTCCTACAGGCTTATATTGAAAATTTATAATTTTGCCAATCCTCCTGAATTATATTGACAATCTATAATGCAAGTCCAGCAGAATTATATTGACAATGCATGGGAATGGCAATATAATTAATTTAAAATGAGTGATATTGATGATTGATTGATTAAATATGGTAAATAGTGTTTGATTGGATTATTATCTAACACTTTTCCTGTTGAATTTAATTAGGTAGATTGTTGACAGTGTAGGCTAAGATCTGACGGCATGATCTCAGTCTGCAAAAGTGTAAAGTAGGAAAATGCCGTGAACAAATTCGAGGAGAAGGGTTCAAAAAGTCTAGAAGTCAGAGCAATTGATTGAATGATGTTTTACGCTGCTTTCAACGGTTTTAGTTATATCACACTGGCTGCAGCATCTTACAATGGATTCCTGGTATTTTTCTCTCCAGTGCAACCCTCACATCCTTTCCTAGTCTCCAGCTGCTATCTCACATGGGTCTATGATTATCAACCCATATTGGTGAGAGACAGATAGTCAGAAAGAATGAGTGCCACCATCGGGGAAACCCGAAACCTCTAGATTGACAGTACAACGTGCTACCAACTGAGCATTGACGGTGGCTAAGAGTCACAGCAATGGGGATAAACTAATGGCCCAATATAGAAGTTGATAAATCTAGCTGTATCAGGAAAAACTTGAGATCTTTTAAAAAGATTGAAGTTGAAATAAAAAGGTCAAGATCATGCCAGGGGTATAGAGGTTGATTAATTTCAAGAGACATTATGTCTACCTCGTTTTCTTAAAAGCCTCAACTACTTGACATTATTGATCAAATGACAGCAAATATAATCCCAAATGCTATTTCTGGATACATTTCTGTGAAGATTCTAAACAACAATTTAGGGATGTTGTTTTGCAAAATCACCATATTATGCAGAAATGCAGTTAAGAGGGGGTAAAGCCACCATTAAAACTTTATTTCTCAATGAAACCCTATGTTGTGGGTACTCATTTTAATTGTCTCCATGAGACAATTAATATGAGTACCAACAACATAAGGTTCAAGAACTGTTATTAAAATATTTTGAGCTAAAATCCTTAATACTCCCTGAACTATTCAGTCACAGAACTAATTCTCAACGGGGTGAAAATATAGCTTCTGTTGTTCACTCAATGAATCATAAATAGATCTTACTCAAAAAACAAACATTTCTCTATTTCTTTAACTCAAAAGAGTCAACATTTGAAAATTTTAGTTATAAGTATTTATGGTTATTAGTAGAGTTTATCAAAATGATGATCTACTGTTATTTCTCAATATCCCACCAAAAAGCATCGAAAAAAGATTAATATTGTCTAGAAGTCAGAGCAATGGGGATAAACTAATGGCCCAATATAAGGCTGATAAATCTAGCTTTATCAGGGAAAAACTTGAGATCTTTTAAAAAGATTGAAGTTGAAATAAAAAGGTGAAGATCATGTCAGGAGTATAGAGGTTGATTAATTCCAAGAGACATTATGTCTACCTCGTTTTCTTAAAAGCCTCAACTACTTGACATCATTGATCAAATGACAGCAAATATAATCCCAAATGCTATATCTGGATACATTTCTGTGAAGATTCTAAGCAACTATTTAGGAATGGTTGCAAATCACCATATGCAGAAGTATAGAATAAGTGAGGGTAAAGCCACCATTAAATCTTTATTTCTCAATGAAACCTTATGTTGTGGGTACTCATTTGATTGTCTTGATGAGACAATTAAAATGAGTACCAACAACATAAGGTTTGTAGAATTGTTATTAAAACACTTTGATCTAAAATCCCAAATATTCCCTGGACTATTTCACAGAACATATTCTCAACAGGGTGAAAATATAGCTTCTGTTGTTCTCTCAATGAATTATAAATAGATCTTACTCAAAAAAGAAACATTTTTCTATTTCTTTAACTCAAAAAAGTCTAAATTTGAAAATTTTAGTTATAAGTATTTCATTGGTTATTGAGTGACTTTATCAAAATGAAAATGTACTGTTATTTTCAATAATCTACTATAAAGCATAAAAAAAGGTTAATATTGTCTAGAAGTCAGAGCAATGGTGATAAACTAATGGCCCAATATAGAAGTTTATAAATCTAGCTTTATCAGGGAAAAACTTGAGATCTTTTAAAAAGATTGAAGTTGAAATAAAAAGGTCAAGATCATGCCAGGAGTATAGAGGTTGATTAATTCCAAGAGACATTATGTCTACCTCGTTTTCTTAAAAGCCTCAACTACTTGACATCATTGATCAAATGACAGCAAATATAATCCCAAATGCTATTTCTGGATACATTTCTGTGAAGATTTCAAGCAACTGTTTAGGAATGTTGTTTTGCTAAATCACCATATGCAGAAATGCAGATGAGAGGGGGTAAAGCCACCATTAAACCTTTATTTCTCAATGAAAACTTATGTTGTGGGTACTCATTTTAATGGTCTCGATGAGACAATTCAAATGAGTACCAACAACATAAGGTGTGTAGAATTGTTATTAAGATACTTTGAGCTAAAATCCTAAATACTCCCTGAATCATTCAGTCACAGAACTAATTCTCAACAGGGTGAAAATATAGCTTCTGTTGTTCACTCAAATGAATCATGAATAGATCTTACTCAAAAAAACAATCATTTCTCTATTTCTTTAACTCAAAAAGAGTCAAAATTTGAACATTTTAGTTATAAGTATTTCATTGGTTATTAGGTGACTTTATCAAAATGATAATGTACTGTTATTTCTCAATAATCCACAAAAATGCATTGAAGCAAGGTTAATATTGTCTAGAAGTCAGAGCAATGGGGATAAACTAATTGCCTAATATAGAAGTTTATAAATCTAGCTTTATCAGGGAAAAACTTGAGATCTTTTAAAAAGATTGAAGTTGAAATAAAGGTCAAGATCATGTCAGGAGTATAGAGGTTGATTATTTCCAAGAGACATTATGTCTACCTCGTTTTCTTAAAAGCCTCAACTACTTGACATCATTGATCAAATGACAGCAAATATAATCCCAAATGCTATTTCTGGATACATTTCTGTGAAGATTCTAAGCAACTATTTAGAGATGTTGTTTTTCAAAATCACCATTTGTGGAAATGCAGATAAAAAGGGGTAAAGCCACCATTAAATCTTTATTTCTCAATGTAAACCTATGTTGTGGGTACTCATTTTAATTGTCTCGATGAGACAATTCAAATGAGTACCAACAAAATGAGGTTTGTACAATCATTATTGAAATATTTTAATCTAAAATCCAACATCATTGATCAAATGACAGCAAATATAATCCCAAATGCGATTCCTGGATACATTTCTGTGAGGATTCTAAGCAACTATTTATGGATGTTTATGTAAAATCATCATATTTAGAGGTAACAGAGAAGAGAGTTGGTATTAAAGTCAGTCTAAAATCTTTATTATTCTAGAGGTCCTGAGATTTCATATAACAATCAAAACATTAAAGAACCATGAAAGCCTACAATTGCTAATAAAGGTATGTACTCTAATGATGGTAAAATTTGAACTACTTCCAACAAAGAAATATGAACTATTTCCAACAAAAAAATATGCTTACTTGTTTACTTGAGCTCATTAGCTAGATCAAAACATGCAAGTGGTTTGGATAATTTAGTAGGTCAAGTATAGCCTGTTTCATCTGATCATCAACCTCTGTAAGAAGTGACCTCAAGCTCTCAGAACATGACAGCTCAAAAGAATGGTCCTTAATGAGCAGGAAAAATATGCCACTGTTTGCCAAGGTAACCCACATTCTTGTTACAGGCGATAGCCATGATAACTTGGCTAAGCCACTTCATTTTAACCCTTGTCGTGCTGAATAAAAACCTTAGTAAAATTGCAGTAAATTTAAAAAGCTTATAGCACTCAATGCACTAACTGATTCAATAATCATTTCAAAAATATGATTTTCTCACTTGTCTTATTTTGAAAAAAAAAAACCAACAAATTCAGGAGACATAGACAGAGATCGTTATGCATACATGTGCAGGCTGATCTTTGTCTTTCCCCCATTCCAAAACAGGAATTTACCAGTTCAAGTATTTAAAGTAACAAGGTGCAAAATCTCTTAGTCAAGTCAGCAAGCAAGGGTTGTGGTTTTTACAATTCAGGCCTTTAATTCTTATTGGGAGCTATCCACACATGCAGTTTCAAGTCAATATCTTTGAATACAACACTGTTGAACATGAAGGCATACGCTGCCTTAACAATGCAAACTGTTTGCAAACTATACCCCACTTTGCACACAAGTACTGTGCAAAGTGGGGAATAATTTGCACAGTTTGCACTGTTTTGTCATCTTGAAAGCCGAGCAGGAATCAACATTTTATAAGAAATGTTATGTGTGAATCAAGGGGTCAGTGCAACACTTTTGTAAGTGCCTATAAAGATATAGGCACTTGCAAGAGTATTGCGCTGACCCCTTAGTTTGCTCCTGCATGTGATTCTGTTAAAAGTTAAAGTTAAAGTTAGGTTTATAGTCTGTTGCTATGCCAGGCATATTCAACCGACTTCACACTTTAACCCCTGATCATCGAATTGCAAGTCGGCTGTTAACAAACGGCGCTCAACGGCAGCCACAGCACTTAGACTTACATTCTCACAGGTACCCAGTTTTACACCTGGGTGGAGAGGAGCAACGTGGAGTTAATTTTTTGCTCAGAAAAATTCCCTAGATCTAGCCGGGATTTGATCTTGGGACCATTCGAACCCAAAGCCACCGTCCTAACCACTAGACCATGGACTCCAGCATATTTCTGCAGCATATTTCAAGATGGTACGTGCATATCCATCATGTACAGTACAGATTGACATTGGGGTCTCACAGTAATGAAGGATAACATTCAAACCTGGCAAATAAATCTTTCTTTCTCATTATTAAAGAAGCATGCAGTGATCAAAGTGATCATTGTTTTTGTACCTTCAATCACAAAACTTGTTTCATCTTGCACACCTTTGTGCTTGATGAATTTGTATATTCTGATGTTTTATTATAGCAATTTTTTAGTCAGAGTTTCTGTCAGCTCTTGAACTCTTTATCAAAATTATGAGATTCAAGAAGATACTTATTTAGCAATGAACAAAATTGGAGCAAAAAGCATGATTTTCAAATAAATTTCACTTGTAATTTTGACTTTCAACCAGCATGACGCAAAAACAATATATAGCATTTGTATTAACCATAGGTTATACACAGAATTGATTCTAGAAATAATTCTTCTGGGGTTAAGGCATGGAACAAATTTTTTTGCTCATTGCTCATTTTTGTCTTTCAAACAAATTCACATGTGACCTTGACTTTGGATCTGTGTGACCCAAAATGATAGAGCATTACCTTTGGTCACAACCAAAAATTGTATAGTTTCATGATTGTGACCAAGACCTTTGATCTTGGTGACTCAACACAACAGGGCACTCTCTGGTGTCATAAGTAACAATTGTATGAAGTTTCATGATTGTAGGTCAATTGGTTCATCTGTATGAGCCTTGAATGAAAATGTCTACAAATAGACAGTCGGATTGATGCATGGACAGACAGATGTGATGAAACCAATAAGCCCCCCTGTTATTTGAAGGGGGGTGTAATTATATTTTTTTATTATTAACAAGCCTGAGGTCTCCCAGGATAAAATTAATTACACCAGTATATAAAATCTCCACAACTTTTTCAGGAACAAGAGGACTGTGATGGTCCTATATCGCTAACCTGAGTTGGTCAACTCATATATTTTATTTATTTGATATATGGCCACCGGCCTTAACAATCATACATTCACCAATACAATTACATAACATTCGAGGCGTAACCAGTGAGATTTATGTAATATCATATGAAGGAAAAGCTACTATAGAAGTCATGACCTACTATACATCAATCTATAACTTCATTTGATAATTGTAATACTTCACTTCGCTTTTCATAAGCATAATAAAAATACATTGCTAAATTTCGAACGTCAAAGACGTTTTTCTTATTTACTAAAATATTGAATTTATTTATTGACGGGTAAGTAAACTAGAAAGCCATGAATGGCTTGAGTCGCTCCACAGGCTTGAAATTCTTGTAAAGAAGTAATAGTTTTGACTAGATTTTTAAATATTTTGGATTCTACTGATGTTGAAAATGATTTTCAAAGTTTCCTCTATATAACACATAGGGAAATGACCTCCGCCCATAAAATGCATATTTTTCATCCAATCACAATAATTTTTGGTAGACTGATAGAGGGTCACTCAAGGATTATTCCAGTGAAATTTAGTTGATATCCATCATTTAGATTCTGAGAAAATGATTTCCAAAGTTTCCACTATATAACATTTAGAGAAATGACCTCCGCTCATAAAATACAAATTTTTCATCCAATCACAATAATTTTTGGTAGACTGATAGAGGGTCACTCAAGAAAGATTCCAGTAACATTTGGTTGATATCTATCAGCTAGTTTTGGAGAAAATGATTTTCAAAGTTTCCACTATATAAAATATAGAGAAATGACCTCCGCCCATAAAATGATTATTTTTCATCCGATTTCAATAATCTTTTGTAGACTGATAAAGGGTCACTCAAGGATCATTCCAGTGAAATCTGGTTGATATCCATCACTTACATTCTGAGAAAATGATTTTGAAAGTTTCCACTATATAACATATAGAGAAATGACCTCCGCCCATAAAATGATTATTTTTCATCCGATTTCAATAATCTTTTGTAGACTGATAAAGGGTCACACAAGGATCATTCATGTAAAATTTTATTGGTATTCATCAATTAGAATCTGAGAAAACTCACTTTTTACCATATTTGGAAATTAGCCACGCCCATTAAATCCATGTTTTTCATTGGATCAAAATTTCTTGAACAACTTTGAAAGCGGGTCACCCAAGGATCATTCCTGTGAAGTTTGGTTGAAATTCATCCAGTAGTTTCTGAGGAGAAGATTTTTAAAGTAAAAGTTTACGAAGGGACGCACTGACGCACGGACAGACACAACACCATGACAATAGCCCCAGTGGCTTTCAGCCAGTGGAGCTAAAAATGACTTCCTAATAAACTTTTCCCTAATAGTATCATATTGAGGACATACTAGTAGAAAATGATATGAATCTTCGACTGCATTTTTGCAATGATAACATAGCCTGTCATCATACTCTACTCCTTGATGTCGACCCTTCTCGACCGCAAGGAGTAGAGAAGATGTTCTGAAATAAGGAATAGCTTTTCTGAATTTCCTTATCTTTACATTCTCCAAATAAAATTCTGTCTCAAAGGTAGTTTTAAACCCACTATAGAATTTAAGTTTGGAAAGAGTTGCACAATTAGTTCTCCATATCTGCTGATGCTGATCTTTTAGTCTCCGCACATATTGAGAAATAAATTGTTTTTCGTTTTGAACTGACTGGTTTTCCCATATATATTGAAACCAGTTTATACATAAATGTTCTCTGATTTTTGAGACCCAATTGATATAACCTCGTGAATCAAATAATTTCAACATTGCATAACATTTCTTTACATATCTGTGTTCCGACATAGATAAAATTTTTAACCAGTATTTTATTACTTTTTTGCAAGAGATGATTTGCATCGGAAATCGCCCACAATCACCAAGTACAGCTTCATCTGGTGCATTTGGTGGAACACACATAAATCTTTTGCAAGCATATTTCTGTATTCTCTCTATACTATTGATTGATTGTAAACCCCAAATCTCACAACCATATAGTAAAATAGGTGCAATTTTTGAATCAAAGATTTTAAAGAATATTTTACTAATTTTAGAGGCATGAATTGGTTTAAAGAAGAAAGAACATTTCCAAGAGCACGCTTTGCTTTCAGTGAATTTGCATCTGCCATTTTATATAAGGATAACGAGGACGTGAAGTTCACGCCAACATAAGAAAAACTGTTAACACATTCGATACATTGATTTTCATAATGCCATTTTTCATTAATTGATAGTGTGCCACCTCTTCTAAAAACGACTATCTTAGTTTTTTCAATATTTACTGTTAAATTCCATTCACTGCAAAAAGTGTAAAGAATATTGAGTTGTTTTTGTAACCCAGATTTTGTATCGGCAATAAGACTAACATCATCTGCGAACATTGATAAAAAAAATTCCTCAATGTCTGGAAATAATTGGATGCCTTTTATACCACTTTTAGCTATTATATTATGTAATTCATTGATAAAAATAATGAAAAGAATAGAACTCATTGAACAACCTTGCCTTAAACCGACCGGACATAATATAGAATCACTTAATTCGCTTCTGTTGCGGATGACTGTTTTGACAGTGGAGTAAATAGACTTAATAGCTCCTAGTAGTTTACCATTTATTCCTCTAAGTGATAAAGCATAGAATAACTTATCTCTGTCTACAGAGTCAAACGCCTTTTTAAAATCTATAAATGCTACATAGAGCTTTTTACGTTTGATAGATAGATGTTTACTAATGATGGCATTTAATACAAAAACATTATCAATTGCTGAATATCCTGACCTAAAACCTGCTTGAGATTCTGACAAAAGTTCGTATAAGTCTGTATAAGATGTTAAACGTTTATTAATAATGTGAATATAAATTTTGCTAAAAACGTCGATGAGCGAAATACCCCTGTAATTGTCTGGGTCATTTATGTTTCCCTTTTTGTGGATCGGTATTGTGACCGAAGTGGACCATTGTGTAGGGTAGACACCTTTATTAAATAATCTGTTATACAGTTTCCGTAAAAATGGGAAAATATAATCAATGCTATGCTTAAAATGTTCAACTGTTAGTAATCCCGATGTTGCCTTAGAAGCATCAAACGCTTTTACAGCTGAAAGTATTTCTTCGTCGGTGATGGGCGAATTTAATAGCTCATGCCTAATACCATCATCTTGTTCGTTTGCATCAATAACATTAATTCCCAACTGGTTAGAATGATTATTTTCCGCAGCGGATTCATAATGTGTAGAAAATAAATTAATAAAGTACTCGTGCCATTGATCTGTTGATACTTTAGGTACGATGTTCACTTTAGAACTGATTTTCTTCAAATTACTCCAAAAATCCTTTGAATTATTAACAATATTTTCTAAATTTTGAGTTTGTTTCATGTAATATTTGGCTTTCTTTGTTTTACATAACTCATAACATGTCAAGGATATTATAAATACCAGAGATTGTTTAATGTACATTTAGGGAGGTTTTGAAAGAAACCAACTTTAATTTCGTCCTTTTCTATTCTATTTGGGGTTTTTTTAATTTTCGTAAATTTTCAACCTTTCTCTTACCATGAAAAACTTCAGCCATTGCAAGAATTGAATTCTTTAGTAGACCTACATCTTGAGAACTTCCCTGCCAAAAATTGATTGGCCAAATGGTTTAGAAGAAAATGAATTTGTTCCAAGATTTTCAGCAATTTTTGGCCTTTCCATTACCATGGAAACCAGAGTTTTTGATGGAACTAACTTCTTTTAACAAATTTAGTTGTGCTTTACTCCATGAACAATTATCCCTGCCAAGTGTCAGCTTAATTGGCCCAGTAGTTAAGGAAAGGAAGAATTATTTTATGTTTTTCAGCAATTTTCCGTCTTTCTGTATCCAGGGAAACATTTTTTTTATGAAACTAAATTCTTTAACAACTTTGGTAGAGCTTCACCAAAGGTATCTGTGCAAAGTTTCAGCTTGATTGGCCAAGTAGATTAGGAGAAGAAGATTTTTTTCAATGATTTTTTGCCAATTTTCAGCCTCTCCATTACCATGGAAACAAGTTTTTGATGAAATAATAATCTTTTGACAAATTTTGAAGAGCTTCTCCCAAGGAACAACCATGCCAAGTTTTAGCTCGATTAGCCTAGGGTTTTGGGAGGACAAGAATTCATTCTAAGATTTTCAGCAATTTTCGGCCTTTCTGTTACCATGGCAACCACAGTTTTGTTTAAAATTTAATTCTTCTAACAACTTTTAACAACAAGAGCTTCACTTAAGGGACATCCCTGCCAAGTTTCAGTTTGATTGGCCCAGTTGTTTAGGAGGAGAAGATGTTTAAAGAAATTGTTGACGGATGGACAGTGAACGATCAAAATAGCTCACCTTGAGCACGTATTTGTGCACAGGTGAGCTAAAAAAAATAGTCCACATTACATAAGTAACATACAAAACTTTTGCAAGTGCCTACATAATTAAAAGGACATGTAATACTTGTGCCCTGACTTCTCCAATACAATCTATATCTACAGTATTTTCCAAGCAATTTGTATGATGTCTGACCAAGCTGACCCAACAAGATAAGATGGACAATGAAATATGGCATTTCTGGTGTCCACTAATAACATTTAACATTTCTTGACCACTTCTGTACGGCTAGCAAATGGTGCGCCAATATTTCAAGACAGACCGACATAAATCATTGAATCTGGCCAGAATAGTCAAATATTTGCCCAATATATCAAAGAAAACCTTTAACCCTGCAGCAATACTTTTCTTGATACAGTTAGCACTATCAGACTTATTACAACTGGAAATCTAAACACAATATTAACCTATAGCCTGCTGAAATTGATTTTTGATCAAACCAATAATCAATTTTTGAGACACATGACAGGTATTCCATAAAAATAGGCTTTAACCCTTGTCATGCTGAACCCGGAATATTCCTGCTTTGGTAGGAGCTATAGACAAACATCAGCCTGCACATATATGCAGTCTGATGTAAGTCTACACCACCTGTTCCTCACTTTCAAAACAGAATTGTCAATAGATTTAGTTTTTCAAATAAAAATTGACCTACAGTTAGTACTTTCAGTGCATTTTGCCCTTTGATTTTGGTAAAAAATTTTAGCCAAAATTTATTCAGCATGACAAGGGTTAAGATGAATATGACTACCATTCTCCTGAACAGAAAGATGGAAATGTATACTCAATTACACTTCCAAATCTCCTATGAATCTTTAAAATCTGTAAACAAACCAAGTCAATCTTCTATAAAGGACCCAACAGTATACTCAATTACACTTCCAAATCTCCTATGAATCTTTAAAATCTGTAAACAAACCAAGTCAATCTTCTATACAGGACCCAACAGTATACTCAATTACACTTCCAAATCTCCTATGAATCTTTAAAATCTGTAAACAAACCAAGTCAATCTTCTATAAAGGACCCAACAGTATACTCAATTACACTTCCAAATCTCCTATGAATCTTTAAAATCTGTAAACAAACCAAGTCAATCTTCTATAAAGGACCCAACAGTATACTCAATTACACGTCCAAATCTCCTATGCATCTTTAAAATCTGTAAACAAACCAAGTCAATCTTCTATAAAGGACCCAACAGTATACTCAATTACACTTCCAAATCTCCTATGCATCTTTAAAATCTGTAAACAAACCAAGTCAATCTTCTATAAAGGACCCAACAGTATACTCAATTACACTTCCAAATCTCCTATGCATCTTTAAAATCTGTAAACAAACCAAGTCAATCTTCTATAAAGGACCCAACAGTATACTCAATTACACTTCCAAATCTCCTATGAATCTTTAAAATCTGTAAACAAACCAAGTCAATCTTCTATAAAGGACCAAACATAACTCATGCTAAATGTCCATAAATCCATCATCACTGCAATACAGAACATTTCCAGAAAATCCTTTCCAATCATGTCATTTCTTACCGAATGTTATGATAAGAACAAGAAAACACTCATTCTAATTAATAAATAAAGTTTTTGAAAGGACCTATGTTTAACATTTGCAGGCTAATCCTATATCGAGAGGGAAAATGTAACACAATTCTAAGTGTCTATGTATTTATAGGCACTTACCGGTACAATAGTGTTGTACTGATCCCTAGTTATATAACTCCTGCCAAAAGAGGAATATTTCAGATTCAGCGTGACAAGGATTTAAATAAGAGCACAGCAAGCAGGTGCCATGCTTAAGGCTGCAGATACTGGATGGGGAAAAAGGGAGCTTAATTCTTACAAAAATGCTTTATGAGGTATCTACATTAAAGAAGTAGATAGCTTGAATGATAATAAACATACATGCAAAGTTTCAAGAAAATATATTTATGAAAAAATTAAATTGTTGCGTTGATGTGTCATTGAATAAAATCTGATTGATGCAGAGTTATAATCTATGCTGAAAGGTTAAATCCAAGGGCAGCGACAGATTTTCAGTTAATATAGTATTACTGCAAAGAAGTTACATGAAGATCTCCAATATTGCAATTATCTGTTAAGGAGTTAATGATTGGGCTAAATTGAGACTGGAATCATTGCCAGACCATTACAGCCAAACCAAGGGAGTTGCCAATATAATTTTGTTCCATTACAAGTTATAATAGAAGGTATGGTTTCCGAGTATTGTTGGAGCGTCTCTATAGCGTATTATCATGCAAGACTTCACAGAAATTAGTAACTTCTAGCCTTTCTATATCTATAATAAACCTATTGATTATGTCTATAACTCACATTCTCAGAAATTCCCTACAGTAAGCAATTTCTTAACACCCTTTACACAGAGGATTTTGAATGAGTGGTCATTGAATACCGAATTTATTAAACAAGTCATCTATAAACAGATAAAAACTACGTTGCACTAAGTTTTTATCTGTTTTAGATGACAAGTTAAATAAATTCTGTATTTTATATATTATATTCTATTTGTAATATGACCCAAATTTCGCGAAAAAATATTTAAATTTTTAAGATGAAAAAGATGCTCCGCATTTTCATGGCATTCATGGCAATGTCAGGGCGCTCCTACCATGCTCCTTGGCAATTCAACTGTGCTTTCATGGCAATGAAGTGAGTTCATACTGCTATTCACAGCGCCCTTACGGCGCTTTAACTGCGCTGATGGAGATGTTATGGTGGTTCCATGTGCTCTCGTGGCAAGTCTTCTGGCTTTGTGTTGAGTATACTGTGATGCTTAGGTGCTTGATATTTTTAAGATATAAAATATTCCTCCTTGTTAGTTTTTTAAGAGTAAAGCCTACAAGAGCACCAAAAAGGACAAAAAATGCTAAATGCAAAACTTTGAGGGAAAAGGTCCAAATGAGAAAATGCATTTTATCTATATCACTCATAAGCTGTTGCTTCATGCCTATTAAGGCTCATTTACCATTAGAGCCTGTGCATGAGATTTCCAACAATTTCAAATATGCGCTTTTAAGCAAAGATACTGACCAGCCTGTGCATCTGCACAGTCTGACCAGAGTCTTCACTATGCGTCTAGTAGTTAGATATGCACTCAGTATCTGTAGGCAATCAGATAACTAATTATTTACAGTTTGTGGCTGTCATTAAAAAACTTCTTTTTAATAATTGGAGCATGTAAACACTTTGTTTTGACCTTACAATTCTGAAAATTATAGTAGGAACGTTATAGGAGCCCAGCAAGGCTGTGTGAAATTGTATATATGGCAGTAGAGTCGCCATACAAGCGTCACTACCTTTCTATGCCGTTTTCACTGCCTTCATACTGTGATGTCACAGAGCTTTTACAGCATTATTGGCAATCCCAATGCTATTACTGTGATCTTGTCATGTAACGATCTCATGGTGATTACTTTGTGCATGAACAGAGTGTGCAGTTGGATCGGGCTCTGTTTCAACCTTCAGCATTTTAGGCAATTTTACAAAGTTCCTCTGCAATCTGACTGGCTCCTGGCTGATCAAGGCAATGTTACAGTGCTCTCACTAAACTCTGGAACTTTTCAGATCACTGTAAGAGTACGGTAGCATCACCGGCCTTAAAGTATGATAGGCCTTTTACAAAGTTACGGACAAATACCACACTTTAAAGTACTTTGTCTATTATGAAGTACTATCAATGCATGATTATGTTTCCTACAAATATTTTTTCTGAGTTTGAAGATTGAATCAAATGAAGTGGACAAGATTTTTCATCATAGGATGCAAACCTATGCTTGATATTGAACTTGGTACTGAGCATATCAGTGAAAAAACTTTCTCTTTTTCCTTCATTTTTTCAAACTTTTCTGGTTTAAAAAAGGAAAATCAGGTGGTAAGTACTGAGATCAGACTCCAATTATGTGCAGGCTAATTATTGTCCAAACCCCCTCACAGCAAACGCAGGAATATTACTGGTTTCACTTGCCAAGGCTTAAAGCTAACCTTCTCAAGAACTTGTATGCACTCCTAAATAATTGGCCTAAGATTTTATTGGCCTTAAGTCTTGAGAAGTCTTGAGAAATCATGAAAGGGCCAGGGGTGAAATTGTTGGATGTCAATGATTAATGTAAAGACTTCAAAGCTGATCAAGAAGGAATTATCATTGATGAAATTCATGTATAAATGACCCTGTTGTCTAAGTGCAGAGGGCAAGATAATATATCCCTTTCGTGATATTTTCTATACTTAATAAGTACAGTAAAATATCCTTTTTATTTAGTGCCTATTTTTATAAAGTGGTCCTTTCATAAGTCTTGCAGAATCCCCTCAAAATACATGTTGCATCGTAAGTTAAACTTTTTTTTATTTTTTGACAGCTAAAAATCAACAATGCAAAAAGCAGGCTAGGATGAATCATCTCTTGTATTAACCAATTTCTCCTTTCAGCAGTATGTTACTCTGCTTCCGAGTTATGAAATGAAATGCTATGATGACCCTGAAATTCAAAGTTTGAAAATTTGAAAAGCTCTGTTGCAAATTTTGTTTGTTTGTCTTGAATTAAAGTCCATAAATAAAAGTCCATAAATATAATGTCCCAAATAAAACCAATAAAAGTGCATAAATATGCAATCCCAACTTATAGACCAGTCATAGAGTAAAATAATGTTCAAAACATTCTCTTTTTAGTCAATGATCTCACATTAAAAACAAAAAAAAAGTATGAGTCACTTTTCAAACAACATTTTTATGGATCTGGCATCACCCATCAAAAGTTTTTGTCTTGAATTTCTTTCCTAATTTTTTTAAAAAAGAACGGAGATTAACCTTTTTTTTTTAAACAAATTAAGTAATTTTATCCTCAAAAATAATTGAAACATATGAATGGAACAATGTTTCTAAAAGTAAAAGGAAGATTTGAAAAACTATTTCATTAAAGTAGAATTAAAGTAAATGTTTGGTCTCATTCTCATTGCAGTGAAACATTTGGTCAATTAATAAAAACCATTAAAGTGAATTTGAGAATTCTGATATGTCTATCAAACAAAATGATTACAATCAAACCCATCTTAATGTACCATAGAAGTCATTAAACAAATGACTTAGGTCATAAAAACATTCAATTTAACGATCAACAAGAAAATGAATATCATCTTCCAGCCATTACAAATCGCATCTACAGGACTTCAGATCGCTTAGTTACCCAGTAACATGCAATAAAGTGATGTATTCTTGCAGGACAGTAGAAATATGGCTTTCCATGTTTGTCACTATTTCCTACATATTGTTTTTTTCCGCAAATACTTAAAAACACATTTTCTCCAAAATGATGAAGTCTCAAACACACAGATGACATGATGTCATGCAATCCTGCAATAAATGTATGGAGAGCTTTCACTTTCTATCAAATGACAGAAGATGTTTTGGAATTTTTATCTTATTTGGTCATCAACAGTTTTTCCATTCTGAATCATGATCATGCAGAGATGTTCTAAGAATTTTGTAATAAGGATTTATATTGTACATTAGAGCTACGGATACAGAGGGTATTTTGGATTTCAAACCAAGGGCGTAACCCTCATTACACAAATTATGCTGCATAATAGAAATAAATCTCCTTTCGAAAAAATTTGTAGATGAATAATCATAACATCCAAACTACAGCTTATTCAAGCTGTAGTTACAATGTTTTGATTATTTACCAAGCTCAAATCATAGCCAGTGTAAAAGGGGAGGGAACAGAGGACAACAATCTTTAGTCATTGTCTCTGTATCGCCTTTATCCTCTATATTCTATACTGGTCCCCTTTTGAGTGCGTATAAACAAAATCCTAGTGACGCCTATGCAAACTAAATTTTTTCAAGAAAACTTGCACAAACCTTACATTGTGGGTAACCATTGGAATTGTTTTTACAAGACAATTCAAAGGAGTACCCACAACATATGGCTTCAAGAAGAAAAAGAGTTTTTAAAATGGCAATACCCTCTCTTATCCTGTACTTCCAGCAAAAATTCTTCAAAGTTTGCAAATATCAGCAATTTGTGTATCAGTTTTTATATCAAACAAACAAAGGCATGTGGTTTCATGATGATTTCTGGCAATTTTATTTCATAAGTACTGTGGACACGGAAGCTTGTTGTAATGCTGTCTCAATAAGTTAATTTTCCTGAATCATCATTTTGGTTTCATGAATTTGAAGATCTCTGTCAACAAAATAACTTGATCAGCGAAAATTTGAGGTAAGAGCTTGACACTTAAGTGACTGAACAGTGAACAGCTTTGCAAAGAGGAGCCCTAATGCTGAGCTCCTTAACCCTTTTCATGCTGAATAAAAAACTTGGCACAAATTGTATTAAAATCAATTTTTAAACTTTTATTGGTTAAAAAGTGACATCAGGTGGTATATACTAAGATAAGACTGCACACATGTGCAGTCTGATCTTTGTTCATACTACCTGCCAAAACAGGAATATTCTGGGTTCAGCATGATGAGGGTTAAGTGACTGAAAAACCTTGCAAAGAGGATTCCTAACAGAGATTGACACTAACTTTTTTGAGTAAGGAGTCCATTAGACTCCCATCTAACAAAATCAAGGTGTCCAAAATCAAACAAAGGAGTCCAACTTTTCATAATGGGAAAACAATGTGGGAAAGAGGTTTGCTTTTTTGAAGCAATTTTGTCTTTTCAACAAGTTTCTCCCCTCTAATACTCTAAGATGCAGGCTAATGTTATCTTCAACAACCTATGTAGTGAAAAACCTACAGTTTTAACAAGAAATGAAAGGGAAACTGCTCTATGCATTTGTTTTTCAAAATATTCTCAAATGATACTGGAAGTCCATCAGACTCCTTACTTGCAAAATGAAGGAGTCCCAACTGATAGTGAAAGAGTCTCACACTCTGGGACTCTCCTTAGTGTCAAACCCTGCCTAATGCTGAATAAGACTAGGATCCACACTCTAAACCATAAATTCTAAAATTTTCTTGGCATCAAATACTTATAAAACCACTGGTCCAGAGGTTTAACACTTTCCTATTTTATAAAATTTTGGACCTGTCCAAATTCAAAGGTTTTGCAGACGAAAATTTTAAGTGGATTTAATTTGAAAAATAACCATTCAGTGAGTAGAAAATAGTGTGGAAAAAGAAGAAATTGCTTGTCAGAAGCAATTTCTTCTATTTTCACAATGTTTTCTCTATCATAAAATCACAGGCACGTAAAAAGCAGGGATTAAAACAGCAAAGGGTTAAACTGAAATTTCACTACTTTGAGCTTGTTTTATGAGGCCAGTGATGATGTCTTTAAATTAAATCAACAGAGGATTAATTTGGTTCTTTGCATAGGGGATTGGCACTTATTAGAGAACTAGCATTTAATACAGTTTTTATGATAATATTCAAATTCCATTCCTTCTCTCCCCCCCCCCCCCCCCCCCCCCTCCCAAAATGGTGAATGGTATCATTGGTCAATTATCTTCAGGCTAATCCTGCGAAAAGCAAGCATGGTTTCATACAAAAATAATTATCTTTTTAATGAAATTGTCCCTCTTTTTGAAGAGCACTTTCGACAAAATTAATATTTACCCCTAAAAAAACAATTTCAGTCCAACACTAAGTTTTATTACAAGAAAATTATACAAGCAATAAGTACCACTTTGATGGGCATCAGAACTGTAACAAAGACCATCAAAAGATAACCTTGGTGGCATTTACATGGTCATAACATGGACATTAAATCCTGGTCCTGGCATCAAAAGGTAAACCCTGGCAAATTTTTTCCCCCTGTAATATCATCACTTAATCATTAAACCCTGGTCATGCTGAATAAAAACTTCCGAAAAAATACCTTAAATTAAATTGCTGTAAACACTGGATGTACCTTTTGTGAGTCTGAATTTAATTTTGTAAATACAATTTTGAAATTTTTCTAGTTAATATAGGAAAATTCAGGTGGTATGGAAAAATATCAGACTGCACTTAAGTGCAGGCTGATCTTTTTGTATACCTCCTGCTAAGGCAGAAATATTCGGGGTTCAGCACAACAAGAGTTAATGTGTCAAATATCTACTGAAACAAATTTCTGTAAAGGAACATAACTTGTAGAATGGTTTTATAAGAGGGTTTCTATTAGAATTGCAGAAAGATTTGTTGTTAAAAATCCATTTGCAAAGAAATTATTATGATTTTAGAGAAAGCATAGTAAAGTATGTTTCCTAGAACATTTCTTGAACTTTTTTACATTATAGAATATTCTAGAACCAGTTCTTGAACTCTTTCACATTCTAAAACATCTTGAAATTTTCCATATTCAAGAACCAGTTCTTGAACTTTCATGTTCAAAAACATGCAAGAACTAGTTCTTGAATTTTTATTGCAGGGGCAGAAGCTGTAGAAAAATGAAATAAATGATAGTACTGTTGCTAGAATTTCTAGGGGTCCATTATAAGGTGATACAACTTCTGAAATATGTCTGAATTTTTTTTAACAGCAGCAATTATTAAACCATTCAAATTCAAAAGGTCTTCATAAAAAATCCAGAGCTCAGACATGTCAGTTAACAATAAACTGTTTCTGGCTAAATACATCTCCTTTACTCATGCCCTGACCGTAAGCTGATCATGATATATTTTGATACAAAGTCATTGAAACCTGCAGCTGTCAGACTCAATAAAACAGTCATAGAAATTTGTATCAATTAAACAATTTGTCTAATAAAACCACCCATAAATCATGGACTCTCCCAATCTCACATTAGACTGTGATTTGTATCTCTTTAACCCTTTCTTGTACTGTCCCAGAATTTTTGTTTCCTGTGAAATTTTTAATATCAGTTTGTGACAATCAGTCTTCATACTATGAAAACAATAATTTCTGACAAAACTAGAACTGTCGCAGAGCGGACTAATACCTCCCACCAGCACTTTGTCAGAATGCAAGTGCTATTAGTGCAGGATGTGTTTGTAACAAATTTTGAGGTCATATGCACTGTTTGCCTGAAGTTTCATGATTCTAGGTCGCTTGGTTTTTGAGTTAGAGTCCAGAAATGAAAATTAAACAAAAATTGACTGTGACCTTGACCTTTGACATATATGACCCAAAATCAATAGGGCACTTCCTTGGATCATAAGCAACATTTCCATAAAGTTTCATGCTTGTAGGTCACTTGGTTCTCAAGTTAGAGTCCGGAAATGAAAATTAAACAAAAATTGACTGTGACCTTGACCTTTGACCTATGTGACCCAAAAACAATTGGGCACTTCCTTGGGTCATAAGGAACATTTGTATAAAGTTTCATGATTGTTGGTCATTTGGTTCTTGAGTTAGAGTCCGGAAACGAAAATTGAACAAAGGGTGACTGTGACCTTGACCTTTGACCTATGTGACCCAAAAACAATAGGGCACTTCCTTGGGTCATAAGGAACATTTGTATAAAGTTTCATGATTGTAGGTCATTTGGTTCTTGAGTTAGAGTCCGGAAACGAAAAGGTCTACGGACGGACGGACGGATTGACGGACGGATGGACAGACAGACAGACATGGTGAAACCAATATACCCCCTGCTACTTCGTAGGTGGGGGGTATAATAAATTGAGCCTGTGCTTGACATATCCAACAATTTGAAATGTTCGTAAGATGCTCTTCCGAGACTTTCGTGCCGGGCGAGCTAAAAAGACAGGGTCAAACCTATGACAATACCTTAACTTTTTGTTTAAAAATAGCCAAGCTAAAATCGCTAAATTGATTTGAAGATCATGCAGTATTCATTTTTTTTACATTAAAATCTCACATTTCAATGAAGTATTTTCATTCAAACAGTATATCAATGAGTCATTATTAAAAGGTACGGCAGGTGATTACGTATGAATGAAGGATTAAATCAAGTTTATGCCATCAATAGAACTAATTTTTCTTCCCTTCTTTCAAAATTATGACATATATGATCTAAATCATGACAGTCAGATTGTAAAGAAAATTAATGTAATAAATTACAACATAAATAGCCATGGAATTCAATCTTTTTTGAAAGTCACTGCAATTTAGATTTCCAACACTAATACATGTGCTTGCACAGCTGATGTCTAGTAGCCTGGACAGTCATTTAGTGCATAACAAGAGGACTATGATGGTCCTATATCGCTCATCCATCGTATCTTTGTCTCATTTAATGATAAGCAAATTTTCAAGAAAAGGTCATAATTTTACTTTTTTTTCTATGATATGGCACTGATATTTCCCATTTTCAATAGAGTTCATCATTGTGACGTAATTACATGACAAACATTCTGACCAAGTTCCATGAAGATTGGACCATATTTGTGGCCTCTAGAGTGTAAACAAGGAAATTGTCAATAAGGCCCCCTTTTCCAGTGACATAGCACAGATCCTTCCCATTTTCAATAGGGTTCATCCTTTTGACCTGACAAACATTCTGACCAAGTTTCATGAAGATTGGACAATAATTGTGGCCTCTAGAGTGTAAACACTTCAATTGTTGACACATGACAACGCATGATGGACGACGTAGGACGAACAACGGGCATTCAATGATCACAAGAGCTCATCCTGAGCATGATGTGCTCAGGTGAGCTAAAAAAGTATTTGACAGGAATATTCTAGATTCAGCATTGCAACAGTAAAGTATTAGTCTTAGTCATTTCAGCTTGTGCAAGGGGAACTTATTATAACTCCTAAAATGACTGTACTCATTTCCTGAAAAACTGCGATTACGAGGGATGATCCAGAAGTTCGTATAATTGTCCCATAATTTGGCAATTCTAGCTTGTTATGTGTAAATTTTTCAGTCTGTGAAGCCCAGTATCTGGCACGAGTACAAATGTTATCATTTTTTGATAAATAATTTTAAGCTGCCTTGAATTTCGTTACCATAGTAACATATGTAGTGTTAAGGCGGGGGAGCGTAAGAAAATCATAGAAATGTATTACATAAATAAAATTTTCTGAATGTTTTCGTAAATTTTATTTGAAACTTCTTACTAGAAATAAATAAGACATAAATAGGGAATCAATTGTCATAATTTAAACATTTTTGGAAGAGTCTTAACGGACACAGATTATTTTTAAAAACACTACTTGCGAGTGAATAGTGACCTCTTTCAAGGTAGAGTTGTTTATGAAATTTATATTAAACAAAATGCTTCTTACCCTGGGATTCTAGGGCTTTCAGAACTTTGATATGAGTGCAATTCTGAAAGAGGATTTTCATTCAGCATGACATAAGGGTTAATTTCCAAAAACTTTACCTTAATTTCCAAAAACTTTACCAAAAGACCTTTCTGTAAACAATTTTCATGCAGAAAAGGGTTTGCTGATTAAATGCAATAAAAAACTGTCATAACTGTTTTTCATCATCGAAATCTATTTGCAATCGGAATAATGACAGTTTAAATTACTTCTCTAATATTTAATCGATTTCATTACAAAAGATTTCCGCTCTCTCCATTACTGTCAACAGATCAACTAACCCACATTCTTTTTCCTTTTACTTCTTGAATATAGTGAATAAAAGTGAATATAAAGCTAAATCGGCCCCATACATAATTATAATCGACTACGATATTTGCAAAAATATTTAATCAATTCTCAATAATTGTCTCAATACAAGATCAACTAGACTGTGGCAAAGCGGACTAACACCCCCCTACAAGTGCTTGTTGATAATGAAAAGCCATTTTCCATCAAAGGGCCATAACCCTTTTGACCCAGTCAAAAGCCAATGGATTGTTAGCAAAATATCACTATCTCTGCTTGATACTGATCACATCTTTAAGGTTTAATTGAAATCTGCCCATTAGTTGCTGAGAAATTGAGTGGACACAAACAGACTGACCAACAAGATGACTCCTACATACCACACCAAGCATAGTTTGGGGGGCGTATAATAAAGCTAAATCGGCCTGAAATGAAATTATTATCATTTGTAATACTGACAAAGATTTTGAACCAATCTTTAAAAATTGCCCTAGGCCTGATCAATTATAATATTGTCAAGTGTGTGGATTATAAAGATTATTTGGCTTAATATATATGACTATTATAATGACAATAATATTGGATTAACCATCAATAATTACATAATCAATACTTTTTTCAATTACTCTTGTTTTAAAGAGATTCTATAGCTGATGCAGTCCTAAGGCAATCATTATAGACTATGATATTGACAATTGTAATTATACCCCCACCTACGAAGTAGAGGGGGGTATATTGGTTTCACCATGTCTGTCTGTCTGTCCATCCGTCCGTCCGTCCATCCATCCGTCCATCCATCCATCCGTCCGTCCGTAGACCTTTTCGTTTCCGGACTCTAACTCAAGAACCAAATGACCTACAATCATGAAACTTTATACAAATGTTCCTTATGACCCAAGGAGGTGCCCTATTGTTTTGGGGTCATGTAGGTCAAAGGTCAAGGTCACAGTCAGCCTTTGTTCAATTTTCGTTTCCGGACTCTAACTCAAGAACCAAGTGGCCTAAAATCATGAAACTTCATACAAATAATCCTTATGACCCAAGGAAGTGCCCTATTGTTTTTGGTCATATAGGTCAAAGGTCAAGGTCACAGTAAATTTTATTTCAATTTTCGTTTCCAGACTCTAACTCGAGAACTAAGTGACCTACAAGCATGAAACTTTATGCAAATGTTGCTTATGATCCAAGGAAGTGCCCTATTGTTTTTGGGTCATATAGGTCAAAGGTCAAGGTCACAGTAAATTTTATTTCAATTTTCGTTTCTGGACTCTTAACTCAAAAACCAAGCGACCTAGAATCATGAAACTTCATGCAAATGCTACATATGACCTCAATATTAGTTACAAACACATCCTGCACTAATAGCACTTTCATTCTGACAAAGTGCTTGTGGGGGGTATTAGTCCGCTCTGCGACAGTTCTAGTTGGATTAACCATCAATAATTACCTAATGCAGGATCAAAATATTGTAAAAAACTCTTGTTTTAAAATTAATTTATAGCTGACATAGTCCTAAAGCAATCATTATAGACTATGATACTGACAAAAATACTAGATTAATCATCAATAATTGCTTGATATATGATCAAAAAAAATATAAATTACTCTTGTTTTAAAGTGAATTTAAAGCTGACACGGTCCTAAAGCAATCATTATAGACTATGATATTGACAATAATATCAAATAAATCTTCAATATTTTCCTAATGAATTATCAATGCTATAGTCAATGTAGATTGACAATATAATTGATAATGCATTGAGCAATATAACAGTATATTTGTGACTCATCATGCAAAAAGGACCATCTGGATAGTGCATAAAGTTTGGATCCTAGTCAGACTGCACAGACTGCAAAACTTTTTGTGCTTTACTAATTGTCAAGAATTACCAATCTACCTTCCAGTGAAAGCATCTTTCAAATGCGACCTCTGGTTGGCCTGTATAGAACAAATCTCTTTTTAAAATGTTTAATTTACCAAGTGTCCAGATGGCCCCTTTTTGCATGACATTTCACATTATCCTATATCATTTTCAATAATGTGGAGAGTGGACAATTAGGATAACTTCAAAGTCACATAAAACAGTCCTTTGAGATTCTCTATGAAACTTAACTTTTGCCTTTGCACCACTCACTATATTAGAATGAAAATACTAGAGATAATACAATGAGTGAAAGGGTAGAGAATAAAGAAAGTCTTTGTAACAAGCTTTTCTTCATTTTCCACATTTTTTAATTAAGTTTTTTCTTCAGGGATGCAAAAAAGCTTGAATATACAGGAATTGTGGGTCAAATTCTAGACTATTAACAATACATAAATTAAAGTACTCAAGCAGAGAAACTATACAATTTATACACATAGAAAGAAGGTTGTTATTAATGAACTTAAAAACACTATCAGCAAGCCTACCATATTTTTCAATTATATTCTTAAACAAAGCCACATGACATAATCATTTATTTTCATGATGAGCCTCCAGCCACGTCCCCAAACATCAAACCCTTAAAACTGTTGCTCTGAAATATGGGGCTCCTCCCACCCTCATAGAATACAGACAAAATGTGTTAGGAAAGAATGCTATTAAAATAGAAACCCTTACTGGGTGTTAAGTGATACAAATCTTTCATAATGTTGTAAATATATTTGGTTTTGTAAATTGATGGATCAGTGCAACACTATTGCAAGTGCATATATAATTACACTCACTTGCAAAAGAGTTGGGCTGACCCCACAAAATATTTTAGGATTGACATTTTATATGTGAATTTAAAAAAAAAATTCTCTTGCTACATATAATTGGTTGACACATGCAAATACACAAAGTACTTTCATAGCTAATTTGGTTTAATTTCTAAGCCAAGGGGTTATACCACATGCATTCAGTAATATACCCTTTGAAAGCTATCCCTATTCCATCATTACTTTAATAGGTGTTTAATTTAGTTTACACCCCAGAACAATTTTTTATGGCCATGTCCAGACAGAAGGCATGCTGTTGAAGTGATATCTGGCACCAGAAAAGAATGTCAAACACGCTAAAAAGTATCTAATATAATTCCATCACTCATTTAGGAAAATGTATTTCCTTTTCAGCTCAAATGATCTTATAATTCCTTAATTTTCATTTTAAAAACTGATCAGCTGTTAGACTGGCCTCAAGAATCTTGAAGTCTTTCTTTCTCTGTTATGAGCCAGTAGCTGACATTATACTGTTGTTTCATGGTATTTCAATTGATATTGAAACCTAATGTCCCAAGCTGCAGGGGATTACATTCTGAACTATTGCCTGATGTTGAAGGCACAGGGCAACAGTTCATTACGTCATCTCCAACACCAAGAGCAATACTTTTCCACTGTTTCACAAATATCCATGAAATATCTGTTTTATTCTTAATCATGATTGTGTAAATTTGTTTATCATAAAAAAAATATGTTTCAAAAAGAGACATACAGAGAAGATAAGCCAATTTTTGGATAACTTTCTAAGAGCATGTCACTTCTTATATTTATTACACGTGAAACTAAGACATCATTTTTAAAAGCAGGCAACAGTTTTGTGCTCACTGCACATGGATGAAATAATTCATACTGTTGACTGGCAGGTCAAGAGACGGATATTGTTAAAACTATGATACAGTTAGAAATGGTTGATGAACATTTATATATGAGATCTGGTAATAACTCTTACTGATTTATTTGTGTGTGTGATTGAAAGACATTCCGTTGCCTGGATATCAATATATTGCTTTACTTAGTTCTACGACCATGAGAAGACACTTCGACTTTGTAGGGATCTATAATTGCAGATGCACAGGCTGATTTAAGTCTTTACATTGGGCACATGTAAATTTGATGGAAATGTCACACACAGGGGTAAAATTGTTGGTACATAGTCACAATTTAAGTCTAAGACTATTTTTGCTCAGTTTTTTTGTAGAGAAAAGGCTTAGAGTACAGGCAATCAGCTTCAGTTTGTTTGTGGCGGTGCTATATAAATAACTTTGATACTGTGTTTTAGAAACTTTGAATAATATCATTGTTCAACATGGAAAAAGCTATCTCAAATATCAAAGAAGATAACTCTAACAATAAAGTACAGTCAAACCTGTCTTATAGTGGCCACCTGTATCCACCAAGCAACCTTTATTAAGCAAGCCACCACAGAGTGCCCAAATGAAGCGATTGTACAGAAATAAACCTGTATTAAGCAAGAGCCAGTCTTAAGCAAGCACTTTTTGAATGTCCTTTAGATGCTTGCATAATACAGGTTTGGCTGTATGCTCCTTTCTCATAATTTGTGTTGTCCAGCAATAAATATATCCAAGAGCTGAAGGCCATCTACAAGGCAGTGCTCTATATGCTAACCCTTGTCATGCTTAGTATTAACTTTGAAAAAATTACTTGAAAAATCAAAGTTCTGGAAAGACTTAATTGAATGATTGATTGATTGAATGGAGTTTTACGCCGCTTTCAACATTTCTTTAGTTATATTGTGGGGACTGGAGCACCTAACAATGGATTGCTGGTATTTCTCTCACCAATACAACTATCATATCCTTTCCTAGCCTCCAGCTGCTATCTCATATAGGTCTATTATTATCAACCCACTGGTGAGAGACAAATATGTGACACTGGGAAAAAAGACTGTATACTGAGGCTAATTGTGAGTCAGAATTTATCTTTTGGAAGAAAAAAACCCACATTTTTTTTAAACTTTTCTGATTTAAAAAGGAAATCAGGTAGCATAGACTAAGATCAGCTTGCACACATCTATGCCTATACCCCCTGCCAAAGCAGAAATATTCCGAGTTCAACATGACAAGTGTATTTTCTCTTTGAATTCACAAAAATCTTCAAATAATGTAATTAATGCTTGTGATGCAGTTAGATCAAAGTGTTTTGATAACAAGGAAGTGTTAAAATCCCACCAATTTCACAGCTAATAAATTAGAAAAGTTAACAGAGAAAGAGACGGTTTCACACTTCCCTAAAGATGCATACATTGCTGAAATAACTGGATAATCAAGACCAGCTTGGGATTGAGCTTATTTCATAACTTCCTAGCCACATGTATCAAGTATAAGCTTAATGCAATTAACCCTGGATTCTAACTAACTCCTGGTCTTTATGAACATGTTGAAAATCATTTATTTTTATCTTGTTGTTCATGGCAACATTTCTTGCTGTACATCATAGTTTTGACAGACAGGATAGACAAATATCAGCCTGCACAGATGTGCAGTCTGATCGTAGCCTATATTACCTGCTTTCTACTTAATTGTTGTAAGAAAACCATGAGCCAGACTGGTATATTTTTGTCAATTTATACCTCCATGAAAGCAAAAAAAAATATTCTCTTTGTTTTATATCATATACATGTTTAATTACATCCAGCAGAAAATATTTTTTTTTACTAATTTTGTTAATTAGGCCTTTAATTGGAACTATTTCAAGCCAAAACATTTGCAATGGATTCATACTCAAAATTATATTCCTGTAGAAAAGAATTATTTTTTTCAGAAAGCCAAAATATTTGATAACAATATTATAAACTCAACCCTTGTCATGCTGAGCCCGGAATATTCCTGCCTTGGTAGGAGGTAAAGACAAACATCAGTCTGCACATAAGTGCAGTCTGATGTTTGCCTATACCACCTGTTTCTCCTATTTTGAATCCATAAAAGCTGAAAATTTTAATCTTCAAAATGTAACCTACTAACAGTAATGCACCCAGTGCTTTGAGCACTTGATTTTGTTGTAATAAACATAAGCAATTTCAAAACAGTTTTACCGAAAGTTTGAAGTGACAAGTTAAACTAGACTTATAATGAAGTTTTGCCTCTCTCCATGGGGCCCTAATTACAATGGGATACAAGGTCCCTGAACTCAATTAATTTTCATGATTACCTCCCCAGAATAATAACTAGGCCTAAATCTGCATCAAGCTGGCAAAAAATACAATGTTAGAGCAAAAACACTCAAACAGCAAGACACAAACACAATTCATACTACTCTTAGAGATGAGCTCTCATTCAACTTCATTACAAACCTTGCAGTCATCTTAACCCTTGTCATGCTGAATAAAAATCTTTGCAAAATAAATGTAAAATCAAAGTGCTAAAAGCACTGGAAGTTACCAAACGTGAGTGAGTATTGATTTCGGAAATGCATTGTTTTACAACTTCTGGTTTAAAAATGAAATTCAGGTGGTATGAACTAAGATCAGACTGCACATATTATGTGCAGGCTGATGTTTGTTCATACCCCCTGCCAAAGCAGGAATATGCCGGGATCAGCATGACAAGGGTTGAATAAATTTGTTAAAAAATATAAAATTAATAATAGGTTATCTTAGCAACATTTTAAAATTCATTTATGCTTGATAATGGCAATTCCCTATGAAAAAGTTCAAGAACTGGTCTAAAAGATTAAAAAAATTAAGAACTGGTTCTTTATTAAATGGTGATTCAAGAACTACTTTAACTAGTTCTTGAACTTCTTGAATAAGTTTAAGAACTATTAACATCTTAATTTGAAGGTTAAAACAAGAGGCCCAATAGGGCCTGAATCGCTCCACTGGCTTTAATAACCTCAGAATTTTGCCCAGCCACTCCCATATTTGGGGATCAATCAATCTGTCTTGAAAAATTTAAGTACAAGGTCATCAAAGGAACATTCATGCCAAAATTCATTAAAATCAGCCCAATGGTTTGGGAGGAGAAGATTTTTTAAGAATTTAAATGAAAAAATGCCCCCCAACCTACCATGCCCATATTTGGGGGTCAATCAAAATTTCTTGAACAATTTAAATAAAGGGTCACTCAAGGAACATCCATGCCAAATTTCATTGAAATCAGCCCAATGGTTTGGGAGAAGAAGATTTTTAAAGATTCTAACGGTAAAAAACATGCTCCACTCTGCCATACATATTTGGGGGGTCTATCAGAATTTCTTGAACAATTTAAGTAAAGGGTCACCCAAGGAACATCCATGCCAAGTTTCATTTTAATCAGCCCAATGGTTTTGGAGAAGATTTTTTAAGATTTCAATGTGAAAAAAAGCCAAGCCCTGCCATGCATATTAAATTTTGGGTGGTCTATCAAAATTTCTTGAACAATTTAAGTAAAGGGACACCCAAAGAACAATCATGGCAAGTTTGATTGAAATCGGCCCAACAGTTTAGAGAAGATTTAAACGTTTTTAACATGAAAAAATGCCACGCCCATATTTGGAGGTCAATCAAAATTTCTTTTAACAATTTAAGAAGATTGTCACCAAAGGATCATTTATACTAAGTTTCATTTAAATCTGCTCATTATTTTGGGAGGAGAAGATGTTAAAAGAAAAAGTTTTCGCACTGACACACGCACCAACAGACACAGGACGGACACCCGGCCATGACAATAGCTCTCTGGCCTTTGGGCAGTTTAGCTTAAAACAAGTCTAGAACTTTTTCATGTTTTAAAATGTTCAAGAACCAGCTCTCAAACTTTTAAGAGTCAAGTAAAAAAGAAGCACCCCTTATTGACACAATAAATGCAAGTCTTGCATTTTGCAGCACTGTAATATCAAATTATAGATCATTTGAAATTTGAAAGTGCACACATCAATTCTCAGCTTGTTTATTGCCAATTTTTCACTTCATTTCATTTAATTGAAACTCGATACAACCTATAATTACTTTACTGCATGTATGCACTATTAAGCACATATAAATTATATCATACAAAATAGCTTTCAATATCATGTCCCACATTGTGGGAGTGAAAATTTTTGTGAAAAAAACATCTGCAGTGTACCCATTGTCTTGCTGAATAAATTTTTGCTAAAAATTTGTATCAAATTCAAAGGGCAGAAAGCAATGTAAGCAAATTACCAACTGTTGGTCAATTACCATTGGAACAACTAAATGTTTTGACAATTCTGCTTTGAAAGTGACAAACAGGTGGTGTAGACTAAGATTAGACTTATGTGCAGACTGATCTTTGTCTATGTATACATCCTTCCAAAGCAGGAATTTTCCCGTACAGTACGACAAGGGTTATTACAAGCTGGTAATACCCATGCAAATGAGTTTGGAGATTTTACTGCAATGCTATTTTGTTACAAGGAAAAAATCATCATAATGGATGTGATGTGTCTCTTCATTGTACAAATGGAGTAATATGCTACGCAAAATTTGTAATCAATGATTTTGGAGATTTTTTGATTGCAAAAATTTTGATACTTAAATTAATAATTTTGTGTTCATAAAGAACCAAATGTATTGAGCTCTTCATCTAAAACAGATAAAAAATGTGTAAAGGTTTAGTTTAAATCTGAAAATATCATTTCTTTAAGTAACAAATTACAAACTTTATTTAATTTTTATCTCAGACAAAAATTGAATCAAACAGTATTGGGTTTGAAGGAGCAAAGAGCAAAGTTTTTTACAAACACTTTTTCCATATCACAAGTATGAAATGAAAATTTAATCTGACAATCAGTTTAAATGATGTATTATGGCATAGATTGAAAATAATTGAACATTAAACACTCAACAAATAAAGAATGGGTGACTTTAATAATCAATGAAGCTAATCATTTCGGGTATGCTGCCTGCGTGGTACGATAATGGTAATAGCTTGATGATTGGGTGTACCCTACCCCATCTAATTGGATCTCCTCATTACTCAATTTGTTTATCGAGTTTTTCATCCAGTTGTTTGATATCTAAAAATTGCAAACTCTTATAATACGAATTTAAAAGAGTATTGTAGAACAAAGCTATATTATTGACAATGCGTCGGCTCCGTTCTATAAGGACAAATAAAGGAAAAGCCTACTTTTCAGGAGAAGGAAAAAACTGAATATCTTTTTACCTATAAACACGCCAACCATTTTGGTCTAAAACATTTTACACCGAATCACTAAATATATTATCTGTCGTCATAAATATTAAATTTTGTCTCTATAATGAGTTATTCAAGAAAAACAACAAAAAATCGTCAAGTACGTCATTTTTTCACATAATTTTGGCGGCACAAAATGCCGTATAGACAATAAAAGGCATAAAAGATAAATGCATGAAAAGAACGAATCAAATTTGATGTTTTATTAGATATATGACAAATCCCTTGTAAAAAATTTCTTTTCAGGTGCATATGAGACCCCTAAAGCCGGTGAGTGTGACTTTTCTCGAAAAAAGTGAAAAATGCATATAACAATTTTTATTTATGCAATTATGCAACTGAGACACACAAATAATCTGGCCTGGGTAAAGGTTGTGTTCTTTTTCAAACTGATCTTTTAAAATAAACTTATATCATAAGGAAACATGATAATTTATCAAATTTGTCAATACGTCATTTTTGACCTTAACTTTTCGACCACTTCTGGTGCGAATATGAGGTATCTTACAAGTCCATGAAGCTTTTTTGGGGGGGATACGATTAGCTATCAGGTCCAGCATTTTTGCAAAAGACGCGGGAATATCATGTGTGTGAAAACCCTATAAAAGAAAAAATGGAAATTGGCCTGTATGTCCTTATAGAACAGAGCCAAAGCAATTTATTATTACGGCTTTTGTAAAAGATTTTTTTCTACTATTATTTAACCCTTGTCATGCTGAATTAAAATCCTACTTCAGAAATGCTCTCCAATTGAAGTACTTACAGCCCTAGAATCCAAAGGTGTAGGGCAATCTTGCTTTCTGAAATTTAATTTCATTCACAATTCTACCTTTAAAGGAGACAAGCAGGTGGTGTAGGCTAAGATCAGGCTGCACATAGGTGCAGGCTGATCTTTGTGTATACCTCCTGCAAAAGCAGGAATATTCCGGTTTCAGCATGACAAGGGTTAAAATTCTCTTTATGAAGGTGTTCGGTCTGAGTTAAGACTCATAGTATAAATGAATTATGATGCACAAGAATTTCTGCACACACAAGTCAAAGAATTTCACAAATCTGTTTATTGATATTAAAAATTAAGACCGTATGATTAGTTTTGTGGTCATTCTACAAACATGAATTATGATTTAAGCAGACAAATAAATATGGCCTCTTTAAATGACATTTTGTATTAAGATTAGATACCGTCATAGTCTCAAAATAGGTACAACATTATTTGGGGGGCAAAAACATAACTAGAGGCGCTGATTCGCTCCACAGGCCTGAATACCCTGATAATGATTATTAGAGGATGATAAGGCTGTTAAAAAAGGATCATTCCAGTGAAATTTGTTTGAAATCCAAAAATGAAAGTTTCAATACTATCAGAATGTTACTGCATAATATACTGGTATTTTGTCCAAAAAATTTTGATTGTAGATCTTTCAGCTTTTCATTAAACACCACTATAAGGGTGTTACTTCACAATAATTGTTTGTCACCAAAACAAAATTTTATCTAATGATAATAAGAAGTAAAATATTAAATCCAATATTTTTATTCAGCCCAATGCCTTAGAGTGCAGTCAACTGAGCCCCACTCTGACCTCTTTGTGCTGAGTCACCATTCATTCAATTAAACTGACCAATTCTTAGGGGGGGGGGGGGGGGGGGGGGGTATATCAGGCTCCCTATTTCACCTAATGTTTCTACACATTTTGATTCTAACAAAGCTTATGTTCCATCTAACCTACAATCTTTACACCCATTAAATTTAACGAGTCCAAAAAAAATCATCATTTAGGTGATACCAAAAGGGTAGTCAAATATTCTCTTTATATGTTGAAGTGTCCTCTGCCAATATAGAGCATGCTGTTCATCTAATCAAATATTTTTGCAGCCTGATACAACTTCACAGAAATAAAATTCCAATGATATTTGGTTGAAATCCATCTGTTTGAACTTTGAAAAAAGTTTGTTTTACCCAATTTTGGGTATTCGTTAGACCATACAACATATCAAAAGAAATGACCTCTGACATTAAAACACATATTTTGCATCTGATCACAATAATTTTTTGCAGACTGATAAAGTATCACTAGAGAATCATTCCAGTGAAATTCGGTAGATATCCATAAGTTAGATTCTGAGAAAATGATTTTCAAAGTTTTCACTATGTAACATATAGAGAAATGACCTCCGCCCATAAAACACTTATTTTTCATCTGATAACAATATAGATTTACAGACTTGTAAAGGATCATTAAAGAATCATTCAAATGAAATTTGGTTGTTATCCATTGGTTAGGTTCTGAGAAAATGATTTTAAAAGTTTCCACTATATAACATATAGAGAAATGACCTCCGCCCATAAAATACACATTTTTCATCTGATCACAATAATTTTTGGTAGACTGATAAAGGGTCACTCAAGGAACATTCACGTGAAATTTTGTTGATATCCATCTATTACATTCTGAGAAATAAATTTTCAAAGTTTCCACTATATACCATATAGAGAAATGATCTCCGCCCATAAAATACATATTTTCCATCCGATCCCAAACATTTTTGGTAGACTGATAAAGGGTCACTCAAGGATCATTCATGTAAAATTTAATTGGTATCCATCAATTAGAATCAGAGAAAACTCACATATTACCATATATGGAAATTAGCCACGCCCACTACAGCCATGATTTTCAACCGATTAGAATTCTTTGAAGGAATCTGATAAAGGGTCACCCAAGGAACATTCCTGTGAAATTTGATTGAAATCCATCCAGTAGTTTCTGAGGAGAAGATTTTTAAAATAAAAGTTTATGGACGGACGGACTGACGCACGGACGCACGCACGCACAGACGACGGACACCACGCCATGACAATAGCCCGCTGGCCTTTCGGCCAGTGGAGCTAAAAACAAATTTAAATTGTGAATTACAAAGTAAATACTTATAATAACTATGTCGTAATTTCTTTAAGTACTTAAATCCTTAGTCCTGTTTAAATTTCAAATCAAAATAAACAAGAACTTGAATTTCCAAATCAAACATTGAAGTAAATGATTTCAGGGATATCGTCAAAATTCCAACTCACAGTGTATAAACCTAACTCATAGAATTATCTGCCCTCTGGCTTACTGCTGCATCATACAGACAATTTTATTTCCATCACCGTATCATAGTACCCAATATTTTATTTCCATTGTTACATATGAATGAAGCAATGGAAAAAAAATATACTGTGTACCATGCAGTAGAATAGATGAACAAATATAAGAATTTTCAAATGAAATATACTGTGCTATAAATAGAGGGGATATTTTGGTTTCAAACACTAAACATTTCATTATTTCTCACTTTAACCTTATGTTGTTTTTACTCATTTGAAACATCTCATTGAGACAATTTAGATGAGTACCCACAACATAGGTTATCATTGTGAAATAAAGAACTTAGACTGGCTTTACCCCCCCTCCCCCCCCCCCTTATATGGACCCCTGAATTTAATTATATATTTCAATATTTTAACAAGGTGCCAAATTGTCACAAGATACGCCTGTCACACTGCTTAGTATTAACTGGAGGTTTGAATAGAACTGAGGTTATTTTGAATGAATATTTTTTGCACCCATGAAGTTTCATGATCCTAGCTATAATACTTTAAGAGATATACTCCTGAAAGGATTCAAGTCTGAAAAACAACAACAAGGGCAATAACTCCAAAAATTAGGCCAGGTAGAATTATGGTTCTTGTACACTGCACTCCCCCTTGGTGAGATCTATACACCCATGAAGTTTCATGATCCTAGCTATTATACTTTTAGAGATATACTCCGGACAAGATTCAAGTCTGAGAAACAACAAAGGGCAATAACTCAAAAAATAGGCCAGGTAGAGTTATGGTTCTTGAGCACTGCACTCCCCCTTGGTGAGATCTATACACCCATGAAGTTTCATGATCCTAGCTATTAAACTTTTAGAGATATACTCCGGACAAGATTCTAGTATGAAAAACAAGAGCCGTCAGAGACAGATTATGCTCCCCGAATAAGGCATTGTTACAAAAACAAGAGCCATGTTGGACATGGGCATCCCCCGCCACAAAAGCTTGATAGTAAACTGAAGCCTAACAGATTAAAGATTCTTTTGTACTGTCAGAGATTTACCTCCTATTAAATGTATTAAAAATAACAAAGGGCAATAACTCCAAAATTATGCAAGCAAGAGTTATAGTTCTGGTGTATTGCACTTCTCCTCCGTGAGATCTATCCACCCATAAAGTTTCAAGTTGATAGCTATCATACTTAAGGAGATATGCTCCAGACAAAATCTAAGTATCAAAAATAACAAAGGGCAATAACTGCAAAATTATGCAAGTAAGAGTTGTAGTTCTTGTGCACTGCACTTCTCCTCCATGAGATCTATCCACCCATAAAGTTTCAAGTTGATAGCTATTATACTTTAGGAGATATGCTCCAGATATAATCTAAGTATCAAAAATAAGAAAGGGCAGTAACTCCAAAATTATGCAAGCAAGAGTTGTAGTCCTTGTGCATAGCACTTCTCCTCCATGAGATCTATCCACCCATAAAGTTTCAAGTTGATAGCTATTTTACTTTAGGAGATATGCTCCAGACATAATCTAAGTATCAAAATTACAAAGGGCAATAACTCTAAAATTATGCAAGCAAGAGTTGTAGTTCTTGTGCACTGCACTTCTTCTCCATAAGGTCTATCCACCCATAAAGTTTCAAGTTGATAGCTATTATACTTTAGGAGATATGCTCTGTGGTCAGATTTCAAAGACTCAAATAAGCTGTTATCTTATACAGCTAACATAAAGGTAACAAACATTAAACCCCCTTTTTGCATGACATATTTTAAGACACAAATTTCAAATAGTTTAGGGTAAAGAGCATCTGATTTGCTACTCAAATGTGAAATTTCATCAAATTCTGAGCATAAGACTAGGAGAAATGAAAGAATAACTAATTTACGTGCTTACGTAAAGGTAACAAACATTAAGCCCCCTTTTTCCATGATATATATTTTTTTACGTTAATTTCAAATTGTTTATACTAAAGGGCATCTGATTTGCTACACAAATATGAAATTTCACTAAATTCTGACTGTTAGACTAAGAGAAATTTGGGAAAAACTGTTTTTTACCCTAAGTCCCCTTTTCCCGTGACGAGGCCTCAAATTCAAAAACCTTCACAGATGCATCATCACTATATCATAGGGAGTTCACATGGTAAGTTTCATTCAATTTGGCCCAGGGGTTTTGGAGAAATAGGTGGGGACGGACGTACGTACGGACGGACGGACGGACAGACAAAGCGGCGGCTATATGCTCTCCCTTCGGGGAGCATAATAACAAAGGGCAATAACTAAAAAAAATAGGCCAGGTAGAGTTATGGTTCTTGTGCACTGCACTCAGCAATGATGAGAAGAATACAATTGCCTAGTTTGAAGTCCATGGGACTTCAAGTGACAGAGTTATGCTCCGGACAAAGAAGTGGACGCCACCGGAAGCCGGACGCCACGGGTGATCCCATAATAGGTCCCGTCATCCACGGGCGTATAAAAATAATGAGACCAATGGTATAAACTAACAAGAGGGCCGTTGGCCCTGGGTCGCTCACCTGAGAAAAAAGCTTCATTACCTAGGTATGTCCATGCAACCACAGAAAAAGAGATTTTCACTTATTCAATCAGATAACATTTGAAATAATCCTCCCCCCTGCTCCTCCCCTGGTCATTATTTATTTAAGCTTTTTTCATAGAAGGTCTGTGATCAGCAAATCTATGCCAGATATACAGGCTGAGCCTGAGACTTTTACAGTTTTCTTTAATGAGTTGAATAATCCATGTCAAATATAAAGGCCGTAGGGATTCAAAATTCTCAACAAAGCACCCCCCCTCCCCCAAGATGCTCTGCACTTGGTGAATCTACAGTCATGATTTTAGCTAATTCAATTAATGTCCATATGCTGATCATCCATACCAATTTTCAAGTCTGTAGGACTCTTGGTTCATTAGAAGAAGTTTAAAGATTTCAAAAATGATCCAAAGTACTACCCCCTCCCCAAGACACTCAGCACCTGGTGACCCAACAGTTCTGATTTTAGCTATTTTTATTTATGTCCATATATTGATCACCAATAACAATTTTCAAGTCTGTAGGGTTCCTGATCCAGGAGAAGAATAAATTTAAAGATTTCAAAAATGATCCAAAATACTACCCCCTCCCCAAGACACTCAGCACCTGGTGACCCTACAGTCATGATTTTAGCTATTTTTATTAATGTCAATATATTGATCACCCATTACAATTTTCAAGTCTGTAGGGTTTCTGATCCAGAAGAAGAATAAGGTTAAAGATTTCAAAATTGATCCAAAGTACTACCCCCTCCCCCCTAATGCTCCGCATCTGGCGACCCTACATTCATGATTTTAGCTATTTTATTTTAGATCCATATGCTTATCATCCATGCCAATATTGAAGTCTATAGGGCTCCTGGTTCATTAGAAGATGAAGGTTAATGTTACAAAATTTTCACAAAAGTACTACCCCCTCCCCCCATGTGCCCTGCACCTGGTGGCATTACAGTCATGATTTAAGCTATTTTTATTAAGGTCTATGAGCTAATCCTCCATGCCAATTTTCAAGTCTGTAGGGCTTGTGGTTCAGAAGAAGAAGAAGGTTAAAGATTACAAAATTTTCACAAAAGTACTACCCTCTCCCCCCTGATGCTCCGCACCTGGTGAATCTACAGTCATGATTTTAGCAATTTATATAAAGGTCCATATGCTGATCATCCATGCCAATATTCAAATCTGTCAGGCTCCTGGTTCAGAAGAAGATGAAGGTAAAAGATTACAAAATTTTCACAAAAGTACTCCCCCCTCCCCCCTGGTGCTCCGCACCTGGCAACCCAACAGACATTATTTTAGCTATTTTTATTAAGGTCTATGAGCTGGTCCTCCATGCCAAGTTTCAAGTCTGTAGGGCTCGTGGTTCAGAAGAAGAAGAAGGTTAAAGATTACAAAATTTTCACAAAAGTACTACCCTCTCCCCCCTGATGCTCCGCACCTGGTGATTCTACAGTCATGATTTTAGCTATTTATATTAAGGTCCATATGCTGATCATCCATGCCAATTTTCAAGTCTGTAGGGCTCCTGGTTCCGAAGAAGAAGAAACTTAAAGATTACAAAATTTACCCAAAGTACTACCCCCTCCCCCATGGTGCTCCGCACCTGGTGGCCCAAAAGTTATAATTTTAGCTATTTTTATTCAGGTCTATGAGCTGATCCTTCATGCCAAGTTTCAAGTCTGTAGGGCTTGTGGTTCATCAGAAGAAGAAGGTTAAAGATTACAAAATTTTCACAAAAGTACTACCCTCTCCCCCCTGATGCTCCGCACCTGGTGAATCTACAGTCATGATTTTAGCTATTTATATAAAGCTCCATATGCTGATCCTCCATGCCAATTTTCAAGTCTGTAGGGCTCCTGGTTCCGAAGAAGAAGAAACTTAAAGATAACAAAATTTACCCAAAGTACTACCCCCTCCCCCCTGGTGCTCCGCACCTGGTGGCCCAAAAGTTATAATTTTAGCTATTTTTATTCAGGTCTATGAACTGATCATCCATGCCAAGTTTTAAGTCTGTAGGACTACTGGTTGAGAAGAAGAAGAATTTTTAAGATTTTCTTAAATTTCACCTTTTGTTGCCATAGCAACCAGAGTTTTTCATGGATTTCAATTCTTTTAGCTATTTTTGAAGGGGACTACCTAAGCAACATTTCTGTAAAATTTGGAGTTAATTGGCCCAGTAGTTTAGGAGGAGATGTCGTTTAAAGAAATTGTTGACGGACGCCGGACGACGGACGACGACCGACGACCGACGGACGGACGCCGGACGAAAGGTGATCACAATAGCTCACATGAGCACTACGTGCTCAGGTGAGCTAAAAATAAGTATTTACCATAAAAGCTCTAATACAACCCGAAGTACCATTATATTAGAAACATCCCTTATTTCTATTAGAAGGTTGATTGATTGAATGGAGTTAATCGCTGCTTTCAACATTTTTTCAGTTATATCACAGTGGCTGGAGCACCTTAAAACGGTTTCCTGGTATTTCTCTCACCAGTACAACCAGCACATCCTTTCCTAGCCTCCAGCTGCTATCTCACATAGGTCTACGATTATCAACCCATTAGAGAGAGACAAATAGTCGGAAAGAATGAGTGCCGCTGTCGGGGATCGAACCAAGGACCTCTAGATTGACAGTCTGACGGGTTACTAACTTCGTTATGACAGTGGTTTTTCTATTAGAAGGGAGTGGGGGTTTAATAGAGGGTATAGATGCTAAAAACAAGAGGACCATTGGCCATTAAGCGCTCACCTGAGGCATTGTTGACTAAGGTAGCAAAATGCCAAAACTACTGATTAGCAATTTTTCACTTGCTTTCAAACAAGTCCAAGACATTGAAAAGATATATATTCTGATTACACCTTGGCCCAAAAAGTTGCCTCTAAAGAGCTCGAAAGGTTTTTCTAAAATTTGACACCTTGACCTAATTTTTTACTCATTTTCAAAATTGACCAAGACTTGATGGAGACATGCAGCTATTCTTGCCAAGTTTGACATTTGAGCCAAAAATGCGGTCTCTAGAATACACAAAAGAATTTTCTAAGATTTGGCCCCTGACCTCATTTTTTATCCCACTTGACCCATTTTCTCATTTGACTCAGATTTGATGGAGACAAACATTCTGACAAAGTTTCAAGACATTTGAGCAAAAATGTGTCCTCCAGGATAGACCCCTTGATCTCATTTTTGATCCAACTTTCACAAATTTTCAAAATTGACTCATATTTGATGGAGACAAACATTCTGACTAGGTTTCAGACATTTGAGGCAAAAATGTGGCCTTTAGGGTGCAAAAAAGGTTTTTCTTAAATTTTACCCCATGACCTAATTTTTTTACCCCACTTAACCCATTTCAAACTTGACCGAGATTTAATGGGGCAAAAACTATGACAAAACATTTGAGCCAAAAACAGTCCTCAAGAGCGCACAAAAGGTTTTTTTCTCCAAAATTTGCCCCCCTTGACCTTATTTTTGACACCACTTGACAGGGTGATGGCGCTATATTTCGAGCATCATTCCAACTCAAGTTGGAGTCAATTCATTGAAGATGGACAAGGGCTAATTGAAGATGCAAAATTTGCTTACATTTACCCAAAACAACAAATTCTGACACATTTGTTCAAAATCCTCAGAATATTCAGTAAATCTCCTGCGAAAAATATCAAGAACTGGTTTTTCGTGTGCTAGAAAGTGAACAAGTTCAAGAACTGGTTCTTGAACATTATAGAACATTAAATGATAATTCAAAAATTCTAGGACTATTTCTTTAATTTCTAGAACTACTTGTTCTAGAAGTAAAAGAACTAGTTCTGAAAGTTCTAGTAATTCAAGAACCTGTTCTAGAAGTTCAAAAACGAGTTTCATAGGTTAAAGAACTTCATATAGAAGATGAAGAACTGGTTCTAAATCTAGTTCAAGAACTAATTCTTGAATATCCAAGAACCAGTTCTTACAGTTTTTCACAATCTAGAATATAAGTAAGAGCCATTTCTTGAATTGTTCATGGTTAGAACAGTTCTTGGACTTTTTCAGGTTCAAGAACAATCAAGAAACAAGGGCTTAACTCCCATTACGCAATTATGTAAAAGAAATAATCCTCTGTTGAAAAATATTGTTGATGAATGATCATAACATCAAAACTACAGCTTATTCAAGCTGTAGTTTAGATGTTTTGATTATTACCAACGCTCAAATCATTAAAAGAGAGCGGATGGAAGGCATTCATCTTTTGTCACAGTCTTCATATTGTCTTTATCCTATATGTCTTATTTATTTGTAGCCTTCTGAGTGTGTATAAATTTCAAGATATGCCTATGAGAAACAGTTCTTGAAATTTGTTAGCAGAACCCAACCTACATATACATGATTGTGTGTCAATGCATAGAAGACAGATGGGGACTCCAGACCTGATCTGGATGCTTACTGACAAGGAAAATATTTTGGTTCCCATCAAAAAAATGTGCTGATTGTGTTAGGGGCGATATTTTATACTGTCCAGTCATTCGTAACAATCTAATCACATGCACTCATCTGCATAATTCAATTGGGAACTAGTGACCATCTTTCGCCCCCAGGAGCACTGCTAGTTATCAAATTCCAATGAAAAGGAACAAAGTCAATTAGGAGCCTTTCAATGGTTATAATTTTCTTTTTTGATATGATTTGCTTCTTGTTGCTGTCCTATCTAATTTTGATACCAAAAGATCTGAATGAAACTGTCAGCGTTTCTTTAAAATTCCTTACACCAGTCCTTTTAGGTTCATAATGTTTGCAAATCTAAATTATCACAAAATATTCTTCAAATTTTTAAATCTGTATGATCAAAACCTAGAGCTTTCACAATAGTTTGGCTTATTCAACAATTTCATTCAATCCATTGAAATACCCACAGAAATCAGTAACTATCTTTATTTTATACTAGTAACTTTGAGAGAATTCATCTATTGTTTTGGAATTAGAAATGGCAGAGAGTAGGGGACCTGTAAATAGTTCTGCAATGTTTTCATTGGAAAGGAACCCGATCATCAGACAATTCAGAGTTGATCCAGTGCTTGACATTTCCATCAATATCACATGAGTGCTATGGACAAATATTGCCCCTGCACAATAAGTCCAGGAACTGGTTCTTAAAAGTTCTAGAACATGAGAAAGTTCATGAACTGTTCTTGAACATTATAAAACATTAAAACACTAGTTCAAGAAGTTCTAGAACTAGTTCATGAACTGGTTCAAGAACTAGTTCTAGAAGTTTTTGAAATGGCTTTTTAAATTCTAGAAAGTTATAGAACCAGCTATTCCTTTCCATTTTGTAGAACATTCAATTACTAGTTCTTAATTTTTTTTCACAGGAGAAAGAATACGAGAGATTTTAGAAATTATCTATCTTCACAGAATAAAAGGGAAGACTCTAGCTAGCTGGTCTGACATTGCTGATGCACAGATCGGATAGAGGATTTAGTTTCTGCAAATGAAAACTTTTTCAAAATGTCATGCTCATTCTCTTTGAGTTTGACATTTTCATTTGGTTTGTTTGTTTGAATGGGTCTGTCTGTTTAACCCTGCTTTCAATAATCCTTCAGATATATTGGTACACTTTAGCACCTAACAATGCATTCCAGGAATTTCTTACACCAGTACTACCATTACATCCTTTCCTAGCCTCCAGCTGCTAACTCACATATTATGATTTATTGACCCATCAGTGAGAGAAAAATAGTCGGATTTAAGAATGAGTACTGCCATCTGGGATCAAACCTAGGACCTCTTGAATGACAGTCCGATGCGCTACCAACTGCACTATGACAGCGGCACACATTTTCATTTGGATCATGTTTAATACTGCTTTTAACAATTTTTAGCCGTATCAAGGTGTCTGGAGCTAAAAAGGTCTTTGCCCCTGTCTGATATCTTGTCAGGTCAAAAAACTCTGAAAAATAATGATTATGGGAAAAAAATCTGTAAAAATGAATAAGACATTTTTTCCTGAAATTTATCCACACTGCCCTCTTCAATCAAACTGGGTGCAAAGCTGAAGGACAATACTCAAGGAATCAGTACCATGACAAATCAAATCATCAAGGACAGTGATGTTCTCAATGACATCAACCCTTCATCATTACGGCTTACTTGGAGTTTATTACAGAGTATCCGCCCAACATTCAGGATGACAAAATGGTGCAAACTGTTTGCAAATTATACCCACTTTTGCATGTACACTAGCATGCAAAGCTGGGTAAAATTGGAAAACAGTTTGCACCATTTTGTCATCCTGAATATAGGGCTGATGTTTGAACTTAATTTATGTTTTGCAGTAAGATATGATTGCTGAATTCTCTTTTACTTGGTCTTTTACTTTCTACAGCTGACATTTCAAACATCTTTTGCATGTGCACAAAGTATTATATTCATTCAGTCCATGAATGTACATGAAGTAGCTTTTTGGTCTGATTTCAGAGGTTGTATGGTATTTTGATAAAATATTTTGGAACAAGATTTTGATGTAAATTCATGAAAAAAGAACAAACTTAAATAAAGTGAAACTCTTCTTCTATTTCTCTTTCTTAAACCAGAGTGTACAGATACCAAAGTACACTGAAGCAACAAAATATTCATATAACAAGACCTATTAACTAAAAAAAATCCTTTTCCCACTTTTCTTAAAGATGAAAACATCTTTTGATACAGCACATTGCTCATAAATATTGTCAGAGTCAAGAAAGTCTATAATGATTTTCCCTGGCTTCTTAGTTTAATGATGCGGAAACAGGCACACTCTAGTTGTCGAATAAAAATTAGTTTTCTGAAAATTACATTACAGAAAGTTTTTCTTTCATCAAATGAACTGTATTGCTTGTCATTTATTAGCCCCCATTTTGCTAACCCTTTCCATGTTAACTTGTTTCCTCGTGAAGAAGGGAAAACCTTCCTAGTGTTTAGGATGCGTCAAAACTCTGCAACCAATTAGGTACCTGCTTTGAACTTGCATTCCAAAGGAGATTGTTTCATAATTCATATTTTGCCATATAAGTTATAATTCCAGAAAAGATATCCAATCGTCCAGCTCATGAATGTCAAACACTTCTTTTAGTCATTGAATTAATATTTTGTTATTTACTATCAGTTTAATACCTGCCTATGATATATTATACCCTATATGACAAAATTTGGATTATGAAATAGTTACCTGTGTATCATTTTCATGAATGAATATAAAAAGTTCTCTTTCATGTTTTGTCATGATTTCTTGATGGATTTTCACTTAACCCTTGTCATGCTGAATTAATTTTTGCTAAAAATTTGCATCAAAATCAAAGGTCAATTTTTATTTGAAAAACTAAATCTATTTACAATTCTGGTTTAAAAGTGAGAAACAGGTGGTGTAGACTAACATCAAACTGCACATATGTGCAGGCTGATGTTTGTCTATAGCTCCTACCAAAGCAGGAATATTCCGGGTCCAGCATGACAAGGGTTGATAATTTCACAATAAAATCAGTGAAATCACCAAAGTAATAGGAAAATCCTTGATTGTCTTGAGGATGTGACCTTGCTGCTTGACCTTCACTGTGGTTCACATGTATTGGAAACAACAGTAAGTCTTATTGGGGATAAATATTAAATTATCATCCATATGATATTAGATTTTCAATTTTTACAGACAAACAGATTAAGGGCAAACACACACAAATATTCAAACAGATAAATGGCAAACATACACCAATAGACAGTCTCTAATTCATCAATGTGGATGCATAACTGGAATGGTTGAGCAAGGTCATTGCCAAACTCCATTTGGCCTTCAAATGAAAGCCATTGTAACTCAACAAAAACACACTTTTTTTAAGGGTCTGGGTTTTCATTGCTTGGTATTTTATTGACCATCCTGGTCATCATTAGATCTGTTTCTATTTTTGACAGTCCAATAGGTCCAATAAAAATATTAGCTGTCTAAGAACATGGGTCGAATAATATTGATAAAATTTGCATAATCTGGAATAATGAAGGGTGAAAAAATAGGATCCAATTAATAGTTCCAAATCATATCTCCGGGGTGTATTTCAGGATGTTAATTACCCAGCATGGTCAAGGAGATTTAGGCCACTCTAAATAAAGTCCACTTTAATCCCTGGCCATCTGTTCCCCTTGGACACATTTTTTAACAATGACCACTTCATTAATGTCAAGGAGAAAGTAATGTCCCTTCATAATCTAGGGAATTACAAAAAAGAACAACCAGAGATTTGTTTGTGAAATATTATATGCTCATGGAACAGCAATTTTTTCATATTTTTGCCCCTGTGACAGATCAATTGACATTGTCATATGACCTTCACCTTAAAATATGCTGATGTGTATAAATGAGATCTATCATCACGCAAAATATAGTTATTGTATCTTAAATAGCCTTAAAGTAATTGGAAATGTTAAGTTTTGTAGTTAAGTTTTGTAGTTAAGTTTTGTACAGAAAGATGGAAAATGGTAAAACAAAATGCCCCCAAACTTATTGACTTCCGGTCAAAAAAAATTGTTACAGTAATGATTTCAATAACTCCATAACAAAAAGCAGTTATATTTAAATCATATTATCTAAATAGGAATTTGACTGCCAGAGGTCATGCACCTCCATTTTCATAAATTTGTTCTTAAACGACTTTAACCATTGATAAATTTCTTTAATAGCAGATTGAATTTTTCAATACTATATTGTCAAAAATTACTTTTAAACTTATTTTTTTCCTATTAGTCTTCTGTTCTTCTAATTCATTATGACTGTTCTTTAAAAGTTGTAGAGTAGAATAAATATGCTACAGTGCCTGCCTTGATATCTTTAAGAATCATTTCAGAAATTTACAAATATAAGACCTGTCACGAGAAAAGGGACCATCTGGGAACTCCGAAAAATAAATACTTGAAAAAGAGATTTGGTCCATACACCACATGTCAACCAGAGGTTGCATTTCAAGTATTCTTCAACGGGAAGGTATTGTTGTGATTAATCTTTCTAGAGTTAAAAAAAATAGCAAAGTGTGACCAATTTTGACCCTTGCAAGTCTGCGCAATCAGCAGTCTGACTAGGATCGCTAATTTACGCACAAACCAGATTGTCCCTTTTCGCGTGATGATTCTCATATTTTAGTTGAGGATAGTTGATGTAATTGTTTATATTTTCTAGAATTGTAAAGGAATGACTACAAGCGATGAGTTTTAGATATACTGCTTATAATTATAGATTTTAAGCAAAATCATTTGAAAATTCTAGAGTTATTTGCGAAACTTCAAAAGACATCAAAGATATACATTTGACATTGAATTGTATTTGGTCGACCGAAACCAAGTAACTGTTTTGAAGGATTTGGTCACCAATCATATAATCACCAATCATTTACCGGTATATGATTGTGTATATTCTAGAACTTTTCAAGAATCCTTTTTATACACTTGTGCATCTTTAAGAACTTTTCAGGAACTGTATTCATAATAGACCTGAAGTACTTTATTGTGTAAGATGAATGGAAGCATGTGGAGATGATGCATTAGAAAACTGACATGCAATAAATTACAGCTGAACAAGGGATAATTCCAACATCTCCAGTTCTCCGAATATTATTTTTATGTACCATTTATAAATGGACAGTGGACAATAGCTTTGTCCTTCATGTTTTTTCTAGAACTGTTAAGGAAATGTAAACATAAGAGGCCTGAAGTATTTAATTGCGTAAGATGAATGGAAACAGAAAACTGACATGCAATAAATTACAGTGAGGTTAAACAAGGAAACATGCCTACATCTGGGGTTTTCAATGTCATTTTCATGCACCGTTTATCTGGGACAGACGAAAAAGATAACAAATATGTTTTCATTTCATTGCGGTATGAAACTGAAGATTTCACATAATCAGTCTGAATATGGAAAGTGTACATGTATTTAGGTTCCTGTATTCATACCTCTCTATTTTCTATATTACTTGTGAAAACATTTTGGAAAATGGAGAATTTCTTTTGTCACAAGCAGTCATATAAGTTCAACATTGTTCACAATGGTTTTCCCTGAAAAGACAAAGACTAGATATTTCTGTCTGCAGCTTTTTTGAAATTCAACTAGTCTGAAAAAAATTGTCTTGTAATGGCCTATTAATCCTTGTCATGCTGAATAAAATTTTTTGCAAAATAAATGTAATATAAAAGCGCTAAAAGCACTGGAAGTTACACAATGTGAGTGAGTATTGTTGTAGGAAATGGATCCTTTCTGGTTTAAAAATGAGATTCAGGTAGTATAAGCTAAGATCAGACTGCACATATGTGCAGTCTGATCTTTGTGTATACCTCCTGTCAAAGCAGGAATATTCCGGGTTCAGCATGACAAGGGTTAAGTTATTATTAGATAGTTAAAAGTTAATCTCATACAGTTCTATAAAACACCTGAGTGCTGTAACACTGGTACTGTTTCAAATGCCCCAACCATTCACCAGGTACTGGATTAATTTACTCAAGGTGTTATGTGATAATAAATCATAACTTAAGGGTAGGCAGATTCAATTTAAAAATATTCTCTGTCAAACACTTTTCTATGTCTGCAAATTTTTCAAAACATTGCATGATTTAAGTGCCAGGATTCCCTTAGCTAGTGCTACCCTTCAGACTCAAACTAGATCAATAGTACTAGAGGTTAGAGCACTGAAATGGTTTTTTTACAAAGTTCATTTGTGAATTTCAAGCAAATGTCAGTTTTGACCTTGACCTTTAATCTGTGTGACCCAAAAAGAAATAGGGTACTTTCATGGGACGTATTTAGAAACAACTATACACAGTTTCATGATTTAAGGTTGATTGCTTCTTTGATAATAGAGCACAATATCTGTTTTTGGACAAAGTTTAGATGTGACATTGATAACACATCCCTCTTCTGAAGTTTAATGGAAGCATAAAAGTTAAGTTGCTAATATGATCAAACTTCAGAATCTTGGTCTTTGCAAAAAGGGATATCAAACTGCTGGATAAAACCCATGATCAATGGTAGAGAATGTTTTATGTGATGACACAACAATTTAAGTAAATATTCATAAATCAGACTAATGTAAATCCAGTTTGAAACAAAGATGGTTGGTAAATGTAAGGAATTTTTTGAATGTGACAGATCTTTTGATATTCTGTAGTTTTAAAAGTTATTGATGATCAAGTTAAAATTTACTTAGTCGTCAATAAAAGATCTTCTACATCCAACAAATACCCTGGTGTTTTTCCTACCTTCGCTGCTTCAAACCTTTTTTTTAATAATTTATAAGTAGTCCCAAGCTGAATCCTAATCCTGCTGAATTTGAAACTTGTTTCAAACTAATAGTAAATGTTTCATTTCAATGAATTATGGCACAAGTTTTTTCCTATTGACAGTGAGGTAGAGGTCAGACTGCGTATTTTTTGCAGTTTTTTTATAGTCTTTAGTGTCTGCAAAACCTTTAGGTAAGGCCAATATTTTTTTTTTATTTTCTGTTTCTTGGGATAGCATTTCTCAAAATTAGAATAAAAATTAAATGACCTTCTAGCAATTTTATCTTTTCTATTTCCTCCGATAGACTGCTTTTGTCTGGAAGCTATATTACATATTGGTGTTACTTAAACATTTTCTAAAGAACCAAATCCTTAAGGGATTTGGTTCTTTAAAAAATATTTAAGTGTGCCTAAAAATGAAGAATAGCATGATTTTTTTTTAGTTTTATTTTCATTCCAACTATGGGATTACAGGCATTTTATTTTTATTTCTTTTCCTTCCTCCAACCCTTTGTCTTGGTAGATTTGTCCAAGAACCAGAAAATTAAATAGTAATGGCCTTAAGAAGAATATATTGTCAATGGCATAAGAAGGGTAAATTTTGTAAAGAAGCTTTTTATGTGCAGTGCTGATTAATAATTTGAAAGATTACAGTCTTTGGGTGTAAAACTGTTAATCATAAGCACTTAATTAAATTAACACCATCAAATACCATGCACTCTTTTATATAGACATTACAGGTGAGACTTGTGGCTTAACCTGAGTCACAAAACAGGAAGGGTAATAGCAAGCATGGATCCACCTTTAGGTGTGAATTCTTTTTAAAGCACATACATTAATCCATTTTTTTTTCATGCTCAAAGCACAATAAAGCCATAATTCATGATACCTCAAAATACAGTTTAGTAATATCTAGAAGAAATTAAACAAGTTCTTGATTATTACCATATTTCTCCTAATAAACACTCCTAGGAGCCATACATAAAACATGGTCAGGGAGCTTTTATTTAGTATGCATAATTATTTTTCTAATTAAAAAAATCATTAAACTGATGTGTTTTTAGGACCTTTTCCCTTCAATTTGAGGTAAATTTACTCTAAACAATCATATAAAAGATTGTTCAGAGGAAATTCACATCAAATTAGAGATGAAATCTCAACAAGTTCTTAAAATTCAGGCATTAATTTTGAAGTGTGTTTTCTTACCAAAAAAAGAAGGGGTGCTACTATTAGGGAGGGCGCTATTGTCAGGAAACAAGGTACTTCAGTAGCTCAAACCCTTTTCATGCTGTTCATGACATATATTCCTGCTGTACATAAAGTTTGGCAGATGGTAAAGACTAAGATTGGACTGCACAGACATGCAGTCTTTTCTTAGCCTTACACTTCCTGCTTCAAACTGCAAAATTATTATGGACAAAACATAAGCCAGACTTTTTTCTGACATATGTCCATCCACAAGTTAAAAATCTGTATGAAGCATTTCATCTTCAATTTGCTTGTATTACAGCATTGTTTTTTAAATCGTACTGCGAAGCAGTAGATTTATATCTACCGTTTTCCAGAAATCCAGTCTGTTTGACCCACTACATTTTTACCATTATCTTCTGAGCAATGTGTTCAAACCAAATTATGTGTTTTCAAACACCGAAGAAACGGCCTTTTCAGTCACAATCTACAAACTTTGTTTATACCTTATTTACTTTTCGACAAATAGAGAAGAGGCTAATACAAAATTTGATGTAATTTTCGCTTTTAGTAATTACCAGTTAGTAGTTTCAGTGTTTATAACAAGATTTTCGGTTGAGTAAAGGAGTTGAAACGTACAATAGGTTAACTGTATAATTAATTTGTAGCACTTACAATATTACTGCTCTGAACTTTCTCGAACGGTCATTTACCAGTTGTAGGGCTGACAACCAATCAAATTCTGTTATGATTATCACTGGGTCAAAACCCACGCGTAAATCGACATCGTCTGCTCGAAATGTGTCAATTAACTTGTTTGTCATTAGTCAATAGTCGTCTGCACTCAAACAGGGAGCGCGAGAAGTTTACTTTTTGTTCGCATGTGTTAACAAATAGAAATAATTTTGAAATATTTTTTCATAAAGGAGGCAGCATATTTAAATTTTTACTTCCCTTGCAATGTATAAGGAGGGATTTTTCTTACGAAACACACACTCCGTCAAGCAGGGTAAGCCTTGTAAAAAGTAAAATTTATTTGAATCCATCTGATGATTTTCTGTAACAGGTGACAGTCTAAAAATAGTCTACAAGGGCCCCATTTAAGTTAAAGTACTTCTAAAGGTACCTCTTAAAGCATTTGGTTACGAAAACATCAAGCATAAGATCGAATATGAGAGTCTAAGCAACACTGGGAGAAATATGATGTTTACCAGATCCAAATTACAGGCATTTCCAGGTCAATTATAAATCAGGTTACAAAATTCAATCAGCTAATAGACTATTTAGGATATAGACATAGGAGCTTAATCTCCATTAAGTGCTAGGTTTTTGTTGTGCACCACATAACTTATGGCCAAGTCATCATAAAGTGGGTTTGTTGTAGTGTACAGCATAACTTGTAGCCAAGTCATCACAAAGAAGGTTTGTTGTTGTGTACAAAATTACTTATGGCCAAGTTATCACCAAGTAGGTTTTTGTCCTGCACTACATAACTTATGGCCAAGTCATCAAAAAGTATGTTTTTGTTGTGTACCAAATATCCTATGGCCAAGTCATCAAGAGTAGATTTGTTGTTGTGTACAACATAACTTATGGCCAAGTCATCATAAGATAGATTTGATGTTGTGTACCATATAATATAAGGTAAATAATCATAAAGAAGGTTTGAGTTGTGCAACAAATTACTCATGGCCAAGTCATAAAGTAGGTTTGTTGTTGTGTACAACATAACTTATGGCCAAGTCATCACCAAGTAGGTTTTTGTTGTGTTGTTCATAACTTATGGCCAAGTTATCACCAAGTAGGTTTTTGTTGTGCAGTTCATAAGTTATGGCCAAGTCATCATCAAGTAGGTTTTTGTTGTGCAGTTCATAACTTATGGCCAAGTCATCATAAAGTAGATTTGTACGGAAGCCTGTATGTACCCCCCTAATGAGGACATTAACTGGTCTTAAAGTTGCCTGAATTTCAAAGACAAGTGACATGGTCTAAAACATGTTGACATCCATGTTCTTTGAAATGGATCTATCTGTCCATTTAGGCAAGTCTTACATTCTGATGCCCTCAAAATATAAATTTGGTCAATTCGTCTTTGGAGACCAGTTTATGTCCTCAGTAGGGGGGTACACACACACTTCAGTACTTGATTTGTATGGTTCATAACTTAGGGCCAAGTCATCATAAAGTAGGTTAGTTTTTGTGTACCATTTAACTAATTATATCCCTTGATATCATGGAAAGCTTTCATGAAAGTGAACACAAATGAAGAGAATGTTTTAAACTACAACAAAGAATGGCAGCAATTAATGAACAATTTTAATTTAAGGTAAAAAGTTCACCCAACAATAATGATATCGCTTACAAACAAATTGATAAAAGATAATGACAAAAGCTCATCTTTTTTGTCTGAATACAGTATAGCCAACAAGATGTGTTTTCTAGAAAAGTAATACCCCTGAAATAGCATTACATATAAGTTTGACTTAAATCACTGAGACCTTGACCTAGTCAGATGACCTTGACTTTTGAAGGTGCAGATTGATGAGATTAAACTTTGTGCCATATAAAAAGGGCATTGTAACTAGAATAGCCTTGAAGTTCTGGAAAAATGTTAAGTAGGCAGGTTAAGTTTTAGCAGACAGAATGAAAGACAGACAGAAAGACATGGGGAAAATTATATGCCTCCAATCTATTAATGCAAGGACATGAAAATTATTGATTCAGAAATCCAAGAACACCATCTCCTAGTAGTTAACTACATTACTGGAATAATGTTCTCAATGTTCCAGTACATAATCCTGGTAATAAATCCCTCCAATATGTAATTTGGACAATTTATGTATGACAAATACGAAAATCAATCTGGAATTTCGAGGGTATCTCTTTAGAACTAAAATTATTTGTGCTGGGTATTTGTGATTTTTACAATCATATGATCTGGGGCGTATTCACCAACACATAATTGCACCAATTTTGCACACTAAATTTCAAAAATAAAGAATTTTGAATTTAGTATGTTTCCACCAACCCTTTCGAAATCACAAAATGGATTTAATTCTTAGAAATTTCTACATTTTTCTAAGCCTAATAGATACCATGCTAAATGTGAAACAAGAGGACCATGATGGTCCTAGATTGCTTACCTGCGTCTCTTTGACCCCTGGGACATCACATTAATTAAATAGGCAGATGTCATAAAGGAGATAATTTCAGCATAAGATCAATGCCATGGAATGTTTTCAGCCAGGAGCAAGACAGATTTGTCTTTTCGCTCTATGATTCTTGTGTTGGCTAATACGCACTTAAGTCCATTCTTGGGAAAGTCCATATGTGATAATTTAATTATGGATTAATTATTTGTTTGTTTAAAGGGCTTAATGCTATTTTCAACATAACTGCAGTTATATCGTGGTGGCTGGTGCACCTATCCATGGTTTCCCATTAATGTTACTAACACCAGTGTGACCATATGAGTTACTTGCTACTCATTCATTATTTCTTATAAACCCATGTCACATTGTCTTTTGTCAAATGCCAGATGAAAGTTGGCAAAGTCAGGGTACAAACTTACAACCCCTGTATTAAGGGCCCAAATCATTAACCCTGAGACAACCATTCTTGCTTACATATTTGCAGAAAGGGAGAACTAATATGGATCTTAAAGGAAGTCATTTTGTGATTGTCAATCTGGTTGTAGTCTTCTAGTCAGTGATAATTGACTTATATCATATTTTTCTCTGTAACATTCAATGAAATCAAGCTAAACAATTACAACAACACTGACATGTGATTCTTGTCTAGGATTTACATCATAGATCATTTTGTAGAAGTTTACAGTCTGTGTTATGGTCCTTAGACACTACTTATTTCCATAATCATTGATCAGACACTCTAATTTGCACTCTCAGGAATTCTTTTTTTCTTATAATAGGGAAGAGAAGAAATCCATGCTGGGGTTTAATTTTTTTCTATTTCTTTTTATAGATAATAGATCTCAACCCTTGACATGCTTAACACAGAATAATCCTGCTTTGGCAGGAGGTATAGACAAAGATTGGTCTGGAAACTATTTTGTGAAGTCTGATCTTAGTCTATACCACTTGATCATCCAAGGTAAGCTAGAAAGTTTTGTTGCGTTTTTCAGAAAAAACACTGAACTAAAATAAGTGAATCCAGTGCTTTCACCACTTTGTTTTTTATACAATTTTGCCGAGGTTTCTATTGAGCCTGACAAGAATTAGCAAGAACCTAACTTTTGGCTTCTTAGTAAAGTTGCACAATTCTAGTCACTGATAATTTTTATTTTATCATATTTTTTTCTGTAACATTCCATAAAATGGAGCTAAACAATTACAAACCACACTTTGACATGTGAATCTAGTCTATGATTTACATCATAGATCATTTTGTAGAAGTTTACAGTCTGTGTTATGGTCCCCAGACACTACTTATTTCCATATTCATTGATCAGACACTCTAATTTGCACTCTCAGGAATTCTTTTTCTCTTATAATAGGGAAGAGAAGAAATCCATGCTGGGGTTTAAATTTTTTCTGCTTCTTTTCATAGATTACAAATCTCAATCATTGACATGCTAAACCCAGAATAATCCTGCTTTGGCAGGAGGTATAGACAAAGATAGGTCTGGACATTGTTTTGTGAAGTCTGATCTTAGTCTATACCACCTGATCATCCAATATAAGCTAGAAGTTTTGTTGTTTTTTTTTCAGAATAAACACAGAACCAAACCAAAATAAGTAAATCCAGTCCTTTCACCACTTTGATTTTTATGCAATTTTACCAAGGTATCTATTAAGCCTGACAAGCATTAGCAATTTAAGAACCTAACTTTTGGCTTCCTTTAAGTTAAGTTGCACAATTTTAGTCAGTGAGGATTATTATTTTATCATATTTTCTCTGTAACATTCCATAAAATCGAGCTAAACAATAACAACAACACTGACATGTGAATCTAGTCTAGGATTTACATCATAGATCATTTTGTAGACTGTTTACAGTCTGTGTTACGGTCCCTAGACACTACTTATTTCCATATTCATTGATCAGACACTCAAATTTGCACTCTCAGGAATTCTTTTTCTCATTCGTATAAAAAGGGATGAAGATTTTAAACTTAGGATGAATTCATGTTCTTTTTGTCTTTCTTTAGATAGATAATAAATCTTTAAGCTTTATCAGGCTTTTCACGTAATATTGCTTCTTTAAAAAGAATTTAAGCAGACAGTGTTGCCTAAAATCAGACTAATTGTTCCTTAAAAGGTGACTGAAATTGTTATACGTATGTCGAAAGTCAGGATGAATTATTTGGTCACCTGTGGCGTCTGGTGTTTGGACATGTAGTGTCTGTGTGGTTGCTGTCCACTTCTTTGTCTGAAGCATAACTCGGTCACCTTATCTTCGAGTAAATTGAAACTTGGCAGTTATGTTTCTCTCATGATAACTGAATGCAGTATGCAAGAACATAACTCTACCTAGCTTAATTTTTTAGTTATTTCCCCTTGTTGTTATTTTGTCATCCAGAATTGTAACAGGTGTATCTTGTGCACCTTATTATACCGTTCCAAATTTATCATAATGATTATTAATCCTTGTCATGCTGAATAAATTTCGGCTATAAATTTTCAACAAAATCAAAGGGCAAAAAGTGCAGAAAGTACCAACTGTAGGTTAATTTTTATTTGAAAAACTAAATCTATTGACAATTCTGGTTTGAAAGTGAGAAACAGGTGATGTAGACTAACATCAGAATGCACATATGTGCAGGCTGATGTTTGTTTATATCTCCTGCCAAAGCAGTAATATTCTGGGTTCAGCATCACAAGGGTTAAGCTTTTCACTAGTCTACAAAATATAAATGGAAATAAGAATTCAAACGCCCTTAAAAGTATGATGTCAGCTTTCAATAGATCAAATTTCTTTGAAGACATCTGATGAAGGCGTTACCATAAGTTCAATCCTGTTGAGTGAATGACCTAATGGACAGACAGAAAACACACAACAGACATGATGTCCTACACCCCTTGTAGCTGAATTATTTCAAATTTATCAGTCAATGTAGTATTCACTCTTTAAATGAAAATATGAAAGAGCACATTTTAATGGGTAAGTGCAAAACTATTGGACGAGAGGTGATCAATAAATTCGAGTTATTTTCTTATTGAACTGATACAGTGAAAAGTGCCTAGAAATGAAGTTAGTTCTTGTATACAATCGAACTTTGTCGAGCGAACGCACATTATTCTTTTATCAAAGCATGTTCATAACATGCACTTATGGCTGTCATGTCACATAATTCAAAGCGATGCTTCTACACTGCCCTCCAAAAGATCCTTCACACACATTTCATTTATAAGATTTTCAGCTTTAATCTTTTTAAACAAAGTTATAGATTAGTTTTTAGTACTTAAAATCTGATTATTCCCATTTGAATGCTACTTTAGACAACAAAATGACTGTTGATAAAGATACTATTTTAGAACAATGTATATCAGAAAATATTGAGACAAAAGGAAAAAATGCTGATTATCAGAGGAACGTTGTGAGAGACTTGTAAATAGCATGCCTAGATGCATGTTCAGGCTGTTTTACCTGCTAATGGAGGCTACACTAAATATTGACAGAAGTTGATCCCCTTGATAGAAAATTTGGCAAAATGGTGAACTATTCTGATTTTGTCGATTTTACATGATTTTGCCATTTCTGGTATTGCTTCTTAATTGATACATTGCAATAACTAATATAAAACTTTGTTTTAAATTACTTAAGCTAAAGATCTTTAAAAGAAGTGTGTGTGAAGAAACTTTTGGAGGCCAGTGTATGTTTAAATTACCACATTCACCTAATAAAGGCAACTTCCCATATAAACGCGCTTCCCATAAAAAGAACTAAAGAAGAACTACCCCATGGTGTGATGTAAAACAGATTATGGTTGAATCTTCTTTCATCTCTATCAGGATTAGGGTGGTTGCATAATTAATACTAGGTGGGCGACACCTCAATGGTTTCGCAGAAGAGGAATGAAGAGAAGATGAATTGAATGTCCATATTACTGATGATCTTACTCATAACCATTTGCGATAAAGGGGGAAGCGAAAAAGGAAAAAAAAGGAGACAGGAATTATTTTGTCTCTTTTTCAGCTTAAGGTAGTGGACCCGTAATAGCTCCTTAACCTTTCGAAAGTAATGAACTTTAACAGTGTTGACAGGGGTTTCCTAATGATTTTCATTAGGAAACCGCGGTTGACATTGTGAAAGTTCAAAATTTCCCTAATGTTTTGGAGCTATTACGGGTCCACTACCTTAAGATTGATAGGCTTTATGTTTATATGTTTTCACGAGTGTTGGGGCTACGAAAGAATATATAGCGTTTGATGTTCAATAAATCAAGCATGTGTTTACCTTACATGAAAATTAAAAACGGTTATCCTATTCCTTTAATGCAAAATGACACGACGGAAATTGTAGGATTGTTTCTTAAAAGCGCGTCATTTCGCGCGAGATTGCATGGCAACGTCGATCGTGACGTCATATGTATAAAGCCTTGCTTAGATAGAAATATACACATTCGGACTTAATTTTCTCTTCAATACGAATTTTCCCAGACAAACCAACTAGCTGTAGACCTAGATGGAGATCTCCTCTACGCGATTCTGTAACTTTTATCAAACTTTATTGTTTAGGTTTTTCTGCCCTCAAATCGCGGCTATATCCGGCAAAATCGTATGTTTTATCGGTGTAGAACATTTCGTTCCGAAGGAATCGAACAAAGTTCAATTCATTCTTCTCTTCATTCCTCTATTACTCTTGAAAGGATTGTTCAAGTTCTGTATAACAGCATGTGCAAAATCACACATTTTTCCAGAAGCGAGAAAGGTTATAATGTAACACATAATTTAAAATGATTCTTGTAGTACATGAGGTGTGGCAATTAACATCAAACGTCAATTTCCTAATATCTTTTTTAAAAGTACTCCAACAACGCATAAATGAAATAGAAATTCATCATCAGTTAGATGCAAACAAATTCGTATTTCTATTCTTTGTTTTGGAAATATTTCTGAAATCATTTTTACCTTTTTTCAAATATTAAATTAGAGTCCCATCAAAATTCATACATGAGAAACCCATAAAATATTATCAAGTTATCATTCAGAGAGCAATCACATTAAATCTCTTCAAATGCATTTAAGGAAAGATTGTCCAAACAATCCCTTAGAAAAGAGAAGAAGGGTCAAATAAATGTCCGCCTTTCACAACAGATCAGTTGGTGTCTAAAGTATCTAAGATGTTTTTCTTCAAGTACTTATAATGCTATTTATGGCATATGATGGACATATACGCTTTAAACCCTGTCAGTTGATTGTCAGCATTTTACGGTCAATCGATAAAGTCTTTAGACCTGCACCTTATTGGTTCTTGACCTTCTCAGACATAGTAGGATATGCTTTCCATTAGTTTTTCTGCATGTCCCACATGGTCACGTGTAGAATTCTTATCATGTAAAATTTCTATATACAACCGATACTCTTATCCAACAGTCTATCAATTAAGAATTCAAAACTGCAGCCTATTGGCTTGTTTCATTGTAATGTTCTCTTATATTTTGAGAGACCAATTAAGATATGTACTCTTGGTGATTTACCAAGAGTGTATCTTAAAACCATTGCATCCAAAATATAATACATGGCCCCAGATTCTTAAGCCACCAAAACACTGCCCTGGATGTAAGTTTGTCCCTCCAATTATGTAGAATGTTTCCATCATTTTTCGACTGTGCATTGGGACATTGTCCTGGCTTGCTTCAAATGCCTTGGTAGACAGCCATAACAATGTTAAAATATAATCCATTGTAACATTGACACTTCATTGGGTCCTTGGCAACATTTTTTAAACAATTTCATGATTGTAAGTCACTTCGTTATTTATTTAGAGCATAGATACTGTTTTCTAGCTCAATTCCATTAATTGTAACCTTAACCTTTGACCTCTGTCACCCTGTAAAAACAATAGGACACTTCCTTGGATTATTTAAAGAGGTCAGCGCAACACTATTGTAAGTGCCTATAAATATATAGGCACTTACAATAGTGTTACGCTGACCCCTCAATTTGCAAAAAAAGTTTAAAATTTCATGACTGTTAGCCATTTGATGACTAATTTACAGCACAGACACAAAAAGGTGTATGGAAGGAAGGATGGAAGGACGGATAGATATTGTGATACCAAATCCCGGCCTATATGGTGGTATAATGAAAGTTCATTATTTTATTACATTCTTCACAGTTTAAGAGAGAATAACAAAGATTATTGTGAAAAGTTCCAAATGTTTTGATTAAACAGAAGTAAGAGCTTTTCTCAATGTCATTAACCTGAGTATTATGGGATTGATTGTTTACATAGACCATCATTTGTAATGCTTCATTGTGATTTAGGGCACTCACAACATCCCTGTATCAACACTATGGCTTCTGAACCATGGAATATCTTGATTACATTAATCTCTATTGTTTTTCTTGTGATTGTATGCTGACCATTATGAAAAGATATTTCTTGCCTTACTTTGTAACCAGGATATCTAATTCATGCCGACTAGCCTGAGGAATCACATTGGCCATCATCTGTAAGACTTTTGTAGACATGTAAGATTAAATGAAGAAAATATAGTTTGGCTTCCAGATTCCTTGGATGACTTCATAACCTTTCATTTTCATACAAAAAAGTATGAAAGATGCATTGATGTACGACAAGCTTGCGGCAAGCTTGCGCAAGCTAGTTTCTTCCAGAATAAGATTGTCTATGGTAGCCAAATAGCTTGCGCAAGCATGCGCAAGCCTTTTCAAAAACTTTGCAAGCTTGTGCAATCTAGTGCAAGCTAGTGAGATTGTTGCATGCATGCGCAAGCTTGCTATTTTTGCAAGCATATACACAGATCCACACAAGGAACTTTATTATACTTATTGTCATTTGAATGGAAAAAGTCTAAGTCAAAAACATGGGAAAAGTTATAAAAATTTGTAATTTTTTTATTATTTTATCAAATAATGGTGTTCAAGGATTCAAAATTATCACCTTATGACAAAGAAGTAATATATAACACCAAAGTCAATGATTTCAGAAAATTATATGTTTGAGAAAATCAAAGTGTTTACTTTTTATGAATAGGATATAAATGTCAGAAGCATTCATACAGTAAAAACCCTCTATAGATTAAGATCACCTGCACATTGTACATTATATTTCATGCTACTGACATTAAAATCCAGCAGTTTGCTGTGGTTTGGAAAGGGCAACATGCACTTTCATTTTCTCAATTAAATATTTTTCTTTAAATCAAACACAAACACAATTGAGAGAACAACCATAGAAAAGATTTCATGATCATCTACATGAAAGAATGTTGCAGACCCAGGCAGGTATCAAAGCTGTTTCCTCCTGATCACCAGTCATTTCAAGATCTGGAACAGGTTAGGACAATTATAAAAGTCTCTTGACTCTATAATGTGTTATCATTGAGTAATCATAGAGCCAAAAAAAAACAAATTTCTTATTCTAAAAATTATTTTACCTACATTGGAGCAAAAACAGAAGTCATTTATAGATAAAATAAAGTGGGGCCTGGTATATAACCTTGGGGAATGCCCATACCTGTCTATAGATTCTTTCCATAGACATAAGCTTAAAAGAATAAATATTTTAAAATAAATGCATCAGTTCTTCCCTCTAATGAAGCTTTATCTTCCTAAAATTGCTTAAAAATTTCAATTTATATATATCAAAAAAGAAAAAAAAAAAAACAGAAAAAAAGTAAATAAGAATACATATATTTACACTTTAAATGAATATTTTGTTAACACAATAAGAATATGTTTTTATTTATATAAGGAATCCTGTCATAGCATAGATAAATTAGAAGACTCTATTTATTAGACATATTAGAAGACTATTTATTATCTTAAAGTGGTTGGGAGAATTTTCAAGTCAAAAGAATATCTTATAAGATATTACATCAAAATAATTGATTATAAATAACCCTTAAACATGTAAGTAACCATTTTAATATTCAGTTTTCTATCAGTATTATTTTGTTAAATCGCATATATTAAGATTGCAAAATAAAAAAATTCTTGGTTCCGTGGAGTTAACAGAAATTACCAGTCTACAATTTCTAGTCTAGATTAAGTCATGTGATCGATAAGAACCAATGAAAATGTTACCCGTCTAATCCTTCCACGCGCCTGGATGCAAACAACCACAGTCAGATTGTCGGTTCATTTTGTTTAGAAAATAAAAAAGTCTATACGAGATGGTTACGCTATGCTGTTGATATGCTGAAAATATCATGATACAACCAAGAGACGAGTTTCAACCCGGAACGTAAAGAAACACGTAAGGTTTTAAGTGAAAATAAACAACTTGACCTCGAGTAACCTTGCGATTTCGCCGATTTGTGCAATGTCTGGCCACAAATTTAATTCTTCTTCAGTCACGAAAAAAATGAAATAAATGATTTTGATTAAATAAATTTTCTTTACTTATCTTTTTAACAATGATAAAATCCACAACAGTGTCATTTAATCGCATTTTATTATGAAATTCTCTGCTTGGAATGATCATCAAAATGGTGGTCAGGAATTCTCGTTGAACAACAAGTAAACTGATTCTATTTTTAGAATACATGGAATTCCCAAATTCATATCAACTTTTGGATGTCCCACGAAAAAAAAGAAGATCTTTTTTAAAACCTCACGATCTCTACAAACAAATAAATAGGGTTTTTAAATGCAGCAGATATCAAGGTATTTATAAATTGTCAGTATGTTAAAGGTCATTCCTAGTGATTTTGTGCCAGAAATACTTTCATCGCAGTGCACCATTTTTGTATCAAAATTTTCATCAAAATGGTACCATTTTGATTGGAATAAGATAGTGTAAAATGTCTTCCTCCTTTAGAAATAGGTATATATTTACCTCCATACTATTTCAAAAATCACCTCATTACTATCTGAACATGACTTAAATAATTCGTAGCTGACAGGTAAACTGTAATAGTAATCGGACAAGCCACTTTTCGGATATTTATAAACAAAGACAATGAATAACTTAACCAAGCAAAGCTATTTATACCCATCAGAATTTAAGATTAATAAACTAAACTGATATAGAATTATCAAACAAGTTATGATTTACACAAATAGCATATAGATATTTTCATATTAGATCTATTTAAAGAAAAGTTTAATCTTCTGACAAAAATGACATAAAATGTCAATATAGCATTTTTCATGAGCAAAGACTTTTTCCTCTTTAAATAGTTTTATCGGAAAACTTTTTTTTAAATTTTTGCTGATGGGGTGCTTTTAATGTAGTCTCTCAAAACTGAGTAGAATTTACAATAAATTTTCTCTTGTTAGTATCAATAAGAATAGATAGATAATAATCAATGAAATTTGATAATTTCAACTTGACATTTTACAATTTTGAAAAAATTAAAACAACTATCTTTTCAGAAAAATGTCAGACATGTAAGAGCATCACTGGTATACGTACAAGATTGTCACTGTGAAAACAGATATATTCAAGAAATATGTAAGTAGAATAAGATGACACTGTTTTCATTTGTTGAACTTCATGTCCACACCACAGGGAAATGTCCCGCTCAATTCTGGAGCGAAAATCACCCAGCACAAATCGAGAGTCGATTTCTAAGTCAGTTTTTACCCGATCAGAATGCCAAATACATCATTTCATAGCTAAATGAATTAACTACCAACAAGTACTTAATTTAATGACCAAACAAACTTTGTTTACGAAAGCCAAACTAAAATGTTGTGCGATTCGACGTCAATTTCTCATCTAAGACAAATACCTCCTCAAAATGGAGTTTGACCCCTTGTCTATATTATTATACATGTTCCACACATTCCCCTGTGGTCCACATATCAAGGAGTCAAGGGTGTTATGTTTTATGGTATCGATCTGCCTTTGAAAATTTGATGTGCATTTTTAGCTTACCTGAGCAAAAAGTGCTCAAGGTGAGCTTTTGGGGTTGTGTGACGTACGTCGACAACATTTACCTTGTGTACACTCTAAAGGCCATGTTTTTGGCCCACTCAACCTGAAAATTGGTCAGAATCGCTGTCTTGATGAAATATGACAAGTACGAAATTGGGTCAATGGGGTCAAAAACTAGATCATGGGGTCAAATCTTAGAAAAACCTTGTGGATACTCTAGAGGCTATATTTTCAGTGTCACAAAAAACCCTCAAATGGGGGTGATTTACCCCAAAATTAAAGCTTGTACCCCCTATTTTTGCAAGCAGCCTTCTTTGTCTCATATAGAGGGGGTACATGCATGCTGTAAAATACCCATTTTCACCCCCAGATTGAAGCAGCAGTGGGAACACTGATTTTTAGCCTAATCAACCTGAAAGTTGGTCAGAATGATTGATTATCTTCTGACTAGGGAAAGAACCATAGCTCTGCTTTCAATATGTTGCACTTTGTCTTTAAAACCCTTGTCATGCAGAATAAAACCTCAAAAGATTGATTTGGAATCAAAGTGCTGAAAGCACTGAAAACACAAATCATGAGTCAGACTTTTATTCACAAATATTTTTAGACTTTTCTCATTTAAAAAGAAAAATCACATGGTTTTGAATAGAATCTTTCTGCACATATGTTCCTTTGCAAGATTGCATGGAAATCAAAGTGCTGAAAGCACTGAATGCACTAAATGTCATTCAGGTTCTATTTCATAATTATTATTCTTATTTTTCTGGTCTGTAAGTTAATATCAGAAATAGACTTCAGAATGAACACTTTAGCAGACAAATCACAAATATTATTTTTAGACTTTTCTCATTTAAAAAGAAAAATCACATGGTATGGAATAGAATCTTACTGCACATATGTTCCTTTGCAAGATTGCATTGATCCAGGGGTCTATATTCGCACGGGTTCGATCCCCGGCCGCGGCACTTATCCTTTTCGACATTTGTCTTCCACCAATGGGTAGATAATCGTAAACTATGTGGAATAGCAACTGGAGGCTAGGAAAGGGATGTGGTGGTAGTACTGGTGTGAGAAATACCAGGAATCCATCGTTAGGTGCTCCGGTCATCGCGATATAACTGTAAGATTGTTGAAAGCGACGTTAAACCCAATTCAAATCAAAAGCAAGATTGCATTGAAATCAAAGTGCTGAAAGCACTGAATGCACTAAATGTCATTCAGGTTCTATTTCATAATTATTATTCTTATTTTTCTGGTTTGTAAGTTAATATCAGAAATAAACTTCAGAATGAACACTTGAGCAGACAAATCTTTGTCTTTCTTTTTTGAATAGCATGAAAATCCTATTTCAGTATGACAAGGGTTAAACATATTTGTTTTGTTTTTGATATTGGATGGACAAGGTTTGTTCTCAAGATCATTCTTAGCAGAAAAATTGATATTATATGGGAACCCTGCCCATTTTTATTTTATATTGGCATTATTTTTTAGCTCACTGAGCATATGCTCTAGGGGTAATATGTACAGCCACTAAGGATCTGTCACGCGTTGATGTAGTGTGTAGTCAATGATTTCTTTGTATGTTGTAATCATACCAAACTTGGGTTGCCCTTCACAATATTGTGCAATTTAGACTGACCCCTGAATATGTGCTTGGCAGGGACAGACTTATTTTAACTTTAAAATCTTACTTATTCTACCAAATTAGAGTTGGTCTATTTAACTTAACTTAGAATGAATGTTCAGACTTCTGGACAGTTGAAAAAAAAATTGCCAGTCATTTGGTCAGGCACTTTCTCAAAAAATGTTACAAAATTTAAGCATATATATTTTTTTGCCATGAAACAGATATCAAAGAAACTATCCTGTGTGTCAACAACTGTTTGGATAATCTGGCAGTAGCCCACATTCTTGCAGAAGCCCATCTCAAATGTAATACAGCTACCAGTACTCCACTAAGAAATCCTTTAGGCTGAGTTCTCCTTCATAGAGCATTTCAGCAAACAATGATTCACCATGCAGTCCTGTATTTGAGAGACAGAATGACACTACTGAACAGCCTGTTGCAGTTTTGCATAAATTTGGTACTAGAGGATGGTCAAAGTAACAATCAGACTTTTTCTATGTAAGTTGCTCAGGTATCTATATAACATCACTTCTACTTAGGCAATAATGCCTTGTCATAAAAATCGTATGACCACACATGTAAAAATATGTTAACTTGGGCATAACATCAGGAGGAAGCCCACAACAGCCTTGATTTCTGTGAAATTCTTCGGCAGTAAATCAAACTTAAGACCAGTTTGATATACAGACTCTTAGTCTCTCATGGCCCTGAGGTAATAAAAAAATTTTATGTTCGAATCAGCTGATTTTGAAATTTTAACTTCTCATAAATAATAAAAAACCAGAATCAGTGGTAATTTTAATCCTTAAATCATCAAAACCAGTTATTTATCTTGCTCATAAATGGTAAAATGTCAACAATTGTTAGCATTTTACCATTTATGAGCAATATAAATTTTATGCTCAGTTGAGTTGAGCACAAATAAAGTTTTATAACTTTATTTTTAACTCACCTGAGCACATCGAGCTCAAGGTGAGCTTTTGTGATCATTGAATGTCAGTCGTCCGTCGTCCTCCTTCAACAATTTAAGTGTTTACACTCTAGAGGCCACAAATATGACCCAATCTTCATGAAACTTGGTCAGAATGTTGGTCAGGTTACAAGGATGAACTCTATTGAAATTGGAAAGGATCCATGCCATATCACGGAAAGCCATTGGGGCTATTGTCATGGCGTTGTGTCCGTCGTGCGGTCGTCTGTCCGTCCGTGCGTGTGTGCGTGCGTGCGTGCGTCCGGTCGTAAACTTTTTCTTTAAAAATCTTCTCCTCAGAAACTACTAAATGAATTTCAACCAAACTTCACAGGAATGATCCTTGGGTGACCCTCTTTCAAAGTTGTTCAAGAAATTTTGATCCAATGAAAAACCTGGATTTAATGGGCGTGGCTAATTACCAAATATGGTAAAAAGTGAGTTTTCTTCAATTCATATTGATTGATACCAATTAAATTTTACTGGAATGATCCTTGGGTGACCCTTTATCAGTCAACTAAAAATTATTGTGATGAAAAATACGCATTTTATGGGCGGATGTCATTTCTCTATATGTTATATAGTGGAAACTTTGCAAATCAGTTTCTCAGATTCCAATTGATGGATACCAATTAAATTTTACTGGAATGATCCTTGGGTGACCCTTTATCAGTCTACTAAAAATTATTGTGATCGGATGAAAAATATGTATTTTATGGGTGGAGGTCATTTCTCTATATGTTATATAGTGGAAACTTTGAAAATCAATTTCTCAGAATGTAATGGATGGATATCAACCAAATTCCACTGGAATGATTGTTTAGTGACCATTTATCAGTCCACCAAAAATTATTGTGATCGTATGAAAAATATGTATTTCATGGGCGGAGGTCATTTCTCTATATGTTATATAGTGGAAACTTTGAAAATCAATTTCTCAGAATGTAATGGATGGATATCAACCAAATTTCACTGGAATGATCCTTGAGTGATTATTTATCAGTCTACCAAAAATTATTGTGATCGTATGAAAAATATTTATTTTATGGGCGGAGGTCTTTTCTCTATCTGTTTTATAGTGGAAACTTTAAAAAAAATAATTCTCCGAATGTAATTGATGGATATCATCCAAATTTCACTGGAATGATCCTTGAGTGAACCTTTATCATGCAGTGAAAAATAAATGTCATTGGATGAAAAATATTTATTTTATGGGCAGAGGTCATTTCTCTATATGTTACGTTTTATAGTGGAAACTTTGAAATGAATTTCAACATCAGTAGAACCAAAAATATCTTAAAATCTAGTCAAAACTTAGATTTGCTTTTTCAAGAATTTCAAGCCTGTTGAGCAACTCAAGCCATTCATTGCTTTCTAGTCTTGTTTACACTCTAGAGGCCACAAATATGGCCCAATCTTCATGAAACTTGGTCAGAATGTTGGCCAGGTCACAAGGATGAATCCTATTGAAATTGGGAAAGATCCATGCCATATCACAGGAAAAGGGGCCTTAATGACAATTTTCTTGTTTACACTCTAGAGGTCACAAATATGGCCCAATCTCCATGAAACTTGGTCAGAATGTTAGCCAGGTTACAAGGAAGAACCCTTTTGAAATTGGGAAGGATCCATGCATTATCAAGGGAAAAGGGGCCTTAATGACAATTATCTTGTTTACACTCTAGAGTCCACAAATATGGCCCAAAATTCATGAAACTTGGTCAGAATGTTGGCTAGGTCACAAAGATGAACTCTATTGAAAATTGGAAGAATCCATGCAATATCACAGGAAAAGAGGCCTTTATGACAATTATCTTGTTTATACTCTAGAGTCCACAAATATGGCCGAATCTTCATGAAACTTGGTCAGAATGTTGGCCAGGTCACAAGGATGAACCCTATTGAAAATGGGAAGGATTCATGCCATATCACAGGAAAAGGGGCCATAATGACAATTTTCTTGTTTATGCTCTAGAAGCCACAAATATGGCCCAAAATTCATAAAACCTTGTCAGATTGATTGCCAAGTCAGAAGGATGAACCCTATTGCAAATGGAAAGGATCCATGCCATATCACGGGGAGGGGCCTTAATGACACTTTTCTTGTTTACACTCTAGAGGCCAAGAATATGGCCCAATCTTCAAGAAACTTGGTCAGAATGTTGGCCAGGTCACAAGGATGAACCCTATTGAAATTGAGAATGATTCATGCCATATCGCAGGAGAAGGGGTCTTAATGAAATTTTTTTGTTTGAACTCTCAAAGCCACAATTTTGGCCAAAACTTCATTAAACAAATGGTTATTGTGTAGAAATTATATCCTTTATGACATCTGCCTATTAAATGGTATGATGTCCCAGGGGTCAAAGAAACTCAGGTGAGCGATCTAGGACCATCTTGGTCCTCTTGTTTTATTCCCCTGCATCCATAAGATGAGAGGCATATTGTTTTACCGTTGTCTGTCTGTCCATCTGTGTGCAAAACTTAACCAAAAAACTAAACATAGCCAATTACTTTAAGGCTATTTAAGATACAATGATCATATTTGACATGATGATAGATCTCAATGATATGCATCTGATGATTCCAAAGTCAAGGTCAACTTAAAAAAAAACTGAACTCAAGAACTTAAAATTGCCACAAAAAACTTGACATAGCCAATATCTTCAAGCCTATTTAAGGTACAAGCCTTACATTTGGCATGATGATACACCTCAATGATACACATCAGCTGATAGCAAGGTGAAGGTCATATAACAAGGACAAGGTCATTTGTCAAGAACAAACTTCTCAAAAACTTTGTTAATATCTTGGGGCCTTTTTAAGGTACCAGCCTCATATTTGGCATGATTTTAGATCTCAATAATGTGCATCTTGAGGTACCAAGGTCACACTTATGGTCACCTGTCAAGGTCAAAGTTTTGAGAAAAAAATGCTGTTTCAGAGCATTTGTGTTTCACAAACACTTCATCTATGTTTCAGAATGATGGACAGAAGAACATTCAGCTTGTGGGCAACATATCGTGTCATATTACCCAATCACAACTGCCGTCAACCAAGGAAGCAGGTCATGGCCCTGCTTGGTGTTCTTTTTACAAGAGAGGAGCTGTCTCAAGTTGTGTTGGGGCAAGGACAGCTGTCAATGCTGTAAAAAAAAAATAATAATCCATTGCCAAGCAATGCAGTGAAGGCCATTAAAGTGTTGTTTTGAAACATTTCAGAAATGAAAGAGGTGATCCTTGTATGACTGATTCACTATTTAATTGCATAATTAACAGTAAATGTGTGACAGCTCGAAGAGCTTTGAAACCTTTACCCATGTCATGCAGAATAAAATCTTTAGCAAAGTTTCTGTAAAATCATAGTGCTGGATGCAATGATTGGGAATCACAAATGATGAAATTTTCAAAATTTTCTTGTTAAAAAAGGAAAATCAGGTGGTATAAACTAAGATCAGATTGCACATATGTGCAGGCTTGTCTTTGTCTATAACTCCTGTCAAGGTAGGAATATTCCAGGTGCAGCATGACAAGGGTTAGAGAGTGCTTATAATATAGTGTGACCAAGAAAATAGCTTTATTGTCGGCCCACTTGTGGTGAGCAAGACATTGTTGTAATAACAATAGTTGAAGTGGTTCTGTTAATCAGTAAGTCAGTTGTAACAACAAAAGTTTGGTGTGGTTCTGTTAATCTGTAAGTCTGTCAGATTTTGTCCAGGCAATAACTCCTTCATTTTTTGATAGATTTCAAATTAACTTGGCACAATTGTTCTCTTTCATGAGTAGATGTAATATTTGAAAGAAATATTCAGAAAGCGTGAAGGTCACACCGCAAGGTCAAGGTAACAAGAGCCTATGCTCAGCTGTTGTGTACTGTATAGTGGACAAAACATCTTAGGTTGAAAAAGGGGTGTAATTCCCACAAAATACAGCTAGAGTTATCTCTCTTGATAGTAAAGGTTGCTCTTTTTATAGTGTACAATGTGCGCCAAGATTCAAGTGAATGCCTTTAAAAGAACCAGAGATATCACAAAATGTAAAAGTTATGAATGACTACACCGACCACAACAATGAGGCCTTTGACAACACAAAGGTTATATACCTCTGGTTTTCTCTGAAAATAGCTGAGCTTAAAATGCAGGCTCAACATCAATTGTCCTTCACAACAATGACAAATGCATAAAAAATGAAAGTGTTTCAAAAGTTATGAATTGATGTAGCAAAATTATATAAATTTTTAAAACTAGGAAAAACTTGGTGTTACTGTGTATACATGCCAGCTTTCTATCTCTAGTTTGCACTAGCTTGTACTAGCTTGCACAAGCTTGCAAGTGTTTGACAGAAACATGCTTGGTTAACAAGATTCCATTAGCTTGTACTAGCTTGTGCAAGCTAGCGCAAGCTAGTGCAAAGGTTCCAAATCTAAGCTAGCGCAAATGCAAGCTTGCGACAATCTAAATTAGCTTGCGATTTAAAGAAATTCCATTAGCTTGTACTAGCTTGCGCAAGCATGCGCGAAGGTTCCAAATCTAAGCTAGCGCAAATGCAAGCTTGCGACAATCTAAATTAGCTTGCGATTTAAAAAAATTCCATTAGCTTGTACTAGCTTGCGCAAGCATGCGCGAAGGTTCCAAATCTAAGCTAGCGCAACCTTAAATCGCAAGCTAGCAACAAGCTTGCGACGATCTTAAAAATAAGCTTGCAATTTTGGTTTGGGATGTGTCATAAATGCCTATAAGCACTCGCACCATTGAGCATCTTATATGTGTGGCTATATTGATGAATGAAGAGCTGTCAGCTAGAAGCTCATTGTGACACAAAATGGAACGGGAAAGTCACTAGATTAATTCACAAGTTGAAAAGATTTCATTTATTATGTATTTATGGTGTTTTGTCCACCAAGCTATAATGTTAATTTATTTTTTAAAGCTTTTTACTAGAACTATAGGTTTGTTAAAGCTGTAGTTATGAGATTTTTCAATTAAAATGATGATATGTAACTTCTCGAGCTCTGTCAAAATCTTAAAAATAACTCAGGGACATAGGTCATCATGAAAATAAAGAGGTATAGATCATCTGTGCAATAATTGCGCATATGCTGATCTATGCCAGCTCTTTCTGCTTGAAGTCCTATCTTTGCATTTTACATTTAAATCTTTCATAGCTCAAACAATCTAAATTGTGATAGTTCAACCTTTTGACTTGTTGGTCAGAATACTTTACCAGGGTTTTACAGGACACAGGTTTTGCACATCTGAGAACCAAAAATAAGTAGCCAGGACCCTCAAAACTATGTGATGTGAGTCCCATATACTCTCTCAGGGGCTCAACTTAAGAAAAGAATTGAAGACTGTTTTAAACAGTCTTAAATTCGTTCCTGAAGTTGAGCCCAAATTATTACAATATTTCTATCGATTTCTTGACCTTTAACCAGGGAATAGCTCTTAATCTACAAAATACAAGATAAAAGCCTTAAAGAAATAATCTATACCTAAAGCAGGGACTTCCAAAATTTAAGAAAGAACCCTGTAGACCTCAATGATCGAGTCCTTTGGACCCTTAATTGTTGATGTCAGACTAAAACTCGGCTCAACTCACTATCTGACATTTGTGGTTAGATCCCCACTGGTGGCAAGTAGTTACATTTGGGCAGGACACTTTACAGACAATGCCCCAGTCCACCCAGCTATGAAAGTGGGAAGCAGTGGTTAGAGTTCTTTGCCCCTTTCTCTCTGGCATAACAGTAAAATTGGGTTCATGATGATGTGTTAAGACCATGATGAGAATACAAGTCTTTCCACCCTTTATTATTTGTTATCCAATAAGGGAAACTTTAATGTACCAGACAAATGTCTGAACCAGAACTAAAAGAAATTATTTCAGTAAAGCTTTTATTGCAAGAAACACAGACAAATAAATTAAGACATCAGCTACTTCTATAAGATGGGACCTATAAAAGAACCTGATAAAACAATAGATGGCCAATTTGTTTGTTCAGCATCTATCTTCTAATGAAATGACCCAATCAATTTGATAAAATCACTAATTGAACCAATATTGGCATAGATGATTGCTAGAAAAACTAATCAAGTATGGTATTTGTATGACCAAAACAGATTTATCACCTGAATCCCAATGAAATCGAACGTTCTTCTTGGTCAGACACAAGATTTCAACCCTTGTCCTGCTGGACCCGGAATTTCTGCTTTGGCAGGAGGTTTAGAAAAAGATCAGCATGCACCTATGTGCAGTCTGATCTTAATCTACACCCTCTGTTTGTCCTCTGTCAATGCAGAGTTATCCATGAAATTAGCTTCCAAAGAGAAAGATTTCCCTACACCCATGGAATCTAGGGCTTTCAGTACTTTGATATGAGTGCAATTCTGGAAGAGGATTTTAATTAAGCATGACAAGGGTGAACCTATTCCTACCTAAGTAGCAAAATTGTAAGTGCAGGTTTGAATTTCGTGCAGTCAGTGCAAACCTATTTTAACCCTTGTCATGCTGAATAAATTTTGGCTTAAAATTTTCATCAAAATCAAAGGGCAAAAAAACACTGAAATTACCAACTGTTCAATTTTTATTTGAAAATCTAAATCTATTGACAATTCTGGTTTGAAATTGAGAAACAGGTGGTGTAGACTAATATCAGGCTGCACATATGTGCAGGCTGATGTTTGTCTATAGCTCCTGCAAAAGCAGGAACATTTGGGTTCAGCATGACAAGGGTTAACTGCCTATACAATAATAGATATAGTGGAAGCATATTGACCTAAGCCTGGCCTTTGTGATTTAAATAAATTAAATACCGGTCGTTTCTCCTCGGCAAAACACGACTTATCTGCGGAATCCAAACGTAAAGTTGGAGTGCACGTGTTAGCTTTGTTAACATGTTATCTCACATGCTGTTCATTATAACGGCGATATTTGGTCACCCTCATGAACCAGTGAAACAATACATTAATTGGGTTTCTTATTTAAAAATCTTTAGATGCGGGTGAGAAAAACATAAAATTTCAAATTTCTTTAAAAGCAAATTATGTGTTTTGAATGGAAATGAAATGAAATACCCTCTCTCAGTTGCAATAAATGTTTTTGAAATCGAATCGTCTGCTACATGACTAGGCGCCCAATATTTAGGTAAACTACGAACTCCACGCATGTAACGGAATGTCTATGCTTGATCGCCACGTGCCGAAGTATCTTCGGAATTTATTCATGTGCCTAATTATTTATTCTGCATAAAGGTCAGGTTCAAGTTAATATGCGCCCGCTATACATACAAATAAGTAATGCACTGACCTCCCCTTGTAAGCTTGGCTGTTTTTGGAGCAAACAGTACCATTGGCGTTGTTGTTGGTATTGGCGTGACAAAATTCAATCCTGTTAATTTTTTTGTTATAAGTGAAGGTATCTTGATGAAACTTGGTATGAGTGCTCACCATCACACGAGTTAGCTATCCAGACAATCAAGGGATAACTGTGAAAGCATTTTTGCAAGAGTTATGCTCTCTTAAATTAGATTTTTTGCACTTTCCAGCACCTGCAAATGAGTTTTGCACCCGTAAGCTCTTTTTTGTATGGGGTTTTGCACCACATGGTCACACTAGTACAACCAAGCCATCATTCACAATAACCAATAACTATCATCCCATCTATTAAACCTACTGTTTCTACCCTTCTAACGCCAAAACCTGAAAATAACCCTGCTTTGGCAGAAGGTATAGACCATGATCAACCTGCACATACAGGGTTTTAGTTTGACACCAAGAAAACAGGGTCCAAAAAAGAGACTATTTCTAGAGCAATGATCCAGTTTTCTGTGCCTTTAATGCTATTCCAAGGTTAAGAATTGTTGGATATTTATAATTACTTTGGCACTCAATTCAGGAAAAAAATGAAGACTATTTAAAACCGTCTTCAATTCCATTCTGAAGTTGAACCCTAGAGGGTCCAAAGACTCACATCAGAAAATTTTGAGGGTCCTGGCTGCTTATTTGGGAGTCTCAAACTCACAAAACCTGCATCCCTTGAAACCCTGACATGTGTTCAGTCTGATCTTAGTCTATACCACCTGATTTTCATTTTTAACTAGAAAGTATAACAAGAGGCCCAAGAGGGCCTGTATCGCTCCACTGGCTTTAAAATCTTAAGACTTTCATTAAATAAAGCTTACTTTAAATGAATAAATAGACAGTCCAAACTCTCCTGAGACCTATTTGATAATGATTAACTGGTTCTGGTCTATATTGCACCAAAATACTCAATCACAATGAACCTGCAACCCTTGACCAATCTTATTAAAACATAAGGTTCAGAAGGAGATGTGGTTCAAAGATTTCGGGGCTCAAAATAGGCCCCACCTGCCATGCCAATATTTATGGACCAAACAAAATTTCTTGAACAATTTAAGTAAATAGTCACCCGAGAAACATTCTAGTAAAGTTTCATTGAAATTGGCTGAGTGGTTCCAGAGGAGATATCGTTCAAAGATTTTGGCCTCAATATAAGCCCCGCCCTACCATGCCCAAATTTATGGGCCAATCAGAATTTAGCAAATACTTATTGAAAAGAGACACTCGAGGAACATTCTGCTTAAGTTTCATTGAAATCAGCCATGTGGTTCAGGAGAAAATGTCATTCAAAAATTTCGGGCTCAAAATAGGCCCCGCCCTGCCACGCCCATATTTATGGTCCAATCAAAATTTCTGTAACAATTTAAGTAAAGGGTTACCCAAGGAACATTCTAATAAAGTTTCATTGAAATCAGCCCAGTGGTTCAGGAGGAGATGTCGTTCAAAGATTTTGGGCTCAAGATAAGCCCCGCCCTGCCACGCCCATATTTATAGTCCAATCAAAATTTCTTGAACAATTTAAGTAGAGGGTCACCCAAGGAACATTCTGGTAAAGTTTCATTGAAATCTGCCCAGTGGTTCAGGAGGAGATGTCGTTCAAAGATTTCGGGCTCAAAATAAGCCCCGCCCTGCCACGCCCATATTTATGGACCAATCAAAAGTTCTTGAACAATTTAAGTAAAGGGTTACCCAAGGAATATCCATGCCAAGTTTCATTAAAATCGGCCCAATGGTTTAGAAGGAGAAGATTTTTAAAGATTTCAAAGTGAAAAATGCCACGCCCTGCCACGCCCATATTTGGGGGCCAATCAAAATTCTTTGAACAATTTAAGAAGAGGGCCACCCAAGGATCATTTCTACCAAGTTTTGTTAAAATCCGCCCATTGGTTTGGGAGGAGAAGTTGTTTAAAGAAAAAGTTTACGCACGGACGGACGCACGGACGCACGACGGACACTCCGCCATGACAATAGCTCGCTGGCCTTCGGCCAGTGGAGCTAAAAATTGTAATTTCAGATAAAAACAATTCCCAGTTAGTAAATCCAGTGCCTCCTGTACTTTGATTTTTATGCAATTTTTGCCAAGGTTTATAATCAGCATGTCAAGGGAAAACATTTGTCCATTTTTTAAGGGACACAAATGGCACAATATCATAAGAGCTTTTGTTAGATGTTAAAATAAAAGTTGGATCAGCTGAATATCACTTTGAATGGATTTGTTTATTTCAATAGAGTTTAACACCAGTTTTTGCAATTTTTCAGTCATATTTCAAAGACTGGAGCACCTAACCATAGATTCCCAGGATTTCTCTCACCAATACAACCATGCCGTCCTTTGCAACCCTGCAGCTGCTTGTTCCAAATAGGTTTACAATTTTTATCTTATAACTATACATATATAAGTGTGATAACATCCCATTATGATATTTTTTATATCATATAGTTTTTTTAGAACAATGACATAATGCAGTTATTTTTATAAACTTTTCTATTAGAAAAAATATTGAAGAAAATAAAGCAAATGGAGGTTATAAGATGAATATAATACATACTTAGTTTTTTGTGTGAAAAAAAATATCTAACTAGGTTGTAGGAATTGATAATTGTCTCCGCAGAGCCTCGACATTTATCAATTTCCCCAACCCCCTTTAGATATTAAGTCAGTATTAAATATTTATCAACCTGTAGGTCGAAGACAAGGATGTATGTCGCCATCAAGGATCAAACCTGTGACCCGTTGATTGTAGGTCTGACAGCCTACTAACTTTGATTTAATTAGAATGGAAGATGAAAGAAAGGAGACAAAGTTTCTAATAATTTCTATACTCAGATTAAAATAAAATATAAAATAACCTTGTGTAACATGTCGACAATCGAATTGATATAAAATCCACCATTTTTCCCTAAAATGTGCTACCATAAATATTTTCAATTCACTTCTTTTTTATTTATGTTTCAATATTTAACATGAAGAGAGGATATTAAAGTTTTGTTATTTCTGTGAGTTTGAAGACATTAAGTAGACATTAAAATGTTTTAACAGATAATGTATCACTTTAAATCCATTTACCCAAATTCTCTGGGGTGTAATTGGCGTGTAGGAATGATGCAGTATGGGTATTTATGTAACAGAAGAACCAACCAGAAATGATTTATTGGTTCAAACTTTTACAGGTTTAATGTCTTTAAAGATAACATTTCTGAAACATTTACAATTCTTTGAAAAAAAATTTTATGCACAAAACTACTTGCATTTTTCCAATCTAAAAATTGAACACCACAATACTGACTACAGTGATAGCAGTGGTGTAGAAATACAACTTTTCTCCAATTGCCCATGGACAAGTAAAAGTCAATTTCCTACTTGTCCAGGATCAAAATTATCTTGCCCACATATAAATGAATTGATAGATATTGAGAAAAACATTTTTTTTAATGAAGAAAATGCTGTAACCAAGGATTTTCTTCATTAAAGACAATTTTTGCCCCCCTTTGATACAAACAAAAGTATGACTTATCTCCTAGATATTTTTAGTACTGTTCCAAGATTTGCTCTGGTATTCACTTGTTCACAGACAATTTTTAAGTGGCCTTGAAAAATGTACTTGCCCGCAAGTGGAAAAGCCTGTGTCAGACAAGTCGGGCATGGGAATTCCATTACCCCTGGATAGCCTCTGCAAGCACTCTTAATATCATTACTGCTACCATTAAAGGTTTTCTGAGGCTCAAAAACTGTTCTTGAATTTCTAGAACTCTGGTCCTTGAACTTCTAGAACTCTGATTCTTGAACCCTTTACTTTTTCAAGAACATTAATTCAAGAAATTGAAAGTTCTAGAACTAATGTGTAAAATTAGTTGTCTAGAGATAAACATGAGGCCTGAAGTAATTGTATCGAAGTTATTATGAATGGATTCTGAATTTTTGGCATATATATGATTACCAAGTCGAAAAAAATCAAAGTAACATTTAGTGAGCTGAATGTCATAACTACAGCATTGTTCAAGCTGCTGTTTGTACACAGCTTGCTCAATGAGGATTATATGAAAAATATATGAAAATCAAATTTTTAGTTGGACGGTGAGTTATGAATCCATTGTTGAGATTGATCAATATATCTATCTAATATCATTGTCAAAAATGTTGATAATTAATGGACTGCTTTATAGTCTCGAGAGTCGCTCCTGACTAAACATGAAATTAAAATGAGAGAAATAAATTTATATGAAATCCTGCCTTTCATTCTTTTCGAGAAATTGACAGTCTTTATCATCATCATCAATAAAGGCTATTCAAAGATCAAGATTATGATGGCTTTATTATAGAGAAAATGCTGTTGCACAATTTTAGGGTTTAATGCAAGACTGTTCTAAGTGTATATACATTGTATGTACACTAAGTACAGTCTTGCACTAAACCATTGAATTGCTTCAAAATAATTATAAAGCAAATGCGCAGCAGAATTTTCTCCACAAACACTTGGTTACCAGTCCAGTGATTGCAAGAATTTAGACTTTAACCAAATAGAATAAACAATGCAATAACTAGAAATGTGATAAAGACACAGACACCCCACAAATTTAATACTTGATTTTTACCTATTACTTATTTGACCTTCAGCTGTGACCCTTGACCTTGGGCATACCTGGACAAAATCTTCTCATGACACTTGTATTTACCCAGGGAAACAATTGTGCAAAGTTATTCTGTTTCAAATTCATCTTTAAGTATAGATGTTATGATCTAGACAATAATGGGACAAACGACGGTTGAACCACCCACGCAAACACCTACATACACAAGGAAAGAGGTAATGCCCCCCTGCAATTTCATGGGGGGGGGGGGGGAGGGGGGAAGGGGGAATAAATTTGGAAACTGAGCGTCACTGGGTAATCTTTATAGGCAAGACACTTAGAGCCAGCCCAGAGTCTTTTCCAGATGTCTAAGTGGGTATAATTTGGTTTGTTTTAGCCAATGCACCTCTAACATCCAGCCTGAATATTTGATAGTGACCCTTCAAGCTGAACCTTGTCATGCTGAATAAAAACCTCGATAAAATCAAAATGCTAAAAGCACTGGGTGCAATTATTGTGAATCAGTATTTATTTTGAAAATTCGATTGGTGTACTTTTCTGGATTAATTAGGAAAATCAGGTGGTGTAGACCAAGATCAGACTGCCCATATGTGCAGACTGATCTTTGTCTATACCTCCTTTCAAAGCCGGAATAGATCAGCATGACATGGGTAACACTTCAATATTTCAGTTAAATAGACTTATGGAAAACATCATGTAAATTGTCGTAAGACATTTGTATCTACGAGGATTTTCACAAGAATAGTTTAGATGTAAGCCTTTAGGGAGGGAAATCCTTTGTAAATAAGTGATTGACTTGCATGCAAAACATAAATAAAACTTAACAGAACTTTCCATGAATTATGTTTCCAAGCTAACCTATTGTCACTCCTATAGATTAGTCTAAACTTTCTCTTGTAAAAAGAATTGCGTCTTATTATACAAAACAATCTATAATATGCATGATTGCCAAATCAAGAGAATTGTAGTCTAATTGCAACTTAATTAACTTAATCAATGCAAACCTGCCTTAGCTCCAAGATATCAAAACAGCAGTGTCCCCACTGCTTTTTTGGATAAGGGGTTTTTGTCACCCCCTGAAAGGTTGGATTTTGATAAACTGGGGGTTTTCCAAAAAAGTAAGGGGTTTCATTTTTTTAAGGAAATAGTTATTCCATCAAGACAATGTACAGTTAAATGATTCAAAACTGCTATACTAAAATTGGATGAAGGATTTTATGTTCACTTTGAGGTTACTTTAGTACTGAAAGAATTTTGGCAAATCTGTTTTTATGTAACTTTAATATTAATAACCCAGGATATATGTAAAGATAACTGGCAATTTCAAGATAATCTCACTATGTGTACTTTAAAGCTTTGTTTCGATTGGAATAGACTCACCTAAGCAATATCAGTTTCCCTTTTATGTACTCGGGTACTTACAAAATAGTGATAAATTAATATAACAAATAATGTTTTGAGCTGTATTTTAAATCTTTCTGTCTTTTAATGTCTTGAGTTTAGGAGAAAAAACTATTGACAGCCTTGGCTATTTTATTATAGAAATCAAGGACCCCTAACACCCTTTAAAAATTCAAAATCAATCAAGTGTCTCAACAAATACTCTGGTCTGTGGCTGTCTTTTTCTATTTATTTATTTTTCAATTTATTCACAGAGCTCCAGATAATTTTTTGAGTCAAGGGATATTTAACCCTTATAATTTTTTTCAAGGGGTACTTTTCAATAAAGCTTTCATCAGAAGGGGTATTTCTGTCTAAATTAATCTTTTATGAAGAGTTTCCTTTTAATTTTATGCATAATTCTTTTACAAGTGAATAGAAAAAAGGTCCAAATAAAAAGGAGATAAAGATAAGAAATTTGGAAGAGAGTGATAATTAAAAGAAAAATATAGAATATCAGAGAGCACATTTTGGACTTAAAAAAATATGTTTTTACTTGAACCTCTAGAGTTGTTCAAGTTAATTACCAGAAATAATATCACCTGCTACATGTAAGTAGTCATTATCTGAAGGTGAATTTTGGAAGAAAATACTAGTTTAAAAAAGCAAATCAGATATAGTACAGTATATAATAATCAAAATTTTAAGGGGTGTCATGACTTTTGTTCTAGAATTAATAAGATCTGATTAGTTACCAATGACTGGTTTTGATTTTTCTAAGAAAATAATAAAAAAAATCTTAGATATAAGACAATATCTTATTTTAATGGTCAAAATTTGAAGGGGTATCTTGACTTTTGTTCTAGAAATAATAAGATCTGCTTATATAGCTATCATTGACTGGCTTTGATTTTTGGATGAGAGGTAGAATAATACGAAAAATGTCACGATATAAGACAGCATTGTAACCATTTAATATTCAAATTTTACAGGGGTGTCATAACTTTTGTAAATAGAAAAAAGTTTGGGGTGTCATAACTTTTGTACCAACGTCGTCACTAAAATTAAAGTAATATCGAGACAAAAATTAGAGATACTGTAAAACTTTGTGAACATAAAAAATGATTTAAGCAAGTTACAAATCCGACGATCTTGCTATTTTGCTTTGAGTTTAAGTCTAAGTAATGAAGACAGAAACTTATGCAAGACGATTGCATTTTCAAAAGCCGATTATTCTACTGATATTTATTCTTCTTCAGACTGTCGAACTTAGATTTCGAGCAAAGAAGATTGAAAATACTTGATACATAATTGTCAAGTTTTTGATAAATGATTTGCGAGTCTCAGAAGTTTTTTTTTCTGTTTTAAATGATTATCAAATCCCGCATATCGCCGCTAAAAGATCGTATCTACTGCCAATCCAAGTTGTTGTTAGGCGACTTTATTGCAATCAATCAACGACATCGTAAACTTATTTGATAGTAGAATTTTGGAAAGCAATTTTTTAGATTAAGCCATACCTGCTATTTAAAAAAAATGATTAAAATGAAAGGTAATCCGTTTTTTCGAACATAAATGCATCAAATAGTTGACCAAGTATCGTTTTATTCTCACGATGGAAGGGGTCTCCATCTCACGAGGTTTATAAGCGTGCGTCGCATGCCATGTCTGGAAAATGTCCAAAAATAGCTGAACACCTTCTGTCGGCGCTGTTTGATCACTCGTTCACCCTCTTCGAAAAATAAACTGTTCCGGACCCACGCTTCATTACGAGAATAAAATGTTTATTTTCTCGAATTCGTCATGTCACCACTGGGACTTAATTTTGGATGGATCATTGGAATGCTGGTAAATCAATTCTTGGTTATTCATAGCGCATGTCCTTCGTATTTTTGGATAAAACGAATACATAGGTAATCTATTGTAATGTTTCAGTCTTAACAATCAAATGGTTATTGTGTCTATGTTAAATGAAAACCCCGTAATTATAATCGACTGTTTTTACTGTTTTTTTTTTTTTTTACATTTGATATTGGGCCAAATCCACGGGATATAATTTAGGCTCTAGCGAACGTTATCCGATATCCAGCTGTAAACAACAAAATCAGTATTATTCTTACGGAATCGGCCGAGATGAAGATCGAATGATTACCCCCTTCATTGAATTATAATTATGGAAGCTGTTAAATTTGGGTTTCCCAATTTTTGGATAGAGATTCACGTGTCTATTCTACTTTTTCTGCGCGTGAAACGAGCGTATAAGGCAGGGTTAGTTTTGAATTCTGTACGTGAATTTTTGTTTTTATGCGTGATTCACGTACATATGTACGTGAATGGGAACACTGAACAGTAAACTATATGCGGATGCAGTTGCATTCAACACAGGGTGTAATTTGCCAACAATTTGCACTGTTTTGTCAACCTGAACTTTGGGCTGTGTTGTTGTTGTTTTTCAACTTAACTTTTCCACTATTTTAAGCCATTGCCGCACTTAATTTATTACTCTGGTCAGCATTCTTTGAGTGTTTAAATTGTTCAGCTATTGAGTGTTATAGAGCTTATAGCATGTTGTATGAGTGTGCTTGTAACATATGGATGGCTCAGCCAAAACTTCTAACTCCCTAAAAACATTTAAGGGAGTAACAACAGTTCACGCTAAGCCATCAATATATCTTGAGATTCTATAACCAATACTTATTTTATCTTTCTTCTGAAATTCAGGTTTAAAATCTAGGTAAAAGAATTAGAAAGCTTTTCATTGTCATGAAATGGGTGCAATTGTGGAAGAATCCTTGATATCGTAACAAATTGAAGTAATTATCAAAAATTGTGTGAAAAAAATCACAAAAGAAGACAGAAATTATCACAAAAATGAACACACTACCTGTCAAAATTTAATCCAAAAATTCGTTTTAATAGTAGATAAGAGAAAATAAACACCCAATTGTATCAATTTTCAGCTCGTTTCACACTTATCTATTTCTTTTGTAAAGCCGACCAGTTAAATGACATTTAATCATCCTTCTTACCTTTCAATTGATTAATCTATAAAGAACAAGTGAATTTATTAAGTATTTTGATAAGTCAGCACAAAACTATTGTAAGTGCCTTCAAATTTGTAGGCACTTACTTCAGTTAAGCACTCAGCCCTAGTTTTATTTTCAATTCCTAATCCCACAATAGACCATTAATTCCAATATGATACAAAAGTTGCCAAAAAATCGGATGAATCATGGGATGATTGTAGTAGAGTCTTCAACAGCACAGTTTAACATGTAATGAGCTTGGTATTGGCCTGATATCACCTGTCAGATTACAAATAATTTGCATGTCACCCTTTTCAAAACTCCCTTCCAAAAATCAAGATATCTAAATAAGAGGGCCAGAATGGCCCTAATCCGCTCACCTGAATATTATTGGTCCAGTGGAACCCATCCAAGTAACTTTCAGAAGAAGTTTCATTCACACTTGCCTAATTGTTGAAGGAAGATGTAATTCCAAGGAATTAAAAGCGAAAATAGACCCTGCCCACCTATTCTTTACTGAGGCAACTTAAAATAAGGCCAGCCCTGCCATACCCATTTATATGGGCCAATAAAAATTTTGAAAAACAATTTCTAAAAGGGTCATGAAAGGAACATTCTGGTAAAGTTTTATTGAAATCAGCCCAGTGGTCAGGAGGAGACTGATGTCGTTCAAAAAATTTGGGCTAAAAATAAGCCCTGCCCTGCCATGCCCAAATTTATGGGCCAATCAAAATGTTGCAAACAATTTTTGAAAAAGGGTCACGAAAGGAACATTCTGGTAAAGTTTCATTAAAATAGGCCCAGTGCTTTAGGAGGAGATATCCTTCAAAGATTTCGGGCTCAAAATAAGCTCCGCCCTGCCACGCCCATTTAAATGAGCCAATCAAATTTGCAAACAATTTTTGAAAAAGGTTAATGAAATGAACATTCTGGTAAAGTTTCATTGAAATCGGCTTAGTGGTTCAGGAGGAGATGTCGTTCAAAGATTGCGAGCTCTAATAAGCCCCGCCCTGCCACACCCACATTTATGGGCCAATCAAAATTTTGCAAACAATTTTTGTAAAGGGTCACCCAAGGAACATTCTGGTAAAGTTTCATCGAAAAAGGTCCAGTGCTTTAGGAGGAGATGTTGTTCAAAGATTTCGGGCTCTAAATAAGCCCCACCCTGCCATGCCCATTTTTATTGGCCAATCAAAATTTTAAGAACAATTTTTGTAAAGAGTCATCCAAGGAACCTTCTGGGAAAGTTTCATTGAAAACCGCCCAGTGGTTCAGGAGCAGATGTGGTTCAAAGATTTCAAAGTGAAAAAATGCCATGCCCTACCACGCCCATATTTATTCGCCAATCAGAATTTAGCAAACAAGAATACCCAAGGAACATTCTGGCAAAGTTTCATTGAAATCGGCATAGTGGTTCAGGAGAAGAAGAAGTTTTTCTAAATTGTTGACGACAGACGACGGTCGATGGACAATGGAAGACAGACGACAGACGAGGGAATCAGCATCACATTGTGCTCAGGTGAGATAAAAGTAGATATCATATATAGTTAGTACAAGTTTTGTTGTATGTTTGTTGAACACTAATGCCCAAGAAACAGCCATTTTTTAAAAGTTTGACCTTTACTAGTGACCATGACCTTGACATTTAATGATGGCTGTTGATGAGAGAAATGCGTACCTTTGTGCCAAATATCAGCACTGTTACTCAAATAGTGTTGAAGTAAAAGGAAATTGTTTAGTTCACAGGTTAAGTTTTTGCAGACAGACAGACAAAAACACTGGTATAATAATCACTTCCCCTAATCTATTAATGCCATGGCATAAAGATACTATGCATATGGTTACATTGTATTTTTTATGAATTCAATAATTGAAAATTTAGATGTTAATGAAAAAGAAACAGGCCTTTAAATAATTTGTATGTCTTGGATTTTTCACTTCTCATAATGACTTGTAACTTAAACAAGATTAATGAACAAAACAAAATAATCAGACCAACTATCTGTTACACTTAACAAAACTCTTGAACCTTAAAGTATAAAATTTCAAGATAATGGTAAAAACTTTTGCCTTGTCCCACCCCATTTTTTCATTCCATTGTACTCATTTTCTCTTTTGATTTAAAACTTTTAGAATCTTAGAGCACTTAAAGGGCGTAACTTACATTACGCAAATTACGCAAGTGCATAATACAATTAAATCCTCTTCGAAAAAATCAATGATGAATGATCATAACATTGAAACTACAGCTTATTCAAGCTGTAGTTATGATGTTATGATTATTCGCCAACATTAAACCCATAAAATGAGAGAGGGGAAAGCAGGTGGATGGCATTTATCTTTTGTCACAGTCCACATATCACCTTAACCCTGTATATTCTTTGGTGGTTTCCTTCTGACTGCGTAATAATTTCAAAATCCCAATTAAGCCCATGTAGAGCATATTATCAAAAGCTTTGTAAGGAAGTGATTTATACATTATTCAAATTTATTTTGTTTCCTTTGAAGAATTAACAAATATAAATTTCAAATGCTTACATTTCCATGGAGCACTTTGTAAAACAGAACAAATTTAAGCTTGTGTTGTCAATTTGACCTTTACAGGTGACCTTCACCTTATGAATCTTTATTTACAGCATTATCATTGCTGATTTTTTTTCAATTATTACATAGGTCTAGATTGGAATAACTGAAGAAAAAAAAACAGCATCCAATCCACATTGATTATGATTTATAATGATATAAACCAGTTCAAAATTAAATTTTCTCACTGTTGGTGGTCTTCATATTATCCAGTTTACATTACTTTACAATGTTAATTCAATATAATATCCACTCCATTACATATGATTATGTCTTCAAGGCAATTATTGTTCACCTAATACTTAAGTTAACATCACTTGTATTACAAATTATAAGACTACACTTACATTCAAAGCATACCCTTACCACAGAGCTTGCAACTGCATAGGCGTATCTAGGACTTTGAAATTTGTACACACTCAGAAGGTGACAACCAAAGAATATATAGGATAGGCGATATGAGGAATGTGAAAAAAGATGAGTGCCCTCTTTCTGCTCCCTTTTTAGCTCACCTGAGCACGAAGTGCTCAAGGTGAGCTATTGGGATCGTAGAATGTCCGTCGTCAGTCGTGCGTCATGCGTCGTCCACAATTTCTTTAAACATCTTCTCCTCCTAAACCAGTGGGCCAATCTTGATGAAACTTGGCAGGGATGTTCCTTGGGTCAAGCTCTACCAAAGTTGTTCAAATAAATGAAATCCACTCTTAACTTTCCCTTTACCCTTAACAAAAAGGGTGAAAATATGAAAATCTTTAAAAATCTTCTTCTCTGAAACCAGAAGGCAGAAAGCTTTCAAATTTGGTATGTAGCATCATCTAGTGGACCTCTACCAAGTTTTTCATATCAAGACCATGGGGTCATATTTGGGCTTTGCCCGGGCCTAACCCTTTTTACATAGAATTGAAGAGCGAAAATCTTTAAAAATCTTCTTCTCTGAAACCAGATGGCAGAGAGCTTTCATATTTGGTTTGTAGCATCACCTAGTGGGCCTCTACCAAGTTTGTTCATCTCAAGACCCTTGGGTCATATTTCGGCTTTGCATGGGTGCATCCCTTTATCTCTTATGAGCACGAAGGGTAAAAAAACGAAAATCTTCAAAAATCTTCTTCTATGAAACCAGAAGGCAGACAGCTTTCATATTTGGTATGTATCATCATCTAGTGGACCTCTACCAAATTTGTTCATATCAAGACCCTAGGATCATATTTGGGCTCCATCCGGGCACAACCCTTTTAACATTGAATCAAAGAGCGAAAATCTTTTAAAATCTTCTTTAATCGAAACCAGAGGACACACTGCCTTCATTTTTGGTATGTAGCATCATCTAATGGGCCCCTACCAAGTTTGTTCATATCAAGACCCTTGGGTTATATTTGGGCTCCAACCAGGCGCATCCCTTTCAGCTCATCTGAGCACGATGAGTGAAAATAGGAAAACCTTCAAAAATCTTCTTCTCTGAAACCAGAAGGCAGACAGCTTTCATATTTAGTATGTAGCATCATCTTATGGACCTCTTTTAAGTTTGTTCATATCAAGACCCTGGGGTCACATTTGGGATCCATCCCGGTGCATCCCTTTTTACATAGAATCAAAGAGCAAAAAGGCATATCTGTCTTGCTCTTTGCTGAAAACATTCCATGGTATTGATCTTAGGCAATTATCTTCTATTTGACATCTGCCTATCTAATTAATGTGATGTCCCAGGAGTCAAAGAGACACAGGTGAGAGATCTAGGACCATCTTGGTCCTCTTGTTATAATATTCGTGAATAATCAAAACATCGTAACTACAGCTTAAATAAGCTGTAGTTTCGATAATATGATCATTCATCAAAGACATTTTTTGAAAGATAATTTATTTCTATTACGCATCTGCGTAATGTGCGTAATGGTTATTACACCCTCGGTAATATATAACTGATTGTTTGTGTGGAATCGGCTTTAAAATACCAATGTGTATTGTGACGATCACATGAATCTTGAAGTGTTTATTATAATTTTGAATCTATTTTCAAATCTTGAAGTATGTTTAATTGTTTTGATGGGTTTATGAATTCTATTTTTGATATGTTCACATCTTGATGTCTGTTTGATCAAGTTGGAGTGATTTTAATTGTTTTGATGTGTTGATATGGTTTTGAGATGAAGATTATATTATTTTGATACAGTTTTATAACTCTTGAATGAATTATTACAATGTCTCGATATAGTTTTAATAATCTTGATTGAATTATTTCAGAGTATTGGTGGGTTTTTCATATCTTGAATAATTGCCGCTTTGGCATTCCATAGTTACGCCCTTGAATATATATATATATTTATAAGCACTAACAATAGTTATGCACTTCCCCCTTGATATACCTATCAACTACGGAAAAGGGTGACTTTTTTTAGATTGGGATAATTGCACCACTTTTTAGTTAAGCCAGTTTAGATTGTTGCCTCACATAATGATATAATTGCTCCATCCGTTTTACCTGATATATCAGGCACGTGCAACTCTCGCGCCAACAAATAATCACATGCAAATTCCCCATAATTCACTGTGTGTCTATTGACTTGTTCGACCAAATAATTAAACCAAAGGGATTTTAACCCTTTGCTGTATAATCCCTGCTTTTTACGTGCCTGTGATTTTATGATTGAGAAAACATTGTGAAAAAAGAAGAAATTGATTCTGACAATCAATTTCTTCTTTTCCCACATTATTTTCTACCCTACTGAATTGTTATTTTTCAAATTAAATCCACTTTAAATTTTCGTCTGCAAAACCTTTGAATTTGGACAGGTCCAAAATTTTGTAAAACAGGAAAGGGTTAAAATATGTTTCTGTCCCAAGAACATTTATGTCATCATGATAGTTTTAACTGATTCACACACAATCCTGCTTTTTTGTAGCCAGAGGCCCTAAAAAGATGTTATTAACCCTTGTCATGCTGAACCCGGAATATTCCTGTATAAAAAGGCGGCATTGACAAAGATCAGCCTGCACATATGAGCAGTCTGATCTCAGCCAACATCACCTGTTTAACCCCTTTTAATGCAGAATCATTTACGAAATTAAATGTCAAATGAAAGATCATCCAATACTCTTGAATTGTAGTGCTATCAGTACTTTGATTTTACTGAAAATTTACGAAAGCTTTTATTCAGCATGACAAGGGTTAAACCAATGTCAATTATGAATAAACCATTTTTTATAAAAAAAAAATCTACTTTTGCCGCATTATAGTATTCCCCTAATTAATGTAGAATTAACCTTTTGTTCCAAGAAAGAAATAAATTAATGAAATTGATATTTGAAATGGGACAAAATAGACAAATAAATGAATATTTAATGGAAAAACATAATCGTTCTGTTTTTGGGTGGAAACCAATAACTCATACTGTTCAATTTAAGAGACAAGAATTATGTTATTTCTAATCAACTACACCAAAAAAGTTTAAATTTTGAACAAAGATCTTTTAGCATAATAAAAAATGACTCATATTTTTGCAATCAAGGATAACAACTAATTTGTATTCAGAAATTAACATTCTTGTAAAAATAAAAAAAGAACAGTTCGATAAAAACTTGTTGATAACAAGATTACGTCTCTAGTAATTAGATAACCATTACGCAAATTGTCCAACGACACTTTGGGATCAACATTGTTAGAGAGGCTCTTAATCATAGTGTCAGAAAGACTTGTGTCTCTGACATGTTACAATAAAACTCTTCTCCCGATAAAACTTCCCTTGTAAAAAGTTGAAGAACTTGTTCTTGAACATTTTAGAATGTTAAATTTCACTTCTAGAACTAGTTCTTGAACCAGTTCTAGAACATATTATTGAACTGGATCTAAAACACACTCTTAGACTAGGAGTTTCAGAACTAGGTATACAAGTTCTAGAACTGCCATCTTAATCTAGAATGTTCAAGAACCAGTTCTTGAACGTTTTGGCAGGGGCCAATTATGGTGTTTTAGGACATTAGTCTCTTTTGTGTTTCAATAAAACTCTTCTCCAGATATAAATTCCCTGTAACAAGTTCAAGAACTTGTTCTGTAATATTCTAGAATGTAAAATGGTAGTTCTTGAGCTTCTAGAACTAGTTTTTGAATGTCCAAACAAGTTCTTGACTTTCAAGAACTAATTCTTGAACTTAAAGAACTAATCCTAAATGTTTGCAAATGTAAGTTCTAGTAGTTCAAAAACTAGTTCTAGAATTCTTTGAACTGCAATTTAACCAGTTCTTGAACTTTTTCGCAAGTTTTTTAAATGTTTATATCTTTAATTGACAGAAACAAATCTGGGGGTCAGTCCACACTACTTTTATTAGTACCTTAAAGTTTATAGGCAATAGCAAAAGTTTTACACTAAGCCCTGCCTATAGAATGACAACACATTCATTGAATGAATTCTACTTATACCACCTTTTCAGGAAAGTACATATGCAATGTTTGTTTGTTTGAATAGGGTTTTACACTGCTTTTTCAATCCTACTGTCATTATGGTGGGGGCTGGAGCACCTAACCATGGATTTCCGGTATTTCTAACACTAGTTCCACCATCAAATCCTTTCCTAGCATTCAGCTGCTACCCCACAAAGGTCTAGGATTATCCACCCATTGGTGAGAGACAAATAGTCGGAAAGGATGAGGGCCTACATGTAGGATTGAACACAGGACCTTAACGTTGACAGTCTAGTTACCATCTGCTCTATGACAGCGGCCCTGCAAGGTTGGTACCTTAACTTAAGTTAAAGTCAATCATTTGCAGCATTTTGAGTTTTGACAGTGATTATGATTCTATTTAATGCAGAGAACATGCTGATAAAAAAGGTCCTGAGTTCGATTCCCGGGAGCAGCTATCGATCTTGATTCTTTGATTGGCCCACACATTTGGCGATCGTACGGATGAATTTTCCAGGAAGCAGAATCAAGAGGGATTAATCTAAGTTGTTAGAACCTGTTTTTCCAATTGATATAAAATAAATTGGTTTAAGCCAATTGCCTGAAAAGACTCAACTCTAAATGACTCCTTGTCTTAAACTGCACAGCAGATTGTCAATGGAATTTCCAACATACACATGTGCCTATATAGTGAACAGACTGATCAGCATGTAAAACTGCACAATCTCATCATAGTCTGTAACAGTCTTTGAACCAAATTGAATGCTGCTTCTATTTACAAAAAAGACAGTTTGTCCAGCTAAACAATATATCAAATTGAAGTTGTAGATGAGCACAATCAGTTGCACAACATTAGAGGCCTCATCTCTTAACAGAATAGCCAAACCATTATGGAAAAAGGATATTTTGTTCAAAACCAACAACTTCATTATGGCAGGATAAAATTTGCCTTAATTTGATAAGAATGTAGACAAATGTTCCTACTAGGTACTACTGCAACCTTAGATATAAAACCCAGTCTCAAAAGGCTCTTTTGCAGCCGTCATTTTCCTTTTTTTTCTTGTCAACACACATGTCAAACCAGTTTGGTCAGTTTTATCTAACATTCATGCAGTTGCTTGTTCTGAATAAAATGATCCTTTTCCACATTGTTATGGCTATACTGCTATAGCTTATACAATCTTATGTTGCTTAACTGTTTGTGCTCATAAATAGCTTCATTTTGATCTATAATATACTTGCACATACAGCTTTTTCTTGGCAAATAAAGTGCCCTTAAAATTGGGTCTCAAACACTTTACATAAACCTTAACAATGGATGACTTTACCAACAAAAACACCATCTTCTGACCAAAGTAACAACTTCTGGTTTTTCGTTGAGGTAGTCCACCCCTAAAGAAAAATGATGAAATCAGCTTCATGTTGGGAAGCTATAGAAAGCATTGTCATTTAGCGGTTTTACCAAACATTTATTTTTTCAAGTCATAGCAGTACTGAAATGTCGGAAGTGCCTATACAATGTATAGGCAACTACAATATTTAAGAACTGCCAGGATTTAATCAACAACAAAAATGCTAAAGGAAAAATACATTATCTGAGAAAACTTAAGTAATGTCTGTCTTGAATTTTTCATTTGGGCTGGACTCCTTTACAAGCCAAAATTCACTACAAGCACTAGTGCAACTACCTTTGAAAATTGTATGGATAAATCTTACCTTTAATATACAAGCAGCCACAGGTGTGAAAGCCCAATAAGTGTTGAAATGGTATGAGAGATATTGTAGATCTGTAGAATCCACTGCTGACAACAAAAATATCAAGGATCTGCAAGATAAATGAATAAATCATAACTTGAAATACATTTTATTATATTCTGATTTTGAAAAACTTTAAAACTGCACAACTAGAATGCTCAGTTTGTATTTTATAGTTTAATTATCAGAAATTCAATAAATTTGGATGGGATTAATATATTTCCCTGAATTTTTCCTTCATCATGAAAGGGTCCTTAAAAAGGACCCATTTCTAATGCAAAAAAAGTGACATTTTTTCCCAAAATCTGTAAAAAAAGAATCAAAGTTCAAATTTACAGTTAAGCATCCTGTTTCTTAGCTCAGTTTGAATTGAAATGACAAAAGAGGCAAAAACTTTATCCAGATACTAAATTGTACATAGAACATCAGCTTTTATCCAAAATAATAACCATTATTTCCCAAATTTTGAGTAAATATAAGATATTCCACAATATGCCTGATTTCCAATTGAACCTTTTTTCCCAAAATCCTGAGAGAAAAAAAAAACAAAAAACACTGTATATAATAGTAATTTATAAAAGCAGTGGGGTATTTTTAAAATCTGCTTAAATTAAAACCAAGTTCAAGTTGATTAAATGCAGATCTAAAAATCAAAGTCTAACACATTTAATCTAAGAGTAATTGACAGGTCTTTTGCCAAGATCTTTGATTGTTCCCAAAAAGCTGGGAACTAGATTAAAAGAGACAGTCCTAAGCTTCCTATCTAAACTTTTATTTTTGGACAAATCATGTCGCATTATATATGTAACCATGTGCTTTTACCCTTGTCATGCTGATCCCAGAATATTCCTGCTTTGGCAGGATGTATGGACAAAGATCAGCCTGCACATAAGTGCAGTCTGATCTTAGTTCATACCACCTGAATTTCACTTTTAAACCAAAAAGGTGAAAAACAATGCATTTCTGAAATCAATACTCACTCACATTTGGTAACTTCGAGAGCTTTTAGCACTTTGATTGTTCATTTAGTTTGCAAATAATTTTATACAGCGTGACAAGGGTTAAGATTGAAATCCTTGATATGTGTACATAATTGCACCAGAAAATAAAAATACTGATTTCCAAACAATTCTCCAATTTCATGACCAGGAAAAAAGCTGTATAATAATTATTACTTAAGGAATTATTGCTTGAAACTTTTAAAAGTATTATCATAGAGATCCTAGTTATAAATAAATATCTTTGCAATATTATCATATTAAATCTAGTAGTGCAGAAAGTATTCAGGTTGCACTAATTTTCAGTCAGTACATATTTTGAAAATACAATATTTTTTCCCTTCCTTCTTCAAAAGAAAACCGTTTTGTAAAGCTTAAGATCAGACTGCACTCATGTGCAGGCTGATCTTTTGTATGCCTCCTGCCAAAGCAAGAATATTATAAATTCAGTATAACAAAGTTTAAATGCATTACAAAATAATCAAGGGGTCAGCACAACTCTATTGTAAGTGCCTATAAATATATAGGCACTTACAATAGTATTGCACTGACCCCTTGAAATATTGTCTGTATATTCTTCTAATTTGGATCAGCCTAACTTTGGATTGTCTGGTAACCAGTTCAATAGCAATTACGTGAAAAAATATCTGGATTCCATATCGTGGACAGGGTTTATTCAGAAAATTATGCAAATTAAGGCTAACTAACACTGGTAATTAAAACAGAATTAATCATGCTGGCATTTCAGATACCACTGGTTGCATGTCCCCAATAAAATCATCATTCTTCAAAAATACAGGAGACATGACACAACAAAACACTTTCTATTTTTGAAGCTTTTCGCATCGCATCAATCCTGAGTTAGATTTCAGACTTTCTAAAACTTTATCATGTGATTGAAAGACTATTATATTTTGTCATTTCAAGACTATATATACATAACATCTATGCAATGTACTGTGTCTAAAAGCAATATCTTGTTAGACACAAGCATATCAATTTCCATATTATATGCAATGAAAAACCACAACTTTTCAAAACTAGGCTGTTGCAAAGTGGACAAATACCCCCCTTCAATTACTTGCCTATAATGAAAAGCCATTTTCCATCAATCAACCATAACTGTCTATGGTCCTCAACCAAATTTTCACTTAATTGCACATCTCTGTTTGATACTGATTACATATATAAAGTTTGATTGAAATCCTCCCATTAATTGCTGAATAATTTAGCAGGATAAAATGCTTCAGACTGGTGGATGGACCAACAGACGAACAGACAGACTGACAAGCTGACTCCTATATACCTCCAAAATATAGTTTTGAAGGGCATAAAAAATCTTTGCAATATATAGATACAGAATTACAAAGTATTTATAGATTCCATATCTAGATACGACTAAGTATTTATGCAATGTTGAGAGTATTTGCAATTACAGGTTTACGTGTTTAAGTGTCTTTGAAATTTCCAGACCTCCTTTACAAATTGACATTTCAATATATAGACAATATTATAGACACGGCTTAAAAAAATCTATGCAAAGGATATTACATAACAAAGTGTTTCCAATGTGAAGTATCTATTTAATGCATGGATGGATAATTCTTCACAAAATGTGTAATTCATAGACAAAACTTAACAAAGAATATGTTTAGAGCCCGTCAAATATATAGACACTTCTTAACCAGTTTTTTATAATGCTTCAACACAACTTTACAAAGTATCTCTCTATACAAAGTATAGATACAAATTACAAATCAAATGTAAAACCAAGAAGTATTTTATCTGAACCATTCAAAGAAAGTTACACTACTTTCAGAGTGTCTTTACAATGTACAACAGGGTAACTACTATTACGCACATTTCACAAGTGCATAATAGAAATAAATCCTCTTTTGAAAAATGTCATAGATGAATGATCATAATATAGAAACTACAGCTTATTCAAGCTGTAGTTACAATGTTTTAATTATTCACCAACACTTGAATCAAAGAAAGGGGAGCCGATGGAGGCCATTCATCTTTAGTCACAGCCTACTTATCGCCATTGTCCTACATGTTTGTTGTTGGTCCGCCTTCTGAGTGCATGAAAATTTCAAAATCCTTGTTAAGGACATAACTTTACTATGTTTTAAATCAAAAATATAGACACACATTTACCCCAGTATCCTTGCTTTGTATAGATACAAAAATGTCAATAGATACAACTTTGCAAAGCATCTCCTTCGTGTACAGGCTCAAGTTTGGTATAAGCAAGTGGCGTAGAAATATGCATTTTCTCCACTTGGCCCTAGATAAGTAAAAGATGGTTTTTACCTAACCAGGATGAGGATGAACTTGTCAGCAAAAAGAGAACAGATTATAAACTTTGAGAAAAAACTCCTTCTGGAATCCAGTATTTTCTTTGCCCCAAAAATGTTGTCTACCTTTTGATAAAACATTCTGAAGGCCAAGTAATTCCTTAGATCTATCTAGCACCTTGCTTAGATTTGCCCTTTCAGATCTATCTAGTACCTTTCCAAAATTTGCTCTGGGGTTTAGGCCTATTTGTCCATGTACTACCAAAGAATATACCAAATTTTTCCTAATAAATGCTCCAGTGAGTCATACATAACATGGTCAGAGAGCATTTATTAGTATGCATTTTCTGATATAAAAATGATCATCAAACTTATGTCTTTTAGGCCCTTTTACCTTTAGTTTGAGGTAAATTTCATCTAAATTTAGATGAAATTCATCTCAAATTAGAGAGGTCTCAAAAAGTTGCTAAATTTCAGGCCTTTGAAGTGGATTTTCCAAGTAAAAAATGGAGGGGTGCTACTACATGCATTAGGGAGGGCACTATTATTAAGTGAAATACAGTACTTGTCTGCAGAAAGAAAAGCCCATGTCAAGCAAGTCAAGCATGGCTTTTCCACACCTCTGTATAAGCAGTAAGTCCTTTCAAGAGGACTTCATGTGCATGTGATGGCCATGTCTTTTACCCTTTAAAGAAGAAAAATATTTTTTCTTTTCTTTCTTAATATGAAAAAGACTTCAACTCAAGTAAAGATCATTGTCATTTGGATCATACATCAGCATATCATTTTATTTTGGGTTTTATTTCGGGAAAGGTATCTGTTTCTAAAGCAGTTGAAGATGATTAAATTCTTTATATTGATGAGTTTGCTTGGAGCCTTAAGCTTGCTAATGTTCACAGTAACAAAACACGATGCTATGGGAAATCTTGACAGTAATCAAAATTTAAAAGCTTCTCGGGAAGCAATTATGTTGAGTTGTTAGCAGAAAATTTCTGCTTGATTTACTGTCAATCCGAAAATTTGATTTGTTAGATGTAAGGTTACTTGCCTAAAGACTGAATTAATGGCATCAAGTTGTCTCAGAATCTTTCGACATTTCTTATAGGTGGAAAAGACCTGGAGAATCAAGGTTTTAATATGACATCAACATAATGGGAATCCAAGGACTCAATAGTAAGGCTTATAGGAGTCTTTACTGTATGAAAGTCCATGCTGAAAATCTCTTTGGAGTTATCCTTGTGCTTTTGCATGCACATATTGATATGTTCTCTGTATTAAGCAAAACAGGACATAAGATAAATGTGTACCTTTTGGGATTATCTTCAGAAAAGAATTGCAGACTGTTTAAAACAGTTTGAAATTCTTTTCTTAAGTTGATCTCCAGAGGGTCCTATGGACTCACATCAGATAGTTCTGAGAGTCCTTGCTACTAATTACAACTACTTTGGTCGACTCCTGAAAAAAGATTTCATTGATTTGGATAATCTCAGCAACTCTAGATAAAGCTGATTTTTTCAAGCATTTCATTCTTTGATACTCTTTTGAAAGGAAATTTCTAGCAAAAACCCACTTGGAAATAAGCTTAAAATTGGTCAGTTGGTTTTGGAACAAATGTCACACATAAAGAACTTCACATTTCTGTACTAGGCTGAGACCTTAAGTTTCCCCCCTTCACACACATTTAAAATGTTCACAGATATTGAGTTGCTGAATGTCCTTGCAGACAACGCCACAAAAGTTTGACTAAGATGACCTTGACTGTGAATAAAGACTGTATTTCAACATTTGACCTTGACCTTATATGAATCTGGTAATTTATTTCACATCCATCTACTCATTAAGTGGTCTACATTGGCAAATTAACTTTACAATTCATCCATGTGTGTAGCAGCTATATCTCAGATGAGCTTAATTTTGACTTTTGAGCTTGAGCTGTAACCTTGACCTAGTAGCTTTCTCAAAAATTCTTTGACATAATGGAGAACATTATTGTGCTAAGCTATTTTGAAATTTATCAATATTCTATAAGAGATATGTTAAGAATCTTTTGATCAGTGAGTTAGTCTTGACTATGAAGCAATCTGATTTTTTTTCAAATGACATGTTTATCCATGATGTAGAATATATGGTGACTCTCATGTCATAGGGGTGACTCTGTGCTAAGCTCGCACGACAAAAAAGTTGATTTTCTTTTACTATTTTCATAAAGTTGTCTTTATCAATTTAGTAATTTGATTCCTTATAAGGGATTAGATCTAGTACCTTTTTTTCAGTTCCAGGGAAAACAAAAATCATTAATTATCTGTAAGGCTGTTTATAATCTGAAACTTGCAACATGTTCAACTCCACCCATTAGCACTCCTCAATATCAAAGACGGTGACTTTCACAGTATCACTTACCTTCCCGGGTTCGATAAAGTGTCTCAGCTGGTTCTCGTACTGTTTCATGACATTGAAATGAAAACGTCTCCCTAGGAATTACCCAATGCACCGTAAATCTTTATTTATCAGATTTACCGGTCTAGCCTTGATGACTTTTAATGGCGAAGTCCCGCCGCAGACGATTTTGATTTTCAAGTCATACATCACGTGACTTACAATTATTCGTACTCAATAAATTTCAATCTCAGACTGAGTGATATTCTGTCAAAGATTTAAAGGTTCTACGTGTACGTCTTGGCGCAAAGCTAGAAAGCCTGACAAATATTTACTATTTTTTATCTAATTTAACGTTGTCCTTTCGATTTGTAAAGAAAAGTTTTGTTGATTTTCGCCGCCATAATTAAAGAACCATAGTCGGTAAGGAAAGAAATACGTGAAACATGTTGGCAACCTTGAAGTAAGCAACTACGCTCGTATATGGAATTTAGTTTACCAGTAGGCATAACAGATTTTAACTAGAATCTAGGGAATGCAAGTTTGGTGAGTCTGAGACTCAAACACAAGTACCTAGGACTCTAGGTCTGTCTATGAGTCCCATTAATAACTTCAGACAAGATTGAAACAGTCTTCACATTTCTTTTCTCAAGGTGACCCGCTAAAGATCATAACGCTCCAAAAGTGTGTCATTCTTAGATTGCATGCTTTAAGTCCAATGTTTAAAACTATAAATAAAATCTACAAAGATGCCTATATTCAAATTAAAGACTCCGAATCCTTTAGAAAAGACTCTTAGCTATGACTGTTGAGTCGTTAGTACCCGAAATTTTAGTGTTGATGTCAATGTGAGGCGGAGCAGATATATCTACAAAGCTATATGCCTGTAAGAAGTTCCTTATACATGTATGTGAACTTTCATATGTATCAAATCTTGAAACAAGCAAATTGAATCTGACATAAAATCGACCTTGAAATCAGGGACTCTAAATATACTGTATAATTAGGGTCCGTGTTGAAATTGAACTTCGACCTTTGAGTAAATCTATTATTGTTCCAATGTTCTTACACATTTACCACAAAAGTATATAGCATAAGAGTCGAATTGGTATAATGTGATAAAATATCGAGTCAGTTTGCGAAAACTGCGATTTCAAGTGTTACCTTGGCTTTCAAGCAATTAGCTAATATTTCCTACATGCATTTGACCCAATCTTAACATGTGTTTAAAACCATACATGTAATAATAAAGTGATGTATTTTTTTTATTATTATTATTTTATAAATGTCTTATTTTAAACTGAAATAATTCGTTTGCTATTGTAAATAAAATTGCACACACACTAACAGCTTACACAAGGCCCCTGTGGTCATTTAAATGAGGCACGTGTAAATAATTAATGTTAATTTCTATTTTGACGATTAGGAAACATGTTTTTACAACTTGTATTAATCTCTCCCTTTCCTTGTTGTTTAGTTGTGTTGTCTGGATTTTTCCTAAAAAGCGTAAAAAGAAGAGGGGTATAGATTTTCGCAGAAACTATTCAAATTTGAAAGGATACACATTAGTACGAGTATTCGTCAAAAAACCTTTACTATCGCGTATCACCTGTCGAACCTTGTAATTGGCTAATTTGACAGAGCGTGGGTCAGTTGTCATAGAGATAATACAATCACGTGGTGACAGCCGGGGTCGTGACATTGTCGGGTCAACCTAGGACAAGGTTCGGGTATTCGATATCAATCGGGTATGGTTACAAACTCCAAGCTATCAATTAAGCCTTCATCAGACGAAGGATTGTGGACTTGAACGGCTACAGACAAATATGGAAAGAAATAAGTCTGACAGGTACATTTTCAGCAAAATCACATTTATCTTATAACTGTACAAATATCCATGTGATAACATCCCGTATAATATTTTTTTATGATATCACAGTTATTTTTAGAACAATGATATAATGCGGTTATTTTTAGAAACTTGCATTTCAGTCAGAAACATCGACGAAAACAAGACAAATAGAGATTATTAGATGAATATAATACGTACTTAGTGTATTGTATAAAAAATATCTAACTCGGTTGTGAAAATTGATAATTGCCTCGGCAGAGTCTCGACATTTATCAATTTCCCCAACCCCGTTAGATTTTTTTTCATACAAAACACTAAGTGCGTATTATATATATACAATCTCAAGACTCGGTTCTGCCTGTGCATCTGCACAATTTGACCAGTCTTCAATTTGCTATTCCGCATTAAGAGGTATACTCAAGGGCGTAACTCTCATTACGCAAGTGCGTTAAAGAAATACTCATATGTTGAAAAATATCGTTGATGAATGATCATAACATCGAAACTACAGCTTATTCAAGCTGTAGTTACGATGTTTAGATTATTTACCAACGCTCAGATCATAAGAAGGGAGCGGATGGAGGGCATCAATCTTTTGTCACAGTCCACATATCGCCTTTATCCAATATATTCTTTGGTTGTCGCCTTCTAATTGCGTATATATTTCAAAGTCCTAGATACGCCTTTGATACTGAATTAAACATTCTTGAGACTATAAGCTACTATTTTACATCCATTGTATGGCTGTCCCGGTAAAACCTCAAGGAGATGCGAAATTGTTAGAAATGCACGGGCAGCCTCATTTGAAGCTTGAATTCCCTGTAAGAGTACGTGCACGTATATTTACGTATTCTATCATTTGTTTAACCGGTAATACTTTGAGCTTTATGATGAAAAGATAAAGTTTGTTTGCTTTTTATACGACCGTCGAAGGACGTGACATATTTCGATCTACATTAATATCTATATACATTCAAATGCGCCGACAAGCAGTTTTTCATGTTATACGAACGGTATACTTTCTCCTTACTATAACCTCTTAAGTATTCATGGAACTAAATAGAGGATAATCGTTTGTTTCAGTGTTCGATTGATTTATATTTCATTGAGTGAACAACAAAGGTATAACATCAGGGAGCCACGAGTGATAATACAGTCTTGGATTTAAGTGACTCCAGGTCAGAAATCTACTGGAGAAAGTAACTGTTTATGAATTTTCTATGATCTATTAGATAAACAAACCGACCCTCAAATCATCCCCAGGAGACCTGTTATTTCTTCAAGGTATGTTTACTGATAAGCCCAATGTGTAATATGAGATACCCACATAATGGGGCATTTTTATAGTAAATCAACTTGGAACTTTTAATTAGTTGAACGACTTGTTTTATAAAATTGGTTATTTTGCAATATACACACAAATAAATATAAGCAAATCTGTAACCGTTCCTGTTCAAAAATTGGTTTGCAAATTCTTTTCTAGATATTAGAAAAATGTCTTTTAACATAGACATTTTTTTTTCTTTTCTTTTTTTTTTTTGGGGGGGGGGGGGGGGGGGGTTACACAATTATTCCTGTTGAAATAGAAAAAGTCTAGTAAATAGATGTTGTTGATTTGTATACCATTTACAAACAGCATTTTTCTTTGTGAGGTTTTATGTCATTTTCAATAGAACTTTAAAAGACGCCACTTGGTACTTTCAGCTGTCTTACCCAGATTACACAAAATGCACAATTCTTCACTCATCCAAATTCAATGATTTTCAAGACTAAATTCAGTTTGCGTTCAAATTGAAAAAAAAGCAAAATATTGCAGAAAACACTGAAAGAAAGAAATTGCTTGAGACAAGCAATTTCTGTTTTTCCTTAATGTTTTTCTACTTTATTACCTTCAGTGCCATGTTTACATCTAGATACAGAAAAAGGTACAAAGCATTTAATACCGTACTTTTGAGAAATATCAGATTTTTTCTTGTTTTATAAATAAGGAATATATCATTTTTTATAGAAATGTAAATTAAGTCTTCTGTCAATTTTATGGTCAACTAGGCAGGTTTTCCTGGATAATGGGCAGTATGCTTTATATTATGTGTTACATAAATTATGTAATTATGATATATTAAAAATCTAAAGATTATGACGTAAGCTCCATTTAACTCTGGTTTATGATTTTTACAGCGAAGACGAAGAATTTTCTTTTTATTCATGAATATGTATGAAACTGAAACGTAGAACACTGAAGTATGAATCATTTGAAAATCAAACCCTGTATTCATATAGTGTGATTAGGTTTAGAGTTCCATACCTCTATAATTTGAAAATAATATGTGATCGTAAAATACTTATTCCCACGAAATGGCTTCTGTAGAAGATTGAACTTGATAATTGACCTTGGCCTTGATGGATGACCTTGACCTTGAATGATGAGTATTGATGAGAGGATCTTCATGCCAAGTATGAACATTCACTACTTTGTGAACAAGATTATCAAAGTAGCTGTGTACTCAAAATTGAACTATGAAACCAATTTGTCAGATAATCAGATTGCAGAATCTGTATGAGACGTCGCGCACGGTAATGCGGCACTTTTTGAAAAACGTCACCCTCTGTGTATTAAAACTTATCATAACAAGACTCCTTGGTCGCACCATCCTTATATCTTATATATCTAAATAATGCTTAAACCATGGCCAAGTTATAAATCAAACTTTTATTGCAAACTATTTTCGTATGATTTCGTCAAAAGGAGTTTCAAATTGAAATTTAAGCGAAAAAACGCGTGTAGCATGTAACATAAAAGCATCACCGGAAGATACACATCTTATATTTTATACAGTTTAATAATGTTTAAACTGCTTGAAATTACATCATAACTAAACTGGCATGACATCCAACAATTTTACCAAAGTAGATCGAAATTCAACCACAAATAAGAAAAATACCGCTTTATGTTTAACAAAAAGTGAAGCGTAACATCCAAATTTAAGACGCCGAAAAAATGACGATTTTCTTGTATATTTTAATAAAAAATGGTTCAATTGCAACCAATCTTTAAATTAAAAATATTATTTTTCTGTTTTTCTTAAATATGTAAATAGATATCAATTTGAGTTTTAATCGGAAAATTGATAAGCCGAAATTCGTGTGGAACGAAATCTTTTGTAGCTGTTATAAAATTGTTTTTTCCATTCTTAATACGCTAAAAAAAGCAGTTCCTTTATTCATACGATAATTTGAATAAAGCTAAGAAATATCATTTTTCTCTTAATAATCATATTAAAATTTCATGAAAAAATATTTACGATTAAAAGAGATATTGATATTAGTTTGTGTGGAACGCTTTCTAAAGAAACGCGCATTTTCTTACAACGACGTTATGTTTGATTCGTTGAATTATAAAACCGACCCGCCTTCAGACGAATACAGAGTAGATTAACACTCAATGTCAATAAGAAAGACAAAACCGAAAATTTAGTGTCGCAAGCGTATATCTCAGCGGAATTTGGGATTTGGACCCCATTATCCTGCATGTTTAGCCTACTGCATCTAATATACCTCGGACACATACTTTTTGTCGCATAACGATCCACAAACAAGAGATAAATTAAGTGAATGGACCAAATTTACCCCAAAAACGGTTGTCGCAAAAGAGGGTTGCTATTTGTTAACGCACATATTTGCAAAGCTAGCAGTAAGAATTCATGTATTTATCCGTATTTCATTCGTGTGATAGTATTTTAAATAAGGAAAATACATTTTGTTTCACTGCGTTAAGGCAAGAAAGAAATTTTACTTGAAAATCGTTGTCGCATGAAACCAGTCAGGTACGTTAACTGTTTTTTGTGAAAAAAGTTCACAGTCAAAATAAAGAAGAAAAAACAATATTCATTGACATAATCACTCCCTGACAAGGTCTTATCAAAGAGTAGGCAACTTTTACTAATTGTGATAAGCGGTAAACGAAAAATAAACCGAAAGGTCTTTTTTATTGGAGTGTTACGTTTAAAAATGTCAGGGACGTTAAATCTTTCACTTACCAATGTTAAAATAATATGCTACTAACGTATATAAGACATTGGAAAAAGTGAAAGTACCAAAGTCTAGTATTACAGGGATATACATTTAGCAGGATTGTTCCGCATATTTGAAAATTAAGTAAGGGCAAGTTAAGAAACGTCAGGTACGTTAAATGTCAGTAACGTTAACCGAAACGAACTTTCCTTTCCCTAGTTGTAGTAAGCGCGTATAACTTAGTCACGTTACATCGTGTATTACGTGCGAAGCATGGGCATTTGATAAAATCAATAAATCCGTTTATTTTGAAGTAGTGTTTCATGTAAAAATGCAAAGTTAAGCAGATTTAAAGAGTTGACAAAAAATAAAGAGTTTTACAGGTATTTACCCTTTTATTTCATTTAAAGATTGAAATCAAATGAGAGATGTTTTGTGAACAGGTTAGACATATTTGCGGCATATTTAATTAGGAAAGAAACTGAGAATTTGCGTTCAAAATTGGTTTAACGTCCCTGACAAGATATCTAACGTCCCTGACATATCTTTTCATGGCCTTAATCATGCGTAAAACTAACCCCGAATACTAGAAAGCTTACCGAGAGCGGAAGATAATAGATATCGAAGGACAATTCATTTCTACTACGAGAAAGAGAGAGAACAAGAAAGTAGAAAGCACCAATCGAAAGTTTGAGTAAAGCAAACCCTGATGTCGGGATTTTTCGGAAGACGGTGCTATGATTGGATTTTAGCGAACGTTTTAGCACTTTTGACTTCAAAGTTATATTGCTTAAATCGGTATTCTACTACATGGTTCTGATACTCTTTTAATGAACAGTATAATGACGAAATTAATGAACAGTATTATGACGAAAATAATGAACAGTATAATGACGAAATAACTACTGGTATTTCTGATGGTTAGGAAGTAATCTGTTAAATACTCGACGTCGTACCGATTTCAAGGAGAATCAAATTCTAAATATGGTTTTACTACCTTCAAATACAAATAGGTTTTACAAAATACTGCAATTACGTTTTTAATTGCCTATTGCGTTAATAGTATCGGCAAATAATCTCGATCTGGCGACAACTAAGTAAAAAAGACAAACTCTCAATTTGAAATCTCGGCGTAAAATGTGGCAATTAAAGTGCCTTTTTAGTTTAAAAGTACTAACGACCTTTGCGCACTTGGACATTAAATACCCTTTATCTTTAATTTCTATAAAAGGGTAAGAGAGATGCATTTTATTGTTGGTTGTTCAAGGCACACACGGACCTTAATCAACACGGCGTTATTTATGTAGGTATGAATCGAAAACAAAATTTTTGATTTTGTGATTAACAATGTGGACAATTATATAGAATTCCTTGCTTTCTGTTCTCGAGATTGAATAGACTTGCTTGGCGTTTTCATGTGGAATCTTAAAGATTTTTAGGCTTTTGAGCGTGAAATTCTTAAAAAACAGATTTGTATACAGCTATATCAAAACTTTAATATTGGCGGGACTTTTTTCATTACATATGAGTGATTTCTCATAGGAAAGTCAGTTAGTGCTTTTTAATCATCATTGGGCGACCAAATTGTCGAAATTGCAGCTTTTTAAAAGCTGTAGTTACGACTTTTCATTTGTTAAGAAGGATTATATATCAAGAGGATAATTATTAACTTTAATTTCGTTTTAAGAATAGCAATGACATGTAATGTTCTATAGTTTAGCGTTTTTTGTCAGGTACGTTAAATCATTCAGCTCTTTTTAAAACACGAAATCGTAAAAAGCATATCCGTTATATCAAAGTAACTTAAATTCCACCGGATAAACAATATTTAAGTAATTATAATTCAGTATCCATTTTATAATATGATTGATGGCAATATGATTAAAGTATTTTGACAATAAAGCAATATTGAAGATTTCTGAAAAAACAGATCGTCACATATATTTGTCTTCGATAGATATTAACAATGATAGAAAAGGGTTCTTTTTTGGTTGTTTTTCTTTTAAATGAAATGTGCAGGAGTAAGTAGAAAGGTGTAAATACATCATTACTCGCATGCTGTCTTATTTAATTCAGACATTAAGTACATCTAACGTACCTGACATGACGAACACAGTTGCTTTATTAAATCCATCATTTGAAAAAAAATTTGAAGTGGCAAAAGGGCCCCGTTGTTTATTTCAGTTGTGTTACATGTTAAAGTTATTAAAAAAAGTTTATTTCACTTGAACTGACGTGGTTGATTTTTTGATAGTTGCTGAATTGCAATTGTCCTTCTTATTGACATTGAGTGTAAAATCCGCAGTTCAAGGGGAGAAACAGAAAAAGAAAGCGTAATATCACGCGAGAAGAATATCTGTGTGGAAGTGGCGATGCGAGTAGGCGAAGGGAAGAACTAGATATACACTTTTGTAAACAAGAGGGCCAATTTGCCCGAAATCGCTCATCTTAATTTCGGATAGCAAAAAAGAATGTTTGATACATTTTTCGCAGAGAATTGTATTCTTGGACAGTAACTCGTTGTTCTAAAGACCCATGAGTAGTGAGTTCGAAGCAAATTTAGCAAAATGTAATAACTTTTCTCAAACATTAAAAAAGGGGAGATGCGTCATATTCCTTTTACAAAAACGCATGTATTGATGACATCACTTTATATGAGCAAGCTGCTGTTGGTTCGAATTGACCATTGCAATAAATATAGGGTGAATATTTCATAATGTCAGATTTACCTCTACATTATAACATAAATAATGTTCAAAAGAAGCGCCTAGCCCAATACATCTTCATATTTAGAGTAATAAGCCTAACTCTACAAAAGGCTTAATCCAGTATTCGCATGTTTACATATTTATGCGAAGTTGAAAATAATATGACATTTGCCATTCTTCGCGAGGGATAGGGGCAAGTTTTTAATTCTTTAATTAAGACTATATTTTCTGACATTGCTATAGCTGTAGAAAGGGTGAGCAATATAATGATTACGTGTACTTAACAAAACAAAAACAACTAACAAACAAACAAAATCACTAGACGCTACACAATCGACGTTCGCTATTTTGACGTTACATTTTAGTGCCGCATTACCGTGCGCGACGTCATGAACACTCAGCAGGGTGTCCACAATTTGAGCAAAGCAAAATTCCCTGACTTTTCCAAGACTTCTCCCTGACTAAAATCAAATTTCCCTGACTTATGTTTACACCGTATTTTGCACATTAATTAATGAAAATGTTGGCCACCTCCACCCCTACAGCCAACCCTTTCCACCTCTAACTTTACTAACTGTAACTGTTTTACTATTTGTATAGATATTTTTTTCTTTTTCTTCATACATACACAATGCATGTTTTATGAACTTAAAAGATGATGATCAGAAATAATATGTATTTATATGCAACAGTACAAATGGCTTTACTCAAAGTAAAGAGAAGGGTCTAGGGTAATGCTAATTGAAAATGGACTCTTTTTTTTCAATTTTTACCTATGCTGGTGGAACTCATTTAAATGGTCCTAATCAGACAGCTGTAATGAATATACATAATACACATCTTTATTGCACTATAATCAGAATATTTAAATTTGAAAATTTATCTGTAGCTCTAATTGTTGGAAACATAAAATCAGTAGAATTGTAACACTGATAAGAGCACATGGATGATTTCTTGTTATCAGTTTAACTGATCTATAGTAGCCAGAATGTTTATACTGCCCTCATGCTGTTAAACTCTCCAAGAATGCCATAATGACCGTTACGGTGATTAGGAGAACAGATTTTATCTCGGTGCTGCAAAAGCACCATTCTGACCACTTAAATGTATGACTGAATATAGCTCTTTTTGTTCGCGAAATGAAATACCAATTAATCTCACTCGAAAATCAATCGATTATTCTATTTCTTTAATACAAAAATGAAACAAAATATGAAAAAATTAAGACAATTTTCTTAAAGCGCGTCATTTTGCACGTGATTGCTATGCAACGTTCATGATGACGTCACTTTTTTGGGCCCCGCTTAGATGGCGTCATAAAGGGAGAAATTAAGGAAAGCGGGATTAAAGTTTTTGACAATTTCACTGGTTAGGCAGTGAGTTTATCAAATGATAATCCATCATAACCTTTCGAAAATCCACCGAAGAACATTTAAAAAAAAACCGGTTCTTTTTGGCACAAAGTAGGACAGAAAAGTCAAAATCTCTCTTCCGTAGTAACTAAATTTCCTAAATTCATTTACATAGTAATCTGAATAACAATGCAAATGACCGAAATGATCATAGAAATGAGCGTTGCTGTGACGCTCTATAACTCACCCGGGAAAGTTAGGGCCTTTGTTAGTTCAGGAAATTATGAAAACTACATAAATTAGTTCCATCTTTGTTTAATTAGAATAAACCATTGACTGTGTCATAAATAACTGTTTCATTTCGTTCAAAAAGGCCATAACTCTAGATATTCCATCATTCTAAAACCTATTTGTGTCAGGTCAGAATATAATAATTACAAGGGGCAATATGTTCTCTTTTTTGAAAAATGTTGTATAATTTGGCTGGCCGTTTAAATCATTTCCTTGAAAATTGCCTTCAAGTGAAAAGATCATTTTAAAGATAGATGCATATGATAGAAACAAATAAACAGTTGGGGAATAATATCATTTTAGCTAAAATAAGAAATGAGCCTATGCGTGACATTTCCAACCATTTGAAATATTGGTGAGGTTCAAACATTGAGAGGAATAGACAGTCACAAACTCTAAAAATAAAGTTACCAAATGGTCTACAGATACTTTGAGACCTTATCTATCTACTAAGCACATAGTGAAGACTCTGGTCAGACTGTGCGGATGCACATGCTAGTCAGAGTCTTTGCTTTGCGCATATATGAGATTGCTGGAAATCTAACGCAAAGGCTCAAATAATATACTCGTCATCTAAAGCAGGTGAAAAATCGACAAAGCCGCGTTTTTCTTAGTCTACATATGACTTGTTTAATAAATTCGTGGTTTGTTTCATGAGCACTCATTAAATATACTCTGATCACAGAACAGCTAGAATATACACAAAACTTTAAAAATTTGCATGCACCGTGAGTCCACCAAAACCTGTTAAATTAAGAGCTTCTAAAGAAACACTTTCAAAAATGAGTATCGTCTAGCAATCATATTTATTCTATTTTCCCTTTTTAATGATCTGGTTCAGCTTAAAATAATTTTGCAAAATTTGCTTGAAATATATCGAACTTCATCAAAGTTGTCACCATATTCATATGTGACCCGTCACGCGAAAAGGGACCATCTTGAAGAGCGTAAAGTGTCGATCCTAGCCAGACTGCGCGGATTGCGCAGACTGACTAGGATCGAAACTTTTCGCATTGTGCTTTTTTCTGAATCTAGAATGATCAATCTACCTTCCAGTGAAAGAACTTTGATTTCCGACCTCTGGTTGATCTATGCTGTACCCAATATCTTTTTCAAATATTCATTTTTACAGAGTTCCGAGATGATCCCTTTTCGCGTGACGGGTCACATATCATTTTTTTTTTCAATTTACACACACCAGTCCTGATTTTTGAACAAGAGGATCAAGATGGTCCTATATCGCTCACATGAGCCCCCTTTACCCCTTGGACGTCACATGAATAAGTTTGGTGGATATCCGGTAGGAGATAAATTGTACTTAAATTCATATTGTTTTTATGTAAAAAAGAATGCACAAGTGCTGAGCCAAAATATATGACTCCAGTTAGGGGATTGTATGAACAAATTTGATATAAGTCCAATTCTAGACTGTCTGCCTTCAGATAAAGAGGAAGATTTTTAAAATATTTCGTCCGTCCGTCGGTACGTAACAATCTTTTGAACGAAACATCTCCTTCAATTATGGTTCGATTTGACTGTAGCTGAAATATATGACCCTATATGACCCTATGGGCATGATTTGAACAAAGTCCATAGAGATTAGATGATGTTGCATACTAAATATGAAACATATTTCCATTCTTGTTTCGGAGAAGAGGCTTTCTAAAGAATTTATTCTCCCTTGTGTTGAATGGAATTCGCTTTCACGGAGCCTAAATTCGGCATCCGGGTTAAAATTATGAAAACAACCGGGGTAAAGCTTGACCTATTGAACATTCATGCAAAGTTTCATCAATATTTGCCCACTGCCTTAAGAGGAGAAGATCTGTTAGGAAATTGTGAAAGATGGGCGAAGAACATTAGCCCACCTTGTGCACCAAAAGTTGAAAAGAGAACCGGATAAATGTAAGCACAGCAAATATATCGCCGATTTCTTCCAAAGCCGCGTAACAACATCTTTAAATCAGCCGTAGTTACGAGCTTTCAGCAGGAAATCGACGATATACATGACGATATGTGATAATAAGTTGCAAGTACAAGCCTTTGACCTTTGTTTTTACAAATAGCAAAATGTTTTAAAAGTTTTCATGCACAGACGTCAACAAGGGTTTATCATAGTTAAGGGGATACTTGCAAGCATCTTTGGGTTTATGCTAAAGCCTGACAAAAAAACTTTGATATGGTGGAAAAAGTAATCTCTTACGGCCCCGAAATGTATTTCATTTACACGCACTTCTTCTTTGGGTTGTTAAGGGTCTAATGGATAGGCGCAACTCCGTAAAGGAGTCAAAGAAATTATCATTAATGGCGCCGTGTCCCCTTGGTATTGTGTGATACTCAGTATTCCCTGTAACGTTTCATCATTTCGCAATAAACTTTGGCTGTTAAGTACTGCAGAGAAAAATATTTGATTCGTAAATTACTTGGATCGAAATATTTTCCGCGAGTACAGCATTTTCTTTACTAGAAAGTAAAAAAAGAGTTTAAAATCGTCGATTATTTCAGTCTTCTTTTCAATTTGAGTAACGCCAATATGCAATGATTCAGGCGATACTTAACACTTTCCTCAGTTTCCTGTTTTACAAAATTTTGGACCCGTCCAAATTCAAAGGTTTTACAGACGAAATTTTAAAAAGGATTTAATTTGAAAAATAACCATTCAGTAGGGTAGAAAATAGTCCGGAAAAAGAAGAAATTGCTTGTCAGAAGCAAAAATTTCTTTTTTCACAATGTTTTCTCAACAATAAAATCACTGGCACGTTAAAAGCAGGGATTAAACAGCAAAGGGTCAAGGAAGAGTAAAGCCTAAAATTAAATCACAAGAACGAAATATACCCTGTCACCTTTTTAGACTGGTACCACTGTCGACTAGCAAAAAGCCTTCATGCATGAGTCGTCAGAATGACAAGTCTATCACCTGATATGGATTCTATCATTGTACTTAAGTTGAAAAAAACTAAAAAGGGAACCAATCTAACCTTTTAATAGACTTTCTTAGTGCCATGCCTTTTTAGTCACGCTTGTATTAAGCGAATCCTACGGTTTCGACGTCCGGTCACGGACGGTACATTTACGTTTCTACGTTTTTCTGTCACTAATTGGTGGATAATTGTAAATCTACGTGGGATACCACCTGTTGGTAGGGAAAGGATGTAATGGTAGTACTTGTGCGAGAAATACTAAGAATATATAGTTAGGTTCTCAGATCTCTACAATATGACAGAAAAACCTGTTCAAATCGGTATAAAACGACATTAAAACGAACAAATAAAACAGTATTTTCCCAGAGCGTTCGCCTTTATGTCATGCTTCAATGAGGTCGTTTGGGTAAAAAGGGACAAAAAATCTTAAGTGATTTCTTAAAAACGAATCAATTATTTCTGTAGTGCTTTCGTCCCATAACAATAAGCTTTATATGTCCCAGTGGGCAATTCTCTGAGCGAAAAGGCAATAAACCGTATGGGAGGGATTCTGGTGGAACGGCTCGTAATAAATAGCGGAACAATTGTAACGTACAGGGTCCTTGATGAAGCGTTGCCGTCCGAGTGCTAAAATGGCGTAAGTGCCTATACATTGTATAGGCACTTACGACCTTGGAACACTCGTACGACGCATTTAAGTGGGAAGGGGCTTTTTCAAGGAATGCTTTCTTTTAGTATGGTTTAACAAGAATAAAAAGAAAAAGAGATCATAGTTAAAAGCATCTTCGCTAGCCAAGGATGATGCCCACTACGTGTTATATTCATGTGAATAGAACATTGTAGTGGGCATCACCCTTGTTTAGAGAAGATGAGTTAAAAGTGAAGATCAAAAATGATATATTCAACAAAATATTCATTTTCGTATTAAGTTGTAAGGGATCTTAGCAGGGAACGCATTCTCTTCCCTACGGTCTGGAAAAAAATTAAAATGAATAAAAAGTGACGATCGAATATGAACTATTCAACAAAACATCTATTTTGGTATTTTAATTAAAAAAAATTGTATTATATTGAAATATGTCCGAAATTATTTTTATTAAATGTGAATATATATTATTGTATTTCCATATTTATGGCCGTTTTCAAATTCAGCTTTACCTTTTTTTCTATTTGTTTCTTTGTTTCTTGTTACATATTCATGATTAAAAAAAAACAAACCTTCAGTTGGGAAGGCTAAATATCAGACTTAAAACGAGTCATAAAAAGCCAGTTCATGTATCAAATGATTTCTCGATTCCCCCCTAAATTTTATCAAATGTTAAATCACACCGTACAACCGGTTGCAGAGATGACGGGTGAGAGTCAACGATGACAGCATCGGAACATTATGCCGAGGAGACGGTAGGTCAAATAGATTTATTCGTGTAAATAAACGATTGAAGCTTTGGTATTCTAAAGCAGATAAATGATCGTGTAAGTGTTCAGCGCTTCTATAGAATAAATCTTTTCTCACATCCCTCCCAAATAAGGCCACAATCATTGATTATTTCGGAGGTTATCCATGAAAAGTTACGAAATTAGACTTTATGCCCTCATATTTCGCCTATCTCTCAATAAATGCTATTTTAACTTGTACACAGCTGAAGTCTAATCATCCGCCGATATTTCTTCCAAATTTGAAGCCATAGTTCAGAAAAATAAACACACAGCGGGTCCCCAAAGACGTCATGTAGTACGAAAAATGTTGCCTCTGTAGACAGTCGGAATTTCACGGGGTTGTCATAGATGACAGAACTGAATAATTTGTGATTGCTGATGTCGACAGACCCATATTCAGATTCTCGCTTAAAGAATGATCATTTTTGGTGTCGTATTTTTCAATAACACACCAAAACAATTTAGATCGACATACATGCTGACATTCATGTCCACTATTTTTCAAATGATGCGTCATATCGAATAATTCAAGGGATTTAATGTAGAATTTCAAATACTCACAAACCAAGAAAAAACAGTTGTGATCAGACTGGATATCTCGTATACGTTTTTTACTTGTAATTCCAGTGACTTTGTATACATTCGACGGGTCAAAAAAGCATTTATATTGAAAAACATAGTTGGCCTGTCTTTCATTATCTTTCGTTAACTTTCGATAATATCCACGAGTTCACAAGAATGATTTTTATTTTAGGTAAAATAAAATCTTGCTAACATAGCCAGGGATCGAAAAGGAGGATTATGAAAGATGAAAAATCTATCCGTTTCTTTTCTAAAAGCTTATTTCATTTTATGTATAGGTCACTGAGCAATAGGAAATTACTTCATGTAGATATATAAGAACAGGTGAGAGGGAGATTCGATCTTCGGACCTTGCACTGCGAGTCTCTGACCTTATGCATATATCTCATTCTATTCTGTTATCACGATTGGGTATATATTGTTACTTGAATGTAATGTTTGCTTATTGTTTATCCATGTAAGGAAGTGGGTTTCGAATACTTAAGAAGGTAAGCAGGAATATCAATTGATTGATTGAATGTGGTGTAACGCCGAATTCAACATTTTTGCGGTTATATCGCTGCGGCTGGAGCACCTAACAATGGTTTCCTGGTATTTCTCTCACCAGTACAACCATCACATCATTTCCTAGCCTCCAGCTGCTATCTCACATAGGTTAACGATTATCAACCCATTGGTGAGAGACCGATAACTTTCAAAGTTGACAAATTTAGGACAATTTGAAAGGAGTTTTACGTTGAACCTTGTAACAAAACAAAATGTGTTTTGTGATGTGTCCCTTTACACTCTATTTCATACTGACGCCAAAAAAAAACGCCTTAGTTAAATGCGAAATTTCTTTTCCATGTGGCATTTTACATCCCGAAAAAACATTGGTTAATTTTAATAAAACTCCCTCTGCGAGTGTCAAATTGAAAGGATTTTGATCTCGTGATTTGGAATGTCTAAACTTCAGAAGCGGTTAGATTTTTTCGAGGAACATGTGCGCCTTTTTAAGATTGTTGCTTCGATAAAAATTACACATGTTTCTCTAGCATTTGATATGCATGTCAGTGATTCACGCATGAAGTGTGCATTTCAATTTTGTAAACCTATCCTTTTCATGTTCTCAAAAATAATCCAACATTTTGTTTTAAGTTCAAATAAAAAAACACCCTGTGCATTTGAACCTGACTTTATACACTGATTTAATGGGTGGAAATCTAATCAACTACTTCTTCTTCTTCTATATCTTCTTCTTCGTTTTATGCATTTTTATTGTTTAGCGTCAGAAATCGTTATTATAAGGAAATAGATTTAGGACCTTAATCGCCGTTTTTAAGTTGGAATGCGGAGCAATTCCAACTTAGATTTAACAAAACCGCAAAATGAACACAAGATAATTTCATTTCGGGTTTCTTGAGAACACATATCACGTGAACAGGATGTGAATACACTTCGGCCTATTTTGTATATCTCAACTTGACAAAGACATACAGTTAATTTCATCAAAAAATAATAATGCTGTACAATTACACAACTATCACTTCACGTATATTATTAACACGCTAATTCATGTTTTAAATGATATTTATTGAAAATCGCGTACGAATATTAGTATCACATGTTTGCATTACTATATTTGGAAATCATGTGATAAGTCAAGTCCAATAAGGTCAGCAATTGACAAATAGCACTAGCCAATCACGTGATCTGCTTATTTGGTAATGTCGCGATCCGTTTTCTCAGTATTGTAGCAATAGCACAGACCAACCACGTGATCTGCTTATTTGGTAAGGTCGCGACCTGTTTTTCGTAGTATTATGTTACAGCTTCTTTTAAAGGTATAGTTTCTCTTTCTGAACGACTTTCTTTTGATAGGGTGTTATATTGTAAATTTCTTTCCTAGCTACGAAATAAAAATATTTTCTTAAAAAGATGATACACTTTTAAAGTTACTAAATATTTTTGCAACATATTGTCGGGGTTTTTTTTTTTCGTCATATTGCAGTTATCTACACGAATGTTTCATTGTAAAAACCCAATACTCATCCACACAAACCCACATCCACCATATCTTTAATTGAATTATAAATATCTTTTCCCAATTGCATTTATCACCAAGACAATTTGCCATTTAAAACAAACCAACTAGTTCAACTTGTTTTCTTCACATTCATACACATCAACACGTTTAAGAGCACCACCATACAGTTAGTTACATCGTGAAATTGACATTCATCTCCATAAAAAATATTCTTAATCGCTCACTCATCGCTTCATTGATTCATTCCAAACACTCACTAGAACTATTCAAAAACGCTCAAAGTTATTATAAAAATAAGCTCAAAATGTACATTCAAAATGAATTAGGCAAGAACCAATTCGCGATTTCACTGACATAATTTAAATTTAAAGCGTCTGATTGGTTCTTGACGATATAGAAAGCTATTGACTTTTATGCATATTTAACATGGGTTTTATATATCGCTAATTTTGTTCATCCTGAACAAAATAAGCGACACTGGATTCCCTCCCTTAGATTTCACTCAAAACTCGCTCCGCTCACTCATTCAAAATCATGCCTAAATCAATTCAAAATCGTTCACCTTATCAATTTCACGATGTTATTAACTGTACCCCCAACTCAGAAGAAGAGTAGCTTATATTGATTTCATCATGTCTGTCTCTCAGTCCATTGACCTTTTGCTTTCCGCTAGATAAACGGAGAAGCAATTGACCTGCAATAACGAAACTTTACACAAATATTGCCCATGACCCAAAGAAATGCCCTATTGTTTCGGGGTCATACATGTCACGGTCATCAGTAAATTTAAACAGTTAATAGTTTCCACTCTAACTGAACAACCAATTGACCCAAATCATAAAATTTGCCAATGACCCGAGAAAGTGTCCAATTTTGGAGTCACAAAGGTCGAAATCACAATTGAACTTCGTCCAAAAATTGTCTTGAGATTCCAACTCATGAAGTAAAAGACTTCCCTGCGAAAATGTCTTTTCGTCATTGACAAATCACTTGTTGAGGTCCACTTTACGACACTTCTGATTTAAAATGTAATTGATAACTCAAATGGAGCAGAAGTCATTCGAAAAATAATATAAAAACTATTTTGAGTGTACAAGTGTTCCCATGTGCGTCCATTAGTCGACTGTATGGTCCGTATCATTTTCTTCTTTTTTAGCTCACCTGAGCACAACGTGATCGAGGGGAGCTTTAAGGATCACCCTGACTCCGTCGTCCGCGGTCAATTTTCTTAAGACTTCTTCTTCTCCTAAACCGCTTGGCCAATTTCAATGCAATTTTGCCAGAATGTGACCCTCTTCAAAATTGTCGCTATATTCTAATTGGCCAATAAATATGGGTAAGACAGAGTGGGGCTTATTTTGAGCCCAAAATCTTTGAACGACATCTCCTCCTGAACCACTGAGCAGATTTCAATCAAACTTTCCAAGAATGTCCCTTTGATGACCCACTTCAAATATTGTTGGCAAAATTGTCATTAGCCCATAAATATGGGCGTGGCAGGGTAGGGCTAATTTTAAGTCTCCTCTGTTATGAATGGGTTGACAGGGTCAATTATGACTGCTTATAATTCGAATTATTTCTTCTCTTCAACTATTAGGCAAATTTGAAAGAATCTTTGCTAGAAAGTTTCTTGGATAAGATCCATTGGACTAATCGAATTCAGGTGAGCGGTTTAGGGTAATTCTGGTCACCTTGTTATCATTTTTCTTTCATCAGATTCAGGCCTGTATAGCGATTCAGGGGTTTAAGCGTCTCTCGTTGTTGAAATACATTGATTTATATACGCCCGTCAAAAGGCGACACGTATCATGTTATCACCTGTGGTGGGCGGGAGGCGTCAGCTTCGTTAGTAGCTTGAGGTCACCGTCTCTCGAACGCATTCCAACTTATCAGTACTTTCAGTACTTTGATTGTTTATATTTGTAAACAAATTTGTTTATATATAACATTGTTGGCCTGTGGCTCATTCAATATTCCTGCTTGCCTTCTTCAGTATTCGAAACCCACTTCCTTATATGGATCAAAAATAGGCAAACATTATATTCAAGTCACATTATATAACCAATCGTGATAATAAAATAGAAAATGAGCTATATCTATAAGGTCAGAGATTCGCAGTGCAGAGGTCCGAAGATCGAATCTCCCTCTCACCTTTTCTTATATATCTGCATGAAGTAATTTCCTATTGCTCAGTGGCCTTTACATAAAATAAAAATAAGCTTAAGAAAAGTTACGGATAGATTTTTCATAATCCTCCTTTTTCGATCCCTGGCTATGTAAGCAAGATTTTATTTAATCTAAAATAAAAATCATTCTTGTGAACTCGTGGATATTATCGAAAGTTAACGAAAGATAATGAAAGATAGGCCAACTATGTTTTCCAATAGAAATGCTTTTTTAACTCGTCAAATGTATACTAAGTCACTGGAATTACAAGTAAAAAACGTATACGAGATATTCAGTCTGAACACAACTGTTTTTTCTTGGTTTGTGAGTATCTGAAATCCTACATTAAATCTCTTGAATTATTTTTCGATGTGACACGTCATTTGAAAAAAAGTGGACATGAATGTCAGCATGTATGTCGATCTAAATTGTTTTGATGTGTTATTGAAAAATACGACACCAAAAATGATCATTTTTTATGCGAGAATCTGAATATGGGTCTGTCGACATCGGCAACCACAAATAATTCAGTTCTGTCATCTATGACAACCCCGTGAAATTCCGACTGTCTACAGAGGCAACATTTTTCGTACTACATGTCGTCTTTGGGGACCCGATGTGTGTTTATTTTTTTGAATTATGGCTTCAAATTTGGAAGAAATATCGGCGGATGATTAGACTTCAGCTGTGTACAAGTTAAAATAGCATTTATTGAGAGATAGGCGAAATATGAGAGCATAAAGTCTAATTTCGTAACTTTTCATGGGAAACCTCCGAAATAATCAATGATTGTGGCCTTATTTGGGAGGGATATGAGTAAAGATTTATTCTATAGAAGCGCTGAACACTTACACGATCATTTATCTGCTTTAGAATACCAAAGCTTCAATCGTTTATTTACACGAATGAATTTATTTGACCTACCGTCTCCTCGGCATAATGTTCCGATGCTGTCATCGTTGACTCTCACCCGTCATCGCTGCAACCGGTTGTACGGTGTGTAAATTGTTACCAAAATGTTTAGTGCGAAAAGCTTGTGAAATTCATTTTGTCCTTTCTACGAATTTGTCAAAATAAATGGCCCGATGGAGTACTAGTGTCATGATTTATACTACTTCATGTCCATTTCCCTCTCAACAATGCAATGGATGGTTTCGTAAAATTGTGAATTGTGGAGTTTTTTTGTTTTTGTTTTTAAGAAAATCAACATATCATCAGATATAGCTTGACACAAATATGAGATAACACGCGAGTTGATTTTGAAAAGAAATAGCAACCCAACCATATTTCTCTCTTCAAGTTCATTCCCGCTTTTTTTCTGTGCAGATGATTGAAGAGATGGAAGAAGAGAGTCTCTTTATCCATCCTAAGTTCTGTTTACAAACAACAACAACGACAAAAAAGACAAAATGTTAAAAAAAAGATACAAGTAAAATAAAATGAAAAAGTCAACAAATGAAAATGAAATGTCGTTAAACTCAGGTTTTTTATTTCTTTTTTTTCCCCTTTTTGAGTACAAATAAAGTTTAAGCACTACAATTATGCAGCGAAGAATAGAATGTCAACGGAAGCATGCAACCGGAAGTCAACTAACACAATCTTGTTGCCGAAATGGCGACATCAGCGACAAAAGAAACAAATGGATATTTTAATGAAGAACAGGGGAATTAGCCGTTATTGTCGCCATACAAAGGGTTAAACCAGGGAAATATTTAATGGCTCCCTGATTCATGTTAAAATAAGTATCAAATTCAAGTGAAATCTATTGCTTCCATCAATCGAAAACATTCCTCTTAACTAGAGATGTCGTAAAACACCGTCATAAAATGCAAGCACGCGTCTTCGGGTCATATTTGTCCAAAATTCAAATTGTTTAAGGCATATTTGTCATTCGAAACACGCTTGTTCATTGTTACCAAGACTGTAATCAAATGTCGCGGCGGTTTTCCGTACAACTGAAAATTAAGAAAAAAGCATATTTCTTTTGGAAATATTTTACGACTCCAAACATGCTGTAAAATGTCTTTAAATGGTAAAACCGGAAACAAGAACCGTGGTTTAGAAACCGTAAAACAACCCAACCCTTTGCGCTGCTTTTTGTTGTTAAGAAATAAACTATCTCTGAATTTTTTTCCAAATGAAAAAAAAATGTTTAACCTTATTTCCATTTTCCTTCATTGTTTGAAAGTTGCCATTTACTGCACTGAAAGGGACCGGTATTTTATCTCGAAACAGCTTTCAAATTATGTGTTGACTAGAAAACACGAAGAATCCAACTTGTACATTATATTGTGAATTTCTTGGCTTTTTTAGAAATCACTTCCTAGGATTTTTTTTTTTAAAAAAATCAAAAGAAGCAATGAAAGTAATTTACCATTTAAAATCACAGTAACTCACCAAGTTTATGAAGGAATAACATTATTTAAAACATATTTTTTTATTCCGAAAAATTATATCAGAAAAGTACATCTAAACGCAATATTAGAATAAAAAAAAGAAAAAAAAAAAACAAAAAAAAACACCAAATCTCATTTTTCCCTTAAAGAGAAAGTTTGAGAAGCCAGCTGCCCAAAATCACACCCTGTCATCCGGCCTGGCGCTCTGATCCAGTGCGTGGTTGGAATCTATAACAAAGACATTATATTTTGATTCAATGAAAGAGCTGTAAAACATGGTCCTCCGTCACAGTGTTATGATTTAGAGGGTCGTAAAGCGGCGATTAAAGCACCATAAAACGTTTGTCCTTGTTATTATTTACTTCGAATTGTCACTGATGGTTATGTGGCCAGAATGGATAGAGGAAATGTCCCCAAAATAATTTTGTTTCAGTTATATGTAAATGTGAAGTCATTTTCTTTTAACAGAGAGAGAGAGAGAGAGAGAGAGAGAGAGAGAGAGAGAGAGAGAGAGAGAGAGAGAGAGAGAGAGAGAGAGAGAGAGAGAGAGAGAGAGAGAGGGAGAGAGAGGGAGAGCAATCACTTATAGAGATAGAGTCAACCATGAGCACCACATGTCATCCAAAAAACAAGACTTTTTGTTGCTGGCTGGTTGACATTGGATAAAATATCGGAAAGGGGTGAAGGTTGATTGATTGATTGATTGATTGAATGGAGTTTAACGCCGCTTTCAACATTTTTCCAGTTATATCGCGGCGACTGGATCACCTAGGAATGGTTTCCTGGTATTTCTCTCACCACTACAACCACCACATCCTTTCCTAGCCTCCAGCTGCTATCTCACATAGGTCTACGATTATCAACCCATTGGTGAGAGACAAATAGTCGGAAAGAATGAGTGCTGCCGTCGGGGATCGAACCCGGGACACCTAGATTGACAGACCGGCGCTATGAAGGCGGCTAGGATGAAGGTTGAACTCACACAAGAGACTACAGTTTACAACATCGTGAAATTGACAAGGTGAATGATTCTGGAATTATGTTGGAATGAAATTGAATGAGTGCGACGAGTGAGTTTTGAGTGAAATTCAAGGGTGGTAATCCCAAATCGCTAATTTTGTTCAGGATAAACAAAATTAGCGATTTTTATTACATGTACCTTTCTTTTGAAAAATATGCATACAAGTTCTATAATTAGCATCATATTTCTTCAAGAACCAATCAGACATTTACAATCTTAAAAATGAAAGTGAAATCATGATTTTTTTCTAGCTTTTTTTATTTTGAATGTAGCTGTTGATCTTAGCTAGTGATTTTGGAGCGTTTTTGAATGGTTTGAATGAGTGTATGGATTGAATGGATAGGGCGATGAGTTGGCGATTTAGAATGGTTTTGATCGAGATAAATGTTAATTTCACGATGTTACTAACTGTATTTGTCAGTGGCCCGGTTAGCTCAGTCGGAAGAGTGGTCGCCTTAACAGCGAGAAGACCTGGGTACAAATCCACGACTGGCTGTTTGTTTTATTTCACGTGTGACATTTTGCGACAACCTTGGACCACAACTGAGTTGTTTGTAGTACATTGAACGTACAAATTGACGTTAAAGCTCTAAAGCTTAAGCTTAGAGAGTCTCTCTCGAACACTAAATCAATATGTTTTCATGTCCCTGAGAGAGAGGCAGTGGCTTAACCCCACCGCTACCCAATTTTAAAGGTGGGTAGACTGAGGCTGACCTTTACGGTTTTTTGCCAATAAACACATCCCGGCAACGATGGGACTCGAACCATGGAAACCAGGTCTTGGATCGAGAGCCTATACCACTAGGCCACCTGGGCAGTGAAAAGATTGAAAGATCGTGAAAATTGACGTAAAAGGGGGACGAATATTTAGTAAAAAGGGGCGAATGTCGTGTTAAAATCACAGTTATAAGAGAAATGTACGCTGCCCGGTTACCTCGGCGAAAAGTGGGCACACCTACTAAGATAAATGTTCCGGATTCGGTCTCAAGCCCCGGACTGGCTGCACGTTTTCTCTCAAGTGTGTCAGGAAAAGTTTAAACTTACATCAATTTAGTTAGATAACTTAGAAAGTATTGTTATATGTTGTTTGGTAGGTAACATACCGAAAGTAAAGTTTGGGCGACAACAGGGACGATAACAACTCCCATGACCAAGACTATGAAAGGGTTAATTCACGTTTTTGTTGGCGCTAACATTTGCAGAGATCCGAAAAAATGCTTTCACGCCCTAGAGGGTCACACAAGGATCATTCATGCCAATTTTCATTGAAATCTGGCCAATGGTTTGGAAGGAGGAGATTTAAAAAGATAAAAATAGTTAAAATAAGTCCCGTCCTGGCTTTCCCATGTTTTGAGGTCGAAACCAAATTTCTTGAATAACTTTAGAAGAAGGTCACCAAAGGATCATTTTTTCCAAGTGCAATTGAAACCGGGCAAATGGTTTAGGATGAGGAGATTTTAACAGATAAATATAGTTGCAATAAGTCCCACACTGCCTTGCCCTTGTTTGGGCGTCGATCTACATTTCATAATCAACATAAAAAAGGATCACCCTATTATCATTCATGCCTTGTTTCGTTGAAATCAGACCAATGGTTTTGGAGGGGGAGATTTTAATGAAAGATTTATAAAGTGAAAATTAGCCCCGCCCTGTCACGCTCAATTTTAGGGGGGGGGGGGGGTTATTCCAAGTTTCTTGAACAACTTTTAAAGACGGTCACCTAAGGATAATTCATGCCAAGTGTCATTGAAACCAGGCCAATGGTTTGGGAGGAGAAGATTTTTTTAAGATTTCATTGGGAAAATTAGCCCCGCCAAACCACGCCCATATTTCGGGGTCAATTCCAATTTCTTGAACAACTTTAGAATAGGGTCACCCAAGGAATATTTCTTCGAAGTTTCCCCAAAATCGGACCATTGATTAAGGAGGAGAAGATGTTTTAAGAAAAGTTTACGCACGCATGAACAGACAGACGCACGACGGACACACCCCATGACAAAAGCTCGCTAGACTTCGACCAGTGGAGCTAATAATTATTGAATGGAATTAATTTCAACTCTGCTGAATGAAAAAAAAACCAAACAAACAAAAAACATCAGATTCGTGAACCAGTTTTCAAGTAGCTACTTTTCTTCTTTTTGACAAAATGCAGCGAAGGATGAATATTTACATTTCGACAGATCATAAGTACGAAGTCCTAATTCGGCCAAGTGTATTTTTCCATGGACTCTTCGATGGCAACTGATACAAATCTGTAATTCCACACCCATTTCGGTAGATTCTAAGACTTAATTCCTTATTCGGACAAATGTATTTTCCCATGGACTTTTCGAGGACAACTGAGGAAAATCTGAAATTCCACATTCATGTTTATTGAAGGAAGCTTTCGCGTTTAAAATGTCGGACTGAAAATGAAAAAAAAAAAAAAAAAAAAATCCAAACGTGTATAAGTTTCTTGTTAAACGAAGAAGTTGAATTACACTAATATTGGACATTTTTATTGCCATCCTTTCCGCTGATTACAGGGTAGCGGGGCGTCATTACGTATCATTAGCGCCTATTTGGCCTACTGAGCGGGTAACCAGCTGCTACGACTTCCGGTTGAAGAAGACAAGATGGCGCACGTCTAGGTGATCAAATTAATCAACTGTGCAGTTTACAATAAAGGACTCTCAAAAGAAATTAGTCCCTCCTAAGTTTTGATTAGCATGTTTATTGCTTTATTGCTTGTGAATAAAACAAGTGCAATTCATGTGAATAACTTGCTGACTCGTGTGTACATGTAACAATACGACGAGAGTTCAACATAACACTCCTAGACATGGCATGTACTTAATTCAATATCTTCAAGAAAGGGTTTCGGATGGAGATTTTTTTTAAATATTTTGTATCAAAAAAGACAAAATTCATCTTGCCATGTGTCGTTTTCATGCCTCCATGTTGAAAGATTCTGTGCATTTTGTTTTGTCCGCTCAGCTGTCCATCTGTCTGTAAAACTTCAAAACAACAACAACATTAACAACAATAAAAAGAACATATGTGCAACTTTTAGGGGTTTGTAATTGAAGATAGAATAGTCATTTTTGACTTGATGTTATATTTCGTCGATGTAATTGTTCATTAACAGATGTCAAGATTGTGGTCGTGGTAAAATGGCATGTTCATCATCTTTAGCAAGTAAATGGAATTTCTAAATTGTATACACGAGAACCAATTAAAGATTTAGCTTTAGATTTAGAAGGGAAGTGCTTGTTTTCTACTTTTTCTACGCCTTCAGAAAGTTTTTTCATTGAAAATGGAAAATGTGATTTGAAAGTGGAAAATGTAAACAAGGGGGCCATGATGGTCCTAGATCGCTCACCTGAGTCTCTTTGGCCCCTGGGACATCACATTTATTAAATAGGCAGATGTCAAAAAGAAGATAATTTCTACATAAGATCAATACCATAGAATGTTTTCAGCCAAGGCAAAACGGATATGCCTTTTTGATCTTTGATTCTATTTAAAAAGGGATGCACCCGGGTGCAGCCCAAATGCGACCTTAGGGTCTTGATATGAACAAACTTGAGGTCCATTAGATGATGCTACATACTAAAATTGAAAGCTGTCTGCCTTCTGGTTTCAGAGAAGAAGATTTTTGGAGTTTTTTTCTATTTTCGCCCATAGCGCTCAGATAACCCAGGCTGAGCCCAAATATAACCCCAGGGTCTTGATATGAACAAAGTTCGTTGGGGCCCACTAGATGATGCTACAAACCAAATATGAAAGCTGTGTTCCCTCTGGTTTCGGAAAAGAAGATTTTAAAAGATTTTCGCTCTTTGATTGTATGTAAAAAGGGTTACGCCCAGGTGGAGCCCAAATATGATCATAGGGTCTTGATATGAACAAACTTGGTGGAGGTCCATTAGATGATGCTTCATACCAAATATGAAAGCTGTGTGCCATCTGGTTTCCGAGAAGAAGATTATTTACGATTTTTGCTCTTTGATTCTATGTCGAAAGGGTTGCGCCCGGATGGAGCTCAAATGTGACCCCAGGGTCTTGATATGAACAGACTTGGTAGAGGTCCACTAGATGATGCTACATACCAAATATGAAAGCTGTCTGAATTCTGGTTTCAGAGAAGAATACTTTTGAAGATTTTCATATTTTCACCCTTTTTGTTAAGGGTAAAGGGAAAGTTAAAGGTGGATTTCATTTATTTGAACAACTTTGGTAGAGCTTGACCCAAGGAACATCACTGCCAAGTTTCATCAAGATTGGACCTCCGATTTAGGAGGGGAAGATGTTTAAAGAATCTGTAGACGACGCACGACGCACGGCGGACGACGGAAGACTGACGACGGACATTGTACGATCACAATAGCTCACTTGAGCACTTTGTGCTCAGGTGAGCTAAAAAATAAAGAATAAAAAAATACAACACTTATCCAGCCCTAACGTTTAAAACACTCATTTCGATGGATTTAACTCTTGTATAACAATTCAAATTTCTCTCTATCGTTTGATGCTCGTTTCTTCGCAACACTTAATTTTTCACACACAAAATCATCTGCAAATTGTGTGCACTTGCATCAATAACAATAAATGCTGAATGTAATTATTCTATCGCTATGCTGTTATGCTGTTAAATGAGTTCATGACTTCTTTCATGTGGATTTATAAGAAGTTTATATATTTCGCGACGATTTAAAAATCTTTGATATTAGGTATCAAATATCATCGCAAAAGTCAATGACCTCCTCTTAATATAAGATTGTCGCCAAAAACGCCACAAAGTCGTTAAATACAGCTTGATAACAGAGTTACGTTCTGAAAACAGCAACGTATTTGGATAAAATTCTGACAATTGCAGCTTATTTATTGCTTCTATTGAATATACTTCAAGTTGTCATGCGATATATTCGAAATCCTATTTCCGCCAAACCCCTGTTACCTATTTTTGAATTGAACATACTTTTACAATCTACCCTTTCAAGCTTTTCGTAATTTCAGACTAATCAAGGAGTTTCAAGAAGACAATGAAAGGACTATTATTTTTGAAAAGTAGTCGGGGTTGAATTTATTGTTGGTGAAAAAACTACAACAATATATTTGTAACAAGTTCTCTTTTTTTTTTTTGGCATTTTTCCAAAGGCTACACAAAACGTGCCTAAGAAAGTGCATAAGGGCTAACAAGAAAGTGATATTTCACCAATATTGGGAATAAACCTCGCGAATGAAGCAATGAAAGCGCGTTATTTCGCACGTGGGCTTCGTTATGTCAAAATCATCAACGTTCCTACTAAAGTTAAATCAATGGAAAATATTCATATTAAAATTTGGCCTTGTCGTCAAAACCAGACAAAGATTTGACAATATGGGTCAACAAACTAGAATATCATTACGTCCCTTGACGACGAGCACCATTTCAAGTTGTCATTGTGTCATAGCGGTGAGTCCATATCGAAAACACAGAGGGACTTAAATTATCCGAGTTGTTCGAATCGGAATGTTGATCCGAGAGATTGCGACACGCCCGAGTCCCAAACTATCGTATTAATTAACACCGAGACCAATTGAAACCTCATCAAAATTCAGGCATGCACGGCCAACGCGTTCCAGTAAATGACGATTTGTTGATTTTGCCAGATAAGGCTGGATTGGTTTTTCTAATTAATGTTTACTCTAGGAAAAACAGATGTTTAATAGATAATCAATACTGTCAGATAATTAGTTTCCGATGTGATAAACCGAGAAATACTGCACGGACAGCGAGATATGATAAATTTCATAAGGTCATTAAATCTTCAAGAGGACAATTAGGTCGAATGTGTCGCATGATGTTGAAATAATCTCTTCAATTTTTACTGAAATTGGCTAAATATATAAAAGAAGCTTTTATTTTGAGGTCGAATAGAATTAATAATATCCAATCTTAACAAATAACAAGTTAGTTTTATGCTAGCTATAGTTCTAATAAATTATAATTGGCTTATCTGCTTCTCTTCCAATAAATATATGTGTATATATATATTTTTTCTCATGACTATTTGATCACGTGTTGTATTTCAATGTAATATTTGTATGTTTGACAAGAAACTGTATAATTTACGTCAATAAAATATTGTCTATTGTCTAAATAAGTCATGTGTTGAGGATGACAAAACGATGCAAACTATTTGAAAATTATACCCCGCTTTGCACGCAAGTGTGCGTGCAAAGCTGGATATAATTTGTAAACAGTTTGCATCTTTTTTGTCATCCTGAACACAGGGCTTGGTTTAGAGAACTCGCATAAACAAGCTGTGCGAATTCTTTATATTTTGCACAAGGTTTCTCTCCGGGTACGGACGCAATGGGGAAAATATCGCTTGTCAATATTTGTGACTTTTAAAATATCATATTGACATGTGTGGATTTTGCACGTCTACAGGTTGAACAGATGTACTGCTTGCACTTACGAAATTTTTATATTTTATTTAGATGATGAAACGATTCGCTGGTTATTTGAATTAGGTAAAGGGCTAGAAACATGTACCTTGCACACTAAATTTCCTATTGTAAATATACATTGTTCGATGAAGATTAACGTTTCACTATTAAGGACAAATATTGATTTTGACCAATTAAAAATGTTTCAACATAGAAGCGTGGTAGTTTTTTCAATCTTAGATTCGTTTTTTTGTTTGTTTGTTTTCTCATTAGATGAAGGGATGTCACAATCCTCCCTACGGAAACGGTCTTCTTTTTTTTAACCCAATTACTATGTGAACGTCAACCATTTTATATTTGTACACTATCGGATCGCTTGTAAATTTCGCATTCGGATAACAAACTCAAACAAAAGGAACCAGCAATAAGATGTCAATAATAGCGAGATCTGACAATTTAAAGATTGATCGGTGACCGATGAAGGGGGTTTAAACCTGAAACCTGACACCGATAACCCTGTCACACTATCCATTGATGCTGCACCAATCAATCAATTCCAGACAGGTGCGCAGATTGTGTGCACGTGCTGACATTACTTGATTGTCACAGTGTACCTTAATAATATGGACTGACTGCGCCATGGTAAAAATACATCCTCGGATACCCCGGGGTAACCCTACTTGCTACGCTATATCGATATAGCGTAGCAAATAGAGAGACCCCGGGGTATTCGAGGATGGTAAAGATACAAATGCTTCACACAATTCAAAAAGGTTAAAAAAAGATAAGGGAAACTGTACAAATCAGCGGAAGGGAGAGGAAGGTAAATAAAATAAAGGCTTTCTTATCACATGTAAAAATGAGCTCATAATAGTCGTCGCTTGTATCAAAGATGTTCTACGAAAAAGACACAAATAAACAAAGACAATATCATATATGAAGACAACATTTCTCAGTTACGCCCCCTTCTCTAACACCTTCTTTCGCTACCCAAAGCACAGCGATTTTTCAAAAAAAAAAAAAAAAAAAAAAAAAAAAGATAATAAGGATAGAACAGTCTTCAAAGTCTAAAGAAACGATGTAAAAATCTACGACAGTAGTTGGCGCACTTATTTTATGTTTAAAATGCGACATATTCTATGCTTTAGACAGAGAGTGAATGCACTCTTTTCACAAAGCTAAACATCTTGTTTCTATTCATCTTATGATATTTGTAAGGCATTCAAAGTTCAAGATAACTTGTCAATCTGAAGTGTTGCTTGTTTTCTCTAGAAGGCAGTTTTAGTATGGCAGCCACTTCGAGAGTGACGTGACATGTCGCGCTTCATTTAACTTGAACTGCCTACCCGATTCACTATTGACGGCTCGCAACACTTTCTGAATAATATTCCATCTGTTCGACTTGTTGAATCGACTAAATTTGTTTATGTTGTTCAGTCTGCTTACCATTTCCCCTTTCTATTTTAAAGCGCGATTTTATAAATCATTTGTGTTTAAGTGTACAAATAAGATGATTATTCCTAAAACCAATAAATATAAGCACATTGATAGTAAATATCGATACCGTTGCACTATCGTCTAGGGCATCGTCTTGCGCGAAAATAACCTTTGTGATTTATCGAGCGGTACCGGAACTCTGTCAACGAAAGGGTATAATGTACTTGGCACGCGTAAAAACGATTACCAGTCTAAAATTGTGTTTAGAAATCTAAGAAAAAACACATCTAAATGAATTCATCTGTGAAATTCACAAATTTACCCTAAATCCCACGAAAAAAGAACCTTAATAAATGTTCATGTATGATGAGCAACCTAATGATACTTTAACACCTTTGCTTTCACGCGAAACGTATGCTGAGATAGATGGTGCTAAAAATCAAAATTCTCAGGTTCGTTTTTATATTTTTTTAATTTTGTCACACATGCTTATCAAACATTTTGTTTTCTTTAATGCTGTTCGGTGGTTTTTCGAGAAATAACGGTAGATTATTATTTGAAAAACTCACTGCAAAAGCAGTGAAATTATCAAAAACTTATACCCTGCTTTTGTGCATTTCATCCTATTTGACGTCATCTATGCGGGGCGAAATAAGCGACGTCACAATGAACGTTGCATAGCAATCACGTGCAAAATGACGCGCTTTACGAAAATATATCCTAGAAATTTCACATTTTGTCTCATTTTTGCAATAAAGAAATATAATAATACATGTAGTTTGTTTTTCGAGTAAGATCGATTTATATTTCATTTCGTGAACAACAAAAACTATATTTTCACTCGTCACTCCACCACTCGTGAAAATATAGCTTTTGTTGTTCACTCAATAAATATAAATCGATCTTACACTGAAACAAACGATTATCCTCTACATATGTAGTTAGTTTCTAAAAAAAGAAGATACAAGTAGACCATTTGTTTTTGTTGATGTTCTAAGACCAATTTAAGCTGTAATAGCTTCATTTGATTTATATAAATTTCAGGACTTTCCTAACTGTATTTGGTAAAAAAAAAATATATATATATATATTATGCTTTCCTCTGATTTTTGGAATTGTATTTACAAAAACCAGAGTTTCGCTGCAAGTTCACTTAATTATAACTATAGATACGACATTTGTTGCCAACTGACCATAATTTAAAAACAGATAAGTCGTAATGGAGAATAAATAAATTGTTATGTCATCGTGAAGCCCGAACTAATTCCACAAAGTTAGTAGACTGATCCCTGGAATAATTTCTCGATATGTTCTCCCTGACATGCTGTCATTTTAGCGTAAGTAAAATATTATCTATTCATTTGTGCGACAGCTAAATTATCTTCTAACATGCAAATATATCATGCTTACGTTAAACAAACCCGACTTTTAGGGTTATGCGAAACGCCTTATTTCAAAGGCAATATTAAAACCTTACATAGAATATAACCATTCGTAAAAAAGTAAAATTTAGATCGAATATTTTAAAAATTAAACGGGCAAGTTAAGCGGAAAATTGAAAACCAATTTGCCATCGAAAAGGTTGTGTTAAACCTTAAATCCAACAAATGTTCATTTGTTTCGTTTTTTTGGATTTTTTTGCTGATTGTATCAGGACGTAAACCAATTTTGAAAGTGCAGTCTTAGATTTGGCTTGTTGTCCAGTTGGCGTAGGTGCCTTGTAGCCTTCTTGGAATTCGAACTAGCTATCTCCGACCTCTACCGGATCATGGTATCGCCCTCCTGGCCTTTGAGCCACTTAAAGGACATTCGTCAACTAGAACATCGTGAGAATGATCAACCGACTATCAATAATGAACGATATATTATTACAATATACATGTAAGTATTTAATTTAAGGTATACTACATCTACAATGTACAACATGGTTTTTTGTCCAGCAAACTCAATGGATAAAAAGGACCTAAAAGCATGAAAAGTTGGACATCGTTGACCTACGACCAAAGAATTGTAGTAACTAGGTATTTTTAAATTGTTTAAGTATATAATTTATATATAATTGTTCAATTTAAGGTATACTACATCCAAAATGTACAACACGTTGGGTTTTTTTGTCCAGGATACTCAATTGATAAAAAAGGACCTAAAAGCATGAAACATTATTTCCAAGATAGACATTGTTGACCTACGACCAAAGAATTGTAGAAACTAAGTATTTAATTGTTAAAGTAAAAAATTACATTATAAGTATTTAATTTAAGGTATACTACATCCAAAATGTACCATATATTTTTTTATCCAGCATACTCAATTGATAAAAAAGGACATTAAAGCATGAATATTATTTCCAAGATCGACATTGTTGACTCGCGACCAAAGTATCATAGTAACAACCTATTGTGGATGTTCTTACAATAGTCTGGAATTCCAAAAACAACGTTATTATGATAAAAGATTGAAGACTAAGGTATTCAAAAGAACAGAAATTACAACGACAGTCGGGTTCAAACAAAACGTTTTACGAAATCTGCAGACTTTTCCTCTCCAGGTTTCCGGTAGGTCTGTCTGGGTTTTCGATTGTTTGAATATGATATGCGTTTTAATAATCTGATGTTTGTTTATCAGAATTACTTCGGTAAGCTGATAGTCTGCTGTACCTTTTTATGGCATTTATTTGCGACATAACAAAACAGGGGCCTGTTTAACAAAACATCTTGCGATCAATTTTTGTATTAATAAAAAATTAAAGTTACTTATATATACAAATATGGAATTTTACCTTGCATCATCTCATAGGAATCGTCTTCTAAAGACGATTCCAATGAGTTATTGCAAGGCAGAATCTAACAATGAATGAAAACACCAATTAGTGTTTGTGATTTTGACTTACGGTATTTTTTTTTCGTAAGAAGTTAAGTAAAACGGGCCCCTGGTCCTTAAAGTCGTAAAACTACAGTCTTTGTAATTCTTTCGTATCGACTCTTCTTTTAGTAATTGTTTAAGCAAAATTGTTTTTGTTCTATTTCGACAAAAGTTTAAACCGCGAAAAAAAAATACTGATGTTTTCATGTCCCTGAGATATTGCAGCCTGCGATTTCGGTACGGAAATTGTGACGTCGTATGATATTATTTTTCCGTACGAGAATTTTACGGACACAGAAGGGTGGTAAAAAAAATCACAAAGCAAAACATTTCAAATTGGCCATGCGTTGTCAGTTCGACATTGCGATGTATTTTAGCAGTGTCTACGTGCTATGGTCTCCATGCGTTCTTGCGAATTAAAAAAATGTATTTTTTTGCAAAAGGTCTGCGAAACCCGAAAAACCGTGTGATGATGACATGGACACCGTAGGCCACCGCAGGTGCACCGAACGATTTGTGGTTTATGGTGAGTTGAAGGGCGTCGTGTGGGCTCCGTAAGCCAAATGCTAGCCTTAATTGTTCATATGATGATTTTTTTTGTCAAGTTTTCTGCAACTCACCGGCCTTTATCAGAAGTCATGGTTACGTTGACTTGGAAATTAATATGAAATTACTAGTAAATCGACAAAATTTCTAGATTTAAATCTCCATAAAAACATCATAATTCAACATCACGAAGCAGGAATGCAAAGTTCTTTCCAAAAGGACACAGACTACTTTGATTATAAGATCTTAAAAGAGCTACATGTACGTTTTAAAATTTGATTCATGGAAATAGGAAACCAATTTTTCATCCAACCATATTGCAAGAATGTTGATGTACACAACTTGAATTTAATCACAGAGTGATATAATACCAACTTTTCTCTCATCTTTTATCTTCTACAATGGCATAGTTGTACATGTTTTTTCTATAGTCTAAGGGAGATAATCACGGTCGGTATTCAAACGGGAATATTCCAGCTGATCTAGAAAGAAACGCTTTACTTGGTGTTGTCATTGTTGCTTTATTGAAGCAGGGACGAACAGGACCCAAGAGTATTAATATTTTTCCTGCTCAGTTGAAGTATTACTCAAACTTTAGGAATTGAAACAAAATTCGAGTGGTTGGAGTATTAAATCATAGTTTTGTCTATATTGAAAGACACAAACTATGTTTAAGCTTGAACACCTCGAAATGATTTGTAACTATTACACAATATAATGTTGTCAAGCACTTATCATACTAAATGTATTTCATTTGAAATTCATCTGTATTCTGGAGCCAAAATATGAGAAAATACTCTGTTGAGAGTAAAAAAAAGGTTGTATTGCATTTCGATAAAATGTCATTCGTCTCGGCAATAACTGGTAACAAATGTTTATGGCCCTGTCACACCTCAACGTTTTAGCCAGCGCCATAGTATTATTGATCATTAGGTACTTAGCATACTTTGATTGTTGAATATACAATTTGATTATAGTTTGAGTTACGCCCCTTGCTTTGTAAATTACCATTCTATCTGCATAAAAGCACGTTTCAACCGTACTTGTTATTTGTCTTTATAAGATCATATTTCCTTACTGGCGTGGTGGCGGCGGTGTCTTGATGAACCTAGACGTTTTCCTACTGCTATTTACACCTTGATCAACCCACTAATTAACAGATAAGGAGATATTTTCGCCTTCTACAAAAACAAAAGTCAATCAAAGTACCGCAGGAGTGGCGACCAGGGCCCCAAAACAATGGGCTCTGACAAAGCAGGAGACTATCACATCCTTTGAAGCCTGGAGACAAAATCTTCAGTATGTTCTCTCACTGGATACAAACTTCGCCCCGTTCCTAGTTGATGGTTCTGTGTGGTTAAAAAAGACTTCTACCACACCACTTCGAGGTCTTACAAATGATGGCGAAGATGTTCCTGAAGCCCGTCGAAGAACTGCTGAACAAAAAACGACTCATCTCGACCTTATGCTAGGCCAGATAGCCAATTTCTGTCCTGTAATTTCAAGGAACACAATCGTTAAAAACTCAACCTCATTAAAAGGCATATGGCAATCAATTCGATTACATTTTGGTTTTCAACTTACTGGCGCTCATCTTTTGGACTTCGATAAAATTCAACTTGAACATGGCGAGAGACCCGAGGACCTCTTTCAGAGATTAAGTAGCTTTGTGGAGGATAATCTCTTGAAACATGATGGTGGTATCAGCCACCATGGAGCAGTACCTGATACAGACGAGGATTTTACCCCTTCTATAGAGAATTTTATTGTACTGACATGGCTTCGACTCATTGACAGTAATCTTCCGGGGCTGGTTAAGCAAAAATATGGACCAGATTTGAGATCTAACACATTAGCGTCCCTGAAGCCCGAAATTTCGCAGGCACTTGACAGCCTTCTGGATGAGCTACGCACAACAGCTGACGCCCGTGTGCTACGCACAGCCTTCAACAAAGGCAAGGCTGACTATCGGTCTAGAACTAGCCAAACTAATCAAGAAATATGTCCCCTCTGTAAACAGGCAGGTAGACCAAAGTATAAACATTTTCTAAGCAAGTGCAAATTTTTGCCAAGTCAAGATCGGGCTTATCTTTCTCGCGTCCGTCTGTCTCAGTGCGTAGATGACATGGAGCAACAATCTCTTAATTGTGAAAATGATACTGAATCCGATGATGAACCGGACGTTTCAAAGATGCACAAAGTTTCTACTCTTCGACGCGTGTGTACCAAACAATCACCCTTTATGAAGGTCTTTTATCAACACTACCCTGTTCAGGTCACATTAGATACTGGAGCGGAAGTTAGTATGATTAAACATTCCACTGCCAAGTTCATCGGTGCCAAGATTAATACAAGCAGTCAGAGTGCTCTTCAGGCAGATGGCATTACCCCATTAAAGATTATTAGCGAGACTAAATTGACTCTTACTCGGGGTGATCATGACTTACTTCTTGAAGCATTAGTTGTTGACAATATGGATGTTGACATTCTAGCCGGTATTCCCTTTATGTCCACAAATGACATTTCGGTTCGTCCGTCAAAACAACAGATTTTAATTGGTGACAATGACTCATTTTCTTACGGTAGTTCAAAGTCATCTTCGCAAAAGAATTGTGTCCGTCGCGCAAAAGCCCATGTGTTAAGGTCTTCTAGCCACTCAACGGTCATTTGGCCTGGTAGCTATGTAGAGGTCAGTGTTCCTCAAGAACTTGACCAAGATGGTACATTCGCAATTGAAGCACGTCAAGTTGAGAACTGCAAATCTGAGCGCACATGGCCTAATCCAGGATTTATAGATGCGGTACAAGGAAATAAGGATTGTTAATGATACGGACTCTCCCCAACATTTGAAAAAGCATGAACACTTTTGTCAGGTTAATAACACCACCCCAATTTCAACTTCTGGATTTCAGACTGATGATACTTTGCTAAGTTGTAATCAATGGACTGTGAGGACAGCTTCAACTGGCACTCAGCATTCATCACATGTTCATTTGGATCCGGATGATATCTTGGCGGAAGAGACCAAGGACAAATTTCGCTCAATTCTGAACACTTATGACGCAGTTTTTGATCCAAATATAGCCTGCTATAATGATGCCTTTGGACATTTTGAAGCATCAGTAAATATGGGACCAACTCAGCCCCCACAACGCAAAGGCCGCTTACCTCAGTATTCAAAAAATAAACTTGTCGAGTTACAAAATAAATTTGATGAACTAGAAAGTCTTGGAGTCTTTAGCAAGCCAGAGGATGTAGGAGTAAGTGTCGAGTACTTGAATCCCTCCTTTCTAATAAAGAAACCACAAGGGGGATACCGGTTGGTCACTGTCTTCGCTGATGTAGGTCGTTACAGCAAGCCTCAACCGTTATTAATGCCTGATGTAGACTCCACTCTCAGAACTATCGCACAATGGAAATACATCATTACGACTGATCTAACAAGCGCATTTTACCAAATTCCCCTTTCAAAGGCCTCAATGAAGTACTGCGGTGTAGCCACCCCATTATGGCGCGCGAACGGGGTCAAAAGTCAGAATACCGCTATACCTACAAAATAATGGAGGTATACCCGTAATATTATATCGGTATACCGATAAAAATGAGGGTGAACCTATAAAATGAGGGTAAACCCATAAAAAAATGGGAGTATACCGATAAAAGATGGAGGTTTACCGCTAATTTATAGGTACACCCTTATTATTTTTGACCCCTTTCATGAAAATCTCATTATCCAATCAGAATGCCCGTTACATCCCGACTTTTCGGTACTTTCCGTACTTTTCTGCGGCGCTGGTTTGTTTACACTGGAGATCGACAACCGGTTTTTAACTCCGAAAAATCAATTGAACTGGCATTTAAACAACGATTTCAGTAACTTACGGTAAGAATTAAAGATTAAAAGGTTTTTTTTTCGATAACACTTTGTTAAACGTTACAAAGAGAATTTGTATCGATGAAAAACTCAATTCGTCCCATCGAATTTCGTTCCTATCTAGACAGTGACATAAAATCACACACATCTACTGTTGAGCAAGAGAGATATTTATCATATGATAGAATTAAAGAAACTAGGTATATAGTGCTGTTCCTATGAACGAATACGCAGAACCTGGTAAGCTCAGCCAGTAACACAGTTGGCTGTCTTTTAACAGCATGGGGCTGTTAGTCAAGTTGAACCAATGAAGTGTAGTGATCGACAGTGGTTAGACTCATGATCAGGTGCCCGGCAAGCTCAGTTGGTAGAGCGCCGTGCTAGTGATCAGAGGGTCATATGTTCGAGTCTCATGTAGGGCACAACTTTTCTTCCTAAATTTACTTTTAAGGCTCATGCAGCTAACTTTAATGCAACATTTGACATAAGTGGATGACACAAGTTCTCAATAGGGTCATATGTTACCCAACAATATAGGTATGCTCATTAGTATCCTAGATCACTCACTTCTCAATAGGGTAAAACACGGTATGAATTTCTCTTTTGTTTCCAGCAAAATGATTGACCATATGCATTTTAATTCCACTCAAGTTATGGGGAAATCCGGTGTATCGTCTTAAGCTGCACAGTTATATAACATCATGAAACACAAGAAAATAGCCACAAAATCTAAAAGCAAATTACCTGTTTTGTCATGTTCAAAAAATTAATCACTAAATCAATTTTAAACACTAAGTTTGCATGGAATTATACAGAAAAAAAGATTCCTGACTTTTATCAGTGTTTTTCTTTCACAGGTATATTAAAGTTAGATACTTTTCTGAACTGCACATGAAGTTAGATTCTTTTCTGAACTGCACTTGTTTAGCCGACAAAAAGTGTGTCTATTAAACACAACAGTGTCTTTAAAATCACCGGATTCTGTAATTCAAGAGACAGTTTCTTCTTGATAAAATACCATTTACATTGCCAAAATAATTGAAAAGTTCAGTTGTGTATTGAATTTTTGTATATATATGCAATATTTCATATATTTACATGATTGATGTACTTGACTTTCTTTTGTGCAAAGGTATTAACCAACAGGACTGTAAATTTTTGTTGAAAAATTTTAGCACTTATAAGAAATAAAACACACTCCCTTTGTCGTCCTTGATAAATAACCTTTCCGCAAGATTATACTGACTTCATTTCTATACATCTACATTGTGCGTCTCGCGATCAAATCTGGACCATTACGCGACGGGTTAATAAGAGGAACCTTATCCAATAATGATATCTATTTTAAGACATGAATGTAAGATGATTAAATTAGAATAGGAAAAGATGGCTGAGGTAGAGACGAATAGGTAATATTGAAAATTTAATTGTACATGGATAATGAAGGGTTTTTAGCTCCACCAACCGAAGGCCAGCAAGCTAAATTGTCATAGCATTGTGTCAATCGTGTGTCTGTCTGTGCTTGCATTAATTTTTCTTAAAACATCTTTTCCTCACAAAGCAATGGGTGGATTTTAAAAGTTACTTGATAGAAATGTTTCTTGGGTGAGCCTCTTCTTAAATTGTTAGTGAAAAATTTATTGAACCTTTAAGATACAAGGCTCATATTAGGCATGGTGATAGATCTCAATAATATGCATCTGCTGAAACCAAAGTCAAGGTCATGTGACAAGGTCAAGGTCATCTGTCAAGGTCAAATAAGTAAAAAAAACTTAACAAAAAAACTAACATTAACAAAATCGTCAAGCTTATCTCATATTTGGCATGGTGATAGATCTCAATGATATGCATCTGGTGAAACCAAAGTCAAGGTCATGTGGCAAGGTCAAATTCATCTATCAAGGTCAAATAAGTCAATAACTTAACGGAAAAACCTAACATTGCCAATATCGTTCACCTTATTCAAGATACAAGGCTCATATTTAGCATGATGATAGATCTCAATGATATGCATCTGCTGTTGGTACCAAATCAAGGTCATGTGACAAGGTCAGGGTCATCTGTCAGGTCTAATAACTTAAGATCTTAACAAAGGAAACTTAACATTACCAACAACTTCAAGCCTATTCAAGATACAAGCCTCATATTTAGCATGGTGATAGATCATACGCATACGCATCTTCTGAAAGCAAAGTCAAGGTAATGTGACAAGGTCAAGGTAATCTGTCAAGGTCAATATTTTCAAAAAAAAAATGCTGTTGTAGCAGGGGTGCGTTTCACAAACACATCTTATAAACTTTAATAATCTCCTCCCTACTCATTTTGACTAATTTAAATGAAACTTGACTTGAATACTTCTTGGATGACCCCTCACTTAAATGTTCATGAAATTTTGATGCGTATGTGAATATTGTCATGGCAGGGTTGGTCCAATTTTCACTTTGAAAATTTAAAACGTCTTTTCCTCCAAATCAATTGGACTAATTTCAATGAATCTTTGAATGTTGCATTCAAACTGGAGGTCTCGGGTTTGATCCCCCATGGCGACACTCATTCTTTTAGACTATTTGTCTCTCTCCAATGGGTTGATAATCGAAGACCTATGTGAGATAGCAGCTGGAGGCTAGGAAAGGATATGGTGGTTGTACTGGTGAGAGAAATACAGGGAAACCATTGTTAGGTGCTCCAGCCTCGGCGATTTAACTGAAAAAATGTTGAAAGAGGTGTTTTGCTTCATGCAATCAATCAATCAAATGAATGTTCCATGTATGACCCTTACTTCAATTGTCTTTTATTATTGTGCATATCTCGAATTCAAATCTTGAGATGTTATAAAACCCTTGGGATGCTGAACCGGGATTATTTCTGCTTTCAATGGCAGGAGGTAAAGACCATGATCAGCCTGCACATATGTGCAGTCTCATCTTAGTCTATATCACCTGATTTCCATTTTTAACTAGAAAAGAGACAAGGGTTAAAACCAGCAGAGAGCAACCGTCAAAGCGCTCCGGAAGCACATCTGAATATTATTAAAAAGGTCACAGGTTTGATTCCCAACGTCAGCACTCATCCTTTCCAACTACATGAATTTTGTATTTCACCATTGTGACCAATGGGTAATGGATAATCATAGACCTGTGGGATAGCAGCTTTAGGCTAGGAAAGAAGGAAATGGTAGTGCTAGTTTGAGAAAATCCAGAAATCCATTGTTTATTACTTTAGCCACCATTAGATATAACTGAAAGAATGTTGAAAACAACATAAAGCCCAATACAAACAAACTAAGTTAAAGCCAGTGGAACAATACAGGCATCTTTGTCTTTTAACTAAGATAGTGGGGCAAAATATTGCCCCCCTCCCATCTGAGAATATTTCTCCTAAAACTGCATTTACCCCTGAAATGTCATTTTACAATCTTAACAAGGTTCTCTCATGATAGTATTTTTGTTTACAATTACAGAGCTCTAGCTATCAGCTTGCAAACTGCTTTGTAAATATATTTTCTTTGTGTATATAAATTATTTTCAAAGATTTTCAGTAGTCAAGCAAAATACACAAGTGAAGAATTTTTTCTCATAGAAAGTCATTCAACATTACCATTTCCATGGAATTAGGGGCCGTGCTCCCTTCCCCTATGCATGAAAAGAACCATTGCTATTAGTTTTTGAAATGCACATTATTATCATTCATTCATTTAATTTAAGAAAAAAATACTGATTGGATCTGGAGAAATGCAGTAGATGTAACTTTTATGTTGAAATCCGGGATGTGAAGGTCAAAACTTCTAATTCAATACTAAACTATCAAGAACGACAGAAAGTTGAGAACTCCATTTAGCGACAATACACCAAAGTTGGATGACCAGCTGGTGGTTTGGACTAAATGATGTGGTTGTACTGGTGTCAGAAATGATAGGAAACTATGGATAGGTCCACATGCTGCAGCAATATAACTGCAATAATGTTGAAAGTGGTGTTAAACCATTGAAAATTAATCAAAACCAACAGATAAGTTTATACTGCATGTACATGTATGTATAGAAAATAACACCAGTTAAAGCATACTTAAACTTGTTCACTGGGTAAAGGCCTTGGTCACCCAACCATGCGAGTAAATACAAACGAAGGAAGAATTAATACAAGTATCATTATCCTTGCTTCAATAGATCAGGCGCATATTTATTTACTGGTGCCTGTCTGTCTTTCTGTCTTAGAAAACCTAAACTGAGAACTAAACATGTTGCTGTAACTTCAACACTGTATGAGAGACAATGCTCTCATCAATACGCCATCTCCTCCTATACTTCTCAGTCAAAATCAACCAAACTTGGCAGAAATATTCCTTGGATCATCGGGTCCCTTGTAAAAATTGCTAAAATGAAAAGGATCCGTGCCATATCACAAGAAAGGGGGCCTTAATGACAATTTTCTTGTTTACACTCGGGATGCCATAAATATGACCCAATCTTCATGAAACTTGGTGAGATTGTTGGCCAGGTCACAAGGATTAACCCTATTGAAAATGGGAAGGATCAGTGCCATATCATGGGAAAGGGGGCCTTAATGACAATTTTCTTGTTTACACTCTAGTGGCCACAAATATGGCCCAATCTTCATGAACATTGGTTAGAATGTTTGCCAGGTCACAAGGATGAATCCTATAGAAAATGGGAAGGATTTGTGTCTTATCATGGGAAAAGGAGACTTAATGACAATTTTGTTAACACTCTAGTGGCCACAAATATGGCCCAATCTTTATGAAACTTGGTCAGAATGTTTGTCTGGTCTCAGAATGCTTGCCTTTATCAAATCGTAGTAAAAATGGAAATAGGGTCTAGTTGGGTCAAAAATGGGTCATGGGATCAAATTTTAGAAAAACCTTTTGTGCAGCCTGGAGGCTTTATTTTTGGCTCAAATTTCTTGAAACTTTGTCAGAATGTTTATCTCCATTCATTAGTCAAGTTCGAAATGAGATCAAGTGGGGTCAAAAATGGGGCCAAGGGTAAAAATTTAGAATCAAAGTGCTGTCAGCACTGTAAATCGGACATAATTGAGAGGCTGGGATAGTGCAATAGTTCGCCAATCAAAAGGGCTCAAATTTGGACAATAAAAGTTGGTAAAATATTTGCCCAATTTGTGAGTTTTTTGTCTTAACACTTCATCTTTTCGAGGACATCGCCGGCTCATCCAACCTCGTGGGTCCGATTTTGGAAGTTTGCTGATTCGATAGCCCTCTGCTAGTCTAAATTATTTCTTAGCAGATTTTTTTACGTTGTTATAATGAGTACACGCCAAGCTAAAAGCTTGTCTGTTAATATTATTCCTCTCTCTAGAGTTTAAAAGCCTGTTTAGCAACAAAACATTTTTCATTAAACTATTTACAATTTTGATTACCAACATGTTTGTTTTTCAAGCATTGGGTTTTCCCAAATACTATAAATGCAATTTCCCTCAAGAAACACGTGAAATCGGCAACTATGCTATTTATATCTTTGGTTTCTGACCAATCAATTAAATCTAGCAGCACTCTATGATTATTCATGAGTTATTCTTAAAATAGATCGCTCTTACTGCTATCCTTTATCAGTTTATCGTATGTTTTTGTCGGTTTATTTGTTGTTGAATAATTTTTCTTCATACTCAAATTTGAATTTATTGTAAATAGGATTGGAGCGTGATCAGAGTGCTCATTGAAATCAAATATTTCAAAATTACAAAATTATTTCTATTTGTTAACACATAGTAGACAGTACTCATTCCACCAGTAGACTTCCCACGCTCCCTGTCAGAGTGCAGACGACCATTGACAAATGACAAACAACTTAATTGACACATTTCTAGCAGACGATGTCCATTGCATCTACCACGTGGTGTGAATTTACGCGTGGGTTTTGACCGAGTGATAATCATAACAGAATTTGATTGGTTGTCAGCCCTACAACTGGTTAATGACCGTTCGAGAAAAAAATCAGAGTAGTAACATTGTAAGTGCTACAAATTTATTTTACAGTTAACCTATTGTACGTTTCAACTCCTTTACTCAACCGAAAATCTTGTTATAAACACTGAAAATACTAACTGTAATTACTAAAAGCGAAAATTACATCAAATTTTGTATTAGCCTCTTCTCTATTTGTCGAAAAGTAAATAAGATAAAAACAAAGTTTGTAGATTGTGACTGAAAAGGCCGTTTCTTCGGTGTTTGAAAACACATTATTTGGTTTGAACACATTGCTCAGAAGATAAAGGTAAAAATGTACTGGGTCAAACAGACTGGATTTCTGGAAACCGGTATAAATCTCCGATTTAAAAACCTTGTGTGCATTATAGAGGCCTCATTTTTGGCCCTAATATCTTGAAAACTGGTCAGAAGGTTTGTCTCAATCAAATCTCGGTCATGTTCAAAAATGGGTCAAGTGAGATCAGAAATGAGGTCAATGGGTCAAATCTTAAAAAAAAACTTATGTGCATTCTAGAGGCCACATTTTTGGCAATTTGAGGCAACATATTTTACTCAAATGTCTTTTGTATCAAATTTAATCGCAATTTTTGTCTTCTTGATATCTCGGATTTTTATTAAGCCAGTCATGATGGACACATGCCATATCACAGGAAAAGGGGCCTTAATAATAAATTTTTTATTTAAACTCTAGAGGCCACAAACATTGTCCAATCTTCATGAAACTTGGTCAGAATGTTGGTCAGGTCACATGAATTAATCTTTTTGAAAATGGGAAGAAACCACGCTTTATCACAGGGGAAGGGGCCTTAATGACAATTTTAAGAGGCCACAAATAAGGTCCAATCTTTGTGAAACATGTTCAGAATATTGGTCAGGTCACAATTTTGAGCCCATAGAAAATTGGAAGGATCCATGATATCACAGGAAAAGGGGCCTTGATGAAGATTCTCTTATTTACACTCTAGAGGTTACGAATGTGGTTCACTTTTGTAAACTATGTCTAATTGTCTGATGAGTCACAAGAATCAACCCTTTTGGAATTTGGAAGGGTCCTTTTGATAAGTTTTATTTAATTCAACCCCCTCTGGAGATGTCGTTCAAAGATTTTGGGCTCAAAATATTCCCTCCTGCCATGCCCATATTTATGGGCCAATCAATTTTTCATGATCAATTTAAGTAAAGAGTCTTCCAAGGGACATCGTTTGGGGTGAATAATAACATGCATAATAAACAAGAGGACCATGATGGAAATGGGAAATGGGGTCTTAATGATAATTTTCTTGCTAACACAGCAGGAGCCACAATTCTGGTGAGAATTCATATCTAGCCTATTGAAAAAAGTATTGAGCCATGAGAGAATACAGGAAAAGGGGCCTTTATTCTCTTTATCTACTCTAGGCGTTATTTTCTCAGTATTTCAATATGCTTGTCTTATCAAAGAATATATTGTTTCATGAAACTTGTTTAGAAAAGGCTAGCAACTTATGCATGGATCATAGGAATACAATAATGTATTTCTTTGAAAATTTAGTGATTATTAAATGATCTTTAAAGCATAAGGAGGAGTCAAGGAGGTGACAGTGAGCGAAATAGGACATCTGGTTTTCTCTTTTCAGGAAACAGACACCATAGTGTAGGATTTATTAGCACTAGAGATTCCATCAAAAAGTATTCTTCTATCGAGATGGTGCCACTCATAAAGACAATACATAACAAAGTTTAAAAGTCACAGTGAAGTGCGTAACAGACTCAATGACCACAGAAACAGATGGACCAATTCCAAAAAGCATAAGCACTGGTGGACAGTTCATGAACAGAGAACATTTATACCATTGAATTAAAAAGATGCTAAATGCCCGTGCTGAGAGGAAAGAACTTTAATGGGTCACAAGTTGTGAATGTTACGAAATTCCATTTCCTAAAAGATAAAGTTGCAAGGAGTTGCAGAGTACTGTAATAAAGTGGTTTTAGTTGAAAGATTAGAAAGTCCTAAAATGTGATAAATCAAATTATTAAACATCCTTGTTTTGTCTAGAATCATATCAGATTCATTTTGAATATTTGTGTTTAATTATTTTAAGCTCACCAGAGCAGGAATGGCTCAAGGTGAGCTTTTGTGGTTGTGCGATGTCTGTCGTCGTTGTCCGTTGTGTGTCGTCAACATTAATCTTTTAAGACACTCTAAAACTATTTCTTTTTTCTCCATCAACCCGAGATTTGTCAGATTGATTGTCTTGAAGGAATCTCAGTCAAGTTTAAAAGTGGGTCATGTGATGTCAAAAACGATATCACTATGTTTAATCATAAAATTAACCCTGGAAACTCTCTACATGCTTTTTTTTTTGCTCAATCAACCTGAAAATTGGTAAGATTGATTATCTACATGAAATTTTGGTCAATTTTGAAATTGGGCCAAGGATTGTCAAAAACTAGGTCACAAGACCTTATCTCATTTAAAAAAAAATTGACACTATAAAGGCAGAGTTTTAGTACAATCAACCTGAAACTTGGTCTCATTGATTGACTTCATGAAACTCGGTTGCTTTTGAAATTGGTCAAGTGGTGTAAAAACTTGGCTACTAGGTCTTTCACCTAGTATTCATTGTTTTCCTTAAATTCTGGACAAGTTCAAAATGGGGCCAAGTAGGGAAAAAATGAGGTCAAAATATCAAATGTTAAAACAAGAGGAACAAGATGGTCATAGATTGCTCACCTGAGTCTCTTTGACCTCTGGGACATCACATCAATTAAATAGGCAAATTTCATGAAGGAGATAATTTCTACACAAAACCAAGTTTCATTGTAGTTTGGGCAAACATTAAGGCCTCTAGAATTATAATAAGATAATTATCGTTTAGACCTCTTTTCCTGTGATATGGCATGGGACTTTCCCATTTTCAATAGGGTCCATCCTTGTGTGACCTGACCAACATTCTGACCAAGTTTCATGAAGATTGGACGACATTTGTTGCCTTTAGAGTGTTAACAAGAAAATTTTTATAAAGGCCCCTTTTCCCTTGATATGGCATGGATCCTTCCCTTTTTCAATAGGGTTCATCCTTGTGTTTTGGCCAACATTCTGATCAAGTTTCATGAAGATTGTGCCATATTTGTGGCCTCTAGTGTGCTAACAAGAAAATAATTAATAAGGCTCCTTTTCCCTTGATATTCCAATTTTCGATAGGATTCACCCTTGTGACTTGGTCGACATTCGGAAGAAGTTTCATGAAGATTGGGCCATATTTGTGGTCTCTATAGTGTAAACAAGAAAATTGTCATTAAGTCCCCTTTTCCCGTGATTTGGCATGTATCCTTCTCATTTTTGATAGGATTCATTCTTGTGACCTGACCAACATTTTGACTAAGTTTCATGACGATTGGGCCAAAATTGAAGATTGGGCCACATTTGTGGCCTCTAGAGTGTAAACCCTTAAATTGTTGACGACGGACGACAGACGACGCACGATGGACGACGGACATTCAATGGTCACATAACCTCGTCATGAGCACGATGTGCTCAGGTGGGCTTAACATCCTTGGAGATACTCTTGAGACCATATTTTTATTTAATCAACCGAAAAATTGGTCAGATTGATTGTCTTGCTGAAATCTTGATTTGTTCGAAATTGGGTTTAGTTGGGTAAAACATGAGATCAAGAGGTCAAATGTTACAAAACCATGTAGACTAGAGACCATAAATTTTGCTTATACTCGTTTGTCATTCAATCCTCTAGTGTCCGAGGATACAATACAGTGATATTGAAATCAGTGAAGTTCAAGTTTTAACCATTTGCGGACTTCGAATTTCTTGGTTAAGTTTTTACGTGCAACATTTGTATTTCTATTAAATATCTATTTACTCATCGGCCGATGAAAAATACGTGTCGCCATCGCCAATTTTATGTGACTTCAGCATTGCCGATTGATTTAGACAGGCTCGGCAGTTCTGGACTGAATTGTACTGATATGTGAATTTTCAGCTCAGAAGAGCCGAACTGAATGTCGACGTGATTTACAGACATGCAGGCCCTTAGCATACCCGAAATCTTATTTATGTCCTTTTGGCTCAACAGAGCACGAAGGGCTTAAGGTGAGCTATTGTGGTTAGGTTGATGTCCGTCGTGCGACATGTGTCGTCAACATTTACCTTGTATTCACGTTTTTGCCTGATTAACTGAATATGATCATAATGATTGTTCTAATGTTATCTCAGACAAGTTCGAAATTTGTTCAACTAGGGTCGAAAACTGGGTATTGGGGTTAAATCCTTATGTGTATGAAAAGCTATTGCGATACCGGTTGTCCGTCCGGCGACCGTCCGTCTGGCTGTGCGTCTGTTAACAATTGCTTGTTAACGCTTTAGAGACCTTTTTCCGATTGTCTTCAAACTTGGTCAGAAAGATTCGATAATCACTAGTATTGTTCTTTTCAAAAATTGGTCAGATTTGTCAAACGTCAGGGGAAAAAGGGGAGCCTAATGAAAATGGAAATAAACATCTTAATTTTGATATTCTTCAAAGTTGCTCAGAATGATTATACCATAGCAAGGATCGTTCCTTTCGAAAATGGGCCCGGTCCGTCAAGTCTCACGGAAAAGAAGCCTAATGAATATTAAGTTAAAAAGCCTCTTAAACGCTCTAAAGTCCACAGTTTTCATCCGATTGTCTTTAAACTTGCTCAGAAAGAATGTACTAGAGCAAGACTGGCTCCGAAGACTTGCGAAGATAGGCCAGGTCCGTCAAGCTTCACGGAAAAAATGACCAAATGGAAATTTAATTAGAAAATCTTCGTCTAGAGTCCACAGTATTCATCTGATTGACTTCAAACTTGCTCAGAACGATTGTACCCATTGTACAATGATGAATCCTTTCCAAAATGGGCCCGATTTCTCAAGCATCGGAGGAAAAGGGGCCAATTGAAAATTTAATTAGACAATTCTCGTTAATTGATTTAAACCTATTTATTTTACATCGATTGGGAAACAAGTTCTTACAACTTAGATTAATCCCTCTCGATTCTGCTTCCCGGAAAAATCACCAGTACTCGCGCCGAATGTGTGGGCCAATGAAAGAACCAAGATCGATAGCCGCTCCCGGGAATCGAACTCAGGACCTTTGGGTCAAGAGGCCGACGCTCTACCTCTAGACCACGGACACCACAGTCACCAATTCTCGTTAATGCTTAAAATAAACGTTAAATGTCCACAGTTTACACCCGATTGCTTCAAATTTGCTCAGAATGATTATACCATAACAAGGATGGTTCCTTTCGAAAAGGGATACAATCTGTGAAGCGTCATGGGGTCATAGAAAAATTAATAAGAAAGCCTCTATAGCAGTATAGAGATGGCACTTTTAATCGGATTGCCTTTTAACTTGCACAGAATGATTTTATCATCACGATGATTGCTACCTTTTTAAATATCATGACAAGTTATATTTCTATTCCTTTTTTAGGGCAATGCTGTTTTACTTACCATTTATTAATACGACAGTGTTGCATTCGGCTATTGGTGTTCTGCACTGAAATCTGTCAGACTTTAATTTGATTCTTAATTTGATCATTGCAAAGTACTGTTCATTCATCACTGTACATTAAATTTGTACCTTGAGAGGTCGTACTGGTTACTTAATCAGTTGTAGTTCAAAATACATCGCAAAAGAAAATGAGTAGCTGAAAATTTGACATGTATTTATATCTTATGCAGACGATTTTTAGCTCACCTGAGCACATTGGATGTCCGTCGTGCGTCGTCAGACGTCAACAATATAAAAGTTTACACTCAATATGTACCAATCACCATTAAACTTTGTCTTAAATTTCTCCAGGTCACAAGTATTAACCCTATTGAAAATGGGAAGGATCCGTGCTATATCACGGGGAAAGGGGCCTTAGTGACAGTTTTCTTGTTTACACTATACAGGCCACAAATATTGTCTAATCTTCATGAAACTTGGTCAGAATGTTTGTCGGGTCACAAGGATGAATCCTATTGAAAATAGAAGGATCTGTGACATTTCACAGAAAATGGGGCCTTAATGACTATTTTCCTATTAACTCTATAGAGGCCACAAAATATGGTCCAATCATCATGAAATTTTGTCAGAATGATTGTCTGGTCACAAGGATGAACCCTACTGAAAATTAGAAGGATCCATGCCCTATCAAAGGAAAAAAGGGCCTTAATACCATTTTTTTATGCCCCGTTTCGAGAGATCGGGGGCATATTGTTTTACTCATGTCCGTCTGTCTGTCTGTCTGTCTGTCCGAAAACTTGACCTTTGCCTTTTCTCCAAAAATATTTGACATACAAAGCTCAAATTTGGCATGATGATAGATCTCAATGATCCGCATCCGCTGGTACCAAAGTCAATGTCATGTGACAAGGTCAAGATCATCTGTCAAGGTCAAACTTTGAAAAAAAAAAATGCTGTTATGGGGGCATTACAAACATATCTTGTTCTTGTTTACACTCTAGAGGCCCAATCTTCATGAAACTTGGTCAGAATATCTGTCAGGTCACAAGGATAAATGCTCATGAAAATGGGAGGCTGAATGGTATATTATGGGAAAAGGGGCCTTATTGTCAATTTCCTTGTTTACTGTCTAGAGGCCACAAATATGATTCAATCTTCTTGAATCTTGGTCATCATGTGTTTCTTGTCACAAGGATGAACCCTATTGAAAATGGGAAGGATTCATGCCATTTCATGGGAAAAGGGGCCTTAATCACAATTTTCTTGTTTACACTCCAACAAATCATAAATTTGAAATTATGACTTTTGCTAGAAAATATGATTATTATCTATTATGACAAAGAAACTAACGTGAGCGATAAAGGACCATCATGGTCCTCTTGTTTTCAGCTCACCTCAGCACGAAGTGCTCAAGGTGAGCCTTTGGGTTTACTTGATGTCCGTCGACTACATTTACCTTGTGGACACTCTAGAGGCCATCTTTTTAGCCCAATCAACCTGCAAATTGGCCAGAATGATTATCTTGATGAAATCTCGGACAAATTTGAAATGGGGTCAAGTGGGGTCAAAAACTAGGTAACTGGGTCAAATCTTTTAAAAACATTGTGGACACTCTAGAGGTCATATTTTTATACCAATCATGCTGAAAATTGGTCAGAATGATTATCTTGATGAAATCTCGGACAAGTTCGAAATTGGGTCAAGTGGGGTCAAAAACTAGGTCACGGGGTCAAATCTTAGAAAAACTTATTTTAGATTGTCAAATCAGGTGAACGATTAAGGGCCACTATGGCCATCTTGTTATTGTTGTTTTTTTTTGTTGTTCACTGCCCCCCCCCCCCCGTTTATGACGGTATGAAATTAAAAACCTATGCTGGAATTGAATGGGTTAATCGAATTCTTGTTTAACTGTAATTAGGTTATTAATTTCAAATACTTGATTCTTTCATATCTTATAATTCAATATCATGAGGCAAATGGTATTTCTATTGGGACTTCTTTTTAAAGCAAGCTTACTTATTAATAAATGTTGTTTTCATTGAGGTATGGAACCAATACAAGTTTTGGTTGGTGCAAGCAACTAAAATTGAATTATATGAGAATGTAAAGTATCAATTGAAACTGAAAAAAAAACCCAATTACAAAAGAGTATTTAAAAGGTAACTTAAAAAAATATTGAAAAAAATATCAAAATTCAAAACTCAATCCTTCCACTCATTCAATTCCATACAGTAAATGGGCAGTAATTCTAACTACAGCTTTGTTTCAGCTGCTGTGGCGTGATTTTGCTGGCTTATTGATGAACACTGTAAAATAACTTCATTTTTAAATTGACACCTGAACAAAATATAGATCTGCTTGTGCAGTTTACAAGATTTAACCAACCCTGCGTCAAAGATATTGAAAGCGCTAGCTCCTGCGTTAAGGATATTGAAGGCCGTCGCTTTCCGAAAATGATAAGTAACTAGTCAGCGAAAATGCCTCGACCAAGAGATATTTTTCTAAGATGATTAAAGAAAAGGCCCTACAGTTTTCTCTTAATCGATAGGATTAAATTGATCCCAGCCAGCAGGGTTTGCTATGCGTGTCATCTCGCCAGATCGCTCGCAGAATAACACGAGCGCCCAAGATCGAGCACACCGTTCAACTTCCGCAAACGTAAACCGTTTGGTTAAGTTAGCGAGCGCGTGCGTATCCTACGCTTTGGGCATCAAAAGTTCGGTTGTCCTAAAGTCCTAAATGAACCATGGGCTAGTCCTCAATGAACCACGGACTTGCTCAGTAAATGTATGAATTATCCATTTGTCTAACACGTAAGATCTTATTAGTCTTGTGTTCATAATTCTTGTTAATAGGTCATGATCACTTCTTAGTAGGCAATGTAAAGAACGAGGGATCGAGTCCGGAAATCCACGAATATTAAGTTTTGAATAAGATTAAGGTGTACCAATACGTTCCTTTGTGTAACATACAGGACTATGTACTTCTAACCGTTGTTGAGACGGGAATTAAGCCTAGTTAACATTTTGCTTACGGAGCCCGTACGGCCAAAGTAAGTCGCCGTATCCTCAAAATCGTTCGGTGCCCGTGCGATGGCTTACCGTGTCCGTGCGATCATCGCACTGTTTTACGGGTGCCGTGGACTCTTGCGATTTTGTATAAAAAATAGAAATACAAATTTGTTTTTTTTTAATAAAAATAAAAGCAAGACGGCACGGTGACCATAGCCTGTAGACACGCCGTTGAGGCATCGCACGACCCCCGCACGGAAATCACATGGCCACCGTGCGATCTTTTGCCTATGAGTCTTCGGCGGATCATTGTACGATCCCCGCGCGGGTACCGTACGGTGATCGTACGGCGGCCGCATGGTTTACAGACTATGGTAGACTATTGACAAATCGCACGATTACATTGAGATCGCCGTACGGGCACCTCAATGATTCTTGAAATAGTTCTAAGAAAATTAGTGCGAACACCGCAAAATTTTGTGAACACATATGTCGTAGAAAATAAAATCCTACGATGTCAAAAATATCATACAGGAAATCGCAGGAAGCAATATTGTACGGAAACCGTTGCAAATGTTAACTAGGCTTTAAGTTTTGTTGGAGTACGGTGGTGTTAACAACTGCACGACATTTAGTGGGTTTTCTTATTTATTTTTCGGTGTTTTAGTTCATCTATTTGTCCGTCCGTATGTCCGTTCGTCTGCCCGTATTTCTGATTGACTGTTTTTTTGTGTTGTGACATTTTGGCTTTTCATCTGATTTTACACCCATATAGAAAGTTACTTTGAATATTCATTATTTAATTTAATTATTTAATTTAATCGGGTTCAAATGAGGATAAAAAAATAATTATATGTACACGTATGCAGCGCTAGAATTGCATGTTATTCGATATGTAACGCTCTCTCACCACTGGGTTGATACTCGTAGACCTATGTGAGATAGTAGCTGGGGGGCTAACAAAGGATGTGATGGTTTTACTGGGGAGAGAAATACCAGGAATTAATTGTTAGGTGCTCCAGCACTTTTTTCGATATAACTGAAAAAAAAAAGAAAAAATGAAAGCGGCGTTAAAATCCATTCAATCAACCAATCAATCTATCTTCAACACAATATTTGAGAATCCAAAGGTGTCGCAGACAGCTTGTGTTACTCGTGCCTTATATTATATGAATAATTAAACAAATCGTTTCTTAATATTTATCAATGCACCTTTTCAATTTCAATATTTTTTCATTTGTATAAATGGTGAATCCGGAATAATATAATGAAGGGAAATTTTGATACATTATCGAAATATTTCAAACAAAAGAAATTTTCCGCAATTTCGTGGTATAATGAATGTGTGCTAGATTTGCAAGCGTTTCTGAAAAGCCAAAATAAGAAGATACTGGTACATATCATAAGACAATTTATTTTATGGTTCAACTAATGAATGTATCTGCGTTTTGCCCATGGACGTTTTTGTAAAGACTTTTTGGCTAGGGCGTTTTGGTCATGACGTTTTGGCCACGAACGATATGGCCACTATATTTTTCAAAGTAGGACCTTTTGGCAAAATATCTATTATGAGAAGAAATAAAATTATATGTGACCCTTAATAGTTATTAACATTTTTTTTCTTAATTAACTTAATGTCCACAGGAGAAGTTTACTTTTGAGATTCAGTTATTATGACATAAACAAAAAAGTTGTGAGAAAAGGCGACAGTTTCTATTAGTGTTTACACACTTACTTTTTAGCCAAATATTTGATGTAAGATTCAATATGAAGTGCTTTTGATTTCACCTTTTACTAAATAATTTATCCTTTTTGTGATAAGTTTTTTTTTTTATTTAAATATTTTTTTATTCTTATTAAGTTATTGATTTTAGACATTCCGTTTCCTTTTTTATTTCCATAGTAAATAATCAATCTTTTCACAATCATTATCGAACTAGACGAGCATAAAAAAGGCATGTATCTAACATAGAGAAAAATCATGATTTTTTTTTAATTTATTGGGTATAAAACTAAAAACAAAATAATATTGTAGGAACTCGCGAAGCGGATTCATACGTAAAGTGATAGTTCTTTTGGTGCCATACCTCAATATTTTTTTTTAGAAAAAATCTCTCCACACCTCAATGAATTCAAAAAAAATATTCTTTTCATATCTTACTTCTTAATGATACTAATTGATCAAATAAAATTTTTACTTGAAGTTAAGGAGTTTCATAGCGTTACGGGCGCATAGACAGATACTGCGTACTAAAAATTGTTCTGGGTATGAAACCAATGTTCAAGCAAATAAAAAATGCAAGGGCCTTGTTGGACACAATTTAAATCTAATTAAATGACAGTTTGATTATCGATCTATTGAAACATGATTTCGCACACATATATTTGATTTTTAAACCTTTGACAAATTTCTTTCTGGCATCTTTTACTACAATAGATTCCGCACTATTCAAAAACAAATTGTTGTAGTACTCTAAAAGTCATTAAATACCGTTTGATAAAAAGAATTATCCATCGATCAATCATTCTGAATAATTTATAATCTATTCATATATATATATTTTTTTTTCTTTTTCAAATTTATTTATTTTGTCGACTTGCCTTCATGAATTAATGAAATATATATACTTTTGTTATTTTTAAATAGATATTCATTTCATTTAATTATTTCTACAGTAATGTATAAGGTTAGATATTGAAATATATCACGTGTCATAAAAGGCGATGACAGGTATACACAGGAAATTGGTCAGACTTTTATTGTCCAATGAATGTTAATTTCTTTGTTTCACACATATTTGTCCCTTTAGGATTAAATTACCAGGTTCATTTAATTAAGAAGTTATGGTTGATTTAAAGAGATGTGAAATAAATGGATAAATGGCTCATTTCCGCAAAATACGATACGATGTCATTCATAGATTTACAAAATTGATTTTTCTTTTGCTGTTTATTTATATTTTACATTTTTGTTGTTGTTGTCAAATCATGAATCTTTCAAATATACATACATTTTATTGACACCAGAATAATCACGAAAAGTCGCCTAATCAAACACTTATTTTATAAAGTTAAAAATCGGATAACCTAACAAGTGCGTGTGACGTCATGGAAACACTAATGAAATACAAAGTGTGAAAAAAGGTAGGAAAAACACTCAATTATTAAATTATTATATTCTTCTAACTCAAATATAAAACATATACATTAGTCTTTGATAAATTTTACTTTTTCCATTCCGAAATACTTACGAAAAATGCCCGTGACTGTGATAGAAAGTGCTGGATAAAACGCCTTCTCTGATTGGTTGACGGAAAAAATATAGGTATACCCTCATTAATAACGGTAAACCCATAATAATACCGGTGTACCGCTAAATATTGTAGGTATACCGGTAATAATATGGCGGTTTACCCACAATTTGTAGGTGTAGCTCCATTTTTATCGGTATACCGATAAAAAAAATCTAGGTATACCCTCATTTTTATGGGTATACCTCTATTATTTTGTGGGTATAGCGGTAGTTTGACTTTTGACCCCGTTCGCGCGCCATACCCCATTTCGTGGAGTACGCGTTTACACAAGGAGTGCTATGGGTATGCCAGGCTCAGAAACGGCATTGGAAGAGCTAACCTGTCGAGTTCTTGGGGACTGTGTTCAGGATGGTATTGTTGCTAAGCTAGCAGATGACTTGTACTGTGGTGGTAATAGCTTGGAAGAGTTGGCTACAAATTGGGAACGTATTTTGAGCTTATTACAAAAATGCAATATTAGACTATCTGCGCATAAAACAGTTATTTGTCCATCTAGAGCGACAATTCTTGGCTGGATTTGGCACAATGGTACTCTTTCTGCTTCACCTCATCGAGTCGCTACACTCGAACAGTGTCCTCTACCTGAGACCGTTCATGGATTAAGGTCATTCATTGGCGCATACAAAATGCTTGCTAGAATCTTGCCAAACTGTTCGGCGGTACTCGCGGATTTGGACTCATTAATTGCTGGAAAACAATCTCAGGATCGCATGCAATGGTCTGATGAACTTGTGAATACATTTAAAAGCGCTCAAAGTCACCTAAAGCATACAGAGTCAATTGCCTTGCCTCAACCAGACGACAAATTATGGATTGTTACAGACGGATCTGTTGTCAAGCGCGGACTAGGCGCTACACTATACGTATCGCGATCAGACAAGATATTATTGGCTGGGTTTTTTAGTGCTAAAATTAGGAAACATCAGATAAATTGGTTACCATGTGAAATTGGTCGTCCTAAAAACGTAAACAAAAATCCTGTGGCTGAGAAAGCGATTCGCGAACTCGAGGATGAAATTCTCCGGATTGAGGCAGGCGGTGGTCCAATTTCTAGTGTTAAGCTTTCCATTGCCGTCGCACGCTTAAATAGCCGTATAAGAAACAGAGGTTTATCGGCAAGAGAAATGTGGACTCAAAGGAACCAATTTACTCATGAGCAATTGCCCATACAAGATAGAGACTTGATTTCCAGCCAGCATAATCAACGGTTGGAAAATCATCAATTCAGTGAAAACTGCAAAGCTAAAAAATCGAAGCATTACATTAGTAGCAGATCATGTGATTTCGATGTGGGGGATCTAGTCTATTTACATTCGGACAAGTAAAAACTGAAGGCACGGGATCGATACCTCGTGACTGGCACGGATGACAAATGGTGTTCACTCAAAAAATTCACCGGTGACCAACTGCGTAACACTTCATACAAAGTTAAAAAGTCTGAGTGTTTTCTGTGCCTGATTTTGTTGTGTCTGCCCGTTCAGATTTATCGCGCATTAACTCACAAGAGGATAGTGATGTAGAATATGTTTCACCCCGAACAAAAGTACCAAATACTCCGCCGATTCCAGACGAACTGTCAATTCCAGCTTATTCCAAAGAGGATACCTTACTCACATATAACGAAGACGATGTCAAAGTCAGTGCAGATGGTTCCGTTCTAGTTGACGCATCTAGTGAACATAACAATTCGTTTGAAATGGACAGTTTGGATACGCAATCACATATTATAAACAGAGACGATGAAGCGGAAAATACATCAGTCGGTTCTCGTCCAAAACGTAGTCGTAAAAAACCTGCTTATCTTAATGACTACGTTACATAGTTATTAATTTAGGCAAGTGGACTGCATAAGATAGAAGTTGTGATTTTAAAGTTATTTTTATAATTTTACTGAATTAATCAAAATTTTGAAGACTAGTCCTTGTCTGCACTAAATAGCCGAGATAGTAGGGTAATTTGAACTGTAAAGCTGTCAGTTGTTGTCAGCATATTTCCTTGCTTTTATCAGTGGTATCTATTTTAGTTTTCTTAAAAGTAGTTAAATTCAAAGAAGAAAAGAGACTGCGCCATAGTATTATTGATCATTAGGTACTTAGCATACTTTGATTGTTGAATATACAATTTGATTATAGTTTGAGTTACGCCCCTTGCTTTGTAATCCACCATTCTATCTGCATAAAAGCACGTTTCAACCGTACTTGTTATTTGTCTTTATAAGATCATATTTCCTTACTGGCGAGCTTGTAGCGTGTTCATAGCGAGTTTGAACGTGTGAGTAACGTGTTCAGAACGTGATGATAGCGTATGTCAGCGTTTACCAACGTTCTTGAGCGTGTGTCCAACGTTCTCTTAACGTCCTCAGAACGTGCTTAGCGTGTTTGTAACGCGCTTCTAGCGTGTTATAACGTGTTCGCAGCGTGTTTTGGATGTAAATATAAATTCTGCAAGAAATTACCACTTTAAATTAATTCTTTTAATATTTAAGCAGACCACCGGCCACTACACATATTCAAATTCAAAGTATGTTGGTTCATGTAAAAGAAAAATAGGAAAAGACGAAAAGAAAAATACACTGGCACCTGTTACATATGAAAACTTATAAGATAACAGGCTGATTAAAGCTTCTGGTACTTTTCACTCGAAAAAATTTGCGAAAGGGTAAGGAACTACTTGTCATTATGCACTCCTTTCTTCCTCCATATGCTCTACCATGTAGGATGACTTTCTACAACCTCTCTTAATCTTGAATAGCTAGTCTTATATTAAGGGGGAAAAGGTGAACCATATATCAATCTTGTAGTACATATAATAGAATCAAATATTCTGAACAGAACAGAATAGAGTAAAACACGTCTTGTTTTATGTCCACAACGATGTACTTGTCTTTTTGGTATATGATAATAATCAAATGAGACGAATAAATGTTTGTATTTTCACGAACGTATTTTTATTCTGACCAAAGAGCAGACGCACTTGTAAAGCTATTAACGCAATGTTTAACGCAATGTTTAATACACATTTAGGCTACATTCTAAACATCGACAATCTAAGGAATTAAGAAAATCCATAAAGGATTTATATGGACGAAAAGACAAGCAGCTTACAACATTACATAACGTAAGTTTTATTTATATGACTTGAACGAAATCGTTCATCGTTAAATATAGAGAATGTTACTTATAATTGAGTTTTCAAGTCATTCTTAGACTGGTCATGAGGAAACATGCAGATATGAACATGTCAAAAGGGTCATACACACGTACATGCACAAATATATTTATTTACGACAAGCTGATGTTAGAAATTCAAGACAAATATGCAGCGGAACTTTTATATTTTCATTGAAAACTGAAACGCTGTCATTCGCCAGAAACACGCTGTGAACTCGCTGGCAACGCGCTAGACAGACGTTAAGTAAGTTGAAGACACACCATGCACATGTTCCAAGTACGCTGGAGACACGCTAGATGCACGTTAAACTTTGGGTGAACGTGTTTCAAGCGTGTCCGTAGCGTAAGTGAACGAGCTCCTAGCGTGTCTCTAGCGGGCTGAGCGTGTTCGGAACGTGTGCGGAACGTGTGCGGAGCGTGTTCCAACACGTTCGGCACACGCTGAGAAATTTTGTGCATGCACAAAATTTTATGGGATACTCAGCGTATCGCAACGTATGCCAACGTGTTACTGCGTGCCGATAGCGTGTGCGGAACGTGCCCATAGCGTACCCGACGTGTTCGCAACGTGTTATAAAAAATCCAACACGTTCCGCACACGCTGGCTAAAACTTTAAGGTGTGACAGCCCTATAAAAGAAGATGGATAACTAACATGAATAAGAATTAGAAGTCTGCGGCAGAATATATCAATCATCAAAATACACAAAAGTCTGCCTTAATCCCTCGTATGCAAGCTTGATACATCTTATGCAAATATTTACTATATATCTCCAGGAAATCTGCAGAATCTGTATGGACAGGTCTCAATAATGAATTGTCTCTAGAATTATAGTGCTGATACGAGGCTGAAACACAAATGACATACTAGCGGAATGGAAACGAATGGGATGCAAATCCAAACATATGATTTAGGTTTCGTTATTTAAGGCATATAATTTGTTTGTAAATTCAATGTTTTTATAGTCTGTGACATTTTAAAGTAGATCTAAACTTTGAAAAAGATTTTTTTTAAAAAAAATCCAATAAGGAATTTTCACCAAATGAGCCCGTGCGTGAGATTTCCAACAGTTTCAAATATGCGCAAAGCAAAGACTCTGACCAGCCTGTGTGTGCATCCGCACAGTCTGACCAGAATCTTCACCATGCGTTTAGTAGATAGATAAGGTCTCAAAGTATCTGTAGGCCATCAGGTAACTTTATATTTACAGTATGTGGCCGTCAATATTACTCAATGTTTGCACCTCACGAACGTTTCAAAATGTTGGAAATGTCGCGCACATGCCCAAATATAAATATGTAGGTACAGATGGAATGTAGATAGTCTCGAATATATCAATTCTGTCCTGGCATTAAAAAGGTGTTCTCTAAATCCGTACACAATTCAGTGTAGAACAAATAAACAAAGCAAAACAAAGTGAGAAATGCTTAAACTTTGTCTTAATAACAAAGACAAAATGTATTACAAAGATTACATAGCTTTTAAAACATTTTTGGCGTTTAATCCCACTTAACCCTTTGATTGTGTCACAGACAAATGTTGATTTGTAAAGAAATAAATGCATCAACATCGAGGCGAATATTGACCAAAACTTTAATCCTATCATCGTAGAATATGGCGACTTAATTCTCGATATAACTTGTCAAATATTCTTCAATTTCTTAAAACAAAAAGAACAATACAAGACGATGGTCGCCATCCAATACACTAATGGGAAGTTATGACATTCTAATCAGAAAGAAGAATTTCTTTGATTTTTTTCGTCGCGTCTCTGTTAGATAATATAAAATGCATGTTTGAATTGTAAGGAGTCTGTCCTGTTTTCAGGATTATAAAAATGGAGCAAACTGATTGCAAATTATATCCCGCTTTGCACGTGAAATTACGTGCAAAGCGGGCTTTAATTTGCAAACGGTTTGCACCGTTTTGGCATCCTGAACGCAGGGCTGATTAAGTCAGTCGGTGTCACGAATGGCTGACAAAATGAGACGGCCTAGGGTCTCTGGTTCAAACTTCTGGTGTGTCAACTATAATCCTATATTTGATGAAAAGCTATTGGTGAGTAAAGCATGTTGAGCATTCAGGATGAAACGTTTTAGAAAATTTATATCCTGCTTTGCTATTGTGAAAACGTCAAAAGAGTGCTATAATCTCCAAACGTCTGCAAACGTTTCTGCATTCTGGGCGCAAGGCTTGTTAAGTCAGTCGGCGGGAAGAAGACTGTCTAAGGTTCAAATTCTAACTTGAGGCTTGTCAACTTTTATTCGACATTTGACTTTCGTTTTGTTTCATAGGTTTTGTTTTTGCCGTTTTAAAGAGTGTTGTTTTTTTTTCGGCGATACAGCGGCGGCTGGTTGCATAAACAACTGACCACCGGTACCTAGATGGCGCCTTTTCGCCTGATTGGTAACTAACTCCATTCATTCATTCCAAACACTCGCTCAAACCATTCAGAAACGCTCCGAAATGACTAATAACGATAAAACCAACAGTTATGTTAAAAAATATAACAAAAGAACGAAATCGTGATATCACTGATATAATTGAAAGTTCCAGCGTCTGATTGGTTCTTGAAGAAATGGTAAAACTATATAAAGAAATTGTATGCATATTGTATTAAAGGGAGGTAATAAATATCACTTGTTTTGTTCATCCTGAAAAGAATTAGCAATGTTAGATCACACCCCTTTGATTATATTCAAAACAAGATCCTCAAACTAATTCAATTTAATTTCAAAATCATTCGAAACGCATTCACCTTGTCAATTTAATGGTGTTGCTAACTGTATATGATAAAATACATGCATTTTGTCTCTGCATTCTCTTTACAGTTAACAACATCGTGAAATTGACATGGTGAATGATTTTGGAATGATTTAGGAAAGAAATTGAATGAGTGTGTGGAGCGAGTTTTGAGTGAATTTAATGGGAGGTAATCCTTTATCGCAAATTTTGTTCAGGATGAACAAAATTAGCTATATTGATTCCCCCCTTTAATAAAAAATGCATAAAAGTGCTATACAAAGCGTCCTATTTCTTTAAGAACCTATGTGACGCTTACAATTTGAATTATGTGAGTGGAATCGCGATCTCTTCTTTCAAAATTTATTTTGAATGACGTTTATGATTCTACATTTTTCAATGGGTTTGAGCGTTTTTTGAATGGTTTGAGTGAGTATTTGGAATGAATGATTGGAGCGCTGAGTGAGCGATTTAGAATAGTTTTGATTGAGGTGAATGTCAATTTCTCGATGTTAGTAACTGTACAAACTCAGAACTGTTACACAACACTCCAAGAATAATTCATGATAAAAATTGGCTTACACCAGCCCAACGTTCAGGATTAAAAGTAATGGTGCAAACTGTTTGCAAATTAGACCCCACTTTGTACGTACGCACACGTACAAAGCGGGTATTATTTGCAAACAGTTTGGACTGTTTTATTATCCTGAACGAAGGGCGAGTTCTATAGAAGTAATACTTAAATTACAATTGCTAATAGCTTTGAAATTTTACTGCTCTTTAAGGTAGTGGACCCGTAATAGATCTGCAACGTTTGGCAGTGATGAACTTTAACAATGTTAGCCGAGGTTTCCTAATGATTTTCATTAGGAAACCTCGGTTAATATCGTGAAAGATCAAGTGGGCCGAAATATTGCGGAACTATTACGGTTCCACCACTTAAGTAGAATACAAATTGAAATGTCAGAGAGCATTTATCAGAGACTAAAAAGTGATCGGTAAGCTTGTAAAAGATGATGTTTTATGGTTATAAGAATGACATTTACTCCGAGATAAGTGGCTTTTAGATTATAGTTTATGTTTTGTATGGAATATGTAATACTTCTTGCTTGTCATAAATGCCTAAAATGACTGACATTGAAGAAACTGCCCAAGAATTGCAAAACAAGCGGTCAACATACGTTTAATATATCAATTATTACCATCAACGAGTGTGCTCGCTGATTTTTGCTAATTTATGGAACGGATTATTCTATAATCCAATTGATTGTACATACATAAAATATATTGGTGTTTGTGAAATTAGTTTAACACAAACAACTTAAAAATTCGAACGGCAAAAATTTCCTAGTTGTGCGATTACCATTAATGGTTCTAGTGAATGCCTTAGACCCACAGTTAATGATAGTTCAATCGAATTGAGCCTGTGCGTGGCATTTTGAACAATTGCAAATGTGCGCCTAGCATACGTTGGCCAATTTGTGCATGCGCACAGTCTGACCATAGTCTTTACTTTGCGTTTTGTAGATAGATAAGGTCTCAAAGTATCTAGAGACATTCAAACAATCTTCTAATTACACTTTTTGGGTATCTGTGCTGCTCAATGTTTGTTCCTCACGCACTTGTCAAATTGTTGGAAATGTCACTCACGGGCTCAATTAAGAAAACAGTGAGTATAGACGTATATTCGCTATTTTGTGAATGTTCTTTGAATACTTTTTTCTTGATTTAGTCTAATGAAAGATGAGTAGCACAAAAATACAAATCAATCGACTAACGGCAGTTTTTTCGTGAAACGCATAATTTGCCGTATAAGGTAAAATATGTAAATGAGATTTGGTCACGTGAAATACGTCCACGTGCTGGAGCGGTAAAGGAGTGGTATTCAAATTGTAGTCTGAAACGTTGCGGGTCATAAATATTCATCAGGTTAGGCCTATATTTAGATCATCGCGTCATGATCATTTGCATTACCGAATATTTGAATGACAAATACAAGCTTACCTTTGAGAATAAAAGCCTAGTTTTTGTGTATAAAGTCGTCTAAGATCACTGTATTACGTTTCTGCAATGTTAACGAAAACAGACGAGACGGGAAATTTAAAGCACACCAATTGCAACATGTGTATTAACATGTGCATTGACCTGTTTTAAAAGACACTATCAATATAATTTGCTTTTTTTCTAAGTTAGGCTACTGGTGAACAAATGATAAAGCACAGTCAAGATTAACATGAACATATTTTTGTTTATTTCAAGGACCTCATGATTAGGAGCCAACTGCACTATGACAGCGGCCAAACATAAGGAGAATATACATGTATATAGAGCATACGTCGTTTATGGCATAGAATGGAGTTCTTTTACAAAAAATGAATGAAAAGTCATCATTTCACAGGAGGAGAGAGGCGACCTTCGACTTCTTTAAATTCGACATTCGCACTGGGCATTCTAAATGACATTTGTAAAAAACTGCCTACCTGTTTTCTTGAGATTCGACAAAGGCTTTGGGACCATTAATTTGTTGCAATTTAAACAACGACATATTTTCACAATATTATATTACTAGTTTTCGCAAGAATTTCTCTAGTGTTATGATTCATATCATTGAATATTGTTTATAGGCATTGTTTTGAGACTTAAACATGTCGCTCATGACAATTAACCCTTTGCTGTTTAATCCCTGCTTTTTACGTGCCTGTGATTTAATGATTGAGAAAACATTGTGAAAAAAAAAAGAAGAAATTGCTCCTGACAAGCAATTTCTTCTTTCTCCACACTATTTTCTACCCTACTGAATGGTTATTTTTCAAATTAAATCCACTTTAAATTTTCGTCTGCAAACCTTTGAATTTGGACAGGTCCAAAATTTGGTAAAACAGGAAAGTGTTAAAGAAACAGAATGTCGCACGCGAATGGACGATTTCGAACCATTTAACCCGAGACCCGATTCAAAGACATGTCTTTTAAGGCAGCTATTTGATCCGTTATTATTTGTGCGTTGTGCGCAAACAATGTACATAAATGCGAAAACAATGTTTAATTTGCATTTCCTTATGACTTCAAATAACTACGTATTAGCAATATGAAATATTTATTTATCAGTTTGTTATTTATTTTGTGCACTTTGGTTGTCAAAGTTTTCAAGGTTAAATAAATACCTTCAATATCTTTGTCGCCAACCAATGGGTGACTAAGTGGGATAGCAGATTGAGGCTAGAAAAGGATGTAATGGTTGTACTGGAGTGAGAAATACCAAGACTCTATTGTTAGGTGCTCCAGCCACAGCGATTTATCTGAAAAGTTGATAAAAGCGGTGTTAGATTCCAAAGTGAATGCGTATTATATATTTTCCTTGTGTAATATGATGAAAGTAATGGGCGTCTCCTACAACTGAGCTCAACCCACCTCCCTTATTCAGATGTATATGCGGTATACAATACAGTTAACAACATAGTGAATTTGACAAGGTGAGTGATTATGGAATGATTTAGGAATGAAATTGAGTGAGTGTGTGGAGCGAGGTTTGAGTGAATTTAATGGAAGGTAATCCAATATCGCAAATTTTGTTCAAGATGAACAACATTTGAGATATTGATTACCTCCCTTTAATAAAATATGCATACAAGTTCTAAAAATAGCTTCTTACTTCTTAAAGAACCTATTAGACGCTTACAATTTGAATCATGTCAGTGAAAACGCGTTTTTTCTCTATCCAAATTTATTTTGAATGACCTTGTTGAGTCTTTATTTTTTCAATGGGTTGAGCGTTTTTGAGCGGTTCGAGTGAGTGTTTGGAATGAATGAATGAATGAATGGAGCGCTGAATGAACGATTTAGAATGGTTTTGATTGAGGTGAATGTAAATTTCACGATGTAACTAACTGTATCTATGTCACCAGCATATGCTTTCATCCCATAATTTTATTGAGATAGAAAGAGAGCTTACATACTAAAGCAAAAATACGTGAAACATCTGCGTAGCAATCAATTTCTTCGACTCAGTTGTTTTTGTGAATATTGTATATTAAACAAATAGAAGAAAGGTTAAGAAAATTCCACAATCTACTCGGGTGTAATACAGGACAATAATAACAAGGTGTAGTTTTAAGATGTTATGATTTTCGTTAAGATTATCAAAATCACACAAAATAATAATAATACGTGAATAAATACGACATGTACAGAAAATGGAAAAAAATAAGTATGAAAAACCCCGATAATTGAATTCAGAGAAAAAAAAAAGATAAAGCAACTTTGGAGATTTGGCTTCTAATCCTAAAATAATCAATGGTAAATGGAACTCTTCTATGCACATCGAGTACAAGATATTTGTCAAAGAAAGAAGTTCACACCTATCTCAATCGTATGTTACTGTTATTGTATTGTGCCTGAACTGGGTAACAAATTAACGTTATTTTGAGTGCTAGGATTTCTAAACTTATAAATGCGTGTCAGAATTGCTTGCCAGAAGTACTTTATGGCGATGAAATACTTTTGGTTCGCGAGAGACTTTTGCACTAACAGACAATCACCCATGGCAATTACCGCATCGAACTTAAAACATTTTTATAGTATGTATATGGTTAGTATGCAAAAGCACAGTTTTAGGACATTGGATTTGCAGAAACTGTTGAACAAGTAAAGCCGGGTTCACTTTTGCCACCGAAGTCGCAGCCTGCGATTTTAAGTATGATATTTTACATCGTATGATTTTCTACGGTGCAACCGTTCATAAAATCGTGCGATACCCGCATTGTTTTCATAAACCTGTCAAAAAAATCTTGCGATGCTATTGCGGCAATCGAAAAATTACAAAAACTTCATCGCACGGTGATTGTGCAATTTCCGTGCGGCGTCCTTGCGATTCATCTAGAACGTGTCTACAGGTAGCTACCGTAGGATTTTTGATTAAAGGCGGGTTTACGTGCGCCGTACCTAAATTAACGAGGCTTAAACGACGTTGTGTGGCGGACAACCACTTTGTTTCGCTAATTTCTTTTAATCGTTTAAAATTAGTGCTAATTTATCTGAATGCTTCCTTCTAGCATGCCCTTAAAATTGATAGGCCTACTTGACGCAAAACGAAATTGACAGAAATAACTGACCTACCGTAGTTCATAATTAAAAGCTGAGCTTTGGTTTCGGTAACGCTTGGATCGACCACGATGTAGATGATTCTGATTTATTCATACGTATTGTCAAACTATATGTGTTTGTTACAAAAGATCTAAAGGTAACTTATTCACAATGTTAATGAAACTCAACTTCAGACTTTTTACGTAGTATAGGTTAACGCAGTTAGTTTTCTCGTAAATTGGTATGGAAATGATCACATTAAATAAAACAATCACTCGAGAAAGTAATTGTTCTTTTATGAAATATCCAGGGGACATAATTTACAAGTCTGAATAGGCAGATGATTGTTAAAAATACTGCGTTTAGATTAGATCGGCTAGACTGAATAAATCAAATAAAATGTTAGAACACGCGAACTGGTCTCTATGATTAGCTCAACTATCAAATGAGCCTGTGTGTGACATTTCCGACAATTTCGAATACTAAGTATTTGTGAGGTGCAAACATTGAGTAGCGTTGAGAGCCACATACTCTAAATGTAAAGCTACCCGATGGTCTACAGATACCCTGAGACCTTATTTATCCACTAAACGGAGGTAATAAATGTTGCTAATTTTGTTCATCCCGAACAAAATTAGCGATGTTGGATTACCTCCAAATAATTCCATTCAAAACTCGTTCCACATACTCATTCAATTTCATTCCAAAATTATTCGGATAGCATTCATCTGATCAATTTCATGATGTTAACTGTACTACTCCAGCCGGGGTCGAACCCACGCGGACAAGAAATATTAAAATATATGGTTTACAGTGCGCTGACAACTGAGCCAAAAGACTTCCCTGACGTAGGTGTCAAGCATTGTGAGATAGGGAAGTATCTTAGCAGATTAAAACATTGATAAAGTTGCATAAAAACAAATGTGTGTGGAAGCACCGATTGAACTAATTGTGAGTCTGTATTAGTTTATTTATTTTTTAAAAAGAACTTGACTGGTTTAGGAAAGAAAAACAAGTGGTAAAGGCTATGCCTATTATTGTGCAGATTGTTCTTAATCTTCATCTCCTGTTGAAGTAGGAATATTCCTAGTTCAGCATGGCAAAAGTGAAGATAGTCCATCCCAAATAAAAAAAAATCGACTCTTCGTTTGTGGCGATATTACGGTTTAGCCGAATATTCCAGTTTTTGAAGCTATCGCCGCAACAGTGCTTTAAACGTCTTGCCAGTACCTTTACAAAATGATGCCGTTCTTGGGGCCGTTTTATCAAACATCTTACGATCATTTTTTGCGTAAGTCAAAAATTAAAGCTGCCTCTACCGAAGTAACTAAAATATGGAATTCTGCCATGCAATATCTCATTAGAATCGTCTTCTAAAGAAGATTCCAATGAGATATTGCAAGACAGAATCCATCAATGAATGAAAACACCAAAACGATTTGTGACTTATGATTAATTTTTTCGTAAGAAGTTTAGTAAAACGGGCCCCTGGTAACGAAAGGGATTGGTCATCTTTCGCTATCTAGACAACAGAATATGTCATTCAGATAACCCGACTTCGGACCGGCTTTAAAATATGCTATTATGGTTTTACTCGCTTGTAAGTAAAACGCCCATTTGACGAAGACGCCATTTGTCGAAAACAAAGTCGCCGGGGAAAAAAAAGAAAAACATTTCGTTAAATGAAAACATTTTCGAAAAATAACGGTTTGTCAAAAATATGTTCAAGTGACGAAAGCGTTCCTTAGACACTGATGTTACTTGTTGTTAAATTAGACAAACCAAATGTATGCTGACTGCTTCTTTCTAGCTATCCATCAACTCAAATGCAGAATCGAGTTTACTGAGCTAGTCATCTTGAAGAGACCATTTTTAAAAATGCCAAGTGATGCAAATTCTTTTTGATGATAAACTTTGTCCCAATTAACGCCGAACAGCAATCTATTTCGAATCAAAAGGGCTTATTGCAAAACTGGCTGATGTTGTTAGAATGCGATATTTGGATTAATAGGGAAAATCATTGGCTAAAAAACATTGTTAGATTCTGCCTTGCAAAATCTCAGTGGAATCGATTTTGACTTAGGCAATAAATGATTGTAAGATGTTTAGTAAAACAGGCCCCTGATTCGGCGATGTGTCGTACCCAGAATAGTTTTTCGACGAGGTGCCTCGTTGGTGTAAAATACTGTTGACCAAATGGTCATTCGACGGCGTGATTTTAGACGTATTGTCGTGCACCCAATAGCTACAACACCTTAGGTCTAGAATTGTCGGTTTTAACTTAAATAAAATGAAACACCCTAATGTTAGATTCAGAAAAAAGCGCATCATAACCAAGCATTGTTAGTATAATGAAGTCATTTTTTTACAGTAAATTAAAAGTTTCAAAGACGGATCTGTGATAATAATCGCCAATAACTGCTTTTTCTTTCTTGCACAGTAAATTTTTTACAGTAAATTAAAAGTTTCAAAGACGGACAAATAACAAAATATAAAATATGGCAATCAGTAAACTGTCCTTGGTGTTATTCCTCGTTAGATCATTTGAAGGTCGTTTGGATGAAAATTCAGTCAACGTTACCTACAAAAACCACTGACTTTGGGAGCAAAGAACTAAGTTTTTGCAAGCCTTCACGCATTCTTGCGTTGGTATGATAACTGAGTTACTATGACAATAAACATCTAGTGTAAAAACAGGTGGAGTAAAGAATACCGCGGAGTTATGAAATAATAATTATCATTCATAACCAACATACAGCCACCCTAACATAGTTTTTATACCACCTGCATAATCAACGGTGCCACCGTACCTAAGTTACTAACATTCCAAAACTTGATGTTTGAGATGAAGAATTTCTCTTGCTTCGTCAAAGTGATCCAAAATTTTGATCGGAATGAAAAAGGCGAAATTTCGAATAAAAAATGCTATATTATGTAAGTAAAATGGACCAAACTCATCACTCATCAAATTCCAATGAGCGGATTCTCAGTGATTGTGAGTTAATCCTTTGCTGTTTAATCCCTGCTTTTTCGTGCCTGTGATTTTATTATTGAGAAAACAGTGTGAAAAAAAGAAGGAATTGCTTCTGACAAGCAATTTCTTCTTTTTCTACTCTTTTTTCTACCCTACTGAATGGTTATTTTTCAAATGAAATCCACTTTTAATTTTGTCTGCAAAACCTTTGAATTTGGACAGGTCCAAAATTTTGTAAAACAGGAAAGTGTTAAATAGCTACCAATACATTTCAACCTACCCTGCGTTCAGGAAGAAAAGCGGTGCGTTCTATTTGTAAGATTTACCCAACTTTGCACGTGCACATGCGTGCAAAGCATGGTTTGATTGGCAAACAGTTTGTATTATTTCGTCATCCTGGACGCAGAACAAATCTATCGATTAAAACGTCAGCGAGTACCTAGCCTTTCTTAACTTTGAAATGGATCAGATCTTATAATATTGTGGTTATCTGAGCACGATCGGAATCATTGAAATAATGAAAGTCAACTGTTGTCAATATTAACGATTTCAAGACACAACAAAGGGTAATAATTATCATCCCGATACCCAATTAATCACGTGCATGTCACGCGCGAGCACTCTATTTCCAATCATTGACTCGTCCTATTACCGGAAGGCATCAAGACTGAATTAAATGAGAAAAATCTTAAGATTGCTTTTGTGTTTTTTCTTCCAATGATAGCTTTGAAAGTTCTACATCTACTAAAAATCTTTATAAGTTTAATGGTGTTGTTTTCCGTATCAAGATTTGAATTATGACCAGTTAAATGTATCTTTAACATTTTTTGTGGATTTTCAAAGTCCGCAAAGTGTGCCGCTGCATCGATAGGTCGAGGACATATTGTTTTTCCCCTTTGTTTTTGTTCTGTATGTCCATTTGTCCCACAAAAAACTTCAGGTTTGGTCATAACTCTTGATTGGTCAGTGATAGAGACTTCATGTTTAAACTGGTTTTGTCTGTGACTAGGGCTTTCTTTTTGTGCCAATTTCAATGTCATCCGTCTAGGTCAAGGTAATTTTTAAGCTCAAATATGTGGAAAATTAGAATTTTTTTCCACGGTATGAATATACTCTCTCTAAAACAATGGAAGTGACGGGGCGTTGGTGTATTACAAAGACTTATTGGTATAGTGCGAAATTATTGACATGACTTGACCTTTATGCAATGAATAAATTAACCGATGAAAACATTTACCATCGAGGGTAGCCGCAAGCTTTCGAAAAACATCGCAAATCCGTGTAGTGTATGGATTTTAAAAACGTACATATATGTAATAGTAACTATACACCCTGTTTGACTGTGTGGTCGAGAGGTCTATTCTGGTGACTACAGTTGCAGGGATCATGAGTTCGAACCTGCTTTTATCCCTAGGTTTTTATTTTATTTTATTTTTTACGGTTAGCCCCATTTGACTGGTTATCTTGTGTTTGAATGACGATAATTGTTTTGCACAGCGCGTTTCATTTATCGCACTCTATCTCCTAAACTCAAATATGGAAAACACAAGTCGCTGTCAAATGATCTAAAGGGCAAATTAGTAGATAATCGCAGACCTATGTGGAATTAGCAACTGGAGTCTCGGAGGAGTTGTCGTGGTAGTATTTGTAAGAGAAAAACCAGGCATCCATAGTTAAGCGATACAGCCCCCGCAATATGACCGAAAAAATATTAAAGAGGCGTTAAACCCCATTCAAACAAATAAAACAAAAAAACCTAAAGGGGAAAACAAATAGTTTATAACTCACCGCAAATATCTTTGAGAATCAAGAGATCTTCAACATTATTCAAAAGAAAAAATCTATAAAATGGATTGAACACTAGAAGAAAAATAAATATGCTGTCATAGTGACTCGATCCACTGTCTTTCGTCTTCTGACGCTTTACTCTTTCCACGTGCAATGACAAGTGTCTACTCATCACAGTGTCATTTAATAGGTATATATCATGAAACTTGGTTCACGAAGTTAAACGAGACCTAACGGAAATACCATGTGACAATCAGTCAAGCATGTAATGTATGCTAATAGAGGTTACGGTCAGTCATGTCAATTTTCTCACGCTATAGATGGTAGAAGGTTTAATTTGGCTATGCATTCACGGATATGTCTATGGAGAAGAAATTGCAAGAAACATGGATTTTCAAAACGTATCAACTTCCTAAAGAGATAGTAAACACGGTTCCACAAGTTAATCGTCTTTGAACACGATTTTGATATTCTTAAAGATACATTTATTCAAATTTCGGTCTTATGAAATAGAGATAAATTCTTTATCTTGTAAGATGTAACGGTTTTACTGTATAATTTAGCATGCTAAGTACCAATTTAATCTCTGACACTCCACAGAGACCCCTGTAAGATAATAGTAAAGAAAACTGCAAGCTCGTCTATTTTATAAACTAGAAAATTTCGTTGAAAAATATCGGTTCGAAAATTTAAAGCCATAAATTTAAGGAAATGCAATTCTATTTTCAAATATACTTTCGGAAGGCACAATGAAAATTGAGCCTGTGTGTGACATTTCCAACAGTTTCACATGCAAGGAAAACAAAGACTTTTGCCAGCCTGTGCATCCGCATAGTCTGACCAAAGTGTTCCTAATGCGCTCTATAGATGAGTATATCGCTCTATAAGCGAATATTCTGTTTGTATTGGCTGTTCCTAGGGACCGACACTAACTTATGTGAATCAGGAGTCGATCAGACTCATAACTAGTGTAATGAAGGAGCCCAAAAGCATAGAAGGAAGTCCGAATTATCATATTGGGAGAACATTGTGGCAAAAGGAGAAATTGCTTGCTACAAGCAATTTCTTCTTTGCCACAAATTCTCACAAAAGAAGATTGGTCTCCTTTAAAAATGCCACTTCTTCTAAGTAAATGTTATCCTCAACAACTTTTGAAGTGAAAAGATTTTTTGTTTCTCAATATATTCTTATATGATCCTAGGAGTCCATCGGACTTCTTACTTCCAAAATTAAGGAGTCCCAACAGGTAAACAAGGAGTCTCAGACTCCTGCAGTCCCTTAAGCGTCGAGCCCTGTGCTTAACGTTTACGCCTCACACACGTGCAAAATGGTTAGAAAATTTACACCCATGCTCAAGTAAAAGTGTTCCATTGCAGAGGAATGAGCTTAATCTCAAGGAAAGGGTTTAGGTAAAGCCGTTCTTTGTAAAGTTAGACGCTTTTGAAAGACGCAACTCATCTATAGATATGTAGGTGAGATAAATTACAGTAAAAAAACATATTGGATAATAAATAAGTTTTAATAACTCGGCTGTTAAGGAACAAAACGTCTAAACATTGCCATCGCCTAGGCGGCATTGGTGTTGGTGTTGGCGTTAACCTTAATCATATCTATGATATCTTTGAAGATATCTTCTTGAAACATGATATGTTTGTTTCTCATGCTAAGAGTCACGGGACTATATAGGGATATAGTTCTAAAATATTTATTCTAACAGTTATGCCATTTTTTGCCTTTTAGTTTCAGTTGACGTTTTTTTTATTATTTTTTTTTTTCGTTATTCAGCACCAGCAGCCTAGCGTTGACACCGGAGTACCGTGCTCTTGTTTTTTTTTCAAAATACAAGAAATAATGCGCGAATATAAACAATTGAAAAGGGCATCTTGGCCAGTGCGTGTTTTTGTCTAGTTTATTTGATTTGGTACCAAATTATAGGCGCCGTCCGTTCTATGTCTTTCATCTTCACGGTATTTTGTAATATATCTAACTAAATAATCAAAATGTTATAAAATAATGAAGTCTTTATTGGGTTTATTAGACTTCTGCTTATGTCGAAACAGACCTGTTAAATTGGATATAATAAAAGTATTCACACGCAGGGCACGCAATATGCCTACTATTAAGGTTTGCTTACTGATTGCCATCGTGATTTTTTTTTATCCATCTTCTCATGGTCATCGAGCGAAAAGGGACCATTTGGAAAGTACGAATCCTCATAAACAATGGGCTTAACAGACTAATCTGCCCCGCGTTCAGGATGAAAAAAAATCGTGTCAAACTGCATGCAAATTTAACCCCGCTTTGCACGTAAGAGCACGTGCAAAGCGGGGTTAAGCTTGCAAACAGCGTGTACCATTTTGTCGTCCTGAACACAGGGTAGGATCTGCGCTTTTCGTATTTTGCTGATTTTCTGAATATAGAATTTCCATTCTACATTTCTGTAACAATACTACTATTCTTGAAATGCCCTCATCTGGTTGGCTTGAGCTGGATCCCACCTGTTGTTTAGAGAAAGAGAGAAGAGAGAGAGAGAGAGAGAGAGAGAGAGAGAGAGAGAGAGAGAGAGAGAGAGAGAGAGAGAGAGAGAGAGAGAGAGAGAGAGGGAGGGAGAGAGAGAGAGAGAGAGAGAGAGAGAGAGAGAGAGAGAGAGAGAGAGAGAGAGAGAGAGAGAGAGAGAGAGAGAGAGAGAGAGAGAGAGAGAGAGAGAGAGAGAGAGAGAAATAAAGAAAATGTCCGATAAATATAAACAAATCCGACTACAGAAGCCATGCTTTTTGAAAAACGAAGCTGTCGGCCTAAAAATTGTTCTCTGCATTTTACACCGAAGCATGAATAATGCGTGTTTCAAGATAGTGGCTCTGGCGAGAGTTTAGCTCTCCCGAAAGCAGGGAATGTCAAATTCGATATATATATTGATCCCAAAAGAATCACACATGCTGGTTGTCAAAAGCAGTTATAAGGATACATGAATGAAAAAATCACACACAAAGCAACTTATTTGGCCTTCAAAAATCATATTTATCTACTCTGGGTTTCTGTCTTAGTTAACAGAATATCTACAGTAAGTCTCAACAAAATGTTTCCAAATAAATTACCATACATATCGGTTCTTCTATTCCATTTATGTCCAAAATGGCAGTTTTGTGAGCTTATGAGCTCTTTTTCTGCTCATGCTAATACGCCTCGTTAGCCTGGCTCCGAGGTTGTCAGTTAGTGTCAGTAAGTGTTTAATTTAATAAGGTATACAACTCATGTTTACTTAATATTCATATCGAATTACCTACCATATTCTCAAAAAACCAATCGACCAGTGAAAGGAACATACGTAAGCTGGTAAGAAATTATACTTTCCCTAGTCGAGTTGCTCAGTGGGACGGGAGCCAGTCTAATGAAAGGTACGTAAGGAAAAATCTGGGTTACAAATACCTATCAATATGTCGCTGTTTGGGTACCAAAATATGGAATCTTCAGCATCATTTAAGCTGTAGTTGCGACATTTAGGTGCAAAACGACGATGTACTATATCATGGAATTTTTACTCAATTAATTACTGCTCCAATATTTGTTTGTTCTCTACTGTTCATAAATCAGGTTTGCACGAATGCGTGAATGTTTTCATTTTTAACATTCCTTTCGCGCAATGACTCGGTGTGTTCTTGCACTTGCTTAATTAATCGCTGTTTTACATATCTGGAATGTGCACCCACGGCAAATCGCGGAGTAATCCGATCACGTGACCTACTTGTTGTCTTGATCGTCTGAATTTGCCAGACGTCATATTTTCATTGTTTTATGAAATAATATATTGAAACACATGTCTATGTCCGAATGAAAGAGGCGAAAATAAAACAAACCCTTTAAGATCTATCAATATTTTGATAGACTTTCTAAAACCAGTCTTCAAAAATATTCACTAACTAGTTGTATTACGAATGTAAATAACCAAACAAGTATTTCTGTAAAATAACTTCTCTTAAGCTACAATTTGCGACTTAACACTGACCGTATCATAAGACATGAATCATTTCTCATTATTGTGGAAAATAACGTCGTAAAAGAGGAAAATGTTTCTAACACCAATTCCTATGTCCTCTTTGCCATTTCTCCCTGACAGAAACCTTAATCCATAAAGAAATAACGATGCGTTATACAAAATATTCGACTGACAAATCAAACAGTTTGACTTTTTCTGTAGTTCGAAATTTTACAGCATTCCTTGTCCTTCCCTGCATTCAGGATATCAAAATGGTGCAAAGAGTTTATCAATTTTACCCCGCTTAGCACGTAAACTTATGTGCAAAGCGGGGTAAAATTGGCTAACTGATTTCACCGTTTTGTCATTCTGAACACAGGGACAGCTTTTTGTGGGTAGGGAATTAAAACAACAACAACAACAACAACAACAACAAAAATATACGAAGTTATAGCATTCACATCTAACACCAAGTGATTGCTTTTCTTGTATGTTATCTATATGAAAATCTTCACCAGTAAATAACAAGGTTTTTATTGGCCTACAGTCGATGCAGTGCGAATCGTCAAAAGTAGCCCTAAATATCTTTCAAACAGGATCTGTCATTCTCTGACTTTTTATAAAAACTGAGAAAAAAAGTTAGAAATTCTCTATGAATCTTAGCTCAGGGGCCAGTTTCATCAAAAGATTTAAGACGTATTTTAGTATTACTGATGACTTTCGAAACAGTAACAACAATCACTTGACATAGGTATAAATAGATAAGTGATACATGATTTTTGTCTTTATTATGCGGTAAGTCATCGGTAGGACAAAAATGCGTCTTAAATGTTTTGGTGAAACAGGCCCCAGGGATCTTACACAACTTATTTGAGGGGGCAGTTTCTACAGAAAGATATGCAAGCTCAATGAGACACGTGCTGCACTTGTTAATCGATCTTCATTTGTAAAACGAAACCTTGTTGAATTTTCAATGGTTTCTATTCATTGATTCTAGCGTTTGCACGTAGCTGGGACCGGAAAGGGGCTTCATTACAGATCGATTTTGATTAATTGATTAACAGGTGACCTGCACGTGATTCGTGTTTGATCTTGATCGTCGATTTCCGTAGAAATATTCGAATCTTTGAAATTTTAAACAATGTTACAACACCTCTCTAGGATATTACTATCGCAGGAAACAAAAAAGACATTTAAAGTACATTGAAAGGAACTGAATGTGCGTGAAGAATGCACCGACTTGCGAAAAGTCCAATCGGGAACTGCGTTAACCTTTTCCTGTTTAATGCCTGCTTTTAACGTGCCTGTGATTTTTTTATTTAGAAAACATTGTGAAAAAAGAAGAAATTGCTTCTAACAAGCAATTTCTTCTTTTTCCACACTATTTTCTACCCTACTGAATGGTTATTTTTCAAATTAAATCCACTTTTAATTTTCGCCTGCAAAACATTTTAATTTGGACAGGTCCAAAATTTTGTAAAAACAGCAAAGGGTTAAACAGATGTTTGAAAAAAAAAAAAAATAGAATTCATGATTAATCAGTAATATACATGTATTTGCCCTTGTGTGATATTTCAAACAAATTCACATGTGTGCGCAATTAAAGATTTCTATTAGACTGCATACACGTGTCTGAACCCTTGTCATGCTGCAAATTGAATATTCCTGCTTTACTCAAATACTCAAATCAGACGTACAGTCTGATCTACCTGCTTTCATCTCATATTGTGAGAAAAACACGCACCAGGCTCGTTGAGATGTTAAATCAGTTTTGTTGAAATGTATGTAAATGGCAATTTGTTTCAAAAATTGACTCAGCAGGATTAGGGTTGGTTGTTCGTCATCTAGACACCCACTAACAGTTAACAACATCATGAAATTGACAAGGCGAATGCTTTTCGAATGAAATTGAATGAGTACATATATGTGAAACGAGTTTTGAATGGAATTATAGTCAGGTAATCTAACATCGCTAATTTTGTTCAGGATGGACAAAATTAGCGATATTTATTACCTCCCTTTGATAAAATGTGCGTACAAGTTATCTATATACCTTACTATTTCTTCAAGAACCAATCAGACGCTTAAATTTCAATTATATCAGTGAGGTCATGATAGCGTTCTTTTGATATGTTTTTAATGTTACTGTTGAATTTATCTTTTTTTCAGTCATTTTGGAGCGTTTTTGGATGGTTGGAGTTAGTGTTTCGAATGATTGAATGAATGAATGATTGAATGAATGAATGGAGCTAAGCGTGCAATTTAGGTTGGTTTTGATTGAGATGAATGTCAATTTCACGATGTAACTAAATGTACTCAAAGTTTCTGTATATTTATGAACAATTTTTTATATGCACTATCTTTCAGTCGAGTCCGCTCAAAGTTTGTTCCTCCCACAAATGTGAAATCGTTGGAAATAGCGCACACTAACTCACGCCATTTTCGGAAAAGAAACAAATAACACGTGTATATGGTAGAATGAATTATTTCACATTCACAAAATTTACTCGAATGGAAAGTTTTGAACTTAGGTAGCCAGCGTATTAAGCTATACTTTTCGAAGTTCCCCAAAAGACTCATATCTCTTGATTGCTGATTTCTGATAGTGTCTATAGCTGAATGATTACAAAATACATCACAGTATTGAGCAAAAGAAGCGCTCGCGAGCGTCTTAGAAATGGTTCCATATATCGCCAATAGAAGCGGTCGGTATCTTATACCAATTTCAACATGGAAGCGTTTGCGAGCGCCATGCTATCCTGCAAACAGGAAAGTGTCGCGTTATACTTCGGAATTGTTATTTTTATTTTTTCCTTGAATAATAAAAGTCTTATTTGAGCCTGAGCGTGAGATTTCCAACAATTCATAAATGTACATAGCAAAGACTCTGACCAGCCTGTGCATCCGCACAGTCTGACCAGAGTCTTCACTTTGCGTTTAGTAGATAGATAAGGTCTCAAAGTACTTGTACACCGTCAGGAAACATTATATTTACAGTAGGTGGCTGTATTCGCTGCTCAGTGTTTGCATCTCTAGTTTTGGAAATGTCACGCACAGGCTCATTTCATTTTGAATTTCCTTAAAACATGTACAGCCGCTAGCAAAAATAAAAACATGAACATTTGTCACGCACAGGCTCATTTCATTTTGAATTTTCTTAATACATGTACAGCCTCTAGCAAAAATAAAAAACATGAACATTTGCAACAGACAACACTCTAATTCAGTTCCCAAGTGACCTTGTTAAATGCAGCGATAATGATTTAAAAAGCAATTTTAGACCAACTATCAAGTTTTCTTTAATGAGCCATACGCATGCATGATTTTTGATGGGATCCGTGTTATATTTGGTCGGAGGCAACACTCATAAACTAGAGTCAATGTCACAATTCACGACTTCGAGGGGTATAATCTCTTAAAATTAAAGACACGGTGTAAACATGTCATCTGCGAACATGCTGAGAAATTGCCTGTTTTGCAGTTGTCATATTTCGTGTTTTGGTCGCGAGAAACAATTGGTCAAAACCTCGTAAATTTTAATTAGGCTTGTGTTTTAAGTGCCATTATTTTGCATGTTCTGTGGTTTTGATGGAATTGCAATAATTATTCAGTAATTTAAATTATCTTTATGACTCAATTAAAACAGCTCTGAATTTGACGTGTTGGTTTGGTATTTTGTGTTTTATTGCCGTTTCAGCAGTTTTGTGGAAACGATTAACTTTCGCGATTTTTCAATAACCTTTTAATATAGTTTTATACAAACTATAGCTACCCGTTTTCAGAAAAAAACGTAACATTATAGTGCAGTCGATTATTACATGTTACCTTTTTACATGAATAATGCCTTTGGCCTGGTAAAGCAGGCCATTGGCAACAATCCTGTATCCTGGAAATTGCCTGAGAAAAAGATAATCGAGTCAAAAAATCGAACAACGTGTGTACTTAGTAGCTTTTTTGTGCTCATGAGCGCGCAAAAATAGGTCTAATATACGCCACCAACTTTTGTGCGTCACAAAGTGCTTTGTGTGATCAACGAAGTGCCTGCATATCACTACAGTGTGCTAAAGTCAAAGTACTGATAGTACTGGAGGCGAGAGAACTGAATAGGCGAAATAACACACGAGGTCAATTTTCTGGAATATAACCCTGATTTTTCACCTTGTCTTTATCATTTATACCAGATATTTTCTTACTTATAACTGCCAAAATCGATGCTGTGTTAAAGATACATAGCTTTTATATTTGATGACATTGCTAAAAGGAAAAAGAGGAAAATGCTGCTAACAAACACTTTCTCCTTTCACCCTTATATTATCAACCCCTTTTGCTTATTTGCCCATATATTGTATGTAATCTACAACCCTCTACAATGTGGACCTGTCTAAATATTTTTGTCTTGTAACTGTGACGCCGAATTACCAGAAAAAAATGACTCAAAATTACTACACTTACGTCCAAGGTTCTTTCCAGTTAACGGAAAAGTCCGAGCGATGCTCCAAATGACCTCATGCTCGATGATTGTGAGTCTGGGCTATAGCGACAGCAGTATCAAGGGATAATTTTTTGGTGAGATATTGAGAGATTCTTTCATATTTCTGCCAGAAATCTCATTGATACTGGCTTAATGAGAAAAGTCTCAAAGCAAAATGTAATTTTGTGAAGAATTTTGTTGGTTCAGTGCAAAACATTTGTAACTGACTATAGGCAGCTACAACTGTTTTGTACTGAGTCATCGATTTGTTAAATTTCTCACATAAAAAAAATCTTAATTTCTCATTAGACTCAAATTAATGAGATTTAACTTTATGAGATATTTTTGCACATGCTTTTTAGAGCCAGAATTATCCCTGAGTATCGTAAAGCATGTTAATTCCGCAAAGAACTAAGGGATGTTTTCGATTATTTTCCTGGATTTTACGCGTATGGCTTATTCAGCGATTTGCTTTTTAATGCAGATAATACATCATATTTAAATGTGCTTTACATGCACGTTAGCCTATAATTATTGAGAAGAAATAATTCATCATTTGTGACAAATGGGTGCAGGCCTGGGTGAAAAGTAAAATTTCACTGGAGAAGACATGCACGGTTTGAATAATTTATAATCTGAATTTGTATGCTCGTTAATAAAAATGACAAATTCATTTTTTATCACCGAATTGTTTTGGCCCCTCAAAAGTTTTAATGCGCAAACAAAAGAGAGAAATATTCTGTAAAATTGGTTAAATGGACCAGCCCTGGGATCACATGGCAAAATGTTAGGTTGTGGTATATATAAAACGTACGTAGTGTTTTGTATAAAAATATCTAACAAGGTTGGGAGAATTGATAAGTGTCGAGGCTCTGACGAGACAATTATCAATTTTCACAACCGAGTTAGATATCTTTTCATACATTACACTAAGTACGAATTATTTTATCTTAAAAACCTCTATTATTCTTTTTTTCGTCGATGTTTCTAATAGAAAGGCAAGTTTCTAAAAATAACCATATTATATCATCTTAAAATAACTATGTGATATCATAAAAAAATATCATACGGGATGTTATCACACGGATATTTGTATAGTTATAAGATAAAAATTCTTAGATTCTTGGTTTGAATCTTTAGCGTTGTCGGAAAATTCCGGGCTGCTTGTTTTCTCGCCCAAGTGAGACATATTTTGTTCTTAGTATGAAACAAAGTATTAGATTGGAACAAATTACTCGAAGGCTGAAGTTTTTGATAATGTAGAATTCAGCATTTTAAGCAACCAAAAGGCCTGAATTTTGGAAAATAAATTAGTTGTTGAATAAACTACACTCAACGTATTGCGCTCCAGAGAATAGAATGAACATTCAATGAATAGATGACAAGCCCTTTTTAAATTCACGGACGTACGAAAACGATAAATGTATAAGGGCTTTATTTCATTGCTTTTTTGGAAAACAATGTGGCCCGTCACGCGAAAAGGGGCCATCTGGAAAGCGTAAAATGTCGATCGTAGTCAGAATGACCAGGGCCGAAACTTTTCACACTTTACTTATTTTTCTGATATAGAATAATTAATTTACCTTCCTGTGATATGATTTTTGAAACCATCTCTGGTTGACCTGTTTTAGAACCAATCTCTTTTTCAAATATTTTTTACGAAGTTCCAAGATGGTCTCTTTTCGCGTGACGGATCACAAAAATACCCTTATTTTTTGTAAATCAATATCGCCAAACATAACAGTAAATATTTTGCCATTTTGAGGCTTTTCTGTTGAAAAAAAGTTTTGCCTAAGCATTCATTTAAGTTTAATTCATTGAAATATGAACTTAATTTTTCATCTAATCAGATTGCACTATTTTGACAGACGAAAGAAAAATCAAGACCATTCGGAATCGCAAGCCTATCTGAATCATTTAGTTTCTATCGTACTTAAATAAGAAAAAGGACATGATGTGTTGATCTATTCTTTCTAAGAGATGTTCAATTAGAGTGTGTTTTTTTTATTTCATGTAGATATGAAACTTCATTGAGTAATGGAGTCAAATTTTAGCAAAATGCAATAATCTTTATGTACACAACTAAACTTAAACCAATTTTCAATGAACAAATTACTGGACAGAAATATCGATGACAACAAAATGATTTCTCTAGTCAAAGGGAAATAACCGCTAAACGATATTTTCAAGAAATCGTTTCATCTTATTGCCCTTGTTTCCGACTGGTTTTCGATTTATTTGTTTTTGTCTGTTAAAAATTTGATGATTTAAAGCCTCTTTTAGCGCCTTATCACGGCAGCTGATGCACCTATATTCGATTTCGTAATGCATTATAAATCGCGACATTGACTAACCACATTGAAAGATAGTTTAGCAAGTTTGAATTTTTAATAAATTGTCTCTAATGATCGCCCTCTGTAAACTTTCAAAGAAAAAATCTTCACAGAATTAGGGCATTCGGTACATCACTCGGCCATTTCCGTAAACTGCAACAGACCTCGGATGTACATAAGGCGGATGGGTATGTAACAAAATTGTGCATTTTCTTAGGCGGAAACATGTAAGAAAAACTAGCACTGTAGATTTATATCTTTTACAGAAAATAACGCCTGAAAAATCTTAATTTTTGAGAATGACGAATCATTCTCAAAAATTAAGATATTTTTCAGTCGTTATTTTATAATCTAAAAATATTTGTATTAGGATAAGATGGCTTCACGTCAGTGACTTAAACGAGTAGCGTTGGCAACACCGAATGTTTTCACTCAAAGTTTCGAGGGCTTACGCCGTTTTAATTTACGTCATCGGGTTTTCCAAGATTTTCCCGTTTACATCCGAGGTTGATCGTGAGATTGGCCGAGTTGTGTTCCGAATGCATCCGAAGTTGAGCGTGAGATTGGCCGAGTGGTGTTCCGAATGCATCCGAAGTTGATCGTGAGATTGGCCGAGTGGTGATCCGAACGAAATTTAGGGTATTCAGTTCGGTGTAATCTTCACCAAGCTCATTGGGTTTCTTGTGAATGACTCAGGGTTCAATTTGACCACATAGACCTACAATAATAACTATTGTCTTTTGCAGTAATTTCCTCAATCCTCGTGAGAATCAAGTAATGATAGTTTTTACTCGTAATGATTCCTCCACACGTTCTGCCTATACAATATTGAGGGGGGGGGTAATAGAAATATTATAGACGGACAACTTTAATAGCGTAAGGCGATGAAAAATATGTAAGCGTAAAACACGGAATAGGTTGGTATTTTGAGAGATTCATACTTGCAGAAAAACAAAGTTTACTTCAGGTAATGGCCCCATAATAGTTCCACAACATTTCTGAACTCATAATCTTTCACAATGTTTACTGAATTTTCCTAATGAAATCATTAGGAAACCTCGGTTAATCACTATTAAAGTTTATGGCTTCCGAAACGTTGCGGAACTTTAAAGGTTTCACTACCTTAAGTAGATCATAGGCAATCAAAATAATATTTGGACAAGCTTAGTGATTTTTTTATTTCACACATAAACGATAAATATTATCGCCAATTAATAATACTGACAAAGATATTGAGTAAAAAATTTCGAACTATTATGGGGGCCATTGCCTTAAGTAAACTTTATCTTAAAGGTTCATCTATCTATTGAATAGTAAGAAATATTCCTTGTTTTACTTCTTGTTTGACTAATTTGCGTTTTATTCGGCATACGTTTAAACCATGTCATAACCGCAGCAAGATAGACGGTTACAGTATCAGACAATTTTGTGAACAATAACGCCGAAACCAAGGCTTTCGCAAGATGTCAAAAGTGGTATAACGGAAGTCACAGAATACAAAATTTTGCGGCATCCCTGGCAAATTCAAAAAGTTTAATATTTTCGACCAAAGATCATATATACGTGACCGCCACGTCCGTCATACATCTTCACACACAATTTGAAGATTATTCGGGCATTCGACCGTAAACTGGAAAGGCATCACTCGGACCTTTCCGTAAACTGGACATTGTCTTATTCCCAAGGTCTATTTAATAAAGAATCGACGAGTAATAGAGAATTATGTTACCGTCTGTAAAAGGATTAAATGTGCTATTTCACAAGTGTTTTAAACAACTAGAATAACGTACAATTGTGGGCGGAATTGTGTACAATTTCCATATAAAGGCATTGCGTCGTTTGTATATAACGTTCACGAGTATCTTATTCAAGTAAGCAATTTAGTTGATAAATCACCGAAGTGAAACATTACAATCGAATGTAATTTCCCCGAAATCGGAGAAAAAACGTATATTCCCAGAAAACGGGAGAACCTGATGCATTTAAATGTTCGATTAAACTAACATCTAGGACCTGTGGAACAATTCCTCATTCACACTAATGACTGACGTCCTGTTTTTAATTACATCGAGCACGCTATTTTCACGGAACGTGGCAGTTGATGAAAACAAAATATTACATATTGATCACAAAGACGCTTATTGTAGACTCGCGGGAAACATTATAGAGCGGTGTCGGGTATTCTCGGATGGCGGGTATTCTCGGATAGTCACGTGTTTCTCCTATGCATTGGCAAGCTATGTGGTTCTTTTTGGCATTATTTTGTTCTTCGAGATATTAGATTTATTTAGATATCTGCATATGACATAAAATTTTATAAAGGTGGGAGATAGAATTTATTACATAATACATTGTTGGAAAAGCTTTCAATTTAAGATAACTGCTATTTTTTGTCTAGCTTAATCTTTTTCATTCATCACTTATTATAGGATGTAGAAAAGAAACTCGGAGAAGATTTTCACACATGGAGATATTTACATTCTAAAACGCACATCTTTTTAGATGAAATGACACTGTAGTTGAACATGCTATGAGTATCCGAAAGACCCTACAAAAATGTTGCTTTCGGGTCTTCCGGATACCTTCGAATTACCCAATATTTGCGCATTCTTCTTTTTGTTAAAGGCGCATTCTAACTTTTCAAAAAAAAAAAAAAAAAAAAAAAAAAAATAAATAAAAAAAATAAAAAAAATAAACCTTCGACGAAAAATTGTCAAACATTCCAACAATATTTTTGCGACAAAAATAGTACAAGATCCGTCAGTTTATGAAAAGAAAGATATGGATGACGTTTTTCCATCGTACATCCCAAAACTAGACCAGTAAGAAAATGATATGTAATGTTTTCATTTGAAATAATTAACACAATGATTAAGGAAAATCTGAAATGAACGTATCTTTCTACTCTTATGGGTCAGAACTTAACGATATCAGTACATACATAGTTCAACACTCATCCATCTATATTGCATGTGAATTCTTGAATTCATTTGGATACGCACCGCTCAGAATAATTACACTTATGTTTGAAGCTAGCGACTTTTCTTCAGTACGTTGCTGTAAAGAAAAAGTACAAAAACAGTAGTTGAAGCATGCTCATTGATTTTTTTAATAAAATGTGCTCATTAGTATCTCATAACTTTTCTTAACACTTATTAAAACGAGGTTGATACAATAGAATAAGATCAATGTATATCGGAAAAGATCTAGATTCTAAGTGTCTTTGCGTTTATTTGCTTGAAATATCATTTTCAATTTGAACTCTTCCCAAAGACATATCCAAATGCTGTATCTATAAAAACATTTCATTTGTTTAATTGTACTTTTTATTTAGAGATTAATAAATACGATTCAAAGATGTTTGAATCCAATTCAGATATAAATTTATTTCACTTATTTAAAGTATCCGAGATTACCCGCCAGCGACCAAGATCAGGTTTCTCAACATGTGTTTCTTTTATCTGTTTTGATCATATTAATATTTTGCTAGAGTAACTTTTTATTTTCTAATCCTGTCAAGAATAGATAGCACCCGTCAATTAACGCCTCAAAATCAAAAGTTTAATTGTCCATCCGCATCTTTTTTAAACGAAATGACTTAGGTATCCGGAAATACCCGACACCGCTAGTATGAAATTATGGATTTTGGGAAAACAGCTTTCTATATGTCCTATCATCGTATCGTATTTTAAGGTATGCCAATCCTTCTGCTAAATGTTGCAATCGTGTTTTCGCGGATGGTGTTTTTTTCATTTTAGATTGTTTGTGGAAGATATAGAGGATATTAAATGTGTGATCATGGAATACTGAATTTATTAAACGAGTCATCTATAAACAGATAAAAAGGAGGCTATGCCGAGTTTTTCTCTGTTTATAGATGACGAGTTTAATAAATTCTGTATTTCATTAGCACAAATTTTATATTCTATATAATATGACCCGAATTTTTGCGAAAATCGTCAAATATCTTGAAATTCAAAGTTTCTATTTTCCGCGGAACTTATAACGCCGTTAAAAAACTGACGTCACAATGTACACATTATGACGTCATACCCGCGGTTACAAAATAGCGTTGCTATTCGCTCTGAGCTCATTTGCATAGTTATTCCACTAGTGTAATAACACCCGTCTAATATCAAAAATATTCAACGGGTTTATTTCACTCCCGCGACGTAGGTCATATTATAAAAGCTGTCACTTTTTCGATTTTGTTTACGTCAATGTAGTGCTTAAATATCGTTAGTGCCTTAACAGTGTATAGTCACTTACGACATTTCTGTACTACTTCAACGATGACATTTTAAACAGGAAATATTTGGTTAAACCATTCATTTAAACCTGGCGTCACTTTCGTTGTTCCGTAAATACTCCATACAAACATTGTACTTGACGAATATTGTCATGAGTCAAAAACAGTATCATGTCTTTGAACCATCGACAACGCACCGAAAAGAAAACTATTCGAAAATTAATTTATATGATAAAGTTTCATCAAAGTCTTGTTCAGTATTTACCTTATAACTACACAAATATCCGTGTGATAACATCCCATATGATATCTTTTTATGATATCACATAGTTATTTTAAGAACAATGATATAATGCGGTTATTTTTAGAAACTTGCGTTTCAGTTAAAAACATCGAAGCAAACAAGACAAATAGAGGTTATAAGATAAATATAATACATACTTAATGTATTGTATGAAAAAATATCTAACTCGATTGTGGGAATTGTTAATTGTCTCGGCAGAACCTCAACAATTTTCAATTCTCCCAACCTCGTTAGATATTTTTTTTCATATGATACACTTAGTACGTATTATATATGTATACATGTAATATTCTTATCATATGTCGCTGCTAGAAAGGAAAGAAATAGATATTACTTTCAAGATGAAATACAACCTTTCTGGTGAGTTTTCTGAATGTGATTTTGTTCTTATTGCGAGTTTAAACTTCCTTGGATACGTTCATTCAATTGATTTGACATACTTACTCGTGCAGTAATTTCCGCATAGTAACTCTGTTGCCTATTTTAAAATCCTGTCACTCTAGGGAGGGATGGCCTAGACTCTCTTTTGGCGATCTAAATATTATCTGAGTGCAGTGAGGACGCCATTGTATTGCTTTAATCGCAACAAAAGCGCAGTGAAATCGCAATGGGAACATCATGTAATCGCTTAGAAAGCTCAGGGACTACTCGGAGGTCAGAGGAAGGACTCACACTTTTAGCATGCAGAAAAATCATCGTAGGATCGTGACGTGACAAGATCACAGTAACAACGTCAAGAGGTCGCCGCATTCGGAACACCACTCGGCCAATCTCACGGTCAACCTCGGAGGTACATAGACGGACTATTTTTAAAAAATACAGGAAACTCTGGGAAAAATCGATGATTTGTCATTCTCAAAAATAAAGATTTTTCAGCCGTTATTTACTGTAGAAGATATAAATCTACAGTGCTAGTTTTTCTTACACCGTTTCCGCTAACAAAATGCGCGATTTTGTTACATACCCAACCGCCTTACATACATCCGAGGTCTCATTCGGAACATCGCTCGGACTTTTCCGTAAACAGGAAAGTACCTCGGACGTAAGTGTAGTAATTTTTGGTCATTTTTTCGGTAATTCGGCTTCTGGTAGTACTCTGGTTAATACGCTTGAAGAATAGTTCATTCCTTTAATGTTTTCCGGTCGTCTGTGGAGATCATTTTGGCATGTTATGATTTTAAAGCAAAACGCAGTAAAACACTGCGTTTTGTTTTCAAATTATAATATGCCCATTTCTAACCTTACTTTGATTTTATTTTTCGCAACGTCATCCTTAGTTATTTTTGTGACGTCATATTAACCCACGTTCTATATGACGCGCTTTCATGGCAGCGCCCGTATTATTCCCGAGGTCTATTCCGTAGAATCGCCGAGGGTTCCCGATTGCCGAGGTCTGTTTCAGTTTACGGAAATGGCCGAGTGATGGTCCGAATGTAGGTCGCCGTAGAAGCGCCATGAGACGCCCACAAGGACCTGGTAGTGCTGAGCACCGCGATATTGCAATTTGAGCGCAGTGAATACGCTATAGAAAGGAAAGGCAGTGGTGCTTATGCCACGGCTTTACTGTGATTTATGCCAGTACACAATGTCTCTGCTGTGCTTCTTTCTTCGATGCTCCGAATAAGTATGTCAAACAAAAATGTTCATATAAATGTCCCGGTAACTTTTTTTTTATAGATGGTGATTAAAGGCAAAACGCTCGATTATTGATCGCGTAAACCTTATTCGGATGGTTTCGAACTCACGACACCAGCTGTTATTTTGAAAACTATTTCCTGATTTGTTAATACGTGTTTTTTAATATAAGTATATAAAATACGATATATGCCTCAATCAACCCTTTATTACCCCTTTCATACCTAATACTTATATAAAATTTTCACTGCATTTTAGACCCCTCAGGCATTTGAATGTCAATATCCTAATGAAGCACAACAATTTTCTCCAACCAGTATGAATTCTTTTCACTTTCGCAAACTTACATTTTGAGAATAATAAGTCGAATATTAAAAAAAAACAAAAAAAAAGGATCCTACGTTCAAGATTAAAACTTTGGGAAACGTTCGCGAAATGTTAAAATATTCACGAACTCATGTTTCGACGTGCTGACTTCCGCGTTTAGGTTGGAAAATTTTCGCGAATATTCGCAAATCGTACCGCGCTTTGCTCGTGAGTACACCTGCAAAGCGGGGTACAATTTGCGTATATTTGCGTACGAGCAAAGCGGGGTACAATTTGCGTATATTCGCGTACGAGCGAAGGGGGGTACAAATTGTGTATATTCGCGTACGAGCAAAGCGGGGTACAAATTGCGTATATTCGCGAAAAATTTCAAACCTAAACGCGGGAGAAAGCAAGTGGAAAGCACGCAATCATGAACATTTAACTCGTCACTGTAACAGAGAATGGCCGTGAAGGGTCACCTTAGCAGAGAATATCTCAAATCTCATTACTTTAATTGTCTTGAGACGTTGAACATGCACTTCTTGTCGCCAATGGTTACTAACGCTTCCGCTCCAGACGACTTTCCAATAATCCCCTAAAATGGACAGTCGGGGAATTGATCTCTTTTTTTTGACAAACAGATGTGGTCTTGTACACTACTATTAATTTAGGACTGAAGAACGGTCGAGTGTAAGGCTAATAATGAAAACAGATAAATGTATATACTCCAATTACAAAAAAAAAGAAGAAAAAAAATCAATTAGAGAAATATTATTTTGGCATAATTACATGTCCCCCTTCATAAAAAAGAAAACAAATGCATTTCACTGTAATATTTACATATACACACGATTTAGTCTGTCATAAACAAAATAGGGGTCCTTTCTTAATTTTTGGGAGTCCCTGCTTTATGTATATATTATTTCATTTAAGATATTACTTTTGTATTTTGTAGATTAGAGCTATCCCCTGGTTAAAGATTAAGCAACTTATAGAAGTATATTGATATTATGGGCTCAACTTCAGGAAAGAATTGAAGACTGTTTAAAGCAGTCTCCAATTCTTTTCTAAAGTTGAGCCCCCAGGGAATCTATGGGACTCACACCACACAGTTTTGAGGGCACCGGCTTCTTATTTCTGCGTCCCTTAAAACCCTGGTACAACAACTAAACTGACATTAAATTTTTTACTGATATTTTGATACAAAGTGTCCATTGATATTTAACCTCGACAGGTTGCACGCAATCTGAAAACATTTGAAGACAGAACATGCTGCTTTTGTGTTGTTTAAAAAACGAAAGTTAAATGAGTGAACTCGAAATTGCTTATCAAACCTTTAAAAGCTACGTATCCAACTCTTCGTTCCCAACTATTCAAAAAGGATTTAAGTGAATGTTGTTGAGAAATATAATGTATGATATCACGATTTTTGTCATCAGCGCAATTGTAATTAGAAATTGCAATATTAATATACGTTGGTGAAACGGTTCTTTTAAGAACAGGGGCCCGTTTTACTGATCAAGTCAAAAATTAAAGTTGCTTCTAAAATAGTAACTAAGTATGGAATTCTGCCATGCAATATCTCATTAGAATCGTTTTCTTAAGACGATTCAAATGAGATATTGCAATGCACAATTTAACAATGAATGGAAACATCAGATACGATTTGTGATTTTGACTTACGATCAATTTTTTCGAAAGACGTATTGTAAAACGGGCCCCAGTTTGATAACGATTATCGGAAAGTGTGGAGGGTTGATGTCGTGTTTAGAATAACGACATGGTCATCACCACTTTCCGGCATTGCTCTTTACGATGACTGGTCAATATGGACGATGTCTTCATCACTTATATCGATAAATCATTTGACATGTACGTGGCAGCATGTTCACATTAAATGTTGAGGAAATATATTTATCTTATAACTATACCAATTACTGTATGATAACATACCGTATGATATTTTTTATGATATCACATAGTTATTTTTAGAAAAAAGATATAATGCGGTTATTTTTAGAAACTTGCATTTCAGTAAGAAACACCGTCGAAAACAAGACAAATAGAGGTTATAAGATAAATATAATACGTACTAAGTGTATTGTATGAAAAAATATCTAACTCAGTTGTGAAAATTTATAATTGTCTCGGCAGAGCCTCGAATTATATATATATCTTATACCTCTAAACAGCTCTGTAGCAACGAGTTTTACAATGATTATTGCAAACTTGTTGCGATGACAAAAAACCTTAATACAATTCAGTGCACAACAAGATTTTCAAACACTCACTCAAATCGATCAAAAACGCTCAAACATAATTAGAAAATATTTCTAAATCGTTCGAAAAGATCAATATTTGATTCAAATCGATCAAAATATTCAATGGTGTGGATATCAATGTGTCTGATTGGTCCATGAAGACACATAAATGGAAAAAAACCATTTACATTAATTTTCATTAATTTTGTATTACTCAACGCGTTTTGTTATCAAACTATGAAATGCTTAGTTTCAACGTAATTTTCGTTAATTTAGTATTACTCATCGCGTTTTGTTATGAAAATATGATATGCCTAGTTTCAACTTAATTTTCGTAAATTTTGTATTTCTCAACGCATTCTGTTATTTCACTATGATATGCCTTGTTTCAACAAAATTTTCTACTTTAAAGCGGGGGCGTTGGCACATATGACGTCACAAAAATCAACGTGGACACGACACTCTTTCATGGCTGGGCCTTTTCTATTTTCACAAAATCGTCGAGGGCTCCCGATTGCGCAGCCATAAAGTGAATAAACTCTGTATTTTTCAAACATGAAACAAATTTGGCCTTATATGCTGAACAAACAAACAAACTAAAAAGCCAGAAAATTTCTTAAAATTTCTCCTCTTTTTATTTGTTTAGAGATGCTCCAGGAATGCAATGAAATTCCGAGAACTGACAGAAATAAATGATATTAAATTGACCCCACAAATAATCTCAAAATATAACTACTGCAGTGCATCGATCATGTAACACCCATCATCTCCGAGAATATTTATGTCTAGACCCAAATACAGTTATCCAAGAAGAAACATACTGTCAGACTCCCTCAATATTTCGAAACATGTACCATCTCTGTAGACAGTGAAATAGACATCGTGAAATAGACAAGGTGAATGAGTGTTAAAAAAATTTGTATTAAAATTGAATGAGTGCGATTAGTGAGTTTTGAGGGAAATTATATCGTTATATTAACTCCAAGATCATTTGGTCTCTATCGGAAACACAACACAATCCTGCGTTCAGAAAGACAAAGCGCTCTCGAAACGTTTGAAAATGATATCCCCTCGCATGTGCTAATGTCTAAAGGGAGGGGGTATAATATCTTAAACATTTTGCGAGCGTCTTGATCTTGCTGGTTATTTTCACACTCATGCGAAAAGAAAAACACCTCACCCCAATACTACGAAAAGGTATGTACAAAGTAAGTTTCTTGTCCACAAACAAATAAGTGTTCGCGGTGGGGCTTTAACGTTGATCCCTAATACATTCATTAATATACATATTTCTTTTTTATTCACACAAACGATTATCATCGCATAGCATAAACAATTTACATGTATTCTTAATTGTCATTCACAAATTAGACTTTTCCCAATGTTTTGTCAGATCGAGTGCTTTGTAGTTATCAAAGTAAAAATAATGGAGTACTCGAAGCAATTTGGTAAAAGTATTAAATAACAGAAGCATAAGTTTTCAAGCTTGTTAAAATATCTTACACTGGGTTTCCTTATCTGTTAAAATTAGTTTGTTGAAGACGGAAATAGTTGGCAAAGAAACAATACAAGAAAGGCGAGTGTAGTCAATTGTGAGTAATGGATTTTCGACTTCATCAAGGAATATTTGTTGATTGTGTGACCCGACCTTAACTCTCTTGTCAGTTATAATAAATTTGACGTCTGAAAACGGAGTTACAATAGACGAAAGGTTTGTTTTAAGATTAGATTTTAGAATGATGAGAATTCGAATTCTAAGTTATCTTAAATAAATTTTCTTTGAAGTCTGTGGCCAAGTGGGCAAAAGATCTCGACGTTGCTCTTCTCCAGGGACCTGTTTTACTAAACATCTTACGATCATTTTTTGCGTAAGTCGTAAGTTACTCCTACAGTAGTAACTAAATATGGAGTTCTGCCATGCATCATATCATTGGAATCGTCTTCTAAAGACTATTCCAATGAGATATGTTTGCTAGGCAGATTATAACAATGAATGAAAATACTGGGTACGATTTGTGATTTTGACTAACGATTAAAAAATCTTTTTCGTAAGAAGTTAATTTAAACGGGTCCCAAGTAATAAATGAAATCTGGAAGTCGTGGGTTCGATCCCCTGTGGCGGCAAATATCCTCCGACGTTTTTCTTTCACCAATGGGTAGATAATCGTAAACCTATGTGAGATAGCAGTCGGAGGATAGGAAAGGGTGTAATGGTAGTACAGGTGAAAGAAATACCAGGAATCCATTGTTAGGTGCTCCGGCCGCCGCGATATAACTGCGAAATTGTTGCAAGCGGCGTAAAACCCATTCAAACAAACAAACAAACAAGTTATAAATGAGTACCTAAGAGATGTGTAACTCCAAGTGATGTAGCGGCCGAAGGGCACTCTTTGTAAACAATCTACATACTCTTCAAAAAAGTTCTTTGACACTGATTAAACATACGATTTTTCTGAGTTCAAAAACAAAAACTTTGATACACTTTGATTGATTTGTGAACAGTAATTAGGATGTAAGAATATCACATGTAATTGCAATAAATTACTCGACAACATTTCTCGACAGAGACGTCAACGTCAAATAACGTAAAATCTGAATTCTCATTCAGCACTTGCAGTTCCAGATAAAGTGAACAGTCCTGATAGCTCTCCATTGTGTTGTGGATGAAATCCCACTGCTTGATTGCTTTTGAAATTGAACGTCTAGGCTCACACCTATAATGAAAAGATGTCAAGCGAACGGTGGAACAACGTCATAAAGTTTTTGATCGCCACAAAGCAGGCTCTATAAGACAAGCTGTTGCAAATGACTTTGTTGTTTCCAGACAGACTATCTTGTACCTCTGGCACCGCTACAACATGCCTTAAAGCGTTATGTATAGAGCCTGATCAGTCTGACGCTGGAT